>CM056379.1:102514645-102741555 GCA_029718625.1 Synaphobranchus kaupii | reverse complement strand
GGTGGCTACAATAGAAGTTATTCTATTCTATTCTATTCTATACACTGCTACCATTTTCCCCATAGAATGCTCAGGGCTGCACGCCTCATTCAGGGGCTCATGTTTTCTGGTGCACACAGGTCAACCAGGAAGGACAATTACATTTTACATCTTACAAGAAATACACCACTATTACGACTCAATTGCATTTGCACTGTTCTCTAACCAATGCATTTAATTGTATATTAAAAATTAACGCTGATCCATACCACCATGTCTTATGAAATTGCCCATCTTCCTTGAGGTGCTGTTCAGGTTAGAATGCAGGGGTCTCAAAATGTCAGTCCATTCTCTGGTATTCCTGTCTCTCTTGTAACCCTTTGTAGAGTCTTGATAACCTAGACAAGACAGTAGAATCTTTGATCACCCACAGATATGACAAAAGTTCACTGGAGGAAATGTGATTATTGTGCCAATTTTAAGCAAGCACTGGAGAAAGACATGGACATCTTACTATTTCTGGCAATTGATCAGATTCTATTTTGCCTATGGCCTCATTACAAGGTCAATGTTCCATGAAATAATCTTGCAATGCAATATGAAAACATTTTATCCTCACATATTTTTTTGTAAAAAAAAGAAAAGAAAAAGGTGTTACAGTATCCTGCTTTCTCTTAGTTTTTCTAAGCTTTAGAATCCATTTTGGACTTTACTACATTGATTCAAAACCGTTTTGAAATGTTTTATTGCTGCCTTTTCCCCAGTAGACAACACATGCATTTCACAGGAATCTTTCAATACCCATCAGGCAAAGTTTAAAAGTCCTACAGCAAAGATCTACATAAAAATAAATATGTTCCAGTCATCTTACCTGGCAGTTCTTTTCATACCTCCCAGGAACTGCATTCTTTCAGGAGACACATCACTCAACACATCAGCCAGCTCCACCTCTCTGACATAGAATCACTCACACTGTGCATAGACACACAGGTGGGTTTAAATGCACTGTAGCTTGAACTGGGGAATTTAATTAGCAGTAACATACAGAACAAGTCAGCATGTTGACAAAGGTATCCTGAAACACCTAGATAGAGCGGCAATTAAAAAATGTCCCAGAAAACTTGCTGCTGTTTGCATCTGAGGTATAAGAGGTTAATATTCTACAGTGCCATGCATATTAATTTTCAATTTACGCGCAGCAAACGTACACGCGCAGACACAAGCTTTATAAATACAATTATTATTAATGGGCTTATTGTTGGTTTTATTATAATGTCTTAAGGTAATGTAATTTGCCCATTAAAAACAAGACTGCTGGCTGGGAGGATCCTGTGTGCTGTAAAACTGTGATGCTCCCACTGGGCAGCTGCGTGGCTGAGCCGTGGCATCATTCTGTCTTTCCATCGAATCACAGACGTTCTTATCCAGACAGACTTGTGCATGCTACCTGTACAATGCATTTAAACGGCTAGCTATTTCAGCAGTTCGGAGGTTAAGCACCTCGCTCAAAGTCTTCTGGCAACTGGAGGGGCTGCAAACAATATCCAGTAATGCAGCACTTTGAAGAGCCCCGGTCCTTCATCTACAGGAGAAGAATCCCACCTGCAGGTAGCAAGAGCTTCAAAATCACCTGCAGGTGGTCGCTCGTTAGAGGGGTTTAAAGGGCTTTCTTAGGATTTTTCCCCCACTAGCACATTTAAAAAAAATGTTTTTCAGCTTGCTTGGAATCCCTGCAGGTCCTTGCTTAGTTCTTCAAGCTTTCCATAGTGCCGCCAGTAAGTGAATAGCTTCATTTTCTGCAGAAAACTGAGTGAAAATACAGATCCTCACATCTGGTTTGAAAAAGCTTCTTTTTTGCGCTCCATGTAGTCTGGGTACGGTCCTCCATTAACCTAGCTGTAATACAGAACTCATATCAAGTTCATTTCAGGGCACCTGACATGACATATGGGCCATTTTAATTATATTTTTGAGTATCACTCACAAAATCACCATTATATAAAAAATTCTGCTCTTCGGCAGATACCACCTATGGAAAAATGGAAAGCTGGCTATTTTGTCCTCTCCAGTAACGGTAAGTTTTAAAAAAATAAAATAAAATAGCCTGCATGCTTTATTCTTCAATCTTCATGTCCACAGTGCAAGTCCATCTATTCATGCACCAAGTGCCTTGATTATTAATCATTCAGTTAAATGAGCAAGCACAGCAGTACCTCTCCATTTGACTCAGGCATTGCTCTGAAGCACAAAAAGCTTTCAACTCATTAAATCCTGTGGGCCTCATCTAGAGGCACTCTTCTTTCTTCTGACAGAATTGTCACAATGTATCTGAATGAGTGTATCTAGCTTTCAAAACGGCATAAAAACCCTGATCTGGACTTTTACCCTGGCAAAGTCTGCCGCTGAATATCTCATGAATAAAATAAAACAATAAATGAATTCTTTATTTCGAATGGAGCTAGACTTTAGTTCTCAACTGTTTTCCTTGTAAACCTGCTTTAAATAACCGGTTTGGTAGAGGTCCTTGCACCATTGCATTATCTCAGAAGCTTTGCTTGTAATGTAGTGAACAGCAGTGCTTTTTGTTACAACTGTAAATTCTTAAAAGTGTAAAAACTGATATTTCATCAGTGCAATATTAGATATCTGTGCCTCAGTTATTTGTATAATTGTGCTCTAGTGAAATATTATATATTTGAATCACATTTTTTAATGGCAATTGCAAAAATTATGACATAATTTAAATTAAGTAATAGTAGACTAAAACAATACATAAATAAATAAGGCACTGGCTAATTGCTAAGTTGCACTAATTTCTTTATCAAATTAGTACCATGCAATGACATTCAAATTATACAGATTCAGCAATTACTTCCATGTGAGCTATAGCCTAATCCTAAATTCAATTTAAAAGATACTGCTGTAAGCATAAATGATGACAGTCCATGTACTGTAGGCCAATGCATGCCTCCATGTTCTAAATGCATCTTGTTTTATTTGCAGTGACAGATAAATCCGCAGAGTGAGTTCTAGAAATATAGACTTTGAAAACTCGATTTGCAGCGCTTAATATCAATGTTTTCGAAGAGAAGATATCTGTACGTTCAAAGGATAGTGGAGATCTAAGGCTTTTAGCACCCTGCTGTGACTCAAAGAACACCAGCATTCAAAAACAGTTCTACATCATAACGCCTGAAACAAGCTCAAATTAATAAAGAAGGAAAACATGAAAACATGCGATCTCACAGCCTTAAGGTGTTAATTCCTTTCTGCTCCATGCCAATAGATTTAGCAGACCCAATATTTGTCGAGTGTATTGACAAATATTGGATTCATATTTGTGTTCATGAATAACTCATACCCCATTAATTGAAGTGTATGAACTGCTCTATGATATTGGATATCAATTTTCAATGTGAAAAACAACATGCCAAATTTTGGACTATTTAAAGGATAGACAACATATTTCCCAGCGGACATGTTTTAACAGAGGTACAGATTTCATTAAACTGAAGAGCCAGCAAACACTTTGATTTGGGCTCTTTGAGAAAACACCAAAAGAGTAATTAAATGTATCAATTCATAAGCTCAACGTACTAATTCATAGTAATGATATCGATTCATAAAGGCTCTCACACTTACAAGCAACTATACTCAGAAGACTGATTCGTTTACATTTCCCTGCATGTGCAATTACTCTATCGGGATAAACCAGGGAAAGTGGATTTTGCATTTTGATATGGTGCCACGCTTCTGTGAATGCAGCACAAACCTGTTACTCAACATACACATTCGTACTCGCTGGCGTAAGATAAATCTTTTTGAAATCCTGTGATGCCTACAAAAGGCCTTTTTGGGTCATTAAATGTTAGCAGCTCTGGGAATTTATGTGTTAAGCCAGGGACTGAATCCTTTAGATTGCCTTTAAAAGGAAGCGGCGAGTCAGTTGACAGAAACAGTAGAACATATGAAGCCTTATACAGAGTTTCCTGGACCCTTTATATAGCTATCTAACCTAGAACTACCCTCCGAAGCAAGTGAAAAATTAAATCTGTTGACAGGCATTAAATGTAACATCTCAGCAAGAAAATAATAAATATACCACTACAACCAAATTACCCAGCTAAAAGGCACCAACTTAATGGCAAAAATCCATTTCCTTACCACTTTAAATTCACATTAATTCAAAAGAAAGAACATTTTACACAGCAATGAAACATCATGCACTAGGAGAATGCACCTTCTTAATACCCTGTCCAAATTCTAAATTATCCAGAAAACAGCAGTTCTCATCTATAGATTGCTTTGCCGCCCTCCCCCGTTCCCCACTACTCAGCTTCCATTTCATAAGGGAAATGTACACAAACTCATGCATCACACACACACACACACACACATCCACATGCGCACACACATACACACGCACACATGGAAACAGGACAGCCCTGAAAACTACTCTATAGCAGTATTGAGTATTGACCACGGTGCTTCTCATACAGCACATGCTGACTGTTGTCCCAACAGATCTCTCAAGTGATTGCATTTTATGAGCTTTTGATTTAAGATCCAGTCTACCTTACCCCAGAGAAAAAAAAGCTGTGCAGTGTGAAGGGTGAGACTATTTTTCAGCGTCTTCAAAGACCATGGAAATACATTAATATAATTCTTATGAGCATCAATAATTATAAGAACATACATACGGAACAGCTAATAACAGTAAATAAGTGTTTAAGTGTTGAAACATGAACGGTGAAGCATACAGCAATTTTTTATTCCAGAATTTTGTGCCTCATAATTATCTATCAAAGAAACATTATAACAGCACAGTAGCAACTTGCTAATGGTCTAGCATGCCCGATGTTCAAAAGTGAGGGACTTGAATATATCACTCGCGATTCTCATTACTGCTACATAAAGGAACATGTGGAGAAGTTGCATATCAGGAGCAACTAATAGCGGTGTCTAATTAAAAATCAACTTATTAAAATCAACTTATTCAGATATTATTTTTGCCAATAAGGCTACACAACGTAGGCTACATCTAGAGCCGCAATGCATGGGTTAAGTGCATTTTAAAATATTGCCCAAATGCATTGGGCTTTTAATATTTTCACAATTGGAATACCATCAACGTTATTTCAACCTTTTTACAATCAACTACTCATTTAAGAAAAAATCAGATTTTTAAACTCACATAATCTACGTTTTCCAAAAAGCAACTTTTTATTTTTCACCTGTTGCTCCGAACAAAAGTTATTTTTGTTCATTATTTAGGCTGCTGTTGTCATGGTTTATGACCCTTTTTCCCTTGCGGTCGTGTTCCTCGGTCGCCTCACGTGGGCGCTGCTCCGTTGGTGCAATTTTGGCTCCGTCCCTTCTTTTCACGGAGTAAGTAATCAGCGTGCACAGCTGGGATGAATGCCGGTGAGCTATTTAAGCCCATGTTCCTTTTGTTCTGGGCTTCAATATTAATTGTTCATTGTGATTGTTGATTGTTTGTACCGTGGCTTATTGTCTGGTGTGAGTTTTGTACCATTTGTGCTACTCGCCTATTTTTAACGTCTCATTGCTGAGGCAGGGCTTATTCTTGCTGCCTCTTTAGTTACTTATCTCGTAGAAGTATGGGACCGCAGATCTCTGTTCTAATTCGCCTGTAAAATGTTTCTCTCCTGGGAGATCGGGCGTTCACGCTTCTACTTAGTTATCTAGCTCGTAGAAGTTAGAGTAGCAGTTCTTTGTTCCACCTTTGATTGGTTTTCTTACTGAGAGAACTGGCGTTTTAGCTTCTAGGCCTACTCATTTCTGTGTTACAGTGAGCCAGTTAGTAGCTTTGGTACGTTTATTCCCTGTTTTGTCGAGAAGAGTCTGGCTGCAGACATCCACCGTGAAGCCCCACGTCCACCGCCAGGCCCCTCGGGGCCTGAGCATGGACCTGGAAGTTGCGTCATGTGCCCTGGCGTCACTTCCGACTACGTGCATGGACCTTTTCGTTACTTCCCCATTCTGTTTGCAGAACACACTAAACGAGCCGGACGTGTCTTCATTTGTTCAAGCAAGTTTGTTCTTTTTTCTAATAAGTGGATTTCCACGAGCCGACATCTGCCAACAAGGTAAATGATGCCAATGTACTGTTGGAACCAATGACGTTAACGTTAAACAGCAGACAACAACTTAATACTAGGAGTTGGCTAGCTAGCTCACGTTACCAAATTAGCACTAATGTTACTAACTTGTATGTTGTTTTTTCCATTGCTATGTTTATTTGTAGCGCAGCGAACGTTTGCAATCATGATAAGTCATGAATCATAATGTTTGTGTAACGTAACTAGCTAACGTAAGCTAACGTTAAGTAGTAGCTAGCTTTCTAGCCATTAGTGTTTGTCTAATGGCAGTTAAGTAACGACATACTTTATATATTGTTTGTTTTACAAACATTAGCACTAAAATTAATATCAGTTTTATGTGTGTTGCTAATGTAACGTTAACGTTATGTATGTAACGTTAGTCGCCTACTGTAGTTAGATGCCAGCTCTCTGTTCTCAAGTCGGTCTTTTAACGTTTGCTTGTTATTATTGGCAATCATTATTTGTACGAACATATTAAGTTATTGTACTGTATTAAATAGAGCCATTTTAAATGTTATTGTACTTATTCTGTTATGTTTTTTTCTTTTTTTTACAGATGCATCATTCCATTCTCCAGGGCAATTCAAATTTAGAACTTGACAGATGCACAACCTGCTGCAATTTATATCACTGTCCACTTTGCCTGATCTTCAAACCCACAAAACTTAATCGATTAAAGTCTCATGTATATTTCCATCTAAAACATGCACTGACTTTCAAATGTATGTTTGTTTAAACAATTGTTAGATTTTAGTAATTTCAAAGTGTGTTTAGCAACATGATTCAGTTTGAAGTAGAATCTGTATGCCCCAACATATTAGAGACTTAGGTGCTGAACGGCCTGGGAAATGAGCTATGTTAATTTCCTCCCCCTCCCGCATTGTTAAGTACTCATTGTCACCTGCATGAATGCCCCCCCGAGTTTCCTGGGAATCCTAGCCTGGTAGAATAACGTGTGAAATAAAGTTATTGATCTAAGCCCTGAGACAGGAAACTAGGAAGAAGAACCAGAGATAGGAGTGAAGTAACATAGCCACAAGACTTCCCTGTCTAGCCTACCTTTTGTTATCACCTACATGACATTTCCTGTTTTCTGTGTATAAATGCTGGCCGGTTTGGAGTGTAAGTAATGTTAGACTAGAAGCTGACAGAAACATCATGCTAATAAAGAAGTTATAGCTACTGTCTTTCATCACAGAACCGATTCAAGACCCTCTTATTTCTTGAACGTAATTGCATGTACCGGCAACGAACAGAAGTGTCATTGAGAAATACAAAGCAATTCTTCACCATTTAAACAATTAGATGGTGTAAGATATTCGTACTGTCAACAAGATGCATTATGGTTAATTTGTAAGTTAGTGGACACTTTCATGCAAGACAGTCCAAAAGTGTTTTCCAGCTGCCCCGTGTCCTGGGAATGGAGGAGAGCGAGGTGGCCAACGCCCTCATTGCATACACCCGGCTCGCTGACGTGGTTGGGGAAGCAGAGCACAACGAGATTGTGGGACCATTTGTTTTTATTTTCAGTAACCAGCAGGATATGGAGCGATTCTTAATTGAAATTGTGGACCACAGGTGTTACATAATTTTCTGTCTTCTTCCCTTACACGTTACAGCCTGTAAGGACTACTAGTAAGGACTACTCGTGTTATATAGTGTACATAAATACACTACTCACAAAAAGTTAGGGATATTCGGCTTTCGGGTGAAATTTCAGGAAGAACCTAAAATGCACTATAACCTTTACAGGTGAAATTAATTTGACCTTCTCTAAACTTTTGAATGCACATGTCCAACTATTCAATGTTTCAGTACTTTTTGCACAACTTGCTGTTCTCTAACAAGGAGCTGAACGGCAAAATTCACAACAGGTGTTTGATCCATGAATCGACCAATAAATTTCCTGGTTCAATTAGAATTGGTATTTAAACAGTCCTCTTCATCATGCTGTTCACATTTTGACATCATGAGACCAAGACGACACCTAACAATTGATCAACAGTACCTCGCCATTGCGAGGCTTCAAACAGGATGTTCTCAGAGGGAAGTGGCCACTGAGCTTAGAGTGTCACAGAGTGTCATCAGCAGGTTGCAACAGAGATACAGAGAGACTGGAAGAGTCACAGAAAGGCATAGAAGTGGACGTCCTTTGGCCACATCCCACACTGATGACCGCTTAATTGTGAACAGTGCCCTGCAGAACCGGATGATGAATGCCACTCAACTCCAGGCACATTTAAGGGAGGTGAGAGGCACCCAAGTGTCACGTCAGACCATTCGAAACCGTTTACATCAGCGTGGTCTGCGTGCTAGACGACCTGCAAGGGTACCTGACCACACCACCAGGCACAGGCGTCATCGTCTTGCATGGGCCAGGGAGCATTTACGCTGGACGAGGGACCAGTGGGCCTCAGTGCTGTTCTCTGATGAAAGTCGATTCACGTTGAGCAGAAATGATGGCCGCCAACGATGTTGGAGACGTCAAGGAGAGCGTTATGCATCAGCCACTGTTGTCACCAGACGACCCTTTGGTGGTGGCGGTGTTACAGTGTGGGCAGGTGTGTCTAGTCAATACAGAACTGCCCTACACTTTGTGAATGGTACAGTGACAAGCCCATACTACCTGAATAACATCATTAATCCAGTCATTGTGCCCCTGCATGAACAACACAGGCCTAATTTCATCTTCATGGACGACAATGCTCCAGCTCATCGAGGTCGCATCATTAGGGAAAGGCTGCTGGAGACTGGGGTACCTCAAATGGAGTGGCCTGCACTTTCTCCAGACCTGAATCCCATAGAAAACCTATGGGATCAGCTGACTCACCGTGTAGAGGCTCGTAACTCTGTACCCCAGAACCTCAATGACCTGAGGGCCGCCCTTCAAGAAGAGTGGGATGCCATGCCTCAGCAGACAATAAGTCGACTTGTGAACAGCATGAGACGTCGTTGTCAAGCTGTAATTGATGCTCAAGGGCACATGACAAGTTATTGAGACATTGACATTTTTGTTGTGGTATACCCACCACTGTTGTTGGCTTTTGTTTCAATAAATTGTTTGAGATGAGGAAATCACCATTGCATGCTTCTACTTAAATGCCCTACTTTCATGATACGTATAATATCACTGTAGCGTGAACTTACATTTTCCATAAATTTCACCCGAAAGCCAAATATCCCTAACTTTTTGTGAGTAGTGTATATGTATAGTTTTAGATTGCATGGGTGTTCAGTGTGTCGTGTAAGTTCTTATTGGTTGTACTTTTTTCCCTTTGTTATTTTCTTATTAGACTATTGATATTCCAAAAAAAATTAAAGAATTTTACAAATTATTAATTTGTGTGGTTGCTAAAGTCTATGGCTGCCTAATCTGTTGTTCTGTCATTCCATCATTTTGGGTTATTTGCACTTTTAAAGTTCCCTGATAGACTATCATATAAAGTGATGAAGAAAATGTTAGCCATATTCCCTATTCCTATATCACACACACCTCAGCACAAATAAACCTTGCATAAGGTCATGGAATATGTCCATGGTTCTGCAATGCTTAAAACATGCCTTCTGTCAGAAATTGTACAGTGCTGCACAATCATTTGTATTTAGTGTTGCAGTGTTTAATGGTATGGACAAAGAGTTCAACATTGGGAACAGTCTGCTGGCTTGTATTGAGATGCCTATTATACCTCAAAATAACATTTTCAAAAATCTAGCAAGGTTCATAATATACATATAAACCCTTAGATCACTACTGAGTTTGTAAATTAAGTTTGGAACTGTGACGACTCCATAGTTGGATACATCAATAATGTCGATGAAGCTGTGGTGTAGACTTGCAGTGACTGCTAGTAGGTGTGGCTGAATCATGTTGAAAGCACTGAGGATGTAGTAGTACTTTATTGATCCCACAATGGGAAATTTCTTCTTCAATCGTTACACTCCAGTAATACACAGTAAATATAACACGTGTACATTATTACAGGGAAGCCAGACCAGAGAAGGGATCAGCTATTCTTTTGTTAAAGTGGACAGTGATACAATTTGCAGCAGGTTGTGCATCTGTCAAGTTGTAAATTTGAATTTCCCTGTAGAATGGAATGATGCATCTGTAAAAAAAAAAAAACATAACAGAATAAGTACAATAACTTAACACGTTCGTACAAATAATGATTGCCAATAATAACATTACATGTTGGCTATCTGTTACATACATAACGTTAACGTTACATTAGCAACACACATAAAACTGTTTGTAAAACAAACAATATATAAAGTATGTCGTTACTTAACTACCATTGGACAAACACTAATGGTTAGAAAGCTAGTTACTACTTAACGTTAGCTTACGTTAGCTAGTTACGTTACACAAACATTATGATTCATGACTTATCTCGATTGCAAACGTTTGCTGCGCTACAAATAAACAGCAATGGAAAAAACAACATACAAGTTGGTCACATTAGTGTTAATTTGCTAACGTGAGCTAGCTAGCCAACTCCTAGTATTAAGTTGTTGTCTGCTGTTTAACGTTAACGTCATTGGTTCCAACAGTACATTGGCATCATTTACCTTGTTGGCAGATGTCGGCTCGTTGAAATCCATTTATTACGAACAGAACAAATTTGCATCGACAAAAGGTGATGCGTCCGGCTCATCTGTTGTGTTCGCAAACAGAATGGGGAAATAACGAAAAGGTCCATGCATGTGGTCGGAAGTGACGCCAGGGCACATGACGCAACTTCCAGGTCCATGCTCAGGCCCCGAGGGGCCTGGCGGTGGACGTGGGGCTTCACGGTGGATGTCTGCAGCCAGACTCTATTGGTTTTGTCTCCTTCTTGTGGACTACGTTCCCTTTCGTTGTGAGTCAGGGTTTTTTGTTATATTGAGAGGCAGTGTTTGCTATTTTCTATTAAGTTTGCGTTGGTCTTTTGTTACAGCTGTTCTGTTTTGTCCTTTTTACCTGCGGGACGATTTTGTTCGGAACTGTAGTTCTGTTCGATCTCCGGGTATGTTTCTCCTTATTTGGAGCTTGGGCGATGTTGTGGACATGTTTGTGTGTGACTGCGTGTTTCTGAAAATAGCCTCGGAACGTTAGCTCTCTGTTCCATTTCGCCTCGTTACATATTAATTTACTGAGCGGCTAGGGCGTGTGTTTTCAATTAAGCTTGCGTTAGTCATGTTTGCTAGTAAAGTTATGGGACTACGGTGTTCCGTCGGCTCGCCTGTAAAATGTTTCTCTTGGGAGATCGGGCGTTTACCTCTTTACATTTTCTGGATCAATGCGGGACTTGCCTATGTGGATGTAGTTATTCGGACTCTTCCCACCTGGCGTATTTGCCTATGTGGAAGTAGCTAGCTATTAGGACTCTTCCCCCCTGGCTCTTTTCTGTTCCGGCTTCCTGGTCGTTGCATTTGACTGCGAGCCTATAAAACTAGCCATGGAACGTTTAATCTCTGTTCCTTTCGCCTCCTCAATTACTTACTATCGTATTATTTTGCAGTGTTTGTTGACTGTTTTATTTGTTCTATTACGCTACTCGCCCGTTCTTGTGTCGTTACCGAGACAGGGCGCGTATTATTTCTGGCTACTGAGAATCCTGTCCTTGCGCTTCTACTTATTGGCGTGCGACAGTGAGCCGGTTAGTAGCGTTTGTAGGCGTGTTCGTTGTCTTGTCTCCTCCCTTAACTGCGGGTTTTCCCGCCTTAGTGGGCTTAAAGAATCCCCTTGCTGCGTTTGACTCCTCCTACCTCACACGTCACGCCCCATTACAGCTGTAATAGTGGCCTTGCTGTTCACTGCATGCAATGTAGCTGCCTCACCACTGGAAAAAAGCGTCTCAAGAGCTGTTCCGAGATTTCTTTGTACTGTACCGAACATTTGCATATAAATGGTGGTAGATGCACTTTACGATCAGATTTGAACGTACACATGAATGATAAACGAGGCCCAGTGACATTTCAGACAAACCGTTCAGCATTGTACTGGGTCACTAATAATAAATAATGCTCTGTGAGAGACAGTCAAAGCAGGGTGGTTTATTGTGTCACTGCTAAAGAAAAGTTCAGACAAACCGTAATGTGATCCTGGGATAAAGGAAAAGGAAGCTGTCCTCACCGGTAGTGATATTCAGGATGAGAGGGTTATGAGAGGATTACGGTCCAGCAGGCTGTTGTCACAGAGAAAATACGGCATTTGTAAATTCATTATGTTCATGTGTTTTGCAGCGACATGGGAGAACACAATGGGCCTGATTTACTAAGACCTAGAGCATGTGCAAAACCTAGCACACGCAAGACCAATAACATGACCAATGATTGGTCATGGTATTTGTTTTGCACCAATCATTGGTTGTGTTACTAGTTTTGCGTGTGCTAAAATGTTATGCACATGGTAAATGTCTTAGTAAATCAGGCCCAATGGCTTTTATAACTATTTAGAAGAGTAGAAGGATCACAGGTTGGCCTGAAGAGATGTGATCCTTGCCTGTTTTAAGTCAGCATGGTTGGTTTACCAGGCAGTCAAACCCGGGAATGGAGGAATGATATAGAGGGAAATTCAGGGAATGGGGAATTGTGGAGGAGACTTTGAAGGCTGCACAGCTGGGAAATTAAGGATGAGGTGGACTGAGAAGGTTGCGGTAGCTAGATAACATATACTGCATGGCTAAAAAAAAGTTGCACACTAATATTTTGTTGGACCGCCTTTAGCTTTGATTACGGCGTGCATTCGTCGTAGCATTGTTTTGACAACCTTATGCAACGTCACAACATTTATTTCCGTACAGAGTTGCATTCATTTTTGGCCGAGATCTTGTATTGACGACAGGAGTCGAATCACTCCGTAAAGTCTTCTCCAGCACATCCCAAAGACTTTCAATGGGGTTACGGTCAGGACTCTGGTGGCCAATTCATGTGTGAAAATGATTCCTCATGCCTGAACCACTCTTTCACAATTTGAGCCCGATGAATCTTGGCATTGTCGCCCTGGAATATGCCCATTGATGGGATAACCTGGTCATTCAGTACATTCAGGTACTCAGCTGACTGCATAATGTTGCTGAGCCTAGACCTGACCAATTGAAGCAACCCCAGATCATAACACATAACATGACGGGTGCAACAGCGACTTTTTTTTTGGCCAGGCAGTGTACTTGCATGGGTTTGTAGCTGTAACTTCAAATGTATTACTAAAATAAGTATATTGTTGCATTTGAATTCGTGGACTTACAGGAAAAAAATGCCATGTCTAATTTCTTTAATGCAAAAAATATCTTCTGTTAGTGATAAAATTAGCGAGGATTATGCAATGACTGTTTCTCTGCATTGACTAGCATTGATCTGGATGCAATGATAGAGTCAAGAGGAGAAGTGGGTATCAGCAAGAAGAGTGAATGTACCACAGTTAAAAACACAAATGAGAGGGAGTCCGATTTGAAGTTCTGCACTTTCACCATGGACCCATGGTGGATCAGGCTGTCTAGCCTTGTGGAGCAGCGAAGCTGTTTGTTCCCAGAAGATGGCCACTCATTGATCAATCTAGCTTCGACAAAGTTCAGATCGTCTCGGTAGTTTGCCAACAGGCTCAGTGAATGTTAAGAGAGCAAAAACATTGCCTTTGGACTGTTAATATGAAAATAACTATAACATTACAAAATGAAAGAGAAATGAGGGAGCGCAAAGAAAAGGACTCGGAGATGATTAAGCCAACGCAACGTTGCCACCACCACAATCAATGGATTGAGGCAGTGAGAAACCAAGTAGCTAGAGAGTTGACAGTACAGCAAGAATAGCACTACTGCCTGGGGTAATCCATACTTCTGAGAGACTGCAGAGAGATGAAAAGCAGGAAGGCATAAGGCACAGATTAAATTGCCTTCATAGTGGCTGAACGGCAGTTCTAGAGACAGCCTGTAAGGGCGAGACTATCAGAGGGAGAGACTGGCGGCTTGATTGAATTGGACAGATTACCACAGCGTAATGTACTGACCACGGGAGGCTATGTTCCGAATGGTGGCGGGGTGAATTATTTGGAATGCACGTGGCAGTAATTATAGGGAGAGGTGGAAAAAGCAGAAAAGGTACACCACGAGGAAAGCATGCTGGAAACTGCCTTGAGGGTCTCCGTGATGGAACAAACAACCAAACTTCCTTATTTTTTCGAGGATATTTTCTACATCTGTGCACAGTACGAAGAGACTTCCATTTCCTAAAATGTTCACGTACAGGTACATTTTTATTCTAACGTTGAACACCAGCTTCAACCAATTGATAGAAACCGATCTACTTCACTACTCCCTCTAATAAAAAACTATATGTAGACAGACAGGCTCTATGAATAGTTACACCAGTGTAAAGCTATACCAGTGTAAATCTTGCCCAAATGTCCTGATCGGTGGGCCCTACGGGACTGCTGTAAGCTAATGACACGACAGGTGTTGTATTATTAATGTCCGCATGTAGCATGTAGGTCATATACCAGGGAACTGAAACTCCAGCCCGGAGGGCCATGATGTTTGCCGATTTGTGGTGTGTTGCAGTTCTATAGTGCTTAAATTATCCAACTGACTAAAGAGTCCACACACCTTGTTTCCAAGGTCTGTTAAGCTGCTGATTAAAAGGGCGCTATAAAAACTGCACTCACTGTGGCTCTTCAGAACTGGAGTTTGTGATCACCGCTTCATATGAAATCATATTTGTAGGTATGCATTTTATCCATAGGCACAAATAAAATATCAAACGCAAAGCAAAAGAGATGTGGAACAAATATACTGTAAACCATTACTGATGATATTGTATAGTCAAAACATTCATAGGTTCATGGTTTGATGATACTATTATCCATGTATGGGTAGATGAGAACCCAAAGTATTATTGACCCATTTATTATCCTACCTTTTCTTCAATATTTCAATCAGGTTGTTACCCAGGGCACAGTAATGGACACTGGACTTGTGAAAGTGGTAAATAAGATACAGTGCATCCGGAAAGTATTCACAGCGCTTCACTTTTTCCACATTTTGTTCTGTTACAGCCTTATTCCAAAATTGATTAAATTCTTTTTTTTTTCCCTCAAAATTCTACACACAACACCCCATAATGACAATGTGAAAAAAGTTTTTTTGAGATTTTTGCAAATTTATTAAAAATAAAAAAATAAAATTTCTCATTTACATAAGTATTCATACCCTTTGCTTTAACGTATTTTTAAAGTATCATATTTCATATTTGGTCGCATCAACATCAAAAAACTGTCGATATCTTATTTTCAGGTACTGTTACAAGCGATACTATAACCTCTCTGCATTTGAATGGATCTCTATGGAAATTGGGGGGTGAGACTAGATTCAGCTGTAAATTACACTGGTACAATATGGAACACATGGCTGGCTAAATGGCTGTAAGTTATCAAGGGTCTGAGCTATCAAACGAGCCCCAAACCATCACTCTGTTGCCAGATATGGAGTAAATGTGGATGGATCACTTTAAGGGTTGTTTCTCCTGACTTTTTTCCCCATAGAGTTCTATAGGAAAATGAGTCCGGAGAAATAACCCTTGCAGTGATCCATCCACATCTACTCCATATCTGGCAACAGAGTGATGGTTTGGGGCTCGTTTGATAGCTCAGACCCTTGATAACTTACAGCCACTGCAATGCTGACAATGCACAATTTTCATTTTATAATAAAAGTAATAATAATAAAGAAAAATTTAAGAATGTAGTGAAAAAATGAGCAATTCTCATATTAGAAACACTGTACTACCCTCAACCTTGCAGAAAACGTGTTTTCTCCCTCCAGACTGGGTTTTTTCCTGACTGTCTGGCAGTTATGCAATTTGTTCACTGTTTTGAAAAAAATATTTAATTCACTCTCCAATGGCAATGTGTACTGCTGCTTAATTTAATTTCATGTTATTTCCTGGTTTCAGTTCCAAAACATGATATTTCTTCATTAACAGGCACGACAAGTTTTTGAAAATCTTTTTCTCATTCTTCAGACCATCTGTGCTATTATTTTACTATACACACAGTACTGTTATTCTCAGTTAGCTTTATACTAGCTAGCTTTTTCACTTAGCAAGTGAATTTCTCTAAAATGGACATAAATGGAATTTTGAGCATATGGGCTTTTATTTGACTAGCTACTTTCCTGTTTGATTGTCCAGCTAGCTGGCAATTATTTTCGCTACCTGTCTATTTGTGACACTGAAACATCTCTCAATGGTTAGCAAGTTCAGGTAGACTTTTTCATTTCCACCCTCAAATATAAAATGGAGCTATCATGCAATGATTTTGAGTGTTTTCAGGGATGAAAATGAATCCGAAGATTAGATTTGATAGTACAAATTCATTCAACTGCATCATCTCTCATCGAAACCCTTTCACTGTTAAGAGCAGTTTTGAAGTACTCTGGGAATGGCACAGAGACAAATCATCTGTCAGATAGGAGATGATACACAGAGCCTTAAAATCACCACTACTGAATGAATAAAAATAACTGTAATGCAAGAATCCCACTCCCTATATGTTCCTCTGTAGTAAATGATATATTTTGTAGCACATTTTGTGCAAGCCGAACAGACGGGTCAAAAGGCTTTACATAGGAATGTAAAACAGCGTGTTGTGAGCGTGCTGCTGGAACTGCGATAGTCAAATGTTCTTCTCATTTTGTTTGATCAGGAAGCATCATTGTGGAGATTGAAAACTCTTTTGCAGGAGAGTCCTGGGCGGAGTAAATGCATTAGTATTGGAGGGAGATTTATTAGTGAAAGACTTCTTACACGGTGCTTTACCTTCACAGTTATTGAGTTAGTCCGTTCATTTATTGGTAAAGGGTAAATAGGTTTTAAATCCTTTTTTTTCCTCAATAGATTCCAACTGCCTGTTTATTTCTACTGAGTAGGCCAAATTAGTATGCATATATGCCATTGAGGTACCAGACTATACGAGCATATTATGGGATACTTAAAATGCAATACTTTTATATGATTATACTTAGATATTCCCATTTGTGTTTGAGGAAGGGGTTGAATTGACAACTCTGATGGCCCCCAGCTGCACAACTGTGAAATGGGATTGCAGTTGAAATGAATTGAGGACCCCTCCTTCAAACACAGCTCATTGCTTCTGCCATCACTCCAGTAATCCATAAAAGCCTCATGGCTCTGCTTCTCACGCTATATATCAGGGGTCTGAACTGCCGGTCCTGGAGAGCCACGGAGGCCTGCTGCTTTTTGTTTTCAACTTAAAATCGGCAACTAGTTCAGACTCAAAAAACCAGATGAGGCGACTTACCTTTTTGATCAATTAAGTTATGAGTACCAGCGCACCATGCAGCTCTCCGGAACCAGCGCTGCATTCCCATTCAATTTAACACTTTCCCTTCCTTTTACGCTCTTTCCTCGAGTGAGCTATTTTGTGACAAAAGTTATGGCGTGTAGCGAGCAAACTTAACAGGTGCCCTGCAAGGCAGGATTGACGAGAAAATAACCAAAACGGACCTGAATGGCCCTTTCAACCGATATAGGAAGTGCTACACTGCAAAAAAATGTCTGTCTTAACAAGTGTTTTAGTCTTGTAATGAGACTTAAAACAAGCTAATATTTTCCACTTTTGAGTTAGAATCTGGTTTCTGTTACTTTTTTACTTAATAAAACAAACTATCTGCCAGGGGGGTGAGATATTTTTACTCATTTCAAGATTTGCCAATGGAATAAAATAATTTCACTTGTCAAGTCAAAAGTGGAAAACATTAACTTGTTTTAAGTCTCATTACAAGACTAAAACACTTGTTAAGACAGACATTTTTTGCAGTGTACCCCATAGAGTTGAAACGTGACCGCCC
Organism: Synaphobranchus kaupii; assembly: GCA_029718625.1. Lineage (NCBI taxonomy): Eukaryota > Metazoa > Chordata > Actinopteri > Anguilliformes > Synaphobranchidae > Synaphobranchus > Synaphobranchus kaupii. The sequence continues at coordinate 102,723,608 of CM056379.1, read as the reverse complement.
ACTTTTTCTGTGTGGAACATTTGCACTGTGGGATTACTGCTGGAAGCTTGCATTTTATACCCTTGGTGGAAGGGAGGATAAACGAGGGTGTGAGGGAATATAATCGCTCTCTCCCCTTTGTTAAATTGGAACTGAATCCCACTTTGTGTGGCTGCCATATTTCATCCTGGCATTTTGGGGATTCCTCCCTTGAAACAAGGGAATGGAACGACAGGAAGAAAACTTACATTTCGGGACCAAATGCAGTCCAGGTTTGCAAACCCCCGATATTCATGCACGCAGATCTCATTTCAGCAGAGAATACCAATAAATGCTCTTCCGTGTTACCTACGTTGGAGATACTCAGTAATAACCCCTTGTTAGAATAGAATAGAATAACTTTTATTTTCCCGCTAGGGAACTTCAGTTGTAGCCCCAGGAACAACAAAAAAGACAGATACAGTGGGGCAAACCCACAACACACAAACATATCAAACAAAGACATTCAGTATAATCATTGCATTAATCAAACTAATTAAGTGAATTAAAGTGGAATACAGCCATGACTAAAAATAGCCCCCGCTGTCCCGAGATGGCCAGTGTCATTATTAAGCAGTCCAACACACAAACTCCACCTCCACGACGTTCCTCCATACATGCAATTTAATTAAATAAAAATTTAAAATTAAATAAAAATTACCAATTTAGTTACAATTTAACAACACAGGTATAGGTGTAACGTAATGTAAAGTGCTACAGACGTCTTTGTTCAAAGCAACATTTGATAGATTCAGCTTTCCTACCAAAGTAATGAGGGAAAATTGATTTCCAAAGGCAGTGTCACTGCTTGGCTGAGAGACTTTGGATATCAGGGCCTCTTGACCGCAAGGCACTGTGCTGAGCGCTCTCACCATACAGCAAGCCCATTACTGCCCATAGTTTAAGAAGCTGCATCACGGGGTGAGGGAGATGTGAACTACACTACCTTGGCTTTGTACTCCTGGGTGCTGTGAAGCTAGTATGAAAAATACAACAAGGGTGCGCAGTGGGAAGACATTGACAGCTCCCTTCAGAGGGAAGTCCCTGCTCGGGTTGGCTCAAAGACTCCTTTGTGGCCGCCAAAAAAAAAAACACACCGACATTGGAGTGAGACGTCAACGGCAGCATCTGCTAGCGCAAAGTGAGCTTCCGACAGAGCTTCCCACTGCAGAATTCCCAGCCTCATCACACCTACCATCTCTGATATTTGCACAAAAAATAAATATTGTTAGTGAATTCTGCATTTTTTTTTTTTTACATTAAATAAAATGTATTTTCAATAAAAAAAAGAGCCGGGTTAAAAGTGGCTTATCAGGAATGAGGCCGCCGACGAGGTCGCTGTAATCCACCCTATGTTATCCCTCCTGAAATAAGACTCCCTGTAACTCCTCCAAGAAGAGAACTGGGACACTCTGTCCTCCTCCAGGTGCAGTATTTGTATGTCTCTATCTACCTATTATATTAAATCATATCTTTTTATTATTATAATTTTTTTTTTTTTTTTTACAGTGCAGCAATTTGCTGCCAGGTTGCAATTTCGCAGGCACACTTGTCACAAGACTGCCTTCAGACCACATTGTTATTTCCATTACAGCCTTTTCCCTCTTTCTCTGCGGTCACATTGTTTCACTGTGGAAGGTACATTAATAATTTGTATTAACAGGATCAATTTACTCCGTAGGTAAAATCTGCCAGGCCCCTCCCTTAAGAGATGACAAGTGCAATGGGGCTCTCTCCTGGATATTAAAGGATAAATACAAATTGTATGTGTGTATGGAAAAATATGGTTGTGTGTATGGAACAGGGTTTGAAACAGTTGGGAATTATGAACAATCAGCATGTGTGTGTGTGTGTGTGTGTGTGTGTGTGTGTGTGTGTGTGTGTGTGTGTGTGTGTGTGTGTGTGTGTGTGTGTGTGTGAGAGAGAGAGATTGTGTGCATGCACACGTGACATGAAAACCTTTGATAAGCCACAATTTCCCTGCAAACCTTCCGCAATCTGAACATGAGAAAATTTTCTGTACTTGGTTGATGAACTAGGCTTATGCTAGCAAATTAGCCTTAGCACTTTGAATTAGATTGCCTTTTGGCAAAAATAAATAAACATTTTCTTTCGAGTTACCTTCAAACGCTGAATGGCTCAGCGGTAGTTTCTATTATAATCCACATCCCCTACTATTCGAAAATGTGCTTTTTTTAAACCGAGCAGCATGCGAAATAGAAAGGTAATGAAGCATTCACAGTACCTTTTGCTTCAAACAGAGATGAAAGGATCTTGATTGAGACATAGTACTGCACTTCTTATTGCGATGGATCAGTGAAATATATTTAATTTATAATTCAAAAAGCTCATGACAAAAAAACACAGTGCACTTGTGATGGTATTCTGGGAGAATTCTCAGGTAATGTAGATATAAACATCGGCTAGAGCTTGGCCCTTTTCAATGAAGCACAGATAAGAATAAGCCTGCACCAGGAGAGGTATATATGCATGTGTTCCTTGAACTCGTTTTGGAGTAGGAGGTCACATGCTCCGAAGGGATTTATGGCCTGCAGGCTTGGCCCGAGTCATCCAGTTGCACCTGTGGCTCAATTGTCGGCCTCACACCTGTGTTAGTCCAGAAGACTAACGTCAAACTAAATATCCAAAAAAAAAAAAAAAAAAGGTTACAATCAGAGCTTCAGACAAAAATCTAAATACCCTTTCTCTTGTAAACAAAGACTGTGCCAAAATCTGAACTCTAAAAGACAAAAGCCCCACAATCTTTCCCCCCCCCCGCCATTTAAGTGACATCAGAGAGTGCCTGAGGTATGAACAGCCTAATTTCCCTACGGGTTTCAAAGCGGGATTTTTATCCGAAGCTGCCTGATGTGATGTGTTTGAGGTGGTGACACCGATTCGCACGGGCAGCTAGTAGGGAACGGTGGATACAAAGGCACAGCAGGTAAAAAAACCTGTGCGTAGGAGGGAAAATAAGTGAACAGCAAGGCCGAACAAGGTCCTGCCAGTATACAGGGACAAAATTAATTTTCTAGCAAACTATTAAATATAAAATACCATCTAAATGACTATCATTAAACTATAATCAAAATTGTGAGTGGGGTAGATTGCATTACTGGTCGTAGAAACCGTACAAAAAAATAGGCCCTATTACTTATGTAACAGGTGCAAATGCAATTTCAAATACATGTGGGATACATTTGAAATGCTACTCATCCCTGCGACTACAAATGAAAAGCAGAGACTGCTGGAGTCCTTGGAAAACTCCATGTTCCATGGGCCTCTGTGCTTTGGCTCTGATTGGCCGATGGCATGCATACATGCAGTGATGACTGATGACTCACCTATCCAGAGTGCACTGCTGCCGACAGTGGAAGTGTGCAATGGTAAGAGAACTGGGCTTGTAATTCAGCGGTTACAGTTTTGTAACCTCAGATGGGGTACTGCTGTTGTGCCCTTGAGTATACTTAAACTGGATATCTTTAATGGTTTTGGTATAGATAGTGGTCAAAAAGTTGGAAACAACAATATGGAATCACCACATGCTGGCAGAACAGCTTGTATCTGCCAGTTTCTGGATGGATGCTGCACTATCCATTACCCTGTAGGCTTCTTTAGGATGGCACCACAAGTACATGCCTCCTTTTGTCAAATGCATGGTGAAGATTCATGCATGGTGCTGTGATTCACCTGACCATATATCGTTTTTTTATTTATTTCTCCACTGCTTCGTAATCCATTGCCTCTTTACACCCTGTGCGTGCGTGCGTGCGTGCGTGCGTGCGTGTGCACGCACACAAACATGCCCCTATCAATGAGGTGCTGGTTACGGCAAGATGAGGAAACATGAAAAAAGAGAGAACTAGGAAGGAAATGCTTTCTATGTCAAGCTCCATCGCACACACTCAAAATAAAAAAGTTAAGGACTGACCTTCAGATGCAAAAATAGCTTTATTTCATTTAGTAAAGATAGAACATTATATTTTTACTAAATTAAATAAAGCTATTTTTCCAATCTAAATCTTTTTTTTTTTTTTTTTTTTGCATCTTAAGGTCGGTCCTTTTTTTTTTTTTTTTAGTGTGTGCAGCCCCGGTTCTGATCACATTGCCGCCCTAGGCAAGATTTAAAAATGCCACCCTAAAATACAATATAAAAAGAGAAAATAATAAAATAGCACATTGTCCATCAATGTTCAGGAGATTGTTCTGAATCAACAGACCTAAATCATCAGTGACATTGGCTCAACTGAATTAAGTCATATTTGTCTAAACAGGCTAATACACTGCCTGGCCAAAAAAAAAGTCGCACATTCTAATATTTTGTTGGACCGCCTTTAGCTTTGATTATGGCGCGTATTCGTCGTGGCATTGTTTCAACAACCTTATGCAACGTCACAACATTTATTTCCATCCAGAGTTGCATTCATTTTTGGCAGAGATCTTGTATTGACGACGGGGGATTCAAACCACCGGAAAGTCTTCTCCAGCACATCCCAAAGACTTTCAATGGGGTTAAGGTCAGGACTCTGGTGGCCAATTCACGTGTGAAAATGATTCCTCATGCTCCCTGAACCACTCTTTCACAATTTGAGCCCGATGAATCTTGGCATTGTCGTCCTGGAATATGCCCATTAATGGGATAACCTGGTCATTCAGTGTATTCAGGTACTCAGACTTAATTTTATTGCTGCATAACGTTGCTGAGCCTAGACCTGACCAAGTGAAGCAACCCCAGATCATAACACTGCCTCCAGAGGCTTGTACAGTGGGCACTATGGATGACGGGTGCAACGGCGACTTTTTTTTTGGCCAGGCAGTGTATTTCTCATGTCAAAAACATGAGTCAGAAAATAAAACTTGAAGCTGACGTTATTAAATGTTTGCTGTTTAGTTTCCTTCTCCATTCTTTTTCGACAGGACTGATCAACAACAAATGCCAAATAAGTTGCCTTAAAATTTAGACATATGTTATATGAAAACACCAGCTAGTTAGTAGCCTACTTGCTATTGATAAGACTAATAGTTGAGTATAAAATGTAGCAAGATAGCAAGGCAGACAGCAGAGCTAACATTACAAGTTAGAAAAAAAAAACGCCTCAGAAAATAAAATGGCTCGCTGTTCGCGCTGAGAGTAAACTGTTACTGTTAACGTTAGCCTACTGTTTTTAGTTTTTGTTGTTATTTAGCGATCTTAATAATAAAAATAAATACTAAATAATAAATACTCACATCTATCAGTTCACTTAACGTTATGTCAATCGTCTTCGTTTACACGGAACCGACAGGGAGAATCAAGGTCCGCCTCTACTTTAGTGCGATTGGACAGAAGTGAAAAGAATGACAGTGACGTGACGCGCATTTTTCCTCAGAGCGCTTCAAGTTGAGATATTTTCAACCCTGTGCGCACCGAGCATTTTTCGAAAAACAGCGAGGCGCCTGGAGCGGATAAACGCGAGGCGCCCGGGGCGCAAAAGCAGCGTGGAAAACGCTTCAAACTCATTGAAAACAATTCGAAAAAGGCGCCCCCAGCTGTTAAAGCGGATCCGGTGTGATCGCGGCCCTAGGCGGCAGCCTATAGTTGCCTATTGTATGGAACGCCGTTTGGGCCAAAACTTGTATTTCGACGTCCGCATTAAGACGTCAAATTTGTTTGTCTTAAGACGTCCATTTTGAACGTCTTAAGGCATTTGTACCATTAAGGATCCATGCTATTGGTTGGCGTCAACATACCCACCCCTTTTTGACGTAGGGCCTGGTAACCAGAGATTTACCCACCCCTTTTTTACGTAGGGGCTGCGTTGGGCTGTACGTATGCCTACGTTGTGGTCATGTGGGCTCTATGTTTGGGCTACGTAATATTTGGGACAGTCCATTTGACAGTTTAGAAAAAGGTAGAGAACCACGGCTTATATTTAAATGTACAGTGCTCCAGCCCTTTTGGGTTAGTGCATTATCAACATTGGCCAACTACATGGGCATTTCACAAAACTTAAACTGCGCATAGAAGTGACTCTAGTCAGGGATTTAATTAGTACATTCCAACATTTGTTCTTCCAGCCGACAAGACAAGCCGAGCATGCCAAACTATTCAGTCTCATTACCCAGATAGCAAGCGAACGTTGAATCGACGTAGATTCAATGTGGAAGTCCGATGTTGATTCAACATCAATTTGCTCATCGAGATCACGTTGAATCAATGTCAGAATACCAACAAATATTGTATAATCAAGGTTAAATATTAAGAAATAGTATTTTCTGTCGTCTTAAGACGTAGACGTCCAAAATGGACGTCTTAAGACAACAAATTTGACGTCTTTGACGTCTTAACACGACCAAATTTTATGTCTTAACGCGGACGTCGAAATACAAGTTTTGGCCTAAACGGCGTTCCATACTATTGCACGGTCTGGCCCTGATGAGTGTGCGGTTTGAACATTGGAGCTTGAAGTATATATACTGTAAGTGTACACTGTACACATACGTATGTATGTATGATGTATAGTAACTGGTCGTACAATTAGAAAAATGGTCACCACATTATAGATGTTTTTTTTTTGCAAAACAAAGAAAAGTGCCATGTGAAACAATGAATAGCCATTTAAAATCATTAAACAGTGTCACTCAGAAGCCTAGCTTCTTCCAATAGACTGAACAAGATATGAATTTCCCTTTGCCTCTCAAAATAGTCTTGATTTAAATGATTATGAATAAAGGCTTTGGAGGCAAAGCAGTGTATAAAAGGATCATCCGTTCAAAGGCAGCCTGAATATTCTAGAGGCTCTAATGCCATTTTAATGAGCTGTTTGTGTTCATTCTTAACCTTTGGCATGTAAAGAGAAGGACACTGTGTTATTCAACGGTTTTATTGTATATCTTAAAAAGGAGATATCACCGTGGTTCATGTTTTAATGCATAATTAATTGATGTAGAGGGTAAATGCCTTTTGACAGTTGGCAGAACGTGACATTTTTTCGAAGAGCAGCTAGGTCTATCTTAACACAAATTTATTCGTCTTAGTGGTAGTAAAAATGCTTTTGATAATTGAACAATTAAAATCTAAATCTTATGAAGCCCTGGAAGTGACATGGTGATTTTTTCTCCCACTATATTTTGAGCTATCTTGTGTCCAAATTTTGAGTTATCCCATGAGCACAAAATACAATTTTTGAGCCATCTTGTGTGCACAAGATAACATTACCAGTGACCAGGAATACCCAGTACAATTGGTTACAGTCAATTTTGAAACACCATTTCACCAGTGGGGATACATGGCTAAGGCTCTCATATTCTACATTCTAATCTGCTTCTTCTTCTCTTTCTCCTTCTTGAAAGGCCTCCTCAGTGAGGTGTTGTGCGGTTTCTCCTGCTGAGGAGAAACCGCCAACACCCCCCCCCCCCCCCCCTCCAAGTTTACCAGCCATCAGGCTGCACTTCTTTTTTTTAAAGTACAGAAAAAGAGCTATAGCCTGGTAGGTTGCCAAGCTAAATAGACTTTCAACATTACAGTTACCTCCAAAATAATGTTAATAAGTTACCTACCTAGCTAGATAATTAGCAGGGTAGGAGTCTTAATCTATTTACAACCTCATTAGATAATGTAGCCAGACAATTTTCAATAGCATGACATATACATGTTTATCTTTCCTTATACAATCTACTCCAGACAATAAAATACAACTGCAATGTTTGATTAATTGTATTTTTACAATCTGTAGATGACATTACAAACAGCCAGATGACGATGCATAATGACAGCGCCCTGCTCTATCAAGAGGCTCCCCAAAAAAGTCACATTACTCCTTATTATGTAAGACAAATGAATCCTGAGCGGAGAACTGCTCCTGTTGAATACTAAACGCTTATGCATTTCAGTGATCACTATTCATGCTCTTTGACTTATCATATCTATTATAACGCATGCGGTGTTGCCAACTGTTTCTCAGGGAAAGTAGCTGCTAAGCTTCATATTTGTTGCTAGAAACCGCTAGATGATTTTAATGTGAAATGCACTTTTTTGAAGTCACTTTGGCTGAAAGTGTCTGCTAAATGACATAATTGGCAATTGTATATTGTAATTTGCATGTTTGCGGGATGTGATTGTGCTCATATACATAAACTGCTTATTAAATTATTAAATTCGCTCTTAAGATGGAGCTGGATGGCACTCGGGCTAATTTAGGCAAACTATTTACAGACAAACGCAAACAAGAAAGAGGCAATGTGTGCCAATGCGTTGCGCTAGCTAGCTGCCAGTGATATTATTTTTACTACTGAGATTTTTAATGAGTAGATGATTGGAGGGAAACTTTTAGCCGGGGCTGCTTTTCTCACTGAGCAATCGCTATTCCAGGGCCAACTGTAGTCCCCCTCCCGCATCATACAATATTGCTCTCATGAGGAGGGCTACTGGGCTAAATGCAGGCTGCCTGACAATAGCTGATCACCAGGCAGCTGCGGCTTCCAGCTCCCACTCCCTTCCATCCACTCATTTGCAGTGCCAGTAATTGCTGAACTCATTAAAAATCTCAATCGTTACAATGCCGCTGACAGTCCCGAGAAGTTCCTAGATTTGCTGCACGTCACATTTGTGAAAGAAAATCGCTATGGGGACCGGAAAATGCACTAAATCTAGCAACAAATTGCCAAGCTGGCAACACTGATCACATGCGGGCACTTTTGCTTGTTAATCAAGCACGTCGGCGTGTCAGCGCAAAGCTCGTGACTTTATCTGGAAAGATATTGTACACAGTCATTTCCATGTTTCCCTTCCCTCCAGCTTACATAGTTCACTGAAGATCCTTGGTCTGTCATGTCTATGAGATTTTGGCTGGCTAATCATTTAATTTTATATTTTAATATATCGTGGAACCATTGAAGAATTAGATATTCTGTTGTAGATTTTTTTTGTCTGACTCATTCCTGATAATATATTGGATAAGCTAAGTATGGCCTTGGATCTCTCTCATGACACAGTTATTGGCTGCTCATTAATTTTGGTTGGATGAGGCAAATTGTAAATGTCCTGGCTATTCACCTGCTGACCTAGGGCAACCTGCTTAGTACACTGCCATAAAACAGAATAGTCACAAAAATTCCTGAAAAATAATTCAGACCATAGAAAAATAGGGCACTTACCAACGCAGGACAAACCTTTGCATTGATATTATCCAAATACCTCAAAAGTAAAAATCATCTTGATTCTTGTATCTGTGAAGAATAAACAAAAATAGTCACAATATCATAAAGACCATAAATTACAGTTATTAAAATAGACGCAGATGAAAACGTCCATTCACACGAATGCTGAGCTTACAGTTTAATGGATAAGGATTAAATCACTGGACAAACTGCTTTGTGTTAAACCAAGTCGTTCAGTCAGAATATTTCTTATTCTGACTGAACGCAGTGTATCCCCTTAGGACTCACATAGTAGTATGTCAATAACCAAATACACCTGTTTGTGTCGACATGTGCTATTGGAGGAGCGTTAATAACAACATGTGCTATTGGAGGAGCGTTAATAACAACATGTGCTATTGGAGGAGTGTTAATAACAACATGTGCTATTGAAGGAGTGTTAATAACAACATGTGCTATTGGAGGAGTGTTAATAACAACATGTGCTATTGGAGGAGTGTTAATAAAAACATGTGCTATTGGAGGAGTGTTAATAACAACATGTGCTATTGGAGGAGTGTTAATAACAACATGTGCTATTGGAGGAGTGTGAATAACAACATTTGGTGCAAGCGGAGGAGGGCTAATGTGTTTTGACGGCTGGAGGTCTTCTTTGGGAAAACCCACCCTCCTCACTGCATTGAAGTCCAGTTTCAAAAGACCTGCAGTGGACAAAATACGCGTCCTCTACTCTGTTTTATGTGTTTATGTTGTTTTTTTTCTGTTGCATACATTTCAGCACATATACTGTGTAGCCATGCTAGATGGGTGCTACTAATAAACTCAGCACTGCTTTTTTTGCTATATCACAGCGATCACATATTTTTTCAGCCGGTATGTGGCTTTTTTGGGTGCCTCTTGTATGCGTATGTGGCGATCTACAGATTCAGATTGCAATTAGATAGGGGAACCGGCCGCCTCATCTTGGGTCCCTGGAACTGGTTTCTTTCGTCATCAGGGTTACGATGGAAAGGGGAACCGGTCGCCCGTTCCTGGGGTTGCAGTTCGTAGGGGTATGTAATGGAACCGGTCGCATTACTTCTCCCGAAATATGCAGCGTGATCCCGGTGCAGACCGCTTGCCTCTTTGGGGACTCACAGGTGGTGCTGTGCTGCAGGATCAGTGGGTGAGTGGTCCGCTTAGTGGTTCTTCTTGACCACCGGGTGCTCGCGATGCCTCCTTGCGTCTCGTCTCCGGTCCTCCATGGCCGATAGCCGGGGGCAGATGAGCCCGCCTCGCTCAGTTGGGTCGGCGTCACGGACGGCCGATGCTTCCTTGTGGAGCGAGGGCTCTTCCCCGGGCGTGCAGGCCGCACGGAGCCGTGAGACGAGACAGTGAAAGCCCTGGGCGCCTTGAGCAAACAACTGAACTAGGAGAACTGACTGAAGAGCGGACGTGTTGCCCTTTTTATAAACTTTATTGTCAGTCGCGCATTTCCGCTGCATCGCATTACAGTGCGGAAATCATAACCGGGACGTCCTACGTCACTTACAACGTGGAGGAGGAGCCTCCCGTGGACTGTATGGAATTGTAGTTCCTGTTGACCCTACACTGGTCATAATGGAACCAAGCCTCCACTATACCCACAGCTAATTAATCCTCTCAAAACAACATCCTTCGCAACTGCGCCGCAGCTGTGATACAGTCTCTCATCTCAAAATGACTGAAATGGACATGTCTTAATTCGCCACTGCTGTGAGTTACTGCTAAAGTTTGACAGTTGCCACAATAGGGCCCTGACACGTATTCAGACAGATTTCTGATGTGTTAAAAATGTTCTGTATTTGTAAAATGTTCGAAATTGTAAAATGTGACATTCCTGCCCAATAGCCTATAGACACCAAGGGCAAATGACAAACTGATAGAACAGCGATGACGGTGAGCTATACCTGACAGCATATAGACCCATTTCATGGAGCTGGAAATCACTGAGCTGTAGACGAGCCGTAGCCGAGGCGTGATTGACAGCGATGCTAAGTCATGTCAAGAGCATACAATGAAAGCTCAGAACGAGAGAAACTGCAGCTGTTCTTCCGCCGCCTGAAAGGAGAACAACGGCACACAGTAATGGCTGTAATGTTTAATGAAAAATATGGTGCCACCTTGTCGATTGTGCATTTGTATGAGGTAAAGGTTTTTAGCTTAGCATTAAATGCACATTTGCATTCAAATTTGTTCTTGAAAGAACTAAAGGTATTTTTCAGTTAAATATCAACACATCAATAATCTGTATTTGCTGGTCAAATACACCAAAAACTTGTGTATTTGCATGTGTGTGTGTGTGTGTGTGTGTGTGTGTGTGTGTGTGTGTGTGAGAGAGAGAGAGAGAGAGAGAGAGAGAGAGAGAGAGAGAGAGAGAGAGAGAGAGAGAGTGGAGTGAGTGAGTGAGTGAGTGAGTGAGTGAGTGAGTGAGTGAGTGAGTGAGAGAGTGAGAGAGTGAGAGAGTGAGAGAGTGAGAGAGTGAGAGAGAGACTCAACCAAAATGTGCAAAGAGTTCCACAAACAAAGATTTGCAAAAGGCCTACAACATAGTCTGTGCATAGGCTAACACCTCCACAGAAATGGAGAGCATCCCCCTTAAACCTGAGGCTTCTAATCATCCTCTTATACATTTCTAATAGAATTCCTCTGACTAGCTCTGGCCAGAACTGGAAATTACTTACTGATCATAATAGGCCTACAACGCTTTTCCAGTTCTCAGAATATAGAGTTGCTACTTCTTTGGCATTGAAAAACTTTATATCAGTTGGAAAATAGCTGTGACAAAAGGTGACAATTCCTCAGTTTGGTTCATTCATTTTTGAACAACACCCTGATGTGCTCAGATTGAATAGGCCCTCTTAATCACTGGTTGAAAGTGATTTTTTTTGTTGTTGCTTTGGGTGATTTCAGGACAGTCCACTGGCAGGGAATTCAGAGGAAAATTCACTCAGAGCATTCACTCAGAAGATGAAACGTCCTCTGTCAAAACAGGAATCTCACAGCAGACAAGCTTCACATAGGGCAAACAAAGTTTCAAAAGCCTGTCAAACACATTGTTACAGAAACGCTATTGAAAACACAGCTATATCTTACAACACAGAGGGGTAAGAACCATGCGTACCTTAACAGTGTGTTGCACGTTTTTTTAAATGCCCAGATAAACTGTGCCTGATGACCTGACGACCCCCCCGCCCCCCCCGCCCACGGGTTATAGCTGCATATAGCTTGACTAGTATAATTACACTCATGTAAGCCTGAAAGAACTGCACTTATTAATGTATACAGCCATTTAAAAAATCACAAATGCAAGAGTGGTGCTTGGATAAACAACTGCTGAATCTAAAAAAAATCATGACTTTTTTCATGATTGTGACCAAAAATCTATCTTTTATTTTAATTATATCTAAGCTTAGTACGTCAATTTTCCCTATTCGAACCAACCTAGTGACGTCACGACCGCAGTCGTCCAAAATAGCTGCGCCCTAGTGGGAAAAAAAAACTAACTTTAACTTCTTTTTCCAGCAAATACCAGTCGATTTGAGATTTGAACGCACGGCCATATCTCATTAATGGTGAAAAGCTAACGAACCAGAGCCACTTTACCGAGTGCTACATGTCCCCTTTAAATCATTGGCTTGATTAATTATTCCTGTTTGCAGTAGCCCTATATGTACAATGTGTTTGAATTATACTTGTACTTAACACAAACATGCTACAGTAAATGTTGTATGTAACACAGATGTACTTGGACAGAGTAAATGGACTGCAGGCCAGTAAAGAGATGAAACACATTGCTAATTCATGGATTTAACTAGGGGCCCACGCATGCACTATAACAGTGTCTGAACAGGACCCCAGCAGGCCCTTCACTGGCTTTTAACCAAAGGCACTGCTCTTCCATGTGTTTTTGTTTTATTTATTTTTTGATTAACTTCTAATGAATGATCGTACCGTAAGAAAAAAATAAATAAAACAATCAACTTAATTCCTGTGCCTGTGTGAGGTGCTTTAAACCATGTTGGGTGTTCATGTATCAAGTAGCCACTCAAACTCATACAATGGCAGTGTCAAAGAGACTGTTGATTATGGCATGTGCTGTATATAACGACTATTTTTTAAACCCAGGTAAAATGTCTCCCATGTGAGAGGTTCATTGTGGACAAAATCTCCACTGCTTCACAGAAAGAAGGTCCTGGGTTCAAATCCAGGCCAGGGGCCCTTCTGTGTATAAGTATAGCATACGCGTGTCTGCGTGGGTCTGTTCTGGGTATTTCGGTTTCCTCCCAAGACATGCAGGGATTCACTCCAGCTGCCCCCCCCCCCCCCCCATGACCCTGAGCAGGAATGAGCAGGTTAGATAACCCATGGACGGATGGATGGACAAACATCGAAAAGCTCAAAACAACCTTGAGCAGCATTAATGGTTCACATACACAGGCAGGTCCGTCAAATCATTTTCCAAACAATTAATCGCAAAGCAAGTGGACATTGCTCAACTTTATAGGGAGCTGGAATTTTTTCTGTATTTTTTAAACAGCCAGCTGGTGGCTTGACATGTCTGGCTTTATTTTTCGACCTTACACTTTTCCATATCTGCCCTCAGCTCGAATGTCACAGCCTCATAACCACACTGTGCCAGGAACAGCACAGAAAGGTTCTGATACTGACTGCTGACCTCATTTTTAGGAGGTTTTAATGCCAATGTGTTACGTGACCGGACTTCAACCTTCCCCTGCGTTGTTAACGCATTGGGGACACACTGAAAATACACACTTGCATTGACTCCACTGTTTACCATTCGTTGTATCCTATCCATCTATCTCAGTGCAGTACATCTACACTCTATAGTTTTTGTAGAGCACACAGAGCCTTCATTAAGGCCTTAGATGTGCTTTAATATATTTATTTCATCGTCAGGACAGGAAAGCGGTTGATTTACGCTCACATCCCGACAGCAAAATATGTCCCTTAATCTGCCAGCAGTAGAACAGGTGAAGGATTTCATTATGCAGCAGTAAATCTCAAAGCTAACTTGAGGGATTTCTTGCACTTAAATATTTAATCCGAGTATGTGTGATCCCCCACCCCCCTGTATGTCGGAACCCACTAAGCATTTGTGGCTTTTGAGATATGCTTTAGTTTTACATACAGTATCCAATATCACAAATTAATATTTTTTGAGCAGGTCCTTTCGTAGCTCCATGCCTTTGGTGGAATACGAATACCCACGCCCTTCAATATTGAGGTGGGTGTTGAATAAATGTAATCAATGAAAGTGGACTAAAGCTGATTTCATCGTGCGGTATTTCACTCAGTAATAAAGAGCGTGTGCCTTTGTTCATGTGTAAACCTCCAGGTGACCTATGAAATTATACGCAAGGCCCTCCCGAGCAGATGACTGACTTCCAATTTGTAGCTTATTTTATGAGGTGTGGGGTCTGATGATATTATGATGCACTTTGTCAGAGCGCATGCTGTTGTTGTTGTTGTTGTAGCATGTAAATGTACAGGTGCTTTTTGATGGTGTCATTGCATCCATGCACTGGAGTGACTTTGATTCCAAATGGTGGGGATACTTTTTTGGGAATTTCTTTTCCTCCACGTCCGATTTCCAGCTTATACTACAGCTTATACTACACTAACGTACTTACAGCTTATACTCCACTAACGTTAACTGGTAAGGCCATGCCACAAATAAAAGTATGATTTTGTGAAACTGAAAAAAAAAAAATACATAAATCATAATTGTAACTACTTTGTTATATACGCATACAAAGATCACCTTGTGCCCTCATAGTTATTCTTCATAAAAGCTGAACTTCACATAAGAAAGATAGAATGCACAGTGACAATAACAGGCCATTTTGTGTATCCACCGCTAGGTCAAGTCTGGACTTGAACGACTCAGCGCTGTTCCATGCGGTATTCCTCTTTAAAAATTGAATACACTTGTAACTGCACGCCAATCATGGTAGCGCTGTAGTCATGAAGAGAGACTCGGGGGCAGGAGTGAAGTTGGGCAAATTGTTTCAGGAATTTCATCATCATCACTGCACGTCTAGTGTTTCAGGAGCTGCTGTAAATTTATGGCTACCTCTAACTGAATCCAACGTTTCTTTCCCTCTTGTGCTCGTCCTCCTTTTATGTGTCTTATAGTACAACTATGATAAAATTTAAAAAATGACCACAGAGGACTGATTGGAGGACAGACTTTATAGTTAGAAGCGTTGTGCCAGAAGAAGCCGTACACAGCAGAACTTACTCTGTCTGCTTCTTCTACTTCAGCCCTGTAGCACATGTAAAAAAATCATTATGAACTAAATTTTACTACTTCAATATCTACGTGATTCGATAGAGGATCTTCTCACTGACAATGTGGAATAATTTAATAACAATTTTGGCCTATTTTACCATTAGGTGTCGTCTACCAGATGGTCTGTATAAAAGCTTAGTCGAGCTGGCTCCTTTACTATCTATTTGTCAACATTTTTTGAACGTTTTGTTTTTATCATTGTTTTTTATCATTGACGTTTAAAAAACCTGCGTAAAGTTTCAATGTGAAATAGGTTAGATATTTATTTTTGAGACGGATGGCGTTTTTCCCTTTGGTTTTGATTTTCTTTTAGATGAAAAAAGTGCATGTGAGGACAACACAACAGCATTGCTGTAACAGCATGTCTCCATCACTGTTCTGGAGTGAGAGAATAAATGAGAGAAAGGTGTCACCTTTTATCTTCCCTTCCTGCCTACATACACTTCAAAGCGCAATGTCATCTTCCACCGGATCCAAAAACACTTTTTCCCGAACAAAAATGAACAGCAGAGAAGTGACAAGCAAACACATTCAGGGACAATCGGGGATTCATGTTGTGGCCATCAATGGTTCTGGTCATTTAACACATTATTGTATCAATACAGTGTCACAGATGCCTTATGCTGTCCTCAAAACTGACCATGAATTTAAAGGTCAGCATAAGGACAGAGTTTTGTTTTGCTTTGTTTTGTTTCTAGGGTTTTTTTCATGCAAGCCTGAATATTTTATTCTTCGTACAAAATGGATAATTGAAAAGTAAAGTAATTGTACCTGTCACCGTGAAACATGAATTAAAAAAGAATTTCCTTTGATACAAGACATAATTATTTCAACTTAAGGCCTGAAGGGCATCATCGACTAAAAAGAAGCTTCCAAACTACTTGAGGCATATGAAATGCAACATTAATTACAGAGAGCCTTTTCTCTGTCGAGGTTCATTTTTATCTCAGTACGCGCATGAGATTCAAGGTCCCTTAAGCAATGAAACACGTTTTTTTAAAAAAAGTGAACATCTACATTTTCTCTACAATCACGCCAGTGGAAAGGAAGTGAATATCCTAAGAACAGAACGTGGTGGTTTTACTTCAAACATCACGGTTCTCATAACCTAAAGGGCTGGCCCAAAAAAACATGGTATAACAGTGATTTATTTATTTGTTTGGAAAGTCCTATGTCAATAGAGTCCTTGACCCAATCTTCCCCGCTTCCAGAACATTTTCCCAATATGGATTTGATCTCCTTCCTACCATTTTTCATAAATGCACTAATGCAGTGTGTTGCAGTGAGGCACAACTGAACCAGCATCCTCAAACACACATTGTGATTTATATTTTATTTATTTATTTTTCTTTTTTACAAAAATTGTCACACAGCACCTACATCCTCGGAAAGGCTGGACACAGCTTTTCATTTTCTAATGAGCAACTACATGTTATTTATGTGAATAGAAAAAGCATTTTGGCCTCATAAAACGTGTTTAATGTCCCCATGAAAATGATTTACGCTATTCTTAACAATCGCTAGTGCTCTGCTTTGCTGAGAATATAAAGTGATTGCAGCATCATTTGTGGTAAATGATTACAGTAATTATTGGTGGATAAATTTTTATTTCCACGTGTGTATTTATACCGTTTCTCACCCACAATAGGGAAACAATACACTTCCTGCCTTGGCCCGCTCAGCAAATATGTAATGAAATCATGAGAGTGAATCATAAAATTTTGAAAATGTGTGCATAGAAGAACCCAGAGGAAAGTGCAGAATAGATCAGGGGCTGTGTTATACAACCGCAGTGGTAAAGTAACATTGACTGACAAATGAATCAGTGGAAGATTCTACATTTTGGTGAGTTCAGTAAGCACCAAGATGAACTCACTATTCATTTTGAAGAAAGAAATTACTACTTGTATGTAAATCCAAGGACAGATGTTAAGAGAACACAGGCCATTAACTCGTTCATACCAACAATATTCTTATTTTTTCAGCATGTTGAAAAATGTATATTGGTATATTTTTGTAAATACAATACTAAGATGGGTATTTTCTTCCACCATAACAAACTTTTATTGAAAGAAAGAATAATAAATTATACTTATGCATGCCTATCGAGCCACAATATTTTATAATAGCTTCCCCATGAATATTAACTGGTCCACATGACATAATGTGAATCCGACTATGCTTTCTGAATTATACATAACTTCAGATGTATAAAATTAGAGGACCTGCATACCTCTGCACACTCTGGACACCATACGTACGCAATGTTTGGAGTCAATGTGATATGGCGACACCATGATCAAAAGGCAGAGGGAGAAAATGCAAAACTTTGCGTAAGCAGATTTCTGACTTTCTCCCTGAGCATTCTTTTACGCATTCTTTTACTCAGAGTTTTATACATGTGGCCCCAGGAACAGATAATACACAATATTTTAGTTTAGTGCCCATATCTATAATATAGCCTAGAGTTATGGAGATGAGGTATTTGAGAACTATGGGAAATTGTCAGGTTTCTGCATTCTGTCTTTGTTTGTACATTTATGTTTCTTATTGTGAGCTTGTTTGTTTATTCTTATTAGGTTCTTTATCGTTTTTTCTTATCTTGCATTTATTTTCATTTATGGTTTCAGTGTTCCGTGTTTGTATTACCGTCACTCCCCTGTCTTCGTTACACCATTCGGGAGCCTTTGGTGATTTCGGGTTTCGCTGTATTTCCACTCTCGTTTACTTCCTTCTTTACTAATTACCCTTGTTAATGCTAATAATCTACTAATTACTACTAACTGCTTAGAATTAGGTTTCTTACTAATATACTAACGACTAACTTGTAAATAATATTAATCAACTAATTTACTAACATCAGGGAATTAGAGTTTCTACTAACCTACTAACCTGCAATCTTAGTTTCCATCTGCAGCTGTTTTTCGTTTCTTCTATTCTATCTCTGAATATCTTTCTGTGATTCTCTACTTGTTACAGCTGTACCTCATTTCCGCATTCCTGTCTCATTGTGTGCACGGGTTTCTCTCAATCCAGGTCATGTCTTTTCTGTATGTTAACAATTCAGTCCAGTCCGTGTCTTTCGTCTTCCCCCGTTATTGTATTATCAGCTTCCCTTATCGTTTAATTTTGCTCACCTGTGAGTAATTTCCCATCCCCGCCTCTGCACACCTGATTCCCATTATGTCTGTCTCCCTCAGTGTATATAACCCTATTATTTCAGTCTTTCTTTGTGAGTCTGTCATGGTTGGTTTTTTGCTTCAGTGGCCTTACAATTTATCAGTATCTTTCTGAGTATCTTTCTGAGTATCTTTCTGAGTATCTTTCTGAGTATCTTTCTGAGTATCTTTCTGAGTATCTTTCTGAGTATCTTTCTGAGTATCTTTCTGAGTATCTTTCTGAGTATCTTTCTGAGTATCTTTCTGAGTATCTTTCTGAGTATCTTTCTGAGTATCTTTCTGAGTATCTTTCTGAGTATCTTTCTGAGTAGTCTGTTTCTTAGTATTGTTATCCCGAGTCTGTCTCCTGTCTATTTTATTTTTGTATTCTGTCTTCGTTTTGTTTTCTTTTTGTTTCCCTTTACGCATCCCTGGTTTTGGACTTCTGCCTGTGTTCTCGCGGCCCTGATTTTGGACTCTGATTTTGTACTTCTGCTGTGCCTTCTCGGTTCCGACCCCAGTCTGTTCTGTGACTACTCTTTTTGGACTCGTTTTTGTACCGTTGCCCTGTCTTCCCGGTTTACGACCCTGCCTGTTTTGTACCACGGATTGCTGCCTTGCCCCTATATTAAACTTTGGTTTTCTTACTTCCCACCTGCTATTGGTTCCTGTTTCCCACCTACCCTAACAGAAATTGGATTGCAAATAAAATTAAAATTTAAAAAAAAACCCCACTGCAAATATAATATGCACTGCAATCTAAATGGATAATTTAAAACCAACACAGTGTGGGATTTGTGCTGCTGCCAGTATATGCACTAAATTACAGATTTTAACTTAAGTCAGATCTTAACAAATAGACTTCTGGTCCTGTTTGCTTTCCAGAGACAGGTGGTCAATGCACACAAGCTGAACTGTTCAGTTGAGCTTGCCACCTGGGGCATTGATCGCTCACAAACACTGTTCTGTAATGGCAAAGTGCTGCCTATATGTACTTGATATTTGACCGCTTAGAACTTGGAAAAATAGTTATTTTGGGGAAACAAATCAATTAAAGCAGTGGCACGATAAATTGGAAATCATTACCATTAAACTTTTGAAAAAGACGTAGAGTATGTTTAAATGATGGCATGTTGATACAATATTATTTTGCAGAGATTCAATTAATTATTGTCAATCATGTATTGCTTAAAGTATTCGTATTGAGATTTACTTCTAGATATAATTGATATGACATGGGTTTGACCATGTAAAGGATAAGAGTAAAATTAAGCTCACTGTACTATATGAAGACTATGAAGAAGGCTGTCGGCAAGTGTTATTTCATTTTTGGCTGAGTTCGGGCAATGTAAGTACCGATCGCAGATGGGGGGAGGGAGGGGGGTTTTGAGCGATCATAGACCGGGGGAGGGATGTACAGATACAGATGGCTCCGGTTTGGAATGCCTAATTGCACTACCTTGCTGACACAGCTATACATGTGAGAAACTGTATATTTGTACACAAAGAGGCTGCTGCCATCCTCCAGTTCTTACCTTAAAGCATCTGGGCTGCACAGTCATTGTGGCAAAAGGCTACTGATCTCTGGCACAGGCAGACGACAGGCACCCAGTTGAATGATCAATAAAAAATGGTTTATTGATTCTGGTCTGTGAACATCAGGGATGCATTTCTGTGGGTAAATAAAAGATTACTCTGTTTTCACAGTATTCATTGATTAACTTTTAAAAGTTGAAATGCTTATACTTCTGTTAATTGGCAAAGCCATGAGAACTTCCATTTGAAAAGCAATAATTCATATTGGGTAGTGGGTACTGGATTGTACACAGAAGGCAGTAACCAACTACTCTCAGTGTGTGTATAATATGCCATAATAATTATGTTAGACAAAGCAGACCAGTGCCCAGTTTCCTCCCTTCCAAAAATCTCCCTTTACCTGTCCCAGTTTTATACAGGTATGTAAGCTACATACCACCATCATTACTAAAAGTGCAGCTCATTCCAATTGTAGACCCTGGTGCTAAAAGTACGGAACTCACAAAATGTCTATTTTGAGAAAATCTAATCCGAAAATATCATTGATCCATAAAATCAGCCATTAAACGTTTCTGTGTTTTTATGCATTGCTTAGGCGCATCTGTTCACAATATTTATAGGGTGGACTTAAGCTAAACAAATACAACATGTTTCTATGCTCAACTTGAATTGTCTAAAAATGTGACTGCAGTACTTTTAGCACCAGGGTCTTAAATTTCAAATACAAGTACACGTAATGTTGAGTCCCAAGAAAAATATTTTGATTAAAATGAGGCCTGGCTGCTTTTCTTATTCCATTGTGACATGGCAGACTAACTGTGGAAAAAAAACTACCTGGAAAAATGTTGGAAGGTAAAAGGAAAGAACACACCACAAGTTCAACACCCTGTTTGAGATCAGGGACAGTGGACAAAAACCACTCGCCTTAAAAGATATTCCCCAGAAATGTTTAAAAGAAACCGTGGATCTCAAGAGACATTGGTGGAGAAGCTGATATCCCAATTTCTAAGGCAACTAGCACTTCTCTTAGCCTATTAAAGGCTTTAATACTTGACGACCTTACAAAGAGTTATGTGATTGTGTTGTAATTCTCAGCAGGCCAAAACTGGTCACAGTGTTCATTCTGCACCACTCTGGTTCTTATCGAGACGATTATAGTTGGAGGAAATGTTACAACTTCTATTCCCCATGGCTGGGAACCGTCTTCAGCACAGGCCACTGCCTCTTAATAGTAAAGCTCTGATGTGAATTACACGGGAATCAATGTACTCAGTGTGGGAAACCCCATTTAGCCTGACCTCTGCACCAGTACAAAATGAAACTCAAATATTTACTGTTGTTCATGCCTCCAGGCACCCAGGTTACGTGTGCTATCCCCTTGATTACGAAATGCCCTGTATAAAACGGGCCACGTAAGCACTTCGGTTCTTTGAACCTGATCTGAAAACTGAAGAAGCGAAGAAATTGCTTCAGAATTCTACTTTTAGCTGTCATTCAAACATGGATTAGAGACGTGTACTCTAGTCACAGTGTTCATGTATTTATTGACAGCAGAGTTATCCAATTAATATGCAATTATAAATTACTTGCTGATTTCCCCATTTTCTTTGCAATGTATGGAGTTCTCCATAGATAGTGGTATGTTATATTTATTTCCAATTAGTCTGCACCATCCCTATCTTACATCTATATTTTCATTAAGTATGAATGTATTTATTTATTTTATTTATCTGTGGTGCAAATAAACAAGAAAGTACATAATAATATAAAAATATACAAATATAACAATTGCATTTAGCTGTCTCTGATGTTAAAATAGATTGGATTCAAATATGGAATTGCCATTTTGTTATAAGTTTGACACACTTTGAAAGGAGACGCAAAGGCAAATTAGGCCATGAAGCCCTGACCTTTCATAGAGTTTTTTAAAGAAAGTTTTAACATTTCCTTCAACTGCTGTTCAGTTCTCCTTGGAGCAAATTTTTTCAAATACCAACTGAAAAAAAACTACCTTATGAACTGCATACGAGATACTAGGTCCAATTACACATCCAGAGAACCCTGCTGTGTCACTGCTTTCATGGGGATCTGAGTCCCTCTTCATCAACAAACGCTGTCATTTTAATAATCTTTCAGCTTTGCTTGCACTTAAACTTGCTATATCAACCAAATTTCCATTAACACTTAACCTGCGGGCCAGCACGCTAAAAGCCTTTGAACAGCCTTGTAAAAACAAAAGGAAATGACAAGTCATCCGATTTGTGTCAGTTTTTAAAAGTTAATTTAAAAAAGGTGCTAACCTTTGCTCATTAACACTCCATCCATTTCAGCTACTTTGATTGCTTTGGTTATTGTGTTTCACAAGAGG
This sequence comes from Synaphobranchus kaupii, assembly GCA_029718625.1. Classification (NCBI taxonomy): domain Eukaryota; kingdom Metazoa; phylum Chordata; class Actinopteri; order Anguilliformes; family Synaphobranchidae; genus Synaphobranchus; species Synaphobranchus kaupii. Next base: position 102,701,056 of record CM056379.1, on the reverse strand, counting down.
ATAAAGTACTTCAGATAATTTTGCGTGAACATTTTTTCATTGGCCTTTAAAGCTATTTTTTCTCTTTTTACCATCTCCTGCATAGTTGGTCAGCATTCTGGTCAGGAGAGATTGTGAACAAACAGTTTTATGGATGACAAGCAAATTGGACAAAAACTGTGAAAATAAAAACCAAACAAATGGATTTAAAACAGGCAGCCATGTTGGAAAGTTTTTTATGTAGACAAATGTTTACATCATTTAAATATTGAAGATAACTGACTTGAAACTGTGGAGGACCAGAAATGTCAAAATTAGGAATTTATGAATAAATAGATAAATATGGCAATAAATACTATAAAAAATTTTTTTTAAATACTATAAAAAGCAGTTTATAGTAGACTACTTCAGTTCACGGTGGTACATGGTACAGGAAAACCAGCACTCTCAAAAATCTTAATTATTTTATATGGACAGCGTGTCGGTTTGAAGTTTCGGGTTAATCAGACACTGATGAAGGCTTTGTAGCCAAACTGTTCAAACAGACACGCCACATATCTAAAACAGCCTAAGAGGATTTTTGTGATTGCTGGTTTTCCTTCAAATGTTTTCCTGATGAATAGCAGGGCTGTTGACAGCACCAGTTAGCATGTAACTACACGGCAAATTTTTGTCACCGCTGGATTGCATCTGCACTTTTAACACGTTGTTATAGCCTACTATTATTATATCTGTCTTGCCCATTAAAACGCATCTGTGTCCATTATTGCTGCAATCTCCAACAAACTGTCAGTTACTGAGAGTTATGAAGTCTGGATCGTCACTTTATGCAAAGTTAGATTCGATAGCTGTGCTAATGTAGCCTAGCCTGTATGCAACCATTTGTGTATCATCGAAGCCAGCAACCGCAAGGCAAGTACAATCGATCTGACACTGGGGTCTATCAACCAATGAGAGTTTGTGGACAGCCCCCTCATTATCATATGGGCAAAGAAATACATAAATAAATAAAAACGGAAAAGAAGAAATACATAAATAAATAAATAAATAAATACAGAAAAGAAGAAATACAGAAATAAATAAATACAGAAAAGAAGAAATACAGAAATAAATAAACATTTATTGTGATTTTATCTGTTAATTTCTTAATAAATTTTTTTCCTCATACTTTTATCCATTTATGTATTTATTGCAATATTTATTTATTTATTCATAAATTCCTCATTTTGGTATTTCTGGTTCTCCATATTAAACATGTCAGGGTGGACAAATCCCACTAAAATGCTGAGCTTGGACAGCGATCACAGTAGCATTAGAAATGACGTCTCTGGGCATTTAAAGGTGGGCAACATTAAGAGGCAGGTCACATAAGATGCTTTTTTTTCTCATCGAGTGTTTTATGAGCTCCATTTGAGAACCACTGAGACATACGGTACCATGACCATACCATGCCTGTGTGATATACAGAACTCAACATGTACCATCTCCCCCTCGGTAAACAACTATCTGTGTACATTTTTAGTTGATCACCAGTGCAACCAATGCAAAATATCACCACCAGTTGGACATTCTACAGCATCTTATCGTAATATAGGGCTTGTAGAAAAATATGTTATAAAAGAAAATACATAGCCTCCTGGAGCAGTAATTCCCTCTGCTTGCATATTTTTCTACCCTCTCCTGTTTTCATTAGTGCTCTAAGCCTGCTGTAGAATAGCATGCTTCGGTCAGATTTATCACTGCTTAGGCAACCCTGCCCAAATGAAAACAAGTTAAACGCACTTGCTGAGTAGGGGAGAGATGGGAAAATATGGGCTGGGCGCTACAGCTTAGAGGCTTCTATCTCTCACCATCCCGTCTCTTAGCACTTAGGTACAGCAAACTGAGGGCAAGGGGAGGGGGGGGGGGGGGAGGGCGGAGATGGGGAGCGGGGGGTGGCCGACAAATTGATATAACCTCCCGCACGCATATTTGCATTTCTGAACACATATTGACATGGGCTATCAACATGTCAATTTATATCCTCACAGCAATCAAGACACCTATTTATTCTGTTGAGATATCGTCACGCACGCGTCTCCTCCTAATCCAAGGCGTGCGTATTGTAGAGCACGATTTGTGGGACGTCGATACAACAGAGATTGTATTTCTCGTTTAAGGGGTGGAACCCACGTTTGAAGAAAAACACCAATCCACAGCCCCCTATTAATTCTGGTCCTAACAAAGTTTAGAGAATGTCGTATTGCTGGAGAAGAGAGCTTGTGTGGCTCCCGCATTGGTAAACTGGTGTCGAGGGAGAACGCATGTGTTCCTTTTTCAGCTAACCTCTGGGCAATGTAAACAACATGTCTCCTCTCCTTCGGCTCAAAGCAAATAGCACAATATAATCAGCTGTACTTCCAGACAAAGCCCGTTCAAAAGACTGACAAAATGGCATAATGCTAAATGATAAGCATAGTTTGAAATATGCCAATTAAAATATATTAGGTTGATAGTTATCATGATCATATGAAGATTATTTGTGGGCCAACAATGGGTGTGAAGGCACCCTACTGTTACTGTAAAGATTTTCATCCCATCAATGTGATTATAAAATACATATAAATATAACTCACCAGCCTTGGCTGGTCTGTTGAGGGCAGTCAATTTGGGAAAATAACATGGCTTGGAATCACCCTTATAGTGGTGCTATATCTGTTCATTTGTTAATTAGTTTTGTTTTGACAGGCTTTAAGCCTCTAAAATCATGCTCCAAGCAATAATAATTGAGGCATAAATAATGCTTAACATATGTATCTACTCAATTACAAAAATGTTCAGATGAGTAGATAGCGTGTATCATTATTTATGCCTCAATTATTTTTTTGCTTGCATGGTTTTTTTTAAAGCTTAAACCCTGTCAAAACAACACTACTGTAGTAGTTAAGCTCACAGACAAAAGCCCAAGCCTTAAAGGACAGTGGCACTCAGCCTATGACAACAAGAGCCATCAGAGGAAACACCGTAAGTAGCGATAAAAAAGCTATTTTTTATTTCTAAAAAGGGAGTAAAGCTTTAAAAAAAAAAGATAATAATAACAATAACTCATTGTTAGCCAGGGAGGACAGTCTTCCTGCTCTCACCACCACCATTTTGGTGGAAGTACAAGCTCCTATCCTGCAATCAAATCCTGAATTTTATAGTCCCCACGCAAAAAGCGTTTGCAACAAAATACAACAAAACATTAATTATGCCCCCAAATAAGCACGCCCACAAATATTTAAACTGGGCATGACCTAAGTAGTTTGCCAAGGGAAGGAATTAATCCAAAATTAATTGCCTAAATCCCATTTTTGGAAATTATTTATGACACGGCATCACAAGCATCATTGCACACATGATTGAAGTGGCAATGTGAAAATGATGTGGTCTGACTGTGCCACAACAGCGGAGGAGTCTGATTTTCATGCTATAATCAGAGGACGACAGTCAGACACAACATGCAACTTAGAAATTGATGCAACGCTGGTATATGACAATGCAACGCAATTGGCATAAAGCTGATCATCGTCCACCATGGGGATCATCACAGTATGTGTGTCGATCAGAAGTTTGTTTATCCTTAATGATGTGCACATAAGTACCTGAAACATGTTTAAGCAGTTTGGTATGGGGCCATTTTAGGTATAGGGTTAGGATTAAAGGGCTAGGGTTATGGTTAGGGCTGGGTATCGTTTGAAATTTTTCGATACCGGTCCCGATACCGATGCCTGGTGTTCGATACCGATGCCAAATTGATCGTTTTTTCCATACCTTTCTTTGCTGAGTGTAAACATATTTTTCCAACAATATCCAAAAAAGAATTTATCATTTAACAAAATAAGCCGAAACCTCTCAAAATGCTTCAGTGTTTAATGTTGTCAACTGAAACAGCTGCATAAAATGAAGAAAATTATGCTTTAAATCAAGAAAAAAAACTAGAATAAAGACAAGAAAGAGTTCCCCTCGTGGGGCTAAAGATTTGGTACTTAACAGATAATTTTTGAAATGTTTGCCTAAAAGTACCGAAAATTGGCACCGGATACTTTTTGGATACTTGGACAGTTTTCGATAGTCGGTGCTACGGACATGAGTATTGAGGTTCGATACCCAGCCCTAGTTATGGTTAGGGTTATGGTTTTTTTAGGGTTATGGTTTTTTTAGGGTTAGGGTTTTTTTAATTTCATCATGCACCATATTCCTTCAGTTATCAATCAGAGTTTGTAAGTTTTAAGTTACCTTTACTTCACCTTGTATGTATGGCTTTAAGATTGTTTAATTTATGTGTTGGATTCTGTCTAAATTTTGCTGTGGACAAAGGGGGAATGGGCAGGCATTTCCGTGTGTTAGCAAAACAGCCATAACAACATGAAAACCTTTTTTTTTCTTTGTTTGATGAGATGAATATCAAGAACAGGTATATTTTGGTTGTTTGTCATTGTCTTTGAAGGCAGATGTCAAAGCAACAGGGAACGCAGGTAATAATAAGCCTTCATGAGTCACTAAACAATGGTTCCTGTGTTTCTGTCATGTATTGGATCACAATAAACCTTTATGCACACACCCTCATAGATGTTATTCATCTGATGTTTATCAGAATTCTGAGATGAAACCAACAAGATCACTTGTCAGAAATATGCATTAAAAGGGTTGTTTCCACTGTCTCAGAAGAACTCCTGTGCAGACAATCCTTCATTCACTGCATTCCGTGTGGCCTCTCATTAAAAACTCCCAGCAAATAGATAAAAAACATGACTCACCTGCAATAACAATTTAAATATATCAGTCCGATTATATCAGACATTAACTACTTTTCTTTTTTCCAACATGAGAAAAAATTTGAATTGCCAAAAGCATTTAGTGGAACATTAACTGAGTCTGTTTTAATACCATATACTCTGAAATAAGGGGCACTGCATTCTACCTCGCTTCTGAAAGTTCAAATGGTGCTCGAGAAAGTGTTTATTAGAAGCTCATTGTGAGAGCAGCCAACCTTTGTGATCCGTTTTATGAATTCCATAAGTGTCAGCCAGTGCTCAGAATTCAGGGCATGCATGCCTGTATGCTGAAAATGGCTCCGGGTACACACATTAATTTTTACAAACAAACTCCTAGATTGGCTCCGCTAGAGGTTGGCTTCTCTGGGGGCCGCTGGAGCTCAACAGTGAGGAAATGTGTTCCCGGGCAGGCCCTGTCACGCCATCCGTCCGCTCTGCTCAGAACACGTGCCTGCTGCCACCTGTGTCAGCGCAGATCAAACCGCTGCGGAGGCAAGCTTTGTTTTGACACCCCAGGTGAAGCATCAGGTTCGTAGTCTGCCGACAGGGTCTTGTTCCCTGAGTGACCTCATAAGAGGGTAAAGATCATTTATCACAGAACAGCGACAGAAAAGATATTGAAAAGTTAAAGCCAATCCCATTGAGAAAGCTTTTTGAACCACCCTGCCCCCCCCCCCCCCCACCACTATCACCCAACCTATACAACCCCCAACCCCCTCTGGAATAGCATCAAACTTTGAGAGTTTGAGCCTTTCTTCATGTCTTCATGAGTTACCATCATACAGCAACAACAAAGCGTTTTCAAGAAGTAAACGACTAATTATTTCTTCCAATATTTTTGTAAGAATAAAGAAAAGGACTCACACACTGTCTGCTTGTGAGTGTGTTTACGTTAACTTAATCAGAACTGATCCTATGACTGAAACATTAACATGAATAAACTCAAAATATTGCGAAATATTCGTTTTTATTATTATTATTTTTCACATTTATACTTTTACGGCAGTTAGTAGGCAAAAATATTCAAGAGACATTACACAATATTAAATGACGAAATGCATAAATGGCCTATGGCCCACTTGCAAGAGTGATTACTTTTGTTGTTGGCATATTAAAGTTGATGTGGCGCAGTGATGTATGTCTGCTATGTGTGCTATGTGTCAAAATTTGCCAGATTATGCTGATGGAATCACTGACAAAACAAGCTGATCTTTGTTGGATGATCTCATTGCAGTAGACAGCACAGGGATGCTAAAAGCCTCTATATTCCCCAGGGAAATATCAGAGGTTAGGGTGGCACGCTATTTTCCAACCTCCCTCGTTCGGCTCGTCTCCTGGCCAGAGCTGACACGGGGGACAAACTGCTACCACGCAGCCTGAAAATATAGACCTATTAAGTGTCCTTCTGTAAGTCTTTACTCATTTTAGACTATCCCGAGGAGTAGTAGTTCTGGTGAATGTGAGCCTTTAGCAAGCCTAAGATAGGTGGGCCTGTCCTATGTTATATGTGTCTCACTGATTTGAAAGTGCGGCGACAGGGCTCTAAACTATTAGAGGCCCTAGGCAAGATTTTGTTTGGAGGCCCCTGTTTGAGTTATGTCCTACCCAGATACGCCCTCGGGGTGGGGCTGGTTTGCGGACGTGGGTGGTGGGGAGGTTGGCGGGTTGCGATTTCAAGGTGGCGGGGGTTGCCTTCGTCCTGACAGATGGGGCCCCTCCAGACAGACGGGGCCCCTCCAGACAGACGGGGCCCTGTAGGCGAACACCTATGTCACCTACAGTGTGTCTAGAACCTGCTCTGGGTGAATTTCAAAAGGAGACTTTTGATTGGTTCATGAGTCATTGAATGGTAGCACCTGGTAGGAGTGGTAGTACTTTTTTTAGGGTGAAAACCATTACATGGAATAAGATTGTTATGCTGCTTTCCTTAGCTGCTACATCTTGGGAATGATGTGCTTTGTCTCATCTGTTTTGTAGTTGCTTCGATTGCCATTCTGAATGCGCTAATTGTATGTCGCTTTGGATTAAAGCGTCTACTAAATGACTGTAATGTAATGTTTTCCGGAAGTTGTTTGTTAATAACGCGATGTAATCCATTTCCCAGTTTTACATGGAAAAGGTTAATTTCCTCATGAAACTCAAGCATCCACCATTGCAGCTACTCCAATGTGAGAGAAATGAGATAGCACCCCTTTGAGACATGACACTGTACGGGGGAAGATATCCTGTCGAGTAGGCTTCTGTCATTTGGTCACATGGGCAAAGAATTAAATTGTCGCCACTTAGAAAATGAAAGGAGCAAGACGAGGAATTGATGCCTGAAAAATAAAAATAAAGAGCAGGCATGAAGAGGTGTAAGCATTTTAACAGTACATTAGTAAAATACACTGCCCGGCCAAAACAAAAGTCGCACACTCTAATATTTCATTGGACCGCCTTTAGCTTTGATTACGGCGCGCATTTGTTGTGGCATTGTTTCGACAACCTTATACAATGTCACAACATTTATTTCCATCCAGAGTAGCATAAGTTTTTAGCTGAGATCTTGTATTGACGACGGGAGAGTCGAACCACTCCGTAAAGTGTTCTCCAGCACATCCCAAAGACTTTCAATGGGGTTAAGGTCAGGAATCTGGTGGCTAATTCATGTGTGAAAATGATTCCTCATGCTCCCTGAACCACTCTTTCACAATTTGAGCCCGATGAATCTTGGCATTGTCATCCTGGCATATGCCCATTGATGGGATAACCTGGTCATTCAGTACATTCAGGTACTTCGCTGACTTCATTTTATTGCTGCATAATGTTGCTGAGCCAAGACCTGACCAACTGAAGCAACCCCAGATCATAACACTGCCTCCAGTGGGCACTATGCATGACGGGTGCAATGGCAACTTTATTTTTGGCCGGGCAGTGTATGAAACCAGGCCAGGGGCCTTTCTATGTGGAGTTCTCCTTGTGTCCCCGTGTGTTTCCACTGGGTACTCAGGGTTCCTCCCACCGTTCAAAGACATGCAAGTTTGGCTAATTGGGGACTCCAAATTGCCCGTAGATATGAGTGTGTGAGTGAATTGTGCGTGTGCCCTGCGATGGATTGGTCAGGTGACCTGTCCAGGGGGTATTCCTGCTTCTCACCCAATGCATGCTGGGATGAGCTCCAGGAATTGACGGGTTAGAGAATGAATGGATAGTAGAGTATTCAGTATGTAATCATTTACGGTAAAAAAAGGAACATTCAATTTTCAGCTCTAGCAAGTTAAGTTTTTTGTGTTGTCTGCACCTCGGGACCTTTTAATCTTCCACGCAGAACTTACCTGTACACAGTTTATCTAATAGCATGTTTGTGAAGTGCTGTTGTTCTAGTGACAACAGTACATTTGCTTATTGCAAATTGGTGTGCAATTTTATTGGTGTACAATTATTTCCAGTAAGCTGAAAGAAGCACACTGGGCATGAGCCAGCAGTGTTAGCAATGAAAACATTGCATGCAAAACTTCATGAAAAAATAGGTTTTTAAAGCCTGAGTTAGGATGGTATAAATGTATATTTAAAAAATCATAGATAATAAACAGCAATATCTATGGATGATTTATAATGAGTTTGAACCAGACAATTGCACTGTTGTTTTAATACTGAATCAATTATTAATTATAATGCATAAAATTTTCCATCTTATCTGCTCTCTAAATTAGCTATGTTTAAACGTTTTTTTTTCTTCTTTGGTTGTTGTTTATACTCTGACTTTAAGGACTCCCCCCCCCCCCCCCCCCCCCCCCCCCCCCCCCCCCACCAGCACCACCTTTTCAACCTTTTAACACACACACACACACACACACAAAAGATGGAAACATGAGAAGAAACACATTTACTTTTTAAGGAATTTAATGCAGATACATTTTTTTTGATCATTGAAAAAACAGTTTTTTTTTTTCGCTCTCCAAAAACTATGTGAGACCTTCTTGTTAACGCCAGCACAGCTGCCTTCAAGAGGAATCAGAAGTGCTCGTATCCCCGGAATACATTTCACACGATGTCACGTTGAACGTAGGGCTCTCTCTTCACCGCGTTGAAGCCGTACAGGTGTTTTCACTTCCCCTCTCCCCTGCTGAGGAGAGTGCGTTACCTCGACGGCATGCGGCTTTGTTTAAATATTCTTCACTGCCTTCTGCAATCAATTGGGAGGTCATCGGAGGCTTGTTTTGCCACTCGGGGTCCAGTAAAGTTGTCATTGCCTTGGCGTTCTGTTCACCGCTCCGTGACGGCCGTCTCTGGAACACGCCCGCACTCAGATGCACTGACAGATGGCGCGGCGGGGCGGCGTATGCTCCTCTTTTGGCCCGGAGTTGTGTACTTATTTTGTGTTGTACTTGCCAGAAATTAATTACATGAAACATTAAGGGCTGCTGTTCATCAGGCAGAATTACAGGCATGGAGAGTGATGTAGAAACAAAGAACTGCAGCTAGGTAAGGACCTGAATCTTGTTTAAGTGGTGACCTTCCAGTGAATCTTCAATACTCACGTAAAATCTTCCAACACTACGACACTAATATTCACTCTGTAAAATGTCCAGTGTTAATTCAACTCGAACAGAGTTTATATGAGTCCCATAGGGACTACATGTACTCTATAGGAGTTTATTTAACACTAAACATTTTACTGTGTACTTGCTTTGTTTTGTGTGTGTGTGTGTGTGTGTGTGTGTGTGTGTGTGTGTGTGTGTACGGTATGGACACAGGCATTACAGTTTTGGACGATGAATTTTATGATTCGTGATTTAAATAGTCTACTTTCACAAGATTTCAATAGCTTGCTGATGATATTTTCTTTCAAAAACAAATATAGAGCATGCAGAAAACCAGATAGGCAATTAAATGCCTGCTACCGCATTAACCTACTGAACGAAAGACCTGTTTCTCCGTCAATGCACATGGGCATCCTTATATAAAACGCTATTTTACAATCCATTAATCATATCTCAGGATTTTAATTGTGCCATCAATATTAAGCCCACAACCAACTCAAAACAGCTTCACATTGCCATTATTTCCCCGTTTCAAAGCATTCTTCCCTCTCTAATGAGTTCACAACAGCGTTTTCAGGCGCAATTAGCCAAACGTTTTCCCCCATTCAACACGAATAAAAGGATGTTCAGCATGTGTAATTAAAAAGCCAAGGTTGACACGGTGCGGCTTCCACGCTAGCACTCCCCCTTGCAGACTGAACTTGGATGCAATGGATGTTCTGGCAATAGATCCTTCCAGACGCTTCTTTCACTCTGTCGTGCCTGACAGTCCCAAGAAAGGCGCGCTCTCTCACAGAAGGTGCTACCTCCGGTGCAGAGCACGCTACTCGCTGCCTTTTCATCAGCAAAGCTAGTGTAACGAGACTATCACAAAAGGGAACTAAGGGGAACCCGCTGTGCCTCAAATTTGATACATGGCCTACAGCACCAATACGATTAATGTTACCGGATTAGCGCTGAGAATGAAGCGGCCTCAATGATGATAGCCTTACAGCGGGGTCTGCTGAGAAGAAGAAGAAAAAAAACCATGCTTCACAAATATCTAGACATGATTTTATTTTCGTCAGAGAACGGTGGCAACTTCAAAAATAAGTGGAGCAAAGCCTCAGCAGGACTTAATAGATTGAGATGTTAGCGTTCTTCTTTATCTTCTTCTTCTTCAAAACCTTCTTCTTTACCAAGTCTGTCAGCATAGTGTGTGAATTATTCCAACCATGACTAACACTTCAGAGGTGAACATATTTCTATAGCAAGATGTTAATTTGAAAAATGAGTCACAGAATTGTTATTAAACTTAAAAACTTGACAAGCTAAAATGAAATCTCGGAATGTTGGAGATGTGTTTTAGTGCTATGAAGAAGGCAGGGTCCATTGAAACTAATTTTAAAAGTTCAACAATACATTTAAATGTGCATGGACAAGATATCTACATGGGAATTACATATGTTGTTACAGTTACATATTTCTTTCCAATTTTTCCCATTTTTGGATGTGTAATGAGGAACAGCAGAACAGGATTTCCCATTTGACAATTGATGTCTTTAAAATAAAACATTTTGGCTGAGAGGGAATAAATCTGAACCACAGTCGAAAGTCATGAAAGGAAGAACTGAATGAGAACTGTTCTGAATATATTGTTGCTCATGGGAAAACACTGTTCTGGAATAAATTTTTTACTCTAGAACAGTCTTTAAGCACTTTTTACTATCAAAACTTTTGTGTTGTGGTGCTAGAACCAGTGAACTTCCAGGGATATTTAAAGACATGTACGATAACATACAAAAGCAACCCCTTGTAGGTTTCTTCCCTTTTTCTTTGGTGCTAAAAGCAAAGAAGAAAAGCATAGAGTGATGCATTGTCAAGTCTGTTCATTTTCCATGTGCAAGGAACAAGCAAGACAGTGTTATCTTGATTGGTTGAGCCCACAATACAAACTGGGCTTTGATTCAAAGCACAGGGTCTATCTTGGAATAGTGCCTATAATTCCCCAGAGAGCCTTTTTCCACACTTTACTGGAGCCTGGTCTTCATTACTGCAACACTCAAAAGATCAATACTGTTCACCAGCAGTACATGTGCGAGACATACCAGATTCTACTGGCAATTCAACACGTTGATTTAATTATTTGTATTTTCCCACCCACCAAGTTCTTCACAGTGGTTTTTCAAATTGGGTAAACAGGGGCACAGACAGATATGTAACTCCAGAGAAGCCTCAGTGGGCCGACCTCCCGACAAGGGAAAGCACAAAATGACAAAATACTAAATCCTTACTACCAGCACTTTTGCATCTGAGGCATTTGCTAGAAAGTGTGCTTTCCGCACACTTCTGGCCATTTGAATAGCCTGCAATGTCCAAGTTCTAAAGAATCCTCTTCATTATTTTTTCATTTTTCATTTCCACGAAACACTTTTTCTGTCCGCTCAGTATTGCTAAGAAACAGCATCCTAAGGCATCGCTTTATTACTTATGTATGCATTGCATTAAAAAGCAAAACATTTTTGTTCTTTTTTTTTTTGTTGCTGTTGGCGTTGCTGTCGTTATTATTTGTCATTGTTATAATTTACCAGATGCTATAATCTGGAGTGACTATCGATGCATCAAGCAATTACAACACAATAGCAAACAGCACATAGCTTTAAATTATACATTTGGATACAGCCAAACTTTACACATCCGAAATAGGCCTACTTTCTGCAACAACAAAAAAAAGCTTAGAAGCATCAGGCCAATGCAGGCGACTCAGTTAGTTTGACTCGGCCAAATACACTGTTAGCAATTTCAACAGCCATCGGGGGCAACATAGCCCTCCTATAAATAGGAAGTCAATTTGTGAACTGCTCAGTTTCTGGCTGTATTCCAGAGCAGGAGGCTTCTTCTACAGCACGGCTTCCTTGACAGCTCAAAAACAATAAACGCCCAAGTCAAGGAAGCCGATCCACATGTCATACTGCGTAGCATGCCTGACTGCGCGTTAGAGGATGTGGAAGATCAACAATAAAATGGAAGACAAAGTTAGACCACTTAGACCACTGTTCGACCCCTGTTCTTACTGACACCAACATGATCACTACTATCCCCCCAAATTCTACCCCTGCAGGGGTACTTAGTCACTAAACGAGAACAGGAGATGGTGCTGCCAGCTCCTAAATTTGGTCCAGTGACTGAGCGCCTCCATTTTATACAAGGCAAAAATATGTAAAGTTTCTCAAGTAAATAAGTTCTTATAGATCAGGCGTTGTAAAGTGTTATAGATTTGTCATTGAGAGAAACTTATTTATTTATTTCTCTTACCGGGAATTGAGACCTGCTGAGCTTGAACCCTGATCTACATCAAAACTGACAAAAGTTTCCCAAGAGAAAAGCGATATCTGCTATAAACGGCATGTCTTAAATATTAATTTTATATGTGGTATTAGTTTTGATTATCACAGAGGCTCTGCCATGAATCATTAATTAACTACGGAGACTACATCAATCATTGAAATGTTAGTGTCATCTCAGAAAAGAAATAATTCAGTAGCAGGAATAAAATATTTTGAAGATCAACGAAATTGACGGCTTTAAAAGTGCAAAGTTTTCAACGACTGCAGTAAAAAAAAGTAAGAGGAAGCAGTTCTTTTCATATTTTTGTTACTTTCTCTCTATAAAAAATGATAACTTACAAAAACAAGCAACAAGTAGAGAAATATATCAAACATGGATTCGTCACAAAATGAGTACTGCAGTATATTGTTCAACTGTTCAAAGAGCACCAACGGCTGAAGATCTTTTTAATGAACCCGTTTTTAACCCAGGGTTTCTTTTCTCTTCCAAATGCATTTGCACGTCCCCCTCATTTTTACGACATCCTCTGCCATTTCCTCCAACGCGGAAGCCATCAGTACTTATCACTGACCGCCATCTGAGGTGTGCAATTACCGCATCGGGAAAGTACACTTCACGCACAGCCGGTGCAGGCAGACTGGAGGAGTTTGATGAGAACAGGGGGGGACAGCCCGATAAGGCAGGGAGAACCCTATTCCGGGTGACACAACAGCAATTATGGGCGTTCCTGTGGGGCGCTTATTATAGTGCACAGGAGGGAAACAAATGCCTGCTACGTCCAACCAAATGTTTTTCCTGGGTATTTTTATTTATTTATTTTTTCTCTTATGACAGTGGCTATTTATAGGTACCCTTTAAAGACCAGTAGTACTGAAGGGGACTTTTCACTGTTTAAATAAGATGTTAAAACAAGGTCTGCTGATTTGGGAGTCCTATTGTTGGTTGGCGCTCTGTCTGCTGTTCAGCGAAGCATTGTCGCAGGCCAAGATGAACACAGATTGGCTTTGTAGGAGTTCATATTGAGCCGTCGTTTTAAGGGGCTCCATATTCTAATTTTCCTTGTTCATATCTGTAAGGATCGTCTAACGACTGAAGAATAAGGACATAAGGCGGAAATTAACCGTCCATACTTTTCTAATAGCGCCATCGTCATGGATAGCGCTTCAGCCGAGTGCTTCAGCAGGCAATGGGTTTTAAACGAACCCAAATTGGTATGAATCGGTTCCCTCGGTTAGACTTCACTGGATCAGATTCTCGGCTTTTTCTACGGAGCCTTCAGCCGCTCATTAGGCCCTGGGTCCAATGCGAACCGTATCCTACGAGAAGATGATTATTTCACGGGGAGCTTACTTTCAGGTAGGCTACTGCGTCTTCATTGTGAGGTGACTAAACGCGCCCTAAGGTTTCCGTGAGTGATTTCGTTTGCCGTTAATCCATTCTGATTCCCCCGTTGTTTTCCCTGCGCCAACACTTTAAAAATGATACACTTTAGAACGCCTGCCCCGAGCCTTACCTGATACGACGAAAGGCTGAAGAAAGACTAGCTCATAGCTCTAAAGCTCTTAATGATAAATTAAAGTCCCGGGGCAATGAAGGGAATGTAATGTATGGGTGAACTTTAGAAGAAGGCATTTTTCATGGTAAGGATCCAAATCTACCCAAAGACGCTTAAGTGGTCACCTGAGATGCATCAGTATGAAGAGGAGTGGCATAGAGAAGATATACTTTCAATGGACACAACTCATGCATGGCGGCTGAATCAATAACACAAATGAATCTGCACAGATGTTTGGCTCCTATTCGGTTTCGTTTTTTAAGCAAAGCAGCAGCAAATGATCATGTTCATGTATTTTCAATTCCCCCAACAGCAACTTTTCTTGCCTCTCCTGTCCTTTAATATGTTGGGATGAATGAGAGGCTTTGATTTGTAACGCCAAGAAAGTCGACTACCGGGTCAAAACATTGTAGACAGCTTACAATGAATGGTCTAGAAAAGTGATTCAATTTTAAGTGCAGGTAAGGCCAATGCTCTTCCAAAACAAATGATATTTCACCCATACATTAGCTGCTACAAACAAAATGCAACACCCTTTCATACCAGTTCAGACGGTTATACACTGTTTTAATAATGACAGATTCATATATATGTAAAAAAAAAAAAATGATACTGGAGAGTTTTTTTAAAAGTGATTTTCATTTGTTTACCAAAGTGTCTTGTGTTTATTTTATGGGAAAGTTTTACTTGTATGTGGTACTTCATATAGCCATGTAATACATAACATAAACTCATGGGCCAGACTTTCTTGAACTGTTGTAAATTTAAACTTTGTTTTACCTATCCTAATGGCCTACATTTCTTTCAACCAAATATTTTTGAAGACGTTTGATATGCCTTTCTAAACCCCACTTTGCTTAGTGAAAGTTGTCACTCGTATTCATATGGGAGAGCAAAATTAATCAGGCTCATGTACGTAATTAATTGTGTCCTGAGAGTTACGTACACAATTATTTTTTTTGGTGTCTGTCACGTTTATGTGTCCCAGTATCATATTTTCACATATAAATAACTGAAGTGATATGCACATAGTTTTAAAAACAGTAGACCAACCAGAAGAATTAAATGGATTTTAAGAAAAAAATTGGATAGACATTTTCAAGTTGATAACGCACCTTATTACATATTTATGGTGGACATCGTCCCTGCTGACCTGACTGACTGCTGATGAACTAGTTTGAATAGATTCTGCATTGATTTTCAATATGAATGAAATGAAGACTTCTGTACTTCTTGGTGCCTCCTGAATGGCATATATGATAAGGTGACCTTAACTGTCCAAGCATAGGTTTGAAACACCATCATATAACGGTGCATGCATCAAATGTATTAGAACCCATTACATTGAGTTCAGATGAAGGTACTGTCAAAATGACACAGACATCAAATTTTCTTGATGCCTATAACTGCTCCGTCAAAAATCAAGGTAATATAAATTCATATGTATTAATGTCACAAATTCACTGAATACATCATATATTTGAATGATATCATAGCAGCATAATCAAAAAATAATTGGAATGAATTATTGGAATAATGCAACTTTATTGTCGTACTGTAAATTCCTCTGTCTGCTGGTTTTGTAAGTGTTGTAATTTTTCTATCCTGGTGAACTGAGAAATGAATATAAAATAGACCCCTTTTCATTTATACTTTAGCAGTTCTTTGCATTCATTTGCCCTTGCACTTGTAGTCGCTTCTGAGCATTGGTGATTTTTGTCATGCACTGTTGTCTATGATTCTTATAAATCTTAATTTCAAGGTCGTTAATCCTTGATTGTTTCTGGCTGGCCTACATTGTTCTAATACTACTGTAGTCATTTTTTTTAAAGATTCATCCTCCTTTGTTGACTGCAAACTGCGACTGAATATCGTGAAACATAATAAAGTTTGGGCTTCAGAGTCAAAAATTAGATATAATTATTCTCAGCATAGAAAGCAGCAGAGAAAAGCCTATTTGGTACCACTGCTATGCCTTTTTTATGGATTTTGTTTGTTTGTTAGGAATTGTAATGGTGAGGAGGAAGCTCTCTGTCTTATTTGTGTTGCTTGCACAATATAATATTAATTATCCAACACTTTAGGCAGCAACAACAATGACAGCGACCAACAAAAACATTTATCCGGCCAGAACACCCCTCTGTCGAAAAGCCTCACACTTCAGAGAAGCTGTTAATCACTTAGGATAGGATGGAAGAAATATCCCTGGGTCCACATCTGGCGTGGCTCTGCTGTGTCCAGTGGAGCATGTCTCATCCAGTCTGCCCTGCAGGGAGGGATTTCATATTAATTCCATGCCAAGTCTATTTTGTCCCACATGGACAAAAACAAGCTGAAGGTCCAGTCTTTTGCTACCATTCTGTGAATTTGACACATGTGGTCGTCCATTATGTGCAACCTAGCATGTCGTTACTTGTGGGTGGGGGTGGGGAGGAGGGTTAGTTAATGAGGAATTTGCCCTAAAGCCATATTTGCGAGACCTTTTTATTAATAGTAAAAAAAAACTAAATATAATTTGCAGGCTACTGGATTGTCTCTCATATTGGTGTCTGGTTGTTCCCTTGTGTCATACCGTATTTACCCTGGTTTATCATTGTTGATGCCGCACGGTGGTCGTATTTAACATGCTTTATATTTTTATTTTGATGGATTCATTTTTCAGCGATATTCAATCACGTGATTCCTATATAATGTCACAGGGCCGATGCCCCGCCCTTTTCAAGTGTGTGTGGGAGGTGTGTATCTCATACACCCTTGGGTTCCTTAAGGTCTAACATTCCTGGACTTGAAAACAGTCTTTAAAAAAAGTTATTATTAGGACCCTCTGGTTAACTGCGACATTGTGAAGTAAAAAAATTACTTTTTCTCTGGAGCGTAAATAATTGTGCAAATAAATCTTTTTTTTTTAAGCATGAAAGGACAAATTACTACCCCCGTGGTTATTTCCATATGCATACGTACGCAATGTTCAAACATCTAAAAAGTCTGACGATTTAACAAAGAACAAAACGGACATGCAGCACTGTAAGTGAGCTTTATTTTATGATATCAATCACTGTGAAAGTCACTCACACAGGCCCTTAAACGTGTCAGGTAATATACAGTATGTCACTTATGTCCGCTGGCTAGAATTGTGACCGTTTGTTTCTGTCAGAAAAACACATTATATATATTTTACTCTTGGCGCAGCAATGGAGACAAAGCTCCAGGAACATTATGTGGCTTATCAGAAAAGATAATAATTATAAGGTAATAATTATAATATATATAATAATTATAATAAAAGGTAATAATTATAATATATAATATATAATTCTAGGAAAGATCTAAGAAAATAAAAGGTATTTGGTGTTCAGGACTTATACAGATGAGCACAAAGAGTTAGCAATTCCCCTCCATTGCATGGGTGTGGGTGTGGTTGAGTCTGGATGATTTCTCTTAGCTAATGCTAACATGCTGCCCTGAGGTGCATTAGTATGTTAATGGTGATTTCTCTTAGCTAATGCTAACATGCTGCCCTGAGGCGCATTAGTATGTTAATGGTTTAATGGTGATTTCTCTTAGCTAATGCTAACATGCTGCCCTGAGGTGCATTAGTATGTTAATGGTGATTTCTCTTAGCTAATGCTAACATGCTGCCCTGAGGCGCATTAGTATGTTAATGGTTTAATGGTGATTTCTCTTAGCTAATGCTAACATGCTGCCCTGAGGCGCATTAGTATGTTAATGGTTTAATGGTGGTGGTGCCCCAGAATGCGACATGTTTCCTTAATACTCAAACATTCGACAGAGGGGTAATAAATAAAGAAAAATAAAGATATATCGAAAATTCTGGGAAGTGTACCAGAGACCTCAGGTTGCATGCATCATGCATGAGACTCCCACATTTAGGGCCAGTGTTCACAAGCCCAGCTCCTAAGATCTCACGCATATCGCTCAAGTCAACCACGTTAGCTGTTCCGCTGCATTGAATTGGCTGGTTTTTCAGCATGGGTGCTTTTTAAAGGTGGCCACGGGTCATAAAACCCGCTCCCTCATCCCGCTCAAGATTACCATCGCACCCGGCAGCCTTATAGCGATGCTGCACTCTGCAGCTACAAGCCAACGTGGTGGGTGAAACAGACCCAACACGAGCGAAGTTTGCTCACATTTGCTGGGGTTGCAGACATTAATTTAAAACCCGGTAAATCAGCCCTGAAATCCCAGGCAGAAGGGGGATTTGGGCATTGGCTTGGCCACCCCCTGGTTTGGGCCTCGGATATGTCATTAGATCACTACGGCCACAGAATCAGTGTACATTGGCCATGCCCCTCACCAGGGGTAGGATAAGTTAAAGTTGGCCGGGGTTCGCATTTTGTTATTATCTCCCAGCAACGGGAAATTCACCCATAGGCTAACAGCTGTTGTCACTGAGAGATGCACTTCTCTTCCAAACCAAGCTAGCTGTCTTGAAGGGCTGTGTGATCTGCAGTGCATAAAATGGTCACTGGCTCGTGGGACTGTGCATGGAAGGAGAACGCACGCTTCAGCTGCAGTGCTCCTGGCAAAGGGACACAGTGACACAGTGGTTGCTTGAACAAATTTGTGAGGAAGATTGTTTAAATCCAGAAGCACATTCAGGCCAGTTGTGTACAAGGTCAGATCCAGGGCATCTGCGGCAAATATTGTTGCCTTTATCACGTTGAAAACATATGCAAAATACGTGCAGAATCGAAGGTCGCCACAAAATGTGCAGTATTGATATTCAGATTTCTCCTTTCCTTTTGCCGCGAGAGCTGTTTCACTACGGTTTGTGCCATTGTCAGAGCACACAGTCTGCCCGTAATCTTATAGCTGCTGTTTCCATGGGGAAATCATTCTGCAGTCTTCAAAGCCCTGAGTCAACTTTTGAATCTCATTGGGTCACCCACACACACTTTAGTTAACAAGTTATCAACTCTGCTTTTATGTTTTGACAGAGGGGTCTTGCACGTTCTTCATATTGACATTCAGATATATTTGATTAAATCTGATTAGCCTCTTTTTTCAGTTAACAAACTGACATCTCTTTTTTTGGTTAACTACTGTAGCCACGGCAACATACATTCTCCTAAAGTGGGCACTACGTTCATTATGTACATGGTCAACTGCTTCTGTATGGAGACACAAAGGCAATATGTCAAAAAGCCCTCCCCCATTAAAAAAATACTGCCACAGACTGAAAAAGCACCGGTTAAAAATGCATCTTGACTCAATAGGCTCTGAACATTTATTGTGGGTCTAATGCCCCTAATTATTCTACATTTAGCACTATACCCTCATACCCATTGGCGATTTAAAATATTATTTCCTGAAATCCCCACTTGCATTTATTACGGTGATTAATGTTGTGTTGCATATTTATGTTTGACTAATGACTGGTTGTGACGCTGATGGTACTTAGTACTGTCTCTGCTTTTTGCTGAACCTTTTGTGACTCACTGTGGATAAATGCGGCAGAGGCAGAATACTATATTTAAACAATTTTTTTTTCATTTGTATCATCGTACTGTTCTACGTAGTTCCTATAATTTGTACCAAATACTTATTTTAGAGTAAGATTTTTCCTGTAGCAAATAGCTGCCTGTTGTATGCAATCTAGAAAATATAGTGTAACCCTTGTTCCCACTCCACAGCAAATCTTATAAATAACAGTGTAGTGCTGTATGTCCTTATTTTTAGTAGTTCAACCACAAATCAATTTCTATTCCAATTCCAAATTTTATACTACTGCTTTATATTTGTCTCCAACCATAAATCATTACTTCCCGCACATTCATAGCTCCGGAATATGTCATTAACCCCCGGATGCAGACTTCACACCAAACAGAAGACTGTTTATTAGCTAATCTTTAAGCAGGCTGCTTCAAATACCCTCACATTGATTGTTTTCACTTTGATAAAAAGAAATTACTGTGCAAAGCATATTCTTTCTCTGTAATGAAGGTGACAGCGTGGTCATCGATCTAAATAACTGATGTATTCTATTATAGGATGCATGTTCATTTTTTGTCTTCATAAAACAAATATATACAGGCCTATATCAATAGTCTATTTGATCCCCCTCTTGATTGTAAAATTCCAGTTTGTTTTTACTATATCAACTGTTTGCAGCCCACCAAGTCCACTGAACAATGACTCAACCTATCAAATCTGTAGAACTTCAGTCAGTCTTAAGAAATGTCATCATTCTCTCAGAAATATGTATACTTTTCACATTAAAAAGAGATCAATAGACCTGTACAGTTTAGCCATTTAATCTATGGTTTGGCAACTCATCCTTGTTATTTTAGGCCTATCACACCGAAACAAACATTAGAGTCAGACATTTATCGAAGTGCATGTATTTTAATTTGTTCACAGAGACATCTTATTGCCCTCTGCACTTGAGGAAATATTTATTACTGAAATATCAGTATTCAAAAATGCTTGTAACCATCAGCCTCCAATGCGCCTTAATTTTTTTCTTTACTGAATATTACAACAAATGTGTTAAGTGCAAGGAGCAGAGTGGACTACTGCAGGGCGTTTTTGTGCAGAAAATAACCGTGAATCTCTTTGCCGCGAGGAATACTGATAGGTTCTGTCAAGCAGGTTTGCCTCACTAGAAGATTCGATTGTGCCTCTTGAGAACGTGGCACTCTAAATGTGACAGGCTACTCCTTCACTGCACCGAGGAGGTGTGATTAAATGTGACAATTATAATATGAATCAAAGTGATTCTCAGATATTTACTCTCATCATTCATGGAGTGTCACTACCAGGAGGTGATAACAAGGATAGAAAGCCAAAGGGTGCTGGGTGAGGACTGAGCTTCACCCTGGTTTGCATAAGTCGTTTAGGCCTTATCGCCTGTCTGAAAGTTTGCACACGCGTGGGCGCGCACACACGTGAACACGCGTGCGCATACACGTGCAAACACACGCGCTCGCACACACACAAACACATATACATACACACACAAACACACACAAATTCATACAGTACATACATGCGCCCATTTTTACTATGCGGTTTTTACTTAACGGGGATATTCTGAGAAGAACTGCTGACTATATTCCAATCACGTCATATCTTGGATTAATTATATCACATAATTATACCATGAAATCAGTTAGTTTAATAAATCAACTGCCCATAATTAGATTAAATTTGATTCCACTGGGGTCAATTGAGCGGATGTGCCCAGAAGGGTCAAAGGTTATGAGCTATTTATACATGGGAACAAAAAGTAGGATTTGTTTCACTGCGTAACCATTCACTCTTAGCTATCAGAGGTTCCCACCAGTAGCCTGGGTTCGCAATCCTGGTCCAGAAGGTTTCAATCCTAGCTCTCTTTCTCTGTCTCTCTTTCACATGAAAGTATTCCTGTTCGAGTGTGTGTGCTTAAAACACGGGCTGCCAGGCGGATCAAGCCAGCCTGCATTGTCTCTGATTTGGCGTTTGGCGTTCTAGCCCCAGCATGGAGCAGAAGAGTCATGACAACACGACAATGGAGATAATGCTGGGTTTTGAGAGTCTGGCTCTTATTTAGGTATCGCACGACAGCAGTGTTTGACTTTGTTGGCCTAGCTCTGACAACATTTGTCTTTCCACACTTCTGCACGGATCAAAAGACAGTGGGTGGGATTGCGCGGGCGAGCTAGCGTGGGCAGAGGAAGAAAGTTTGTGCCTGTCTGATATACAGTCAGAGGAAAATGGGCGTGAAGGTTTCGAGTGAGGGCAATGGGTAGGTGGGTGACCAGTTACCTTTGTGGTAAATCAGTTACATAAAATACAGAAAATTGTCTACCCGGCATTAATGAGAGAGATTGCACATTACAAAGTATACAACAGTACTGCTCCTTAATTATAGAGGCTGACAACTACCCAAACAGCCCAGTTAGCTCACTCCCTGCAGCTGAAGAGCCTTAAAGTGGGATCTGCTACTGCATGATTATTTCACCTCTAGATCTTTCATTCGCCAGTCACCAAAATCAATTCAGATACATAGTAAATAATGGAAATCATTCACACTGAAAAAAGAAGAGAAGGAAAAGAATGATAAGAAGGATTAACCACAGCCCCCCAAAACCATGATGTTATTTTGTTTTGTCAATTATGCTTCATTATCAACCCCTTCCAGACATGCAGATAATGTAATGTTAGCATTTAGGGCTCTATTTTCCAGCCGGTGGCGAGCCGTCGCACTGGCGAAGTGGCAATTTTGTCAAGGATTTTCATGCGCTTGAGCCGTAATTTGGTGACTCGCTGTGCGCCGAAGTGGGAGGAGAGCTGCTGTTGGGGGTGTGTCGAGCAGTGCAGTTAAATGTTGGTGCAACTGATTGTGATTTTGGGGTCAGATTAGTCTACGAATCGTCCCTGCACTGCCCGCCTGCTGCGACCATGTCTATGGCGCAAGTCGCAGCCATGTAAGGGGGGTCGGGTAGGAGGATCAGACGCGACCAGAAAAGGATACGAAAAATTACCCACGCAAGTGAATAATCACTAGAAAAGAAAAATATAAAGAAAGACGGGACAAAAACTCCCGAACAAACAAACAAAACGTCCTTTATCAAAACAGGACGATACTCAAAACTTGAGTAGAGAGATACACTGAGAGAGAAAATAATCTCGTAAAGTACCGAAAACAGAAAACAACCCCAATAACTCTGGGCAAAACTCGAATAACGAGCAGATGCAAAAATAAAGGGAGATAATCCCGGCGTGAGCTAAAAATAAAACAACCCACAGAATGGGCGAACTGGCAGAAATAAGCAGCGCGAGAAAAATAAACTGGTAGCGAACCTCTAGCTCTGAATACACGCCAGAGACAAAACAAGAGGCGAATAACTAAAGCACAAAGGTAAAAGAAACCGAAACTAGAGAAAACAGGAATCTAACCTAACAAAAATCCAGTCCTCCGGCTATACCTTTTTACCTGGCTTGGTGAAACATGGCAACAAAGACACACAAGCACCGGAAGGCGGAAACAGCGTGCTTAAATAGCACAAAGGAAACCAGGAACAGGTGCGCCAGGTAATGAGCGAAAGACGGGAAAACACGGAGCGGCCGGCGAAAAAGAAACCGGAATGCCAGCTCACGGCTGCAGAAAACTATAAACGCAGAGATGGAATAAATCAGTGGTCTTCAACCTTATACCGCAAGGGCCAGTGTGGGTGCGGGCTTTTGTTCCAACCAAGTAGTCACACACCTGATTCTACTAATCAATCACTTGAATCTTTGCTAAGGACCTTGATTAGTAGAATCAGGTGTGTAACTGCTTGATTGGAACAAAAGCCCGCACCGGACCGGCCCTTGCAGGATAAGGTTGAAGGCCCCTGCAATAAATGATAGTAAAACCGTGACAAGCCAGGCATATGACGAGTTGCTCAGGGTTTTCAAGCAATGCACGCATGATCATAACCTGTTCAAAAGCCAATCAACCATTTCCGTGGATCTTATACTGTCCGATTTTACTTCGATATAAATATCCCAGTTCTTTGCATTTAATAAAAAGACTATTTTATTTCCCAACCATGTCTCGAAATAAGATGATGTGAGCTCTCAGGATCTCAGTTAGTTTGAATATAAACCATCTATGTATGGGCAACATCGAAGGATTACATTTTGAGGTGCTGAGACAGCTTGACTTGAAAACTAGAACATAAATATCTGCAATTGACATTGCTATCTGAGGAAAATTGTAATTGGACATAAATTGCCCTGCAATTTCTCAGCTTTGGACAGTTTATGGGCAAAAGTTTATTGACATATCAATATTGTTTTTGTTATTCTAAAACATATCCATGTTGTTCTATAAATAATACTGAAATTATAAAAGTGCACAAAAAAGTACAATGTGGTATTGCTTTATTTTCCTCTGGTATCATTCTAACATTATATTTTCTCCAAGAAGTCAAGAATGTGAATTGCTACAATCACCTTCCTGTTGTGTGTATCTCATGTTCATTATTTAAAGGTAACACATTTTAAATTGATGAACAAATAAAACTCCTGGCCTTTTGTCTGAGGTGAGAAAATGTGTGTGTTATTCAGCTGAAGGCAAATACACATAGAGCAACTGTCCAGTTGGCCAGTAACATTACTGTAATTTTGTTAAGGCTACATGTTGCATTAATGCAACATTTTTAGAAAGCATTCACAAATAGCCTGCTCCTCCAAACATATATGTGGCTCAATATACTGTATAAAGCATGGAGACGTGGAGACGCGGTTTAGCCAAACATTAAAATGTGCAAGATTCAAAGATTGAACTTGAGTGCATGCAATTAGTCAAGATCTTTATGTGCAAAATTGTGCATTTTGTTTATGCACTGCAAGATCATTTTACCCCTCTGTGCAGGGATCACGGATTAGTTTTACATTTCCATCTTCAAGATATGACAAACAAATGCATGTTGACAGTGGAAGACTTGACAGGGTGCGTTTGAAGTATCAAGAAGTGTTTCCAAAATGATTGAGCGTTGTTTTGGCATGTCAGTCAGCTGAAATGTAGAGTAAAATATTAAAAGATTCAGAGTAAACTGCTGAATTCTACACAATCTGAATCTTGGTCTGTCGATCCTAGACTTTAACCTTAGATGTTAGTCTGTACGTCCAACATAGTAAATGTTACATCCAAAATTTGTTACTGAATGGTAGTATTTATTGGGTGTTGACCGAGATTTATGTATCAATAATATATCACCAGTTAAAAATGTTAGCTGTTTATCAAGTTTCGAAAACCAAGATTTGACCTATATGGAATTTTTACAAATGTGCCTAGATGTGTGTCTACTATTTTGAGTACTCTCTTTATCAAAAATTGATCTCCCCTGGATTGAATCAATATTTGTATTTAACATTTACAAAGAAGTGTTGCATTTGTCACTATAAATGTATAATTCATGAAGAATTAAGCAACAATATATTGAATTTGGGGTCAAAACTACAGACAAATTCAGTGTGAGTCATGTACAGTCATCTAAAGCACATTGCAATGAATCTGCTGTTGTAAACTGTAATAGTAATTCCTGTTGCTTCCAGTTAAATTTCACAGTCAGATCAATTGTAGAAGAATGTTGAATATTTAAATTTAAAATGTTTATTTTTGCATCAGCATACTCTTTATTCAGCTGTGTTTGATTAAATATTTGGAGGTACATTACAAACTCATTGTTGCTCGATATAGCAGCTGTAACAAGTTCCACTAGTCACAATGTACCGTTCCATCACGGATAATCTATTGTTCAATGAGCCAGTGACGATAGCCATCAATTAGCAGGCCCACTGCACTACTGGAGCCTGAATGGGACTCAGGTTGATGCTCAGACTGATCGCTGTAATTCTTGTCATATCCAGTTGAGAGACAGCTTAGGGGTGCCTTAAACACTTCAGTGAAGCATGCTTTTAAGTGGAGCATTTGTTTGATTGAATGTACAGTTCCCAATGACAATGGAAAATGATTGTTGGAAGGTTTTTGTGTTGTACCATAAATGTTTACGCACCTCTGCCTAAAAATAAATGAATCAATAGTTGGTCCTCTTTCAGCTATACATTTTCACATTCACCTGGGCTTCAATTCAGCATGAAAAGGCAATGGCATCCTTTGAACATTCGCTCATTCTATTCCTGCCTACTGCTTTTTTTCATTATCATAGCTGACAGCCCCTGTAGGTGAAGGCTACCAGTTTTACCTCATATTGATATATAGTTTTTTCTTTTTTGTTTGTTTGACACAGTCTTGACCTCATCAATAACGCTGGCTATTTTCATGAGGGTGAAAAGTCAGTCAGGTGAAGTAAAAATGTTGATATGCCCAGTCCAGATTCCTGTCGTTAAAAGAGCAACCCATTTGAGCAAGGATAACTTTTGTTATTTAAAAAATGTTGTGGAAGAACTGAAAATGTGTCAAACTTGCGTTAAAACTTGTCACATAAAGTTAAGCGCAAGCCGTATTGCTGCCTGCATTTGAGCCGTCAACGTGCTCTCAGCATGACGGAAAGATTACGAGATTCCAAGACTTGAGTATGCGGCGTAAACGATACAATACTCTGACAACCTTGACAAGCCGAAGACACGTTTACTTGCTTTGGTTTTAAAGTCTAAACAGCATTAATAGAAATGACTATCCCGACGGTACCTCGTCAATCATAGTTGTGTCTGAGTACAGAGGGGGCGCAGCTTGTACACAGTAATGAGAACCTCTGTGGTAAGATTAATCTACCTCGCGGTGTCTGTTTTCTCTTTGGAAATATCTGATTAATTCAGTTAATCCAACGTGAGAGAAACAAAAATAAAAAAATGAAAAAAACTCTATAAAATAATGCTGCGGCCTAAATGACCTGTGAAGGTCACCCAGCAATGGAACGTCCAATTATCATCCGCATTCAATATGTCAAACCTTTAACTTTGCATGTTATTAAAGAGCAGCAAATGCCAGGGGTAATGTTGTCTGTGATTGATTCAGCAGTCAGAGTCACAGTCAATGGTAACAGTGTTTCACATTACACCGCTGGGAAGTTTTCTGGCTGCTGAGCAACTGCACTGCTTTTAGGCAACTACGTTGTCTTCTACAATCTCACAAAAGTATTGCAATGGAAAACCAAAAAATGCTAAGATTGCCAATAACCTCTGTAAACAAGGCAACAGGGGGTATTCCACAAAGCCGGATAAGCAAGTTAGCCAGATAACTCCATGATAATACCATGAAATAACCGACAAAAACTTTCTTCAATATCAGCAGCGAACAATGTGTATGACTAAATCACACTCCTAAGCCAGATTCTAGTGCATTTTCATCAACTGAAATCTCACTATAATGTGACGATACTGTGAAGGGGAGTGTAAGGTTCAGAGAACCAAACGCGACCGATAAAACGGAGACGATTTCGATAAACAGCGAGAATAACTAACAAAAGAACCTCACGCACTAAATAATTAGGCGTAACATTATATGTAATGGGAAAAGAATAGAAAAGACCTGTTAGCCAAAACTCTTGTGGCAAAAGAGCTGAACACAACTGGCAACAGTTAAAAAGAATAAAGGATAAAGAAAGATTGGAAAGGAAAGAGAAAACCAATCTAATCCTAAATCTTATAACCGGACTTGCTGCGTTTCCTATTCGTACGAACCAGAAATGCAGCGACTGAAATTCCTATACCTTACCGACTTCGTATGTCAACATAGCAAAGACAATCTCGAAGTGCGGAAATGCTGAGGTATTTATAGCCGGCAGGAAACGCAAAACAGGTGAAGGGAATAATTGTCGGGCAAGACACGAATACCGGAACGGAGGCGGAAAAAATCAGATAGAGCGTCCTGACGACGCCAAAAAGGAAACCAAAAACGTTGAAAAGCAAAGGCTGCAAATAACCATGACAGATACAGCCTTATCGTTCTCACAGTTATCTGAATAATAATAAATACTGTTTTTTGGAATATCCCCTAGGTACAGAAGCTAAAATGGCCATATAAATAAGTAATCAAGTGTCATACCATTCCCCATGAGCTGGTGTGAACGGCTTGGGCTGTAGTGTCTTGTGGGTTGTGTGTCCGGCTAGGTTTCAGAGTTGAATCGAAGCACCGAAAGCACAAAAAGAATTGAAATCAATAAGAAATTTAAAGCTGTATTAATCTACTTTTTTAGACAATGGCACGTCCTTTCTCATTTTGTTAGGGGCTCGTTTTCAATTATCTGGGCATAAATGCATTTCTTTACTTTTTTCTGAAAGCAGCTAGAACTGATGTGGTCCCGCGTGACCCAGGAACCGCTGAGGGATTTCCTTGTTCATTTCAAGCGTGTCATTTGTCTGAACAGATGGCTTTTCATATCTGTCAGAAAGAAAAGACAAACTGTAGACAAGTATGACAAGCTGAAAAAAAAATAGGTTGGAGAATTGCCATAGCTGATTCCTAAGTCCAGCATGCAGCAATGTAGTATTTTATATATATATATATATATATATATATATATATATATATATATATATATATATATATATAGTTTTGCATTGCATACCTATTATTATTATTATTATTATTATTATTATGATGTACATTGTTTGACCTTGTCAATCTGCAATATACAATATATATATTTTTTATATTCACAGTGAGTATTCCATATACAGTTTATAGCATGCACATTTTTTTCATTCAGACAAACCTCAGTGTCTTAATTTGGTGTGTTATGTATTAGTGTAGCTTTGTGCGATTATTTAATAGATTCACTGCAAATATGTCAATAAAACCCTGATATTTTTTCACTAGTTTGAATCTAATATAAGGAGCATTGGCACGATACCAGAAACAAATAGGTGACTAAGCTGTTTTATCCTCCTAAATGAATATGACAGATGTTTTATATCACTGTTAATCTAACCTGTTGTTACTACAGAGTTTTGAATGATCTTGCAAGTACTGTCAGCAGTTGTATTGTGGTAAAATGCATAAATATTTTTCATTTTGAAAACATGTTCCCTTCTGTTACTGTTTTGCCAGCCCATTGGACGTTGTTTAAAGAGAATGTGTCTTCCTAGGTTCCTTGCATTCCTGGAGGATAGAATCATTATCAGTGTTATTTATGCTCCATTCAATTAGTCACATGGTGGAATTGCTTAATAAGCACTTGGATAATGAATAGAAGGCATGTCCAGAAACTAGATGGAAAAAACACCAAACGCATAGCAATTGGGAACCTGTTTCAGAGAAAACCAGCGAATACACTATTTCATCTTATAAAGCTAATATGGGACTTAGTATTTAATGCTTATCAATGTTCTGAGCTGCGTGGTTGCAGAGTTTATTTTCAGCGGACAGATTTATGGGTGTGTACACTACAGGAATTCTGTATCCTTTTTATTCCTGTACTTAACTGTCATTTGCGCCTGAGACGTGAGAGAATTTAGAGTTTCGGATAAGTGCTTTGAATGAAAATGATAGTTTCTGAAAAGAGGTGGAGCGGTGTCATTGTTTTCTCGCAAGTAACCTTGAAGTCGAGAATGCAGGTTGCCTTCTGGAAACAATATGCATACAAATAGGATTCTTGCCTGCGGCTCCGGACGACCTAAAAGAACCTGTAAATCTGATCATTTTGTCACCTCATTTAGATGTCTCTCTGATTGCCGTGGATCTCTTAATCTGCTGATATATCCTATTACAATTTCCTTTCAAGTTACACAATGCCACTGACAGGAACTCCTGCTGTTGATATAAAGCCGGTGAATAAGATGAAGCATTTCAACACCACCGTGGAGAGTGGAATTCCAATAGCTCGTCTCGCAAACAACATAAATTAATATTCTGCCTTGATTCGTGCGTTTGATAAAACGCCTTAAAGGGACAGTAGCTTATGGTATTTTGATCTGCCACAGATTACATCTGCTTCGCACCGAATGATTTACAGCTCATCCACATGAGTCCATTAGAAAGGCGTACGAGTTGCATAGCTCTCCGGTGTCGCAGCAAAAATAAAAAAATAAAAGGAAAATTAATACTAGACTAGCTGTAACGTTGTCTTTTTACGAGCAGGGACAATTTGTTGAGCTGGCTGAGGTGTAGTTCTAATGCAAAGCACAGAAACGGCACATTCTGATTGCACAGCTGGAATATGTTTCTCTCTCCATCAAGCCAAGCTATTGTGTCTCGGGCAGCTGCAGAGAGTGAGCTGGCATCAGCCACAAGACGGCGGGGGATTGCATTTTACTGCAAGGGCCCCCCGCTCGCTGAAAATTCCATAAGTGCTGAGCTTACATGTTTAGCGCATGGTGCCGCAGAACCCTGCATACTCCATTTGCAGTGTTGCTTTTTTTTATCTTTCGATAAATCATCCGCCTTTGATGTTATTGGTTTTTACTTCATTAGTTCGGGCCCATTACGTCCTCACGAGCATGGACTCGGGAATTAATGCAAACGTTAAATCTGCCGTTCATAATTAAAACCTCACTGCCATGAAAGGATCTGATAAAAGGTTTTAATCTTTGCTCTTTTTTGGAAAGCCGCAATAAAGCAGAATTGCAGTGAAAGTAATTACAGGGATGTGCAAACGAAGCAACAAGGAGGACAGCGCCCTCAGAGACTGCCGATCAGATTCGCCGGCGTGCTCGCTCGCTTATCCATTGTTATTTCCCTGTGTGTTATACTTATCTGGAAAATAATAGCCTAATTCATTGTACCTGATGCAATCATCCATTTAATATTTCTTTATTTCTTTTTTTTTAGGTACATGGATTCTGAGGTATTGTTTTTAATTTGTGGAAGACTAATATTTACAAGTTCTCTCTGGGACAGATTTGTGGCATTCACCTCCGATAGTTGAGGCGCAGGACGTCTTCACGAAGCGTAGCGCGCTTTTGTCAAGCATTGCTTTATGGTCTGAAATGCATTCACAGTCACTCATTGGAATTGGCTTGCGCTTGGCCGATCTGTAGCACTCAGCTGTTATGAATATTCAATCTGCCCGATGAACATAAGCCTAGAGGCGAAGGCATGGCCCTCCCGAGCTTAGTCAGCTTGTCTAACTAATACCCTTTTCACACTGACGCAACAACCCGGGAAAACCCCCGTTTGCCGCTGGTGTGAATGGGTCAACCCGGGTTATCCGGTTCATCCGGTTCCTGTTCACAACCTGGAATTTATGCGGGTCAGGCACGGCTGGGCTTCGGTGTGAAAGGGGCAACACGGGTTACTCTACGCAGCGTGGTTATCTTACCGACCCTCAATCTTTTCATGTTTTTAACTTGTGCAGAAACGACGTTCCGTAACTTTTATATAAATGATGGAAACTGTAGGCTATTCAGGTGAATGTATATTAGAACTGAACAACCAAATTATTGAAATTTTTGGTATAGATTCACAGCTAGAATCACGCAAGACGAGGATTGCTCAGTTGTCACAGGTAAATAGGCTATTCACCATTAGATAGCCTATTAAGTAACAAATAATATGTTGCTTAAAATGTTCTTTCACAGCTTTTACATTAAAGCATTTGCCAGATTTGCACACTGCGTTATCGAGTTTTATTACATATTACATACTACAACATACTACATATTAGCAGGGAAAAATTTAACCTGTACAGAAGTAAACTTGCGGACCCGGGAATGGCGAGGACCCTGGGGCCAGATTCACAAAACCTTCTTAAAAACAAAAAACTTCCTAAATGGCATTTTTTCCCTAACGTATGACTTAAGAAGAAATTTAGGAAGAGTTACTATTCAGGAAAAACTTAAGTATTTTTCTTCATAAGATTGTTTTCAAGTTTTCTCTTAAGAAGAACGTTCTTGTGTTTCTTCTCATATTTCTTCTTTTCACTAAGATAGCTCCACACTTGTCACTACATTGAAGAGGTAAACCACAATTTTCAATCCTTATTTGATATTATTATTATACGTACAAACAAGTATATGATTTGTTTCACAGTCTCAATTTTATAGGCCTTTCGTTAGGTGCTTTTGTTTGTTTCATCTAATCAGTGATAATCACCATTAGCAACATTGTAGGCTAAGCCCTTTTTTTTGCTTTGACTGTCACACCGGCATTGTCCAATTTTCCCAGTAGTAGCTACAGCCTTGTAGCATATGCTTGTCTCAAAGATTAAGCCATGCATGTCTAAGTACACACGGCCGGTACAGTGAAACTGCGAATGGCTCATTAAATCAGTTATGGTTCCTTTGATCGCTCCAATGTTACTTGGATAACTGTGGCAATTCTAGAGCTAATACATGCCGACGAACGCTGACCCTCCCCTGGGGATGCGTGCATTTATCAGACCCAAAACCCACTCCGGCGCCCCCAGCCACTTTGGTGACTAGATAACCTCGGGCCAATCGCACGCCCTCCGTGGCGGCGACGTCTCATTCGAATGTCTGCCCTATCAACTTTCGATGGTACTTTCTGTGCCTACCGTGGTGACCACGGGTAATGGGGAATCAGGGTTCGATTCCGGAGAGGGAGCCTGAGAAACGGCTATATTAAAAATTAATTACAGGTTTCACAAATCAGCCAAGGTTGTGAATATATCCTCATGCAGTCTTCTCTCAGAAACCATTAGATTGAAGTTATTATATATTCTGGTTAGTGAGCAGCAAGCCTCTGAATAGTACCTTCCAAGCCCATAATGAGGTATGTAATACACAGTATATTTGACTAGTTATTAAAAATTTACTACAGGATTCACAAATCAGCCAACAGTTTTGAGTATATCCCTTACAGTTTGGCGTGATTGTCAGGATACTCCTAACAGGAAGTTTCTGGTCAGCTTAACTCCTGGTTCTTGATCCTTGGTGTGGTGAGTAACGCAATTATTTTTTGTATTAGCCTATACTAGGGAGAGTTTTTGTTGTTTCACCACATATAGACACTGTTTAGGGGATCGACATATCCCGGACAGGCCCTGGGACCGTAGAAACCGGGCGCATTCCAGATTACTGCCCTTCAGGGTATTAATGAACAATGGAAGGCAGGGAAAGATAGGAGAACTGCAAAGTTTTTCTAAACCTGTGTAATTGTGAGGTAGCAGCCCTCACTGTTATATCTATTTATATGTATGTGTGTATATATGTGTGCAGATATATATATATCTATATATGTAATGTTGACACTGTCATTCTAGGATGCAGACGCTATATGCTATGAGGTCATTATGACTGCAATAATTATAAAACCCTAGAATGGGTAAATGGAAGGTAGGCAGGGGATTAGGCACCCCGAACCTAGTGTGCAACAGGCGGCGGCGGAATTGCAAAGTTCCAAGGGCACGTTAAAAATGTCATATAGTGCAGGGGAGAAGACTGAAGGCCTCCGTGTCTGATGAAGTATGAATTGCCATACTGCCGTGGTACCGTCTAGTCGGCGTAGTTGTCGCATGTAAGTATGCAGGCGCTGCGTGGTATGTGGATGACAGTCCACACCTACGGTCAAAGTTTCTATACCCATAGCAAAGTGGGATAGGGATCAGACCGTCGGTTCCCAACCAGGTGGCTAGTTACCACTACGGGGCTCGGTGTGACACTGGGCTGGGGATCGCTATCGACTGGGTCACCGGCCGGTCGGGTCGCAAAGAGCAGTAAGACCATGAGTGGCGTCCCTGTAGTGGAGCACATGAGTGGCGTCCCTGTAGTGGAGCACATGAGTAGCGTCCCTATAGTGGAGCACATCAGTGGCATCCCTATAGTGGAGCCCATCAGTGGCGTCCCTATAGTGGAGCCCATGGCCGCTGCGCTCGGCTCAATGTACAGTCAGGCCACTGTAAGCTGAAACCGAATGCATTCGCAAGCAAGCAGTGCGTTCTGTGATCAGGGTTTCTGAAAAGGAGACGCCTGGGAAGCAGAGAGGCTGAGGGTCCTTCACTCAGAGGAGTCGGGTGGAAGGAACTCAGTGGAAAGGGATCCAGCTGCGCCCGAGAGAGAGGGAGGCTCGAAGGATCAAAGTGAAGGCACTACTCTAAAATCCAGCAGGCCATGCTTTCAGAGGAAAGCATATCTTTAAAGAACTGCATGACATCTTTGCAGAAAAGAAATTAACAAATGGCTCATAGGCTATTTTTATGTAAAAACAGAAGTCTTCCTTCTGTAGTTACTTTTTGTGCCATATTGGTGTTTTCTCTTTGCTTTTAATTTGTGTCTAGCTATACATCTGTGAAACCAGAAAGTTGAAGTGCATAGTATAGATAAATAACTCTAAATCTATATAAATTGCCTGGGCATGTCATTTAGGAAATGTTGGGATTCACCAACATACCTACTTGTGTGCCAATTAAGTTAACTGAGGTATGATTAGTAAATCTCATGGATGTATTTTTGTGTAAATTTCCCCTAGCACAAAACCCTGTGCTAGAATGTCTGTCTGACGTCAATAAACCAGTCAATGCCATAAAATGAACCAAAAGCCAGCAGAGCTTTCACTCGCCTTAATTAGGGCCAGCAACGTCTGTTCCTGCAGGGCAAAGTGTTTGGGACTGCTAAGGAAGTCTTTCTAGGCAGGATGTTATGACCCAGACAGCGGACTGAACCCAAATGCACGACTCAGACACAAGATTGCCAATTCCTAGATATTTATTGCTCAACAGGGCAGTCCTGTAGCAAGGGGAGAAAGGCAAGACAGGTTAACAATTCACAAAACTAGATTCTTGGACCGGGTAGACTTGTTCCAAGCCGGAACTGGACTTGACAACCGGACAGGACTCGTTCCAGGCCAGAACGGGACTGGACAGACGGGCGGCACTTGTTCCAAGTCGGAACTGGACTTGGCAACCGGGCAGCGCTCGTTCCGGGCCGGAACTGGACTTGGCAGGGCTGGACTGGACTGGACTGGACTCACGACAGTCAGATAGACAGACAATTGTGAACCGCTAAGCATCCAACAAATTAGACTTCAATCAATGCATTCTCCTGAAGCGTAGGGAGCGACATATAATACGAACAGTCCGGGTTTGAGGCTGCGGGGAATGAGAGAGTTAGGAGAGGCCAGGGAAGGCAATGGAAACAGACAACCGGTTAGAATGAGCAGGGGATGAGCGGGAGCGGGAGAGCAGGACCGTGGATCGGGATCCGGACCGGACCCAGGCGTAGCAGCAGGGCAGCAGCAGTGAGCGCAACCGTAACCGTGGCAGTAGACGCGGCAACGGCCGGACGCAGGAACAGCTGTAGCGTGGAGGAGCAGAAACCCAAACGGCTTGCACACACGTCAGGAGGGAGGCTGTAGACCGCGACACAGGCAGGGACGACCAACAACTGCAGTTAGGCGAACCGAAGCAGACAGAGTTAGTTTGACAAGACAGGAACCATGAACAGCAGACGTGCTGTTCCAGGCTGGAGCAGATTCAGGTTTCAGACAGGGCAGTTAGGCGAATTAACACCTGTACAGCCAAGACTCAGGAATATTACTAGACTGGTTACTAGGACTCAAGGCAGGACCAGAGGTTCACAGACAACAACGTTAACGAACTGGCACAGGACAGAGAACACCGGTGACTAAATACAACATTTAATTGGTATCAATTATGTGCCGCGTGCGAATGTATGCAGGAGTGATTAGCAGAGAGAAGAGTGTGGAATGCATGCGAAAGCGGGGAAGTGGGATAGGCTGTAAGGAGTGGCGTGAAACAGGGTGAAACAATTAGGAAACCACGCCCAACCTGCAGCACGGGGAAAGACGGACTAAGGAGAGACGAACATGACACAGGGAGAGAGGGAAAACACGGGAAACAGCAGGACGGGAATGCGGTCGTCACACAGGAGTCCTAAATGGTTTTACAGTTTGGGAAAATAGTTCTTCCTCAATTAAATAAATAAATAAATAAATAGAAGAAGCAATTTCGTCTTTAAGTTTACTCTTTCACTTAAAAGCTGAAATAGGGTCATTTTCTAGCAAAGACTGGCTTATTGGTCTCTCTGTCCGTTTGTCTCCTTCCTGTGTTCTCTCACCTTATTTCTCCTTGCTCTCTCTCCCTCACCCTCTCTCCCTTCCCCCTCTCTCTATCTGTTGTGTTGAATATTTTTGTTTCTTTAAAAAGCATTCTTCAAAGTGTATGATTTTTGTTTTCAATCATCAATAACTGGCTATAATCACTTACCCATTACAGGACCTGAACTATGCAGACAATAACCCTGCATAGGTTTCTCTCCTTTTTCAGAGCCAGGAATAAGCTTTGTTCTGGGTAAGATGGGTGGAAGTACTTGAGGGGGCCATAAAACATGCACACCTCGTTTAGGAAACCTTAACCCTAAACAGGCCCGCTGGAGTAGTACCAGAGCAAATGTTACAACACATTTATTAGTGCAAACGGATCCACCCATCCAATTCAGAAGAACACCTTAGATTCGCTTAGCATAATAATGACACTGTAAACATAGAACTGCACATAAATCTGCACTCAACACCACTATATCAACACACATCCCAAAACCACATAACTGCAGTACATATAGGACACAATGTAAATTTAAACATAATGTGTTTCTTGGGGCAAAAACATAAGTTTTTGTATATTTCAATGTTTGTAACAACATGAAATAAGCATTAATAATGAATGATTGCTTCATTTAAACTGTTTTCTGTTTCTGGAAAATCAAGCTATTACCACCTCGTGATTTCAAGCATCAAACGGGGGGTAATAAAGGGCAATAGAATATGATAAAACTATAGTATGTTATACAGTGCATCCGGAAAGTATTCACAGCGCTTCACTTTTTCCACATTTTGTTCTGTTACAGCCTTATTCCAAAATTGATTAAATTCATTTTTTCCCTCAAAATTCTACACACAAAGGATATGCGACCAAATATGAAATATGATACTTTAAAAATACGTTAGAGCAAAGGGTATGAATACTTATGTAAATGAGAAATTTTATTTTTTTATTTTTAATAAATTTGCAAAAATCTCAAAAAAACTTTTTTCACATTGTCATTATGGGGTGTTGTGTGTAGAATTTTGAGGGAAAAAATGAATTTAATCAATTTTGGAATAAGGCTGTAACAGAACAAAATGTGGAAAAAGTGAAGCGCTGTGAATACTTTCCGGATGCACTGTATGTGCAATGTTTGTAATGGATTCAAAACCAACTTCCCTGTCTCTGTCAGGTCTGGGTAGACATTCCATAATTCCACATCCCTTAAAACTTTGATGTCATAAACTATGTTTAGTGTGTTTTTTTGGTATTTTTACTTTTATACTATCCTTTTGGATAATAATCTCGTTTTATACATAACTTTTCTAATTAATAAATTCTTCTTATTTTAACTTGCGTGGTCTCCATGACTCTAATCCATTTTATACCTTTTTCAGCCTAAATTACGACTGAATACTCAGGGGAACAATTCGGACCAATGACCAACTGATCAGTGGCGTGGTACTTTATGTGGAGTCCCCAAGTTGGGAAAGGCAGTCAAGTTCGGCCAGTAAAACGGGATTGGTGGTGCATGGCTCTGGGAATTTGATGTGAAGAGAACCCATGGACGTTCTACGTCGGTTCTTGTCAAATTAGCCTTAAGGAGCCCTCTGAATGCACGCTGACCTGGGCTCACAACTATCTATGTAAAATATAATGCATGTATTGTGTTGGCCAGACCCCCAACCTCTGTGTTCTCCACCAAACTGAGATTCAGCAATAGTGCTAATCCCGGGAGCATATATTGAGTAATGGTGGCACACAAGGAAGAGTCGAGTGTAACCACTCCGAGCTTCACGCATGCTTAAAACTAAATTCTAAATTCTAGTTTCACATGGAGTCAGATAATTACGAGTAAACTAATAGTAACTGTTACGCTTACTGTTTGTGATCATAGATATATTCGATGTGTTGTTCAGCTCCTTTGTGAATGTTCTAATGCTCCCATTAGAATATTGACATTTGGACGACAGGTCGGATATATCCGTGATGACAACATGACCCCGTTTGCGAACGGAGAATAATAAGAATAATACTGATCCGTTTCAGGCCTGTCTTAAGCGGGATATGGAGCAGCGCATTCATATCTGACTCGTGGCGATGGACCCAGTATATTCTTAAATACAATTGTGCTTTGTTCATGAACGGAGGATAAATAACTAACATCTCTTGTTTACATCACAACAGCAGAGGAAAAAACACGTTGCCCTTCCCCTCCAGCTATTCCCTCATTGGTCTAGCTGTGCGGGTTCTACAAAATATTTTTTCGATCTAGCCTATGTCTGTATTTAGTGGGCCATAATGATAATAAAGATAAGATGATGGTTAAGAAGTTTGTATTTAGCTAAAATTAAGAATTTTGTAGGATAGTGGTCATTTCTTAATAAAATGTTGAAGAATTGCATTTGAGAACATTCTCCTTACATTCTCCTAAATCCTAGATCCTAGGGTTTTCTTAAGAAGATTTTTGTGAATCCGGCCCCTGGTACTTACCCATGACCATAGTGCTGTGTGAATGAGTCAAACGCGAGTTGAACCTGTGCTCAGTCTCCGGGTTTTCTGTGTGAAAGGGGTATAAGTTCAACGTCTGACCGGCCTTAGGTAAGGTAAGAAAGCCTTAGGTTCCCCACCTGGGGGAACATTGTTGCAGAGAACCGCTCTGTACTGATGAATCCATCATCCACCTCCGCTATCAATGCCGAGCGAAGTCACAGAATGGGTGTAGTCTTCTCCAAGAACCCAGGCGACTTTTTTGTCCCCCCCCCCTTGAAATGATGAATAGCCTAGAGATGCCCAAGCAACAGACAACAAGGTGATTGCTGCACCTGCCGTAGCTGGAGCCCGGCGCGGACCCGGCGCGGACCCTGGCTACGGGTTGCCTTCACGTCCTAAATGATTAATAGTCGCGAGGGGAAAAGTTTGCCTGCTAGGAGGGCCCTGACAGCCAAGACACTGTCATCAGCTCTGTTTTCTCCACCTGAGCGAGCCTCTGCTGTACGGGTTATTGATAGGCACACTCGGCTGCCGTGAGGCCCCGGCAGAAAGAGAGCCATCAGAGTGAGATTGTTCTATATGCAGAGAGATGGAGAAATAGAAAGACTAGGGGGAGATGGGACAGGGTGTTTGCCAATTATTCGCTCTAAAATATCTATAGGCCTAAAAGGGAATAGGAGCCCTGACAGTAAATTGACAGAGTAATAATAGGATTTCAGTCCCCCCCCCATAAACTCAAAATGCAAAACCCAATACTTTTACATGCACATCAAGATTAAAAAGGTTGGGCTGGGTTATGCTGGGTCTTAGCTTCTGAAAAACCTTTTTTTCAGGTTACACCTTCCTTCTATCAGGTTACATCTTCTCATTTTTTATCATTTGCAATAAAAGGGACGAAACAAAATCCTGGGCCTTTTTCAGCTCAAGGAAAATACATCCTGTCAATAAGAATACAACTACTAATCCAATTATCCAACTGGAATTTTTAAAATTGCAACTTAAAAGCTTTATCGTTTCACAAATGTAAAACAAACACAAAATGAAGAGCGGGCAGAGTAATTGTTAGCCCATTCCCTTAAAGAAAGTTGAGCTGCTGCTGCTAATGAGAGCTATGTGATAGCGTGGAAGAGTTAGAATCTTTCTTCCGCCATATGTCTTTTGGTGCTTGCAGATGTCAGAACACACAGATGATTTGTAAGTAGTCATTCCTCATTGCAAGAGACTGGTAGAGAATTGTTCTTGCAGGAAAAAAAAAAAGGGCTCAGCTGAAATATATTGAAATTGAATCTTCTTAAGACAATAGGTCCGCATTAATGAAGGCCACTAGAAGGTGATGAGCACCACCCAGTCCACTGGGCTTTCTGAGAAGAACTCTGATAGATGTCTGTGGTTCGGGCCATCAGTGTTTCCACAACATTGGATCCAATCTCTTTTTATCTAATTTTTTGTCATTTTCTTTATTTCCCCTCAAAGAATCATGTTCTTCCAGACAAGCCCAGAGCCCTATCTGCCATTACCCTTTGGACGCACACGAAGCGATTGAAATTGCCTAAGATGAGAACGGCTTATTGATTTTTGATCATACTTACACCGCCATTGCACATTCAAAGGTGTCAGGGGAAATTCCAGCAGCTATTGATTTGAAAATATCATTTCTTTTTCTACAAAGGGGTAAAAATATTCTTTCAATCATAAAACTTAATAAATATTTGACTTTTAACTGACAATGAATGATAAATTGTCGAGTCTTAGCAGGAATAGTGTTATAATACGTAGCCTATGTCATTTAGGACAGAAGTCCCTACACAGGGGTTTGAGGACCCCTGGGGGCCTGCAAAGAAGCCAGAGGGAGGTCCTCGCAGAATGGACACAAATATGTAAATAAAAAAATACAATGCCTTATGAAACTATTCACCCTATGAGTTATGTACATACTGTACACACCTGATATACTACGTGATATCCCATTAGAGACTAAACAAACAGCTACCGCATTGCAGCCTGTGGTTAAACATTCACCCCAGGGTGGCTGGGTGTCCTCTCACAGAGGGTGATGATTTTAGCGGGCCTTTGGATAAAAAGGTTTGAGAACTGCTGATTTAGTACACGCTATTGGTAATGACGTTTGGAAAACGGTAGAGGGGAACGTCAGCGCAGTGCACTGCGATGGTATCATCTTCACTTTCTCACTGTTCACCTCAGAATCTTCCCTCGACTTTTATTCAGTTGTAAAGTTTCACAAGAAGTAAGTTAAGTTATGCTTTATTGACCCCGTGGGGTAATTTATCCTCTGCATTTGACCCATCCTAACTACTTAGGAGCAGTGGGCAGGCACAGTGCAGCGCCCGGGGACTGGTAGGTAAGTAGGTTGGATTTAAAGCAGAATTTCACATATTCACAGACATACGTACAAACACAGGGGGTCACATACTCTTGCATATACAGCCAACTCAAACATTACCTGCGCCCTTGATAAAAATTTGAAAACATTCGCTAATAATAAACTTGGTAATGAGCTATATTTCATGCTCAAAATGCGAAAACTATATTCTACCCTTCTTTCAAAACTATTGGCAACCCTGTTTTCAATACTGATCACCCTCCCTTCACAGCATAACACTGTTTGTGAGCTGCCACAAATTTTACGTTATATTCTGTCAGTTAACCATATATTGGTTTATTTTGAGCTATGCATGGGAACGCTGTCTTGCAGAGAGCATTGCAACTCTGATTTGAATCGGGTGTTATTATAAGATGAAACCATCATTTGACTTTTTGACCACGTACACCTGCAGTGGGTTTTTTGTCAGAAGAAGAATACTTATGTTGAAAAGGACATCATGCCGATGATAAAATATGGCGGTGGATGTTATCTGGTGCTTTGATACATATTTTGGGGTTGTTTTGCATCTACTGTTTGCAAAACAGGTCAAAGGTCAACGGAATGATGAACTCGAGCTAGGACCAAGACATTTTGGCTAAAAAACCTCCCAGTTTCCCTCCCAGGAAGCTCAATATCTGTTTCATTTATTTTACACATCTCATATTTTTGGAGGTGACTGTAAATGCTAGCACAAACACACACACACACATGGACACATACATGCATGAACGCGCCCACACACACACACACACACACGCGCGCGCACACACACATTTACAAGCACACACAATGTTGGTATTCCAGGAGAAACTGACAGTTCTTTCTTCTTAAACAGCTGTGGCTCTGCTGTTCTCTAAGGACTGCAACTTAGGGGCAGATTTTCTGACTAATTACTGCAATGATTAATTAATAAATATGATTTCATTTATGATTCATACTGTTGAGCCCTTTGTAGCGTGATTGCCACAAAGCACTTAGCAGTGCCTACCGCCAATCGGTAATTACAAATAATTAAATGTTGTTGGAATGAATAAGGTTTAGTCATAGTTTAGAGCATGGAGATCAATATAGAACAGAATGATAACAATGAAAAGAACAGAAATATACAATTAGAAAAAGCGAGAATGAAGCGCAGCACATTGAAATGTATTGCCTGTTACACAGTTAATTCCTATCCTTTCCCCATTTTTAATATTTGCTAGCAGTTTGGGGTTCAGGCAAATTTCATTTGTCCACCTTGGCCGTTATCGTTTCTAATGTTAAGCCACAGCAAGGCTTGGTGC
Source organism: Synaphobranchus kaupii (assembly GCA_029718625.1). Taxonomy (NCBI): domain Eukaryota; kingdom Metazoa; phylum Chordata; class Actinopteri; order Anguilliformes; family Synaphobranchidae; genus Synaphobranchus; species Synaphobranchus kaupii. Next base: position 102,659,325 of record CM056379.1, on the reverse strand, counting down.
CCCTAACTCTCCAAACAGGGAGTCTATTTCTGTTCACAGCTTGTGGAAGATGACTGCACTGAACTCAATAGACAATAGGATTCATGGCCCACTTGCTCAACCATACTGCTGACCCACAATAACAGTGAATAAGTGAGCTATACTCACTTGATACTGAGCTGTTTGTATATAGGCAGTGTGCACGTGTGTGATCGCATATCTCAGGGAGGCATATCCCAGAGAAGGCCTTGTTCTTACCGTACTGTGCACCTGTTCTTTCTTAGTTTCAAAAAGCTATCTTCATGATGGGATTCACAAACTACCTGCTTACAATGGGAAGAAGTGCCTGCTGGTGTTTGCAGGTGACCTACATTTTATTTTATGTATTTCAAAAGGTAGTATTTTCAACAACACATGGTCTCACATGGTAATTACAACCTGGCAGAGTAATAAATACCAACACGGTATATGGTCTTTGAGGGGAAAAAAAGGTTTTTCATGCCAAAATATGGTTAAAAATACCAGAAATTCTTACCATGTCACGTCATTAGTTTTGCACAGAGATTTTTATGCTGTCCTCAAAGTACTTTGTCAACTGATATCATTTGCTTTTAATGACAGATTAAAAGGATAACTGTTGCGCTGACCTTCTATTGACATTTTATTGAGTTTCAGTCTTAACTGAAAAACATGAAATGAATTTGAATACGTGGCTAGGAAGGAGAGGAACGGAGAAGCAATTTGAAGAAGTTCACACATTAAGCTGCTATTTCACCACTTCAATCCACCCTTTTTTTTATCTGGAGAGAGCATTAAATATTGTGGACATGCTAAAACTCTAATTCTGCCCTGTCATCCACCGAGGAGAATCAGACCTGCATCCATAATTCAGGAATCTGATTTTCACATTCACCTGACCTGACCTACATTACAAGCTTGTCAGAAATTAAACAAGACATGCGGGGGAGGGATTCCCACTCTCCTAATAAATTATAATTACTAGTGAAAAAATAGACTTGCAGTGTATATGTGTACATATGAAATACAGATTGTAAATGTGCCAATGTGCAGCATAAGTCATGATTGACTGTTGCACTATTCCACTGGTATTTTGTGGACTATAATGCAAAATATTGATTACATATTGAGAACAGAAGATGTGTGTGTATCCTGTTCCTACACTCTCAAAAAAAAATAAATGAAAAAGTGCCTAAAAAGGTACAAACACTTGTTACTGGGGTGGTACCCTAAAGGTACATGTATGACTAGCCATCGCTACATAATTCATTTGTACCTTTTTTATTTAAAAAGTACTTATTAGTACCCAAATAGAACATTATTGTTCTTTCAGGGTACATTTGGGAAATTTGTTCCTTTAAGAACACAAATGTGCCTCCACTGTACCATCATTTATGAGAGTGTATTTTTCTCCATCTGATTGCGTGAGATTGGAGGTACTGTATGATCTACACAAGAACAGTCTGAACTGGTTGCTGGACACTGGATGCTGGAGAGTTGTAGGGTTTGGTTGGAAGGAAACGAAAAGCCACAACGGAAACAGTGGAGTTGTTGTGCACTCAGCAGCCTTGTGCGTGAACCGCAGCCAGGCGACTGACAGATTGGATTTGCCGCGCGGGGAAAATAATGATCCGCTTTCACCCAACGGGGAGGGAAATAAAACAGCAAAAAGGCGGACCTTTCAGATGTCACCTTTGCCTTTCCATATCAACTAATTGAGGACCATAACACTGATGGATTAGACAGGTCGGGGAACGAAGGCAAGATCAATAAATATTGAAGTTGATGGCTTGTTTTTGTAAACCCGAGAATGGCTTACTGTATGAAAGACCATCATTCCTCTGATTAAATTTGTTTTCTGCACCACATCAAGAGCACAAAGGAAGAGAGGCCAATGAATCACAGCCCGCTGAGAGTCCATAGTGGTACAGTAACGCAGAGGGGGGGCGGAGCGCTCACCCATGCGGTCTCAGTGGGAGCTTCTATTCTTTAATGCAGCTTCAATAATACAAACAAGGCGTCATCATCCCAGAGTCTCTAAACTGAGCACGTATGCAGTGACTCAGAAAAACCCCTGTGTTAACTGTCGACTGTGACGTTAGTTGTTCCTCCGTTAGAGTGCTGATTTTCTTTTTTAATGATTTTTTTGTAAGTCTGCGGTTTCCGTTGTGTTTATGGATTTACGTTTGGCGTTTTAGCATCGGCGTATATTATTAATGGCGCAATGAGTTGCGAACAATGACGCAACCTTTCGTCTGCAGAAGTTTTCAAAATACGACGTCTTTATGGTATGAAATTCCAAGAAGTTTTCTGTGCGTCAGCTGTCTGATTTTGCTCTAGGATAAAGAGCAATTACAAAGGACTGTAATTACATTACAGCGTACTGAAACTGTTCATACAAGAACAGCACAAACTGTTTATCTAAAAGCTTTTTAATTTCTGGTTCATGTTTCTTTCAAATAAATGTCGGATCAAATTGAACACATTTTTTGATGGCTATTGAACATAAAGTGGCACTTGGAACACAATAGTGGCGCAGCAAGCTATCCCCGAACCTGCTCACTCCGTGGTTGCCTCTTCATTTCCCTGAGTGGGCCCATAAAGGGCTTCTACCCATGCAGGTACCCAGTTTTAATTTAAATATTAATGTTAGTCTCTACCTTTTCATGTTCCGAGGGAAAGCCTCATAAATTGCTGGCTCCTCCTCCGGCATAATAACAGGGTGCACTTGCTGGGCTTTTTAGCCTAACGCGTTACACTGTAGAGTCCTGTGTAATTGCAGACCCAAGTACATGGATACGTCATCAGCCAGCTTGGTCGGATGGCAGCAATACATTGGCTGTTATCTTACCACAAATAAATGATAAAGGGGATTAGGGCTGCACAATTGATTGGATTTTAATTGTGATATCAACATTGGCTTCCCACGATTACTAAACAAGAGTAATCGAGAATGACGATTTTTAAGGCAGAGTCTGTTTACAAATGAAAACTTCTCTGGTGTTCTCTATCAAATAAAGCACTCCTATTTTACCTCACTTACAGTAGAGGTTTAGGGTTAGCAAATGTGAAAATATATGCATTATTCTGTTCATTCAAAATGTTGAAGTGCAATAAAAATATTATGTTCCGAAAACCAATTAATTAGCGTGTTAAATAATCGTGATCTCAACATTGACTAAAATAATTATGATTATAATTTTTGCCATAATCCTGCAGCCCTAAAGGGGATCATCCATGTCAGCAACCTTGTGAGCGCCCAGCAATTGCAATGTATGTTTCCCAGTGATACACAATAAAAGGTAAAATTGTTCAGTCAGTAAGGGTTGCCATATAGGTGCGTACCTATACGGCAAGCTCAGAACCAATGATAACGCTCATCACTGAAGAAATCATGTAGCTTGCTTTAGCTCTCTCCACCACTCTACACTTGCAATTTTTCTTTTTGAACTATGTACTAATGTACGTACTAATAATACATATGTTTTTGCTAGACATCTGAGTCAAACCGTATATGCAGAGTGCGCACAGCATATTTCTCTCTCTCAATAAAACACAAGTCATCGTCTCTCTTAATGCTATATGTATAAGTACGGTGGCCCAGAGATGCAATCCACATTTCAAAAAAGCAATATTTGTTTCTAAGTAGAAATCCTCTTTTCTAAAAAGAAAATCCTTGTTTCTAAATATAAATCCTCATTTGTAAAACAAAATCCTTTTTGCTAAAAATAAATCCTTGTTTCTTAATATCAATCCTATTTTCCAAAATAAAATCCATAATTCTAAATAGAAATCCTCATTTCTAAAACAAAATCCTTATTTCTAAATGAAATCCTTGTTTCTAAAAAGAAACCCTTATTTGTAAATTAAATCATTGTTTCTAAAAAATAAATCCTTGTTTCTAAATGGAAATCCGTTTTTCTAAAAATTAATCCGCATTTCTAAATTGAAATCCTCATTTCTAAAATGAAATCCGCATTTCTAAATTGAGATCCTCATTTCTGTAAAGAAATCCTCGTTTCTATAAAGCCTGAAAGCTAAATGCTACAGTTAGTCTATGCGCAAAGCATACTGGGACCACATGACGTATGTACGAGTGTGTCTGAGAGTGCTATTTGTATAGCAAGTCTAACGAGAAACTAGTACATTGACTGGCATAATAACTAGCACAAAATTGCCGAACAAACTAAGGTTAGGTTTTCTAGCAGACAAAGGCTATTAGGTTAAAGCCTGTTAACAAGTAAGTTCAATAATTTGAGGAATATAACGGAAACTCGTTCGTAGGGAACTCCTGCTTCACAGCAGCCCATGCAATCATCTGGTTCGCTGTTATCAACATCCAATAAAGTGAAATTAAATTGACTCGTCAAATGAACTCAATGTAGCCTGCGCGGTCCAGACAAATTGCTAACTAGCCTACTGATTGTGGTCAATTTACATACTTTGAGAGAAAAACAAAGTTAACCATTTTTGATGGACATGGTAATGAATTGGGACGAATGATAAGGTTGTAAGGTGTAACTGTCAGATAGATATAGGCTACAAAAATAGCCTACTGTAAATCCATGAAAATACTGTAATATTCACCTGGTGCTAACTGCACAGCAATGGGAAGACAGGTAGTTACAATGAGTCAATATCATTACGAAAGAGTAACAATATTGTGTCAGTTGTGTAACCTACGTGTAGCCTACATTAGCTACCTATGCCTCAAATCCCAAATGCAAGTAACTTATTATGTAGGCTACTATACGTACAGTGCAACAATGAATGGGAAATGAAAAGCTTATGTTTTTTATTGGAGGTGATGATAACAGCGAACCATGTGCTTAATGTGCTGTAAAGCTGCAGTTCCCTACGAATGAGTTTCCATTATATTCCTCAAATTATCGAACTTACTTGTTAACAGGCTTTAACCTAATAGCCTATGTCTGCTAGAAAACTTAACTTTAGTTTGTTCGGCAATTTTGTGCTAGTTATTATGCCAGTCAATGGACTAGCTTCTCGTTAGACTTGCTATACAAATAGCACTCTCTCAGACACAGTCGTCATGTGGTCCCAGTATGCTTTGCGCATAGGCTAACTGTAGCATTTAGTTTTCAGGCTTTATAGAAACAAGGATTTCTTTACAGAAATGAGGATCTCAATTTAGAAATAAGGATTTCATTTTAGAAATGAGGATTTCAATTTAGAAAAAAGGATTTACATTTACAAAGAATGATTTCTATTTAGAAATAAGGATTTATTTATAGAAACAAGGATTTAATTTAGAAATAAGGATTTGTTTTTGAAATGAGGATTTCTATTTAGAATTATGGATTTTATTTTTGAAACTAGGATTTATTTTCGGAAATAAGGATTTTGTTTTAGAAAGGAAGATTTCTATTTAGAAATACGGATTTATGTTTACAAACAAGGATTTATATTAAGAAACAAGGATTTCCTTTTAGCAATGAGGATTTTGTTTTAGAAATGAGGATTTATATTTAGAAACAAGGATTTATTTTAGAAATGAGGATTTATATTTATAAACAAGGACTTCTTTTAGAAACGAGGATTTCCATTTAGAAATATGGATCTCATCTTAGAAACAAGGATTTCTTTTTAGAAAAGAGGATTTATATTTAGAAACAAAGATTTCTTTTTATAAATGAGGATTTATATTTAGAAACAAAGATTGCTTTTTAGAAATGTGGATTGCACCTCTGGGCCACCGTATATAAGGCAAATGTGTGATGGGGAAAAATATGGCATACAGTAATGCCTCTGTATATTGAGTTATGAGATGAACCAAACCTGTAATCAAATTATTCCACCTTTTACTGTTTTGTTATGAATTTAATAGCCATTTTAGAAACATGTTTTATGCTTCCAGTTTGTTTTCTTTGTTTAGATAGGGTCATCCTGGGATCCCTATGAATCAAATTAAGTGTTCTAGTTCAGTCATGAAACAAAGCCTTTGTTGGTTTTTTAATAGAAAATTAGTATCCAGGGAATAAGGAAAGTGTTACTCACAATGCATTTTGTATGCTTTTACCATTACACACCAAGCTCAGTGATTAACCTTATCAATAGAAAATAAAAGTTTAATTTGTGCACGATTTAAATTGTGCACTGTTTTATTTTCACCCAAAAACAAAGTTTTGATAGAGCAGGAGGTATAAATAAATGAAAGAATTTGAGGAACATTATTCTAAGTGCACACATCTTTCTTCCCTAGGTTAATAATTAATAACAGCCTTTTTTCAAAGGTCGAGGGAATGCACACTTATTATATCTCTGAGCATGTGCAGGAGAATACATTGCAGGAGTACTTTGCATCAGAAGTCTTCCTTTATGTACCTGTGGTAATGCTGAATGTAAAAAATTACTCAGCCTACACATCACAGTATATAGCCTGCCACAAAGATTTATCATTACACTGGCCATTCTGCTTCAAAATCCAATGCGGCTTCACAGACTCTTTCATGTGCATTGAAGGCCCCTCGAGTGAAGTCCTGTACCTAGACGTATTCTGTTCTCTGTTTTGAGGATTATGTTGCCTTAATAACAAAGATGTCAGCCGTGTCAGCGCGGGGCCTGTAGACCGCACTAACGCTCTTTGACTGCAACCATGGCAGCATTGGCTTATTTCTATGGGCACTTGGGCAGGGTTTAAAGGTGCCTCAGATCTGCCTCTGCGTGTGATTCTGCCGCTTACACACGTGCTCTGCCGTCGCAGGGGGCCCATTGGCACGCCAGCAAAGGGCCACGGCGGCCGTCGGCTGCGTCTGTTTCCGCTTTCATCTATTATGCCGCACACCTGCGCGTCCCATCCCCTGGGTCAGTGTTTAAGTGCAGCCCGAGCATGTGAATGTCACCCATGTGCTTCCCTAAGCTTCTCTAAGCAGTCTCTCATCTGTCCTTTCCCACTTAGCTGCATGGGGGAGGGCCAGCGTTGTATCAAAGTTATATTGGGCCCTGTTTAAAATGAAATGTACATTTGTGGTTATTGTTGGTTTTGTAGTTGCTGCTTTTTTTTGTTCTTTGTTGTTGTTTGTTGTTGCTTTAAACGTGGACACAGCATATTGACGAGTTTTTATGAAAGGATTTAAAGGGTAACTACACTCTAGATCACTTTTTTTTCGCTGTGTTTGTATGCCTACCTGAAACTTATTCATGCATTCCGTCATTTCAACAATTCTGAAATAAATATTGTATATCATAAGAAACTGGTAGAAAAGTGTCTTTGTGCTGCCCCTAATGGTTGAAATTTCCTTTCTGCTCCCCACACTGCCCCCGCCCCAATCGTGATGTCAGAGTACCTCTTTGGAAGTACCTCTACGTCATATGGATAATTGTTGTCGCCCACAACGAAAACAGCCGGCACGTGATTGGTTAGACCCGCTACGTTACTTTCGTTTCGCCTCCACGTTTTTAAACCGGAACAACGTGGCGTCCTGTTCAATTCTCTTATTCCACCTAAATAGTTTACTAAAATATGTTTCTGAAAATATTTGAGATGAGAAATAGGCCATGCAGTTGCTGAATCTTGATTCATATTTGATGTTCAATGTCTAGTTTGATCAGAATACGAAATAATTTGTACAATGTACGTTAATTTATGCAAATGACGATGGACCCAGCTCCTCCGCCCCCACCTTTCTCCCTCGCTCACCCCACAAAGTATTTTTCTAAATTGTGTAGTAGGCGGAGACAGGCTGAGACAGTGGGTGGGTGTGTTACTCTTTAAAGGAAATTTCTGATGTTCTCAATGTTAAAACTTGATTTTCCATAAATACGTTTCCAAGGCTTTATTTGCATTGTGACAATACTTGTAAGAGAGAATCCTTCTGTATAAGGAACATAAGATTGCAAGGCATAGTCGAAAAGTCAACTTAGGTTTCCAAAATACTGAAACAGGATTTGATTAAGCCTCTTTTATGAAATAGGGCATGTTACAACAGCTTGTATCACCCCAACTTCTCTAGCAGCACCCTGCTTTTCTTTACAGTGTCCCATCCATACATGACCTACGTCAAGCTGTACTTTTTCCATATAAAGAAAGTGACAAGAGCAATGATTTCAGTTTCACGGCTTATACCACAGAGCCTTAGCATTTACAAAGGAATGGGTTTACAGCCACAATGGATCTCAACGACTCACTCTAAACCACTTTTATTCTGTAAATGCCAAAATTCATTATGAATACACGTCACACGCAGCTGGTGATGCCTATTTGTCAAGTGTGGAAATCCTTCCAAAAACTGCAAAGAACTGCAATTGCCACCTGCTTTATCAGTTATCCCGGTAGTAAATTAGAATTGCTCTTCTGGCCTTCATACATTTTTCATGAAGCCTGTGATTGCCAAGGGACAGCGCAGTATAGCAAAAAATTTTAATTTTTAATATATATATATATATATATATATATATATGGTAAGGGACATGTCAGATAAGCAGATCAGTGGAGCATTGAGAGGCTTCATTGTGGCGGCACTTGAATCACAGCAGCCAAGTGAACACTTTTCTGATGTCATTGGCTATCGCCGCTTGCGTGTCCAGGTTGGAAATGTTTCGCAGCAGCTCTGCTGCTTCCTCGCGTGCGAGCCTTGTTGCCCGCTACTACTTGTAAATTAGTCTGCTTTTCATCGGTCAGCGTTGCTCGGTCGATGAAGTGCCGATTTATTTCCATCGCTTTGTGGGCTGTAACCGGCGAAGCCAAAGTGATACGGAGCACAGATCTAGCCTTGGCAGGTGCCATGCGGCTTGCGCCATGCGGCTTGCACCATGCAGTTCTCTTTGTATGACGTGCTTCCCCTCAGAAAACCTCATAATTGGAGGTCCTGGCTTTCCTTGCTACTCAGCACACTATTGACCTATTAATGCAGGTCATAGTACAGTTAACTCACCTGACCTTCTTTCCTGAGTCTGAACTGATTTTAAGACAAAAACAGAAACCGGCACACATGACAGCCCTCCAAGACCTGGGTTGGGGACCCCCGAAATGATGTATAGTAATGCACTTGCCATACATGTTAATGGAGAAGATTGAAAAATTGTTCCATGCGTGTTGCATTGTACACTGATAATCAGCGTTAGTGGGGGCAGAAACAGAAGAGGAAAATGAAATGTGTTTCTCAGTGAATGCCTGCATTGTGATTGGTCTGGAAATGGCCAGATGAGCAGTGAGCATTTGCATTGGAAAGATCTATTACGGTCGTGGCCATAGTGATTAATTGTTATAGCATTCCAGTTCATTAGTAGTATGTTCATTGACATTTCTAAACCACAAATGAAATAGTAAATTGCACCTCTTTGAAATTTTAATGCTTTAATATCATTTGCCCCCACCGCACCCCCCATCAATTTTTTTGATTGGTAAAAATCCATTTCAGCATGGTTTACAGAATTTTGATGTTTTAGTCCTAGATTTAATTAATTATATGTGTGTTTGTTTAACTTAGGGCTTCAGCAATCCGCTGAATTATAATCACTAGTATTGTTATTCACTGGCGCCTCTTGTCGACAGTTGTTTATGAAAAATTGTGCAGCAGCATGTAAAATGCAGTCTGTGCAGTCTATCAATCAGCCAGCCAGTCAATCATATTTTTGTGGAAGGGCCTTTTCTGTCATTACAGAAGAATTTAAACGTACCCGAATATCCAATTATTTAAAATTATTTTCAGACTAATCACAATCAAAAATAAAATAGTCCAATCAGATAAAAATGTATTTGAATGTATATAGGTATGTAGAACGTACATATGAACAGCATATTAATATGCTATGTCGCAATACAACATGGGGTTGACCTGACAAACATTAGACACCAGGGGCTCTATCTTACACTCTGCGGTAAGCGGCAGTAACCCAAATGCAAGTGTCGTTGCTAGTTTCAGACCGACGCAGTTGTCATTTTACCATCTAGCGCTCACGTTGTTTAAATAACAAGTGAGCTTGCGCCCAACTGGGTAGGTTGGTCTTAAGATGAAGCTAACATACTGAGTGTTATTTTACTCAGTATTTCATTTTGCAGTGGATTATGTCTTAAGTCCCGTCATAAATGTGGATTAATCTTACGTTAGTTTTCTTTTTTCATTTGTCGAGCTATGGGTTGCTCCGTGTTGTGAGTCATCCCAAGAATACTGTCAGTTCTTCAAATCACTCAAGTTGACTGATGCAACTGATGCCTGTGGAAGGTCACTCCAACTTTTCCTATGTGACCATAGCAACTGCCATGTCTCCAAAGACGACTGACTTCAAAGACATAATTACAGATTGACTACCTTCTTTGTTTAAAATACCTTCTAAAATATTATTTTTAAAAATCGCTAAAACATAATTAATATACAGATTTATTTGCATTGTATATTCCTGTATGCTTCCTGGAAGCACCTTGTCCAAAGTTACAAAGGCAGCGCAGCAGTCTGGGATATGAACCCCCAGGTTACAATGGTAGCGCACCAGTCTGGGATATGAACCCCCAGGGTTCAGTTTCAGTTCTTTAAGCAAGAAGCCACACTACTGACTTGCTACATTATGCTCCATCGCTCCGTTATCTATTTCCTTCAGCTGCCCCCAGGAATTCCCAGCAATATTATTATCATAGTCCTCTGGGGCACTTTCTGGCGTGCATTGGATTATTTGCCCTGTCATGACTGTTACAAAGTATAGCTTGACTATTAATGATTTGCCCTAATTTTCTTTATTCGGGAATGTTTACATTGACACAAACAGAGCTGTCTACTTTTCTTGTTATTATTATGTATTTATGGTATCGTAATGTGATTTATGGGCAGAGCTTACCTGGAGACGTGATTTATGTATGTGGAAATGAAACTATGACAGAGGTTAGTGTGGATCGGGTTCTTGAATTGATTTTGAATTAGAATCATGCTGATGTGAATACAATGGGCTCAGCAGAATTCCTTCAGGTACATGCAACTTTGCACACCTTGTTCAAGACATATGTTAAGGGGAAAGGGAACATTTGCAACATTGTAACAACAAAATGTTTTCTGACAATGTATCTACTTAGCATGTATTATATGACAATCCGCAGCGTATCAGCTGGTAAAAACTGATATGGTGAAAGAAGGAATACCATCAGATCAACAAGCACAAGCTTTACAATCAGTAATTACTGATCGCGGTCCTCTGGGCATTGCTCAGCCTATGAGCCAGAGGGCGATACGAAACACCTGGAGCACATTCAATAAACAAAACAGTTCAGCGGAGCCGTTTAAAGCTGAAACTAGCCGCAGAATTAATAACTCTACTCTGCCATGTAGTTATTAATTCTTTGTATTGTTATTACGAGAATATATCACGTTATTATAAGAGAACATGTTATTAAGAAATAGCTGATTGTCTCATTATTAGTAGAACAAATCACCTTGTTACGAAATAATTTACTGACTCGTTATTATGAAATAGCCAATTATTTTGTAATAATGAGGAAAGAAACGACATTGACCCTGTGTGGGTTTACATCATGGGAAGTATTCTCCAATTAATCCAGGTTTATTTTTATGTTTCTCTAGGCGCTTTGAGTCTTGATTATGCCATGTGGATACAACACATTGTAAATGCGTTGTATACACAAAGCACCTGATGTTGTCTGAGTTAATTAAGGTGGAATAAAAGTAAGCCTACCCCAAGGAAGTTTATTGTTTGCGCATCCATACAGCCATAAAGTCAGTCACAACTAGGGTTGCCAACCGTCCCTTGAAATAAGGGATCGTCCCTTATTTGGACAATAAAAGACCCGTCCCTTATTGAACTGATAAGGGACGATCCCTTATTTCAAGGGACGGTTGGCAACCCTAGTCACAACCCTTCTCAGTGTATGCAAATAAATAATGACACATTCTGCATTGTTTAAGGAAGCTAACATTTCCCAGTGCCTCAAAAACAAGCATGCAATGAAAATTAATCAATTCGAGAATGCCTGCCATGATGTCACAGTTCAATGGCATAGTCGTTTTGGGTCATGGGTTGTGTGTCAGATCATTTAAAAGTTGATAAATGCTGCTGATTATTGTGAAGCGAGCAGTATGGTTTATAAATAACAGTTTCTGTAGTATCTTCTGCAAAGTTATGATCTTCCAAAAAATGTATTTACCTCCTGTCAGCAGCAGCCAGCAACAACATGGTTGACACAAGGGACCAAACATGTTACTCATGTTGATAAACCCACAAAATGAGGCACAGCTATATTGTACCTCCAAAGCGTCTTGCAGGAAATTACCTGGAGGATAAAAATTACCTGGTCTTTCTGTTTTCTTTGTACTCCTCCTAGGCCCAAATTAGATCGCCATCAGACTGTAACAAGGCATATCAAAGTGTTTCATGCTTATCGGCGATTTTCTTCACAGATATTTCATTGAAATTTCAATTTAGACTGCACTGTCTTTCAAACAACACACTAGTGAAAAATTTACTACTGTGAAAAAGCGTCAGGCTTTTCATGACCTGAGAAGAAGTCAATATCATAACTAATGTGGAGATACAATTTCAAGGAACACAATGTGAGGATTCTTTTTGTGTGTTTTGTTTCATACGCACGTCTCTTTGTTTTGTCATTTCTCTCGCACGTTTTTCCTGTATGCATTCCAGGAGAATTTCAGGAGTCCAGTCACGGAAGCCCCTTGCGCAATCAAGTAATGAGATATCCCATGTTTTTCTCCTGAGAAATAAATAATACAAGACCGAGAAACAAATTTTCCCTCCGAGCTGTTGCAAACCTTCAAGTGAACTGCCTGTTCAAGAGCAAAATTGAACAAATAGCCACAGCTACTGTGTGTCCCAGATGTTCTATGGGTGCCACTCAGAAAACAGGTAAGTCAATTCTGAAAAGGTTTGTCAGCCTGATATGAAGCACAATGAAGCAACTGTGCACCTGGACCTTAAGACTCTTCAGGTGAAGACGTAATTGCCTATTGTACATCCCGAGAGAACAGCAGCCGAACCCAGGGCTTAAATAGGACACCTTTGCAAAATAAATAAAGTTGTACTTGAATTTGACCGGAGGTTTCATATACATACATGCGCGTGATGATAAGGAAAATACAATCGATTTTTCCATACGCTCCAGTCCATTTATTCCTATGGCCATAGGAAACTATGCACACACATATGCACAAACACGCACGCATGCGCACACACATGCACAAACACGCACGCACGCATGCGCATACACATGCACAAACACGCACGCATGTGCACACACATGCACAAACACGCACGCATGCGCACACACATGCACAAACACGCACGCATGCGCATACACATGCACAAACACGCACGCATGCGCATACACATGCACAAACACGCACGCATGCGCATACACATGCACAAATATGCACGCATGCGCATACACATGCACAAACATGCACGCATGCGCATATACATGCACAAACACGCACGCATGGCATACACATGTATATATCCACACGTTTATATCCACCCAACATATTTCTTATGATACACTGGATCTTAGGGTTCCCCACATCCCAAATACCAGTTTAGCCTCTGGGAATACTTACATGCAATGGTAGATACTTGGGTAACAATATTCCTGTTTTATTTGAAATATCATTCCCCACTACAATGCTAAAACTTAATTGAATTTGAATGGGGAACTGTTGATTCTAACGATCTGGCTGATTAATGACAACGGTCCAATCCCAGTGCTAAAACTGAAAATAATTGTTTAATTTGCATGTAATAGAATATTCCCAAAGAGACTTATAACTGCCCATTTCTAAATTCTGGAAATTATCCCCCATGGGCAAACCTGGGTGAACATACTTATCAAGAGAATGATTTTAAAGACAGCGCATTTGATACTCCACTGATGCTGTAAGCTACATTAAGTGAAAATGTCAAAACGTAGCTGATGTCAGCCGCGGAATTTCTATATCATGCACCCCTATTTCTTTGTGTTGTCATTTGTAATATCTCACTGTGTTTCTCCCTAACCAGAAATTTGCCAGATGACAATATGAAAAATTAAATGACTAATGATAGCTTGGTGCATAATATGTGATTTTTATCTCTTTTTTTTGTGGTGACTAACGCATGACAATGGCCAAATCGCCGTCTCTGATGTGCTCTTATCACAATATGCAAGTGTGCTCCTCCATATGAACTCTTCAGAAAGAATAAACAGCAAAAAAATTAATAAAAAATGAAGGCATCCAATATTTGTCATGCAGCGTTTTTAGAATTTATCACAACAAAGCTGTAGCTTGGGAACTGATTACTTTGCCAAGTAATTTCTCCTTGAGATTCCCTGACTGCTGTCTGTGTTTTTTTTTTTGGAGAACAGTAACAGTTTTGGGGTGCCCACTAGCTGTACCAATGGTAGCCGCAGGCTTATCATCCCACTCCAGCCTTCCACTCATCTTGAATATGTTGTCCTCCCAACCGCAATGACAGTGTCTGCAATTTGTTGTATTCATTTTCTCTGGGAGGTTTCTGGGAGTCTCAAAAGAAAGACAAAGACCGTAATATGAATTTGTGAACAAAAATTCCAGAACCTGTCCTTACACTTTGAAGAGTAGGTTTTTTTTCAAAATTCGAGGTCAGTATTCTAGGACTCCATTACTTTCAATTTCCACTAGTGGTTTTTACCATAGACATAGAACTATAGATATGACATATGTCATAGTTTAGTGGCACAATTTTTAAGACCATACCCAGGTGGCCAGTAACCAGAGGTGGAAATCCAGGGGACATAAAGTAAAAGTCCTACCATGTGTTTCTTCCACCCATAGACTCAGCCAGCTGATTTCACTAATTAGTTCTACCTCCTTGCTGAAGAATTATGTTAATTAGCAAATCCAGGTGATTGGAGCAAAATACTGGGGAGGACTTTTACTTTATGTCCCCTGGATTTCCACCTCTGCCAGTAACAATGGTTTTATATTTATGAGCCAATCATCAGCTATCTGGCTTCTGAGACCTGATTATGACATCACAGTGGGTTAGAAAGTACATGACACTTTTGCCATAGGTTCCTATGTACCCAGGTAAGATGGCTGCCAAATTGTTCCATATCAGAATTCCAAATTACTATTACATTACATGATATGTCACATCTATTGTTCTATATCTACGATTGTTACATCAACATTAGAATGTTTAGTTAAGACCATTCTCATCACATATTTAGAATAGATTTGTGATCTTACGCATCATATAGGGTTAAATAGACTTTTGAAGAGTTCCAGATTGTAATCCAGTCGACCTTTGCAGTGGCCTCTCCCCTGGGGAACGTACTGGAGGGACACACGGCAGTGGAGGCCTTGATGAAGTTCACCTCTGCAATCCAATCGCAGAGAGTTATTGCATATAACTTGACAGCTGAATGCAAGATACATTAATGTAATGTAATTTCTTTGTTCAGGGGCACAATAAGTAAATCATAAACTTCAATTATTAAGGGTAGAATGAGCCATTCCCCTTTGAGGAATTCTCTCAAAATCATATTTACTGTACAGCACTAGCCTGGGGCAGCAGTGTAATAGTGTACCGTTGCACTTGTATAGTTTTTGAGGGGTGAGAATTCACGCTTTTAACATGATATAACTTAACACATGTTTGGGAATATGTTGATGAAGATTGCATAAAATCTAATTGCATTCAAAATGAGTACTGTGTGTATTAACATGTTGTTGGTTACTTCCCTGAATTGTGAATTGCACTATCACTGTGTCTTGGCTTTGTGGTGCTCATGTGACGTTGAAGGTGTTTTGGTGCCATCAAGTGGTCACACGGCATCTGTCCACAGCAACAGACGGTCCATCAGAAAAAAATCTGCACGCAAATATGAACTTCATTGTGGAAAAAGGAAAAGAGGTAAAGTCATGACTACCCGGGGTGTTGAAGTACTGCTAGCCAATCCCCGCACCCCCCATTTAAAAAAAGGAATAGGACCGGCAGTGAGAAAAGCAACAGCCTCAACTGATGACTTCAACATAGAGAATTGAAGTGCCACTATCCATCTTTGGTCCAATTTCTGGCTCTCAAAATAGCCAGAAAAACTGGAGTTTTAGTGTGAAATGCGTAGTAATTAGCTCTGTCAGAGCACTCAAGAGGACATCTTATCACAATAGGAGACGCTAGCTATTGAATGGCAGCTTGAATGCAGTGGCGGCACTCCAAAGCTTTCACCTCTTTACTCTGAGTAGAAGTAGAATGGTTTTGGCCTTGAAGAAAAAAAAAAATACAATACTTTAAGAGTGCATCTACTAAAAAGAAATTGAAAGCTTCGGATAGCCACGTAAATAGATTTATGAATTGTGAGGGAAATGCATGTCACATAGCAAAAATAAAAAAGAAGTAGAACTGGACAGAATAAAAAGAGTTTATAACTGGGAACTCCATAAATCAGAGCATATTTTATTAATGAGCTGAGTATAGATCTCAGAACAATTATAAAGTGTTCATTCTGGAGATTGACTTAACAATTTACTCCTCACTTTACCTGAAAACCTCATTTCAAATGCATATATTCAGACTGAAAGCTCTCGAAGGTAAGTGTGTTGGGCAGTGAAGGACTGACACAGCCTCAGGACCTGCTTTAATGATACTGAATGCTAAGACTTCCTCAAAGCAAGAGGAAGTATTTTGAGAGCCAAAATGGAAATTCAGTTATAGTGTGCTCTATATACAGTATGTGGTAGCATGTACAGTTTGCAAGTGTTAGAGATTAAAATGCAGCAGTTTCTAGAAAAATACCTTGAATGCTTAACACAATCATCCTTTCCTTTCAGCTACGTATGTCGCTATATTTTATAAGTTCCATGGATTGCATTTCTTTTTTTCTACCAGTCTATACATTCTAAAAGTAGCACAAGGTGTTTGGAGCTGAACCTGCAACCACATTTTGCTGGTTCACGTCTGTTTTACCCCTGATAATGATAATTGTTATTTTGACAAATCTCATGTTGTATGAGTAAATTCTACATCTTTATTATGTTAGATATGTTATTCATTCTGGATATCTACTATGCAGATAATTTAGACAATTAAAAATTAAATACAATAATGTGTAGCAGATAGTGAGGTCTGAGAAGAATTATTTCAGATTTGATACCATGGTATATTTATATATTTCCTATAGAATAAAATGGAGGAAGTTAAAGGTTTTCTGTATGTGAGCAGGGCCAGACAGTCATAAAATATAGATTTTGCAACAACACATTGCCCTCTTTTTACCTTTCTTGAGTCCTATTTTTCAGAAAACAACTTTGCTGCTCTGGTTTTTAGACCATGCCAGTGAGCATGTTCATAGAGTTATGATTTAGTACTAAATCTATTCAATAAAATGATATAGGAGTCTATGCAAACACTTTTAAACAAGCAAAAATGTGTCTAAGTGTGTACTAACTGTTTGCATTTATACAGGTTGTTGTGGTAGGTTGTGGCGGTAAGATTGCCTTTAAAGTCACAACATGGAAAATTCCTTGACACATCCTTGAAAATGCCTTGACGCATTTCCTACACCTCCAGTTGTTGGAGTTATGTATTTGAGTTTATCTTCAGCAAGAATAAAAAAGACAGGAATAAACATGATACCCAAGATAGTCTTAACAAGTCAGAACTCAAAAGTTAACAATACATGAAATCCCTCCCAAATTACTTGGGTAGCTCCTAGATGATTTTACACTCGATAAGATGTATTACAGATTATTTGATTGAAATAATGGGAAGCTGGGGGAAATGATGTGAAATATGAACAATAATCTTGTTCTCTCATCCTGTTACATCCAAACTGACACCGCGCTATTATAAATGTGTGTTTGTGTGTGTGTGAAGCTTTGGTTAACCAAATAGACCATCTGTGCTACAAGTGCCAACTGTTCCTTTTTTATTTTTGGGAGTCTGGGGCATGTACATAGACTAGTTGTGACAGGATGTTAATCACTGACCTCCGCCAAAACAGTGAGAAACAACTAGCTAGGCTCTGCTCTATTTCAGCCATCATGAGCAGCCTCTTAATCTGGATAAGATGCTCCTTTTCACAGCCATGAATAACTGTAAGGGCTACTTGGGCAGGCAGGCTGATGAATCACTTTTACAATTTGTGTGAAAACTATCACATTCACGGACACTGGAATTGAATAGTCGCGAGGCCTTCGGCATCCCCTGCATCGAAATAATTCAGGGCCCCTCGCTGTTTTGTTTAACCGTGGTCTCAAATGAAAAATCGCAACGTGCAAACATTTTTAATTTGTGTACACAACTGCCCGAACATAGTGGCGGGTGTAAATCAGCGTCGTCCTCAAAATTGGAGGCGGTTACGTTCGCCGAGGCGTGCTCGCAACATAATGACAATGAGCAGCACCGTCAGTCGACGTGAAACGGCCTCGTCTTGCTCTGCCTTGTTCTGTTTGAGCCTGCGGCTGTGACTGAGAGCAGACGTTTCACTGCTTCCGGACGGCACGCAGCTGGGAGGTCGCTCAGCCCTCTGCAGACCGCCTTATGACAGAATCCGGCCGCCAGAGACACTCAGCGCGTGTGCTGAACATTTCCCCTTTCCCCATCTCCTCATGCCCAGGGAAAAGGTCTCACCCGAGGCTGTGCGGGAGCGCATTTAACAGATAGGCCTCTGCATTGTCGGCGTAATGTTCGACACAGATGGGTCTACGGTCTGAAGCAGTGTGCGACAATGTGGGGGTCTACTCTGAACCTTTCAAAGTTTACACCGTGTCTGTCTTTTGGCGGCATTAACCACCAACCTCAAGACAGAACTGTTTGGATCTAAAACCGTCTGAACACTCACCTATTCCGCAACCCACATGATGGCTACCCATGATCTGTCTTAGAATGGAACTACAAACACCACTCATAGTCCTGTCTCTAACTATGTACTTTATTTTCATGCTTTTTTTAAATAGCGATTTTCAAATTTTTGTTTTTTTCCCTTTTCTTACACTGCCTAACAACATTTGGAGCTTGTAATGCATCTGTAGAAAAGTCCAAACGCCACCCTGGGTGATGGCACGTGTGCCGTTTCTAAAATAACAGAGAGCCTCTGCCCATCTAAACCCCAAATCTCCTGCAGGCCTCTGTCTGCTAGGTTTGTAGAAGGAAAAGATATCTTCCTTTCACTGCTTGAGCCGAGTAAAAGCACTTCCTTGGGGCAAACATAGAGGACAAATATTTGTCCACAGATCTCTTTGACCAAATGAAGCAGACAGAAACATGCAACTGGGAATACATTTTTATTAGTAATTAATATTTGCCAAATATACAGCCATTAATGTCTTTATCTAAATATTATATCGTATAATTCATTTACAAAAGTAGGTAATTTGTTTCTTCGTAATGTTCGGTAATTCGTAACATGGTGAAATCAGAGTGAGAGGCGGAGAGAGAGAGAGAGAGAGACAGAGAGAGAGAGAGAACGCACGACCACTTCCCCCTGCATTTCTTCCATACTGTGGGTATATGTAGGAAACCCAAGGCAGGTCTTCAGAGCAGAGAAAACAGAAAGGATGGTAAGGTCATACAGAACGCATTCAGGTAGGGGTATATTCCAGTCTGCATATTCCGGGACATAGGAGGACATCCCTGACCTACCACCTGCCAGGGGAGATGTCCACTAAAACTGACAAGCTGAGGTCAATCTAAACAAATGTCACTTAAAATTACGTGACACAAATAGCCCCTCAGCAGATAAGCCATTTAGCAATAATTAAAAGTTAAAATCGGTTTGTTACCTAGTCAGTGCAACACCGGAAACACTTTTAGGCTACTGTATAATGTATCTTGACACTATAGCCAGTTGATAAAAATAAAAACCAAACTAACAAATTTGTTACTCATTCAACCTAAAAGCCAATATTACTAATCCAAGCCAGAATTGCCTGCTGAAGAATTAAAATACATAGATGTAAAACTGGTCACTGTGTATAGACAGAAAGGTTTGGAGCCGGGTCTATCTTTGCAGGACATCTCTACCCCGTCAATGTTGTCGTCTTCACTGGTCACATGGTCTAGGTTAGAGATGTCCATCTCTATGCTCTCCTTGCATATTCCAGAAGACATTTCAAGCAGAGATCGCAAGGCCCAAATAAATTGTAAAACAAATCACCATTACTATACGTGTAGCCGACACCCACATCCATTGTGTCTCACATTTCAAATACCGCGCATTTATGCAGCTGGGCATACACTGAAACAATTCAGATAAAATACCATTGTAATGGATTCAATACCTATGCCCTACTTAAACCTGCCATTTTCTAATTGAAAATTTAATTGCCTGACTATGCCACAAAATGTCTGGACAAATATCACTGATTAACAAATGAAAGAGTCTTGGGCTGTGTTAATATATTAGTTATTTTTGATTGAGGAGTATTGTTAACTTTCCAGTAAAAGGGGGTGGGGGGTGTTGGAGGGATTATCACTCAGCCCTGATTGGCTCAGTTCCTTGGACAAAATCCAGTCTAGTCCCATACCTCTAAAGTGCCTTAGTGCACTGCTTGCTGCGTTTGCCACTTTCGGTCCGGTTCGGTGAGAAAACGTAACTTTGTCAGCTGTTGTAACAAATACAATTGGACCTCAAGGGAAAAGCCACTGGTTAGTTCACAGCAACAAAAAAAAAAGGACAGAATTTTTCAAACTGTGTATCAACTTGCTTCAGTGCATTACACAACAAATAAAAATTAATAGAGGAACACACAGCGACGATAAATTGCTTCATAAAAAGGGTATTTTTCCTGCACATGAATATTCACTACATGAACATATTTTAAGTCAGCAAAACATATATGGAATGTAAACGAGACTTTCAACTGGATCAACATTTCCATGGAAAACTGCATGTAATTGCGTGAGAACAGCCGCAACAAAATGACCCCCTTCTTATTTACAGTATGGTCGCAGTCTGACGGACCGAGCGTCAGCATAGTCTAAAGCATAGACTGAAGTTTTGCAGTGCATTAGTAGCGCCCTGGCTATCTTTGCCCAACGATGATGCAACATCCTCTTTGCTAAATTTCATCTACTGATTCACTTTGCAGAAGGAGATGAATTCCAATAGTGCACTCTGCGTAAGATACATCAACCGGGCTGCTTCATAGAAATGAATTATTATTTTGGCCTGAACTCACAGCTATGCCTTAACATACGACATAAAGCCAAATAATAAAACCAGTCGTTCATATTCAAATTTTTGGGTGGGCAAGAAAACATTACGCTCACATTTAAATCAATAGGTGCACACGACTTAGACACCCATTGAATCGAATATTCAAAGAGAAATTAAATGTAATGAAAATATAACCTTTCTAAATCTATATAGTGACACTGAGTTGCATGTAAGATTTTTGAAAAGCAATTGAAGACCCTGGTGCTAAATGTACTGAAGTCACAAAATGTCTATTTTGAGAAAATCAAATCCGAATACTTCTTGTGTACCAGAATACTATAACCTGTTGTTTCCATAGTGGAGAATAAGAGACTTAGGCACCTTTTCTGTTAACAATATATATAGGGTGGACTTAGCTAAACAAATACAACATGTTTCTATGCTCAACTTGAATTGTCTAAAAATGTGACTTCAGTACTTTTAGCACCCAGGTCTTCAATGGCCATACCCACCCTCATTTCCTTAACGCGTGTAATCCAGTTTTTGCACTTTGCATGTTATTATCAGTATCGTCATTAGTTTCTAGTTTTACGTGTCACAGATTTGTGTAAAGAAACAGGAAATGTATAAAAAGTTAATGGTGTAAAGCCCAGAAATTATATTAACCAAAAAAAGGAAATAAGGCAGTGATGTAGGAGTATGACCGCAGTCATAGAAACACTTTCTATTCTTTCAATTTCCTGCATATCAACAACGAAGTCAACAAAAGAATGCTAATAGGTCAAATTAAATCATTTAATTTGGATGCTATTTGGATAAGCATTAAGCCCTGAATATATATGTATTTTATTTAATGCAACTCTTTGATTAGACTTCCCCTGGTACTTTCACCAATGATCTTAGGAGCTGCATCATCACAAACACATAACAACATATATTAAAAAATATATCTTATAGGTCTCGTTAGTACTTGATTATTCTGTGTCGAAAATGACATTGTAAAACAAGTTCTGATGTCCACCTCTAAATTTGATTGCTTAGGAGGACCAAAACGGCCTTATTAAATGACATAAATATCCTTAATGGACGTTCCTGGGGTTTTTGAACAAGCATCTTAACGCTGCTCTGCCTTATAGACGTGCTCTAATGAGATGCCAATGGTCACCCGGTCTTACATGTTAAAATCCAGCCTCTGTACTGCTTGAATTTTCGCTTATCGTCACGGACGACCAAAGCGATGTCCGAGAACAAACGCGAAAACGGTTACCGTTAAGTGGCGCATTTCGACCCGTCGTAGTGCGTGTCACGTCCAATCGATGCGGAGCACACCCGGGGGCCGTCCAATGAGGCGTCGGCTCACCAACATTCTGCTGAAACGATGATTGCAGGCTGACGGAAAGAGACCGGAGGATTTTAAATATTATCTACCGGGCTTCAGTCTCTTTTTACTCACTGATGCTCACAGAGGACTGTTCCTTCTTACACCACAAATGATGTGGCAGCAGAAAGCCTCCAATACTGTAGTATAGTTTTTTTAGGGCTTTTTTTTATTTTTCCTACTCGGTATTCCATAATCCTAAAAGCAGCATATTGCATCAGGTGACACTAACACCACGGCAACACCATATAAATAAGCTAAACTAATAACATCAATTAAAATTAAATTAATTTGGATCCCGGCGTCGAAAAACTGACCAAGGAACAGGCGAAGCAATTTGGCAGCAGATACACCTACAGGAAATATTAATCACAATTATTCCCCCCCCCCCCCCCCCCTATGCTCGATGATTATTTGGTTGTTCCAAACAGAAATATACACCTAAAAAAATATAAATTAGAAAAATCAGTAGTTTCAACAGTTTGCCTGGGGTTCATTTTCCAACACGGAGAGCGCGTACAGGAAGCACAGTGTCCAGTTGTACTCCAGCGCAGTTTACCGAGGCGAGTCGCGGCGACTCACGGCGACTCACGGCGTATGCTTTGAACAGAAGCAAGGGTCTGAGAGCAACAATATAGAAAACATCCAGATGTCCAGGATCAACTGCACCAATTTTCTCTTTTGCAAAGATTAATACGTGAATATTGATTAATTTACCTGAGTAAGATAGTTATAAACATTTCCTAACGGTACAAAACAAGCACATTTAATACACAAATACCTACAAAGAAGTTACTCGATCGATAGTGCAGATTTCCTTGCATGGGTGATGCTACACTTCCATTACCCTATTAGCCCGAGTTAATTAGAAGTGTGAAGAGAACAGACAGTGAACCACAACACAAGGGGACTTATTCACTAAGGATCTTTTGAAGCACCGACAGCAGGTTTTTTAGGCCGTAGATGTAGCCTTCGTCCTGGGTCTGGCTGGGGAAGACGTGGGCGAAGTCGATCATTCGGACTTCCACGTCGCCGCCCGGGTCCGGCCCCCGACGTCCCTCGTCCTCCTCTTCCAGTTGGGCTTGGACGGCGTTGCCGTTGGGCTGCTCCAGGGGATTGCGGGTAATGAACTTCCACAGGCCGTTGTCCGGCGGGGCGTTGCGGACGTCGTCGGGGGCGTCGCCGCGGCGACCCCGGCCGCAGCCGCGCCGGTGCAGGGCGTACACGCCGGACAGGCTCTGTCCCAGGGGCCCGAGCACGAGCCCGTTCTCAACGTGGCCCGTCACGTGGATGTTGTTGTTGAACTCTGCGACCCGTGCTTTGGGGGTCGGCGTCTCTCCCAGCGGACGGCTGGCGGCCATCTTGGGACCCCCCTCCAGGGGAGAGCCCTCGTACACGAACAGCAGGGAGCTTGCATAAAAATGTAACTGGCGCTGACCCTCGAACCACTGAAGGATCTTCTCGACTTTTTGGATGCCGGCGCTGACTGCATCCTTTCTCAGGCCGTTCCCGTTATAGAAGAACTTGGACAAGCCTGCAAGAGAAGGAAGAAAACATGTTGTAACATCAGCTTAGCAGAGGCGAGTACAACAGATGTACACTGCCTGCGGTAAACATTTCTTTCCGCTTAACATGAATATTCTAACAACTTTGAGAGCGATAGAAAAAAGAATTTTGATTCTAAAAGAGCCGGGATAACTTCTTTACCCATCTTTAAATATACATAAAGAGCGCCGTTCGACTGACAGTACTAATCCAGAAGCTGGCGCCACACGGCAAGTCCTCTAGCTTACGGTAGCAGGCCTGAACTCACAGGACTAGCGGGACCTCACCGTCTTTGATGGTTTCCTTCACCAGGCCTCTTCCATAATGCTGGTCGTGAGTCTCGTAGCTGTCCGAGTTCACTTTGTATATCTGGGTGAGCAAAAGAGAGAGGGACATTTACCCTGGTCTTAGTTCTCAGGGCTTCAGTATTCAGTTTGGATTGTTGTTAACCAAATTCTGCTCAATTGCTATGATAATTTCAAATTAGTTTTAAAGAGAGGATAAATCTAATAAATCAATAAAATGTCAAATTACTAATTTATTACAAAATAGGTTAAAATAACATGCGTAATAATTGTACAGAGTTGTACAGTTCTCAACAATTGTACTCTCTTCAGAACTGCACCATCGCAATCTTCAGTGAATGATACACATTCGGTTACATACCGAAATCAAACCATATCAAAGAGCTGAAACAAAAGATGCATCCAGGGCATGTTTGTTTATTTTAAGATTCACAAAGAGGGTATGTCAGCTGAAATATTTGAAACTAAGTCAGAGGTCGCCCCCTGGTGGAAGAATGACATGATGAATCCCAGGATGAAATGCAGGCATTGAACAGCTGGAATTGTGAGTCAGGCCTTCTTCATACACAAAGCGTTTTTGTACAACCATAAGAGCTACAGAGTGCTGGCCCTTTATGATGCAGTGATGGGAGTAAGCGTAACATACAGGCTAGATCAAATGCAAGACGTTAAACTGAGATGAGGGGGAGTAGAAGGACATTAAAGCTAGTCTGCAGTCTGCCTTGCTAGCCGGGTCGGGTCTATGCTATGCTATCGGGCAGAATTCCTCCAGTATCAGTGGGATCGGCAGCATAATTAACTGTAATGGGTCACTTTGCTCAAAAGCCACACAGGGAGGCCCAAAGGGGGAGCGGGAGGAGCTTTTTCCACGCTCCCTGCCAGAGGGGCCCCCAGGGGACAAAAGGGAGGCTCATCCTGGAAAACCGTCGATCCGTGCCGGGGCCCCGCGAGCGGCCAGCTCAGCCTCCTGCGGGAGGCCTGCGTTCTCACGCAGGTCGCCCCCCCTCCCCGTTCACCAAAAACCCTCTCTACTGACGGCCTCAAGGAGCAGAGTCCATCAGCGGGGGCCAGGAAGGAGGCTACCCGTCACCCGTCCCCCTTCCCGCCGTCATCAGGAGTGCATGCAGCTGTCAAGCCTATTTCTGACTGCTTCAAAGAGGAATCCGGAACGCGCCGATGTGAGCGCGTTATATTCATCTTAAACATAGACGTTAAACGAGAGACTGACCCCGCCACCTCGAGGATTCCGGCCTCACGCGCAGCGTACGGGAGCTGTGCCGCGCGGAGGCCCGCTGGGATGACTGTAGCGGTGGGCGAGGCCCGGATGAAGCAGATTTGGGAATTATGATAACTGTTTCCTGTCAGAGTGATAACGAGACGTTTCCTTCTCATTTTCCCCAGCAGCCCCAGAGAACGAGAGAACGCTCTGCTCTGCCAAAATGATACCGTCTCCGACATTTCAACAGTGTTTATGATAGTCTTGTAAAAGTTACTTGGAACAAGCACTGTGTTATCCTGCGATCACTGACGATCTCTTTATGCTTCACGGCGTGTTAATCCGAACCTCAATTCTACAGCCGCTGTGGAGAAACCAACTTGCAGACTCTGCACTTTGGAATGGAAAGACAGCTGTATTCAATAGTTAATTATTAATTTTGAAAACATATTCCACACTGGAGACGGTTAGTGAGACAAAGACAATGATCCAGTGACACTACTCTATCTATGTTTGCTTAACGCCACAGGCACCGATCAAACTTTTTTACACATATCTAAATAATATGTAAATAGTGAGTCATAAAGACAGCATAATGGGTCGTCGGACAGGATATTATTGTGGATTGTTCCGTCAACCGTGGATGTTTCCAGATTCTGTCTAAGAATGGGCCTACAGTGTAGAGCACTCTTAGTACAAACCAGTCAAAATATTTTATGAGACATTAAAATGGTTCTAGCATGACCACACTGGTCTCCCCAGGTCTGTACGCCCTCCACATTTTGAAAATGCGTCACACCAACGCGTTTTTTTAATCTGAATCATCTAACAAATGTAACCTTTCTTATTTATGAATTATATGCAGTTATGTAAATTAAGATCCGTTCTAAAAGGTCATTGTTGATCTGCTCAATTACTCTGTGTCCTGTTGATATACTCAATAACCTCATAACAGGGGCACGCACAGCAACTTCTACTAGTCCAGCACCACCTTGATGCAATTAAATCATATTATATGAGACCAAATTATATGTTCAGAGAAGTGGGTTATAGGCAAGCTTTAATTTACAGTTTTCACATGATTATAAATGCTCCATGAAATAGGTGCAAGATGTTGAATTGGAATTGAACTTGATATTTTAAAAATGCCTTCTCAAAGCGCTAGAGTAGCACAATGGAATTATTTTTTATTATCAAGATAAAAAAAAACGGTTTGTAGAGCACTGTGAGAGAACAGCACACAGTGGAATCTGCTGTGGAGATAGCCTGACTCACACAAAGGACTGCAGTCACTCACAGACCGAGTGACAGGGACAGCTTTGTGCGCTTGCTGTGGACTCAGAAGAAAGGGGAACAACGCCATATTCAGTTAACAGCACAAATAAGAATAATTACAAAAAAACAACAAGTCTATGAGAACAAATTGCGAAGCGCTGGAAAGTATTTTACAAGGGGGCCAGCCGCCAGTCGATGTACAAGCTCTACCTCAGCGGATTGTGAATTAATTTCAGACCTGGTGGGAACAGATTTTGATTCGGGGTTTTGCGCGTGAGAATCAGATTTTCTACCTCAGCACCGTAATTTCAGAAACTAGAAAAACTATAAATGAAAGTGATCAGGAAGCTAAGGAATGGACAAAGAATGTTTCCATCGACTTTCTCAGTGCCCCTGACACACCAGAAAAAGTGACAACCGCACCCTTGATCTAAGACCCAGATTCACAACTGACACATAGGTCTTAGCATAGATATAGAACCATAGATATGACATATGTCATAGTTAGTGGCACAATTTTTGAGACCACACCCAGATAAGATGGTGGCCAGTAACCATGGGTTTATATAATCAAAACCAATCATTTAAAGACGGGTAAAGAAGTTATCCCGGCCCTGTTAGAATCAAAATCCTTTTTTCTATCGCTCAATCATCTATCTGGCTTCTGAGACCCGATTATGACATCACAGTGGGTTAGAAAGTGCATGACACTTTGCCATAGGTTCCTATTATAGCTGTACCCTGAGGTGCGTTCAAATTCAGCGAACAAGGCGAACGTTTGCGAACGTTTGCGAACGTTTGCAAACTATTTCAAACTTTTTTCCGTTAGCTTTGTGTTCGCCGCAAACGTTTGCAAACATAAGCGAACGGTCTGAAAAGGTAGTTTGCGGCGAACAAAAATGGACGCTGGACTGAGGGAAATGTGTTCCCAGATGGAGATTTCAATTGAAGATACCGGTAAGTGTTACCATAATAATATAATAATAATAATAATGTTACCTAGCTCTAACAGTCAAGTATCAACAGTCACGTTAGCTAGCGATATCAATAGTTACTGTAACATTGATAACTGAAGTTCGGTAACATTATCTTAACTTAGCTAACGTTCGCTAGAAGAAAAAGTATATATAATAATAAATAATAATAATGTTAGCTAGCTATTTCGACGTAGCTTTGTACTATCGGGACTACATCCAATATTTGATCATCAAGAAAATCATCAATGATGACAGAAGCGGCTGTGAGTACAAACTGAAGCTCTCTTCTTGTCGCCATGTCTGTTTATGTTTAATGCAAACAATTTGGAACGTTCTTAAAAAGCTGTTCAAATTTAACCGTTCAAAGAAAACATGTTTGCCACGAACGTTCGCCTTGTTCGCTGAATTTGAACGCACCTCAGGTAAGATGGCTGCCAAATTGTTCCATTTCAGAATTCCAAATTACTATTACATTACATGATATGTCATATCTATGGTTCTATATCTATGGGTCTTAGATCCATTCCGACCACGATATGCTTTGTTCTTTGGCCAGGAAATATAAATGTGTGTGTGTGTGTGTAGTCTAGCACCATCTTCAAATATGAAATATATTTCATATTTATATATACATATGAATATATAAATATATTCAAAAATCAAATATGGGGTCGAGAGTAAAAGGGTGTAGCAGTCTCACCACTAGTGAGGGTAACGGTGGCGAAAAAGACGGCTCAATTTCAGCTCAAAGTCCTCTCCGCGCTCTTTATTTATCAGCACCGTGTAGCATTGCTCTGCACCTCCGCGGCCAGATAAAGGCTGATCGAGCGGTTATTGAGGGGAGCCAGCTTCCTCCTAGGTTCCCCGGCGCCCGTGGCCGCCATTGGCTGCGTGACGGGCGCGGTGTTTGCTCTGGCGGGAGAGCCGCGGCAGCTCATTATTCGAGCGTCTGCGGCGGTTAAGGTCCGTGTCAGGCCCCGTGATTTATTTCACCTGGGGGGGGAAACCGCTCCTCTTGCCGCGCGGGGCTTTATGACATGTCCTTCTCCGCGTTATATAACATTATTACATCATAAATCCCATCTCGGGCTTGATGTTCCTGACCGTGTCTCTGCGGGACCAATTCAGCGGTCTAAAC
This sequence comes from Synaphobranchus kaupii, assembly GCA_029718625.1. Classification (NCBI taxonomy): domain Eukaryota; kingdom Metazoa; phylum Chordata; class Actinopteri; order Anguilliformes; family Synaphobranchidae; genus Synaphobranchus; species Synaphobranchus kaupii. The sequence continues at coordinate 102,630,403 of CM056379.1, read as the reverse complement.
AATGCTGACCTATTCCGCCCTTCCTCCTCCCCGTCCCTTCCCCGCCTCTCCGATCGCTGGCGACTGTTAATTAGAGCGCGGCGGCGCTCCCCGGCGTTAGCGCGCGGGATGGTGGAGGGCGAAGAGAGGTCTCGGAGCGGGTGTTCGCCGATGAGACGTCACTGACGGGCACGCTCAAGCGAGGGCCCGACTCTCGACCGCGAACGGGAGATGCTCTGCCGGAAATGTCACGGACTCCCCTACAAAGAGGGGGTGGGAGCGCTTCGCTCACAGTCCCCACACGCCCCGGAGGGAAGGGATCACATGACATTCCAAAGGCGGACCCAAATGTCACACATCGGCGAGAGTGTAAACACAATCGGCAGGGCGACACAAGCCCGGAGATTTTCCACAGCTTTGTTCGCTGTTGGTCTTGTAAGCCATAAATTACTTCAATCACTCCTGTGGATATGTGGACAGAAAAAACACTGACGCGTACTCATCACAGGAGCAAACCGGCTGGCTGTCTTACCTCGTAACTACGGGGTGCTACATGAACAATGACTCCATTAAATAAGTTTGGGCCAGCAACACCCTTTTTTTTGCTGGCCTAAACTCGTTTCATTTAGGGAAAAAGGGTTCTTTCAGTGATTTAAGAGAGGCTGCTGGACTCACCCGCATGCCCAGGACCAGGAACCCCATCTCCTCCATAAGGGGGTACTTCTTAATCTGTTGCTCCCTCTTTTCCTGCGAGGCGAAGGGGTCGTAGCTCCTCTGCCCAATCTTGACGTCCATGATGCAGGGTTTCCGGAACATGCGAGTCACATCCTCCAGCTTCAGGTAGAGCTCTGCGGGCGGAAGGCCGAGCAGGATGTCAGAGAAGAGAGGGAACGACTGCCGCGCCTCGCGCAACCTTGTCCAACTCCAACCGTTCAATCACCAGGGTTCTAACAGAGGACTCCTTTTAGTTATTCCAGACATAACTAAATAATACATAGTAACAAATCCACGCATTTTCTTATTTACTTTAGTTTTTACCACTTTAAAAACAGTAAAGCGGACGGCACACTTCATCAGACATGGTAGACAAAAGGCGGTTAGACAAAGACAAAAGACGTCCACAGACACCTCGAACGATTTACTGGAAAAAAATTTTTTACTGGCAGCCTGCGCAGAAGACGTCGTACGAAGGCGAAAAATGTCTTTCTGTTCTATTCGATGTCTGCAGACGTCTAAATGACAGTGTCTGATGAAGTATGCTGTCCGCTTTAGTGTGTACAAAACAAAAAAATAACATTTAAATTAGTCAATAAAACTTAAGTACAATCTGCAATGTGGTTTGACTGAAAAGAGGCCTTGTGTGACTTTGAGGTCTTATCTGACTACAGTGGAAAAATTGTTGGGTGGATAGCAAGAAGGAAAATGCAAATCGCCATGAAGATAACATGCTCGCTAACATTATCAAAACGATCTTTCACATTATCAGTGCACCGCTGGGTGATTGTGAAACAGCATTTTCCACAAGAGAAAAAACGCAAATGCCTAAAAGGATGTACCTTACAACATCAAAGGGCTTCCTTCTCAAAAGGTGCCCCTTAAATTCTCATAAGCTGTGCCTGGACAAGCGTGTAGTAAATGTTACCACATATTATCTAGAAACCGAGCTAGTGCGTTTAGAAATTACTATCGACAATAACAGCAGGGACCTTTTTATACAGACAAATAACAACAAATACCAGGAGACAAATTAAAATTTGCAACACTCAAGATGATAGGTTTGGGGACTGTGCATTAAGTGGACCATCTAACATTTTTATATGTGATATTTTTGTATCTTACCTCAAGGGGAAGGAGTAATGCCACAAGTGAATAAAGTGAATTTCTATGGTGTAAATGACAGTGAAATGAATCCTGTCTTGGATATAAAGCCTATTAAAAGCATCCCTTTGTGCCACAATATTGGGGCTGAGATGAAGGTGTACGAGTCGACTATTGTTATCAGTTAATGAAGCAGACGGAGCAGTCAAGCATTTCCGCTGAGGAATGCACTCGTATTTCTCACAAGTCACTCTGTCAAAAACCTAAACCATGAATATATCCTGTTAGCACAAAAGTTACGGTCTAATTTTAAAAGGAAACGTACTGTGCACCAGCACGTTTTTCAGGAATCTGGCTGGAGGCAGTGTTTCACAATCACATCTGAAAGGAGAGGGACGGCGTTCCGCGCGCATTCCGAGAAGCGGCCTTACCCGCGGGTATGTCGGGTGAAGACCAGGCCCCAAAGTATTTCGGCACGTATCGCTGAAGCTCCAAGAGAACAGGGTCGCTGCAGTCTTCAGCATAGACCTGTGGAGGACCAACGGGTAAGGGGGAAAACACTATTTTCAATACATTTACAAGGTCTTGAATCAATTAACTGTGGTGAATTCAGTGATCTCCAAACTGGCAGGAGAGTGGAAAAAAAACACATTTCAAACAGTGGATACATGGGATTCTCTTCACATTAACTGCTCAGCGTCTTCCGCAGTTTAGGTTAGGTGTGTCGTTCAAACAGACAATCCCCCCCTTGCTCCATTCTGTCTCTCTATAATGTATGCATGATGTGTTCTAGTGCTGAATAAACTACATTTACAGAATTATTAACGACGGGGGAATCAAACATCTCAAGCCATCGAACACAGGAGTTGCGATCTTTGGGTGGGTAGCCATGTGTAGACAGCGGGGACTAGTTGCGGACGCTGTGAGGTAAACACCTTCTTAAGTCTTTAAATAAACAGAAGCCCCTCTGTTTTTTTTTTATCCGCGCAATGGGTTGACCTTGCCTGCTGAGCCGCGGATGTGCGAGGCATTAGCCCACCGAACGCTGCCAAAAGAAAAACCCGCCAAGCCACTTGAAGGGCATGGCATGAAGCACAGCGTTTCAGTGGAAAGCCTCGTAATGCGTATGAATTACAAATCAGGCCCTCGGAATAGCCAGCCCCTTAGTGTCTGTTATTATATTCTAGTGTTGTACAGTTCTGGCACTGCGAGGTATGGCTCTGAAGCATTACTGGTCAAAGGGACTTCTATTTATAAACTCATCGGACCGCTCTGCACGACCACGGCCTCTATTCTGGCCACGCTTTACAACTATTTTAAACATGTCTGAAACTGCTTAAGACGAGAAGTTTGTGTCGAGGGCAACGGACGGACAGAGCGCCAGGTCGTTTTTCCGCACGACGCAGATTAGCCACTTCGCTTCCGATTGGAGAGTTTGGACCCTGGTGCTGTTCTGAAAGCAAACTGCATTTGCGAGAGAAAAACTGAGCAGGCATTCCGTGGACCGCAGGCAATATTCCTGCAAGTGGCAACAAACAATCTATGGCTAATAGCTACTTGCATTTAGCCGAAAATTGCTGCTTTTAAAGATGTTGGATTTAGAGCTAGATGGGAAAAATGACCAAGTGAAGACAGTGAAGAGTATGGCTAGCCAACGTATCGTGACTGGGAAAAGACTGCGTAGGAACATATGATTGATTGTATACGTTATCATACAGTGCACATGTACAATAAAACAATCAGAGTAAAGATAGTTGGGCAGGACGCGTACACAAACCACAGGTAAGATAAGCCTCTCGGCACTAGGTATAAATAAAATGCAGTAGCTACATTAATAATGTTGCAGTGGCCATTGTATCACACGAGGAAGAAACGAACGAAAGAAGAGAGAATGAGGTAGACACAGAATATCCAAGAGTGAACGATGTTGTTTTAAAGTCTCTCACATCTTTAATTATAGTTTCACTACAAAGGACGGCGAGTTTGTGGCAGTAAATTCTTCAGTCACTGCAGCACCACAAAAGGCGATGTGCGGATGCGTGTCGCAGTTCTGGGACAAACTCGTAGCCCTGATCAGATCAGTGCATTCTAGACGCTGATCTTCTCAAAAATCAGCAGCCTCCTCTGCTAGTCTCTGACTCCTTGGAGGGAAATTCCACCGCAAAACAACAGAATTTAAGCACGAAAGTAAAGTGAACAGAACACCATAAACCTAGATTCTCCCGCCCCGTTGCAGTCCATAGTAAAGCAGGAAAACGGAGCACGCGCAGTAGTTCGGGGCTATATCCACACTCACTTATTGTAGAGAGTTGGCTGAGCACTCATTTTAATCAAGAGGACAGCCACTCTTCTACAAATAAAAGAAAAGAGCAGGCTGGCATTTCCCTTTAAGCGTCACACTCTCCCCCGCTCTCTCAAAATGAAGACGATTGGCATTACCATGTGTCGCTCTGGCAGATGACCATTGGCTTTGCAGGGGTAGGCAACCGTAGTCCTGGAGAGCCGCAGGGTCTGCTGGTTTTTGTTGCTACTCGCCACTTAATTGATTTTAGCCTATATACAGTATCAGAGAGATGTTCTTTCCAATTAAAGCAGTTGATTACACAGTTAACTCACCTCACCTGGTTTCTTTGGTCTACGTATTTGCCGTATTTAAGGTGAAAACCCTGCGGCTCTCCAGGACCACGGTTGCCTACCCCTGGCTTATTGGATCCAACTGCGACTGCGATTGGAAAGTTAGTTAGCTGGCCTAAACCAATAATAATAATGTATTTTTAATAAAGTAAAATGCAATAGGACACAATAAAATAGAACAAACTATTGATTTCAGCATAATGGTACAGCATTGGGGTTATTGTAGATAAAAATGAGAAAGACCAATACAGTGAGCTTATGTCATTCGGTTTTATGTGCAGTATCTTTGGGTTCCTATGAGAGGAAATAGAAAAGTGTGTAGTTATTACTTAGGGTGCAGTTTGTTTGTGAGCTAGAGAACAGGAAATTCAGCATTTTTCTCAGGGACGGACTCTAACATAGAAGGGGGGAAACCATTTTACTCACACACCATATGCAATGTTATGCAGTCTCAGTATTGCACATACTGCACATGTCATATGTACTGCTCCCATATATGTTTATAGCATATGCTTTCTTGAAATAGGGTAAATGCCCATTTACATTACTACTTGTGTGAATACTGTATGTGAATTTTTCTAATTCAGAGCCCCTGTGTGAATCAACTGCCCAGAAAGAGCGCTGTACAGAAACCCTGCCCTTTAACCATAAGGTCTTGATGTTACCTGGCTGTAGAACTGCATTTCCCTTGGGCCTCGGGGTGGAGGCTGTAGCTGCTTCAGGACCGTGCCATCTGGGTGCTGCAGAATACCTGTTGAAGGCACACAGGCTAAGGAGAGAGCTCTACCTGGCTGCACAGCAAAACTGAATACATAGTATATTTTATTTCTGTTGATCTCATGCAAACTCTAGTTTGCATTAGCTAACGCTGAAAACTGTACTGTGGGGATTTTCCAACAAAATAAAGCTATCCTTGGGCAACAATACAAAATAATTGTTAGGAAAACAAATCACATTTTTGTAAGAGCTGAACAAAGGAAAGCGGTTTTGCACGTGCACTGAACGTGACAAGCAAAATGGCAGTCACACATCTCCTGAAAACTATGCCCCCAGCCCCATTCAATGGGATTCTTTTAAGAGCTGACTCCACAGGACTGTGCCCACGCAAAGAGCCATCGCCCTCATCGGGCACCATTCAGAGAACTGCAGTACATCAGCGCTGCATTGTCCAAAATCTCCAAAACTGCTGACCCCTTCCGAGTCATCTGTGGGGAGAAAAAAAACCCCCCTCCATCTAAACGCTCTCCTGGATTACTGCCTAAGTCCCACAAGAGGGACAGCCAAAACAAAACTTTCATGGCAGCTGAACCGAGTCAGAGCGGAACAGGTTTACCGGAAACACGAGCCTGTGAAGCCCGTTCCACTGCTTCTCCAAGAAGAGTCCAGGAGGGTCAGGTGCTTTTCAAATTTCAACTGTCACACTCAAGTGAAAATAAATGACCCTCTACTTCAGAGATTCTAACAACTTTTCTTTATCTCAAAGAGAAATCTCTGGCAAAGAGTACCCCTCAGTTAAATAACTTACATTTGACACCTTTTTCCAATGCCTGAGGTATAATAATACAAAACCAGGAAATGGAAGTATGTCTAAAACAGAACAGCAAAAAATATACCTCTATCTAGTATGTCAAACATCTTTATTACAATGCGAATGCACAATAACCTACAATGATCATAATAACTATTTACTAGGACGTGCAAATCATACCAGGTTTATCGCTAAGTCTAAAATATGTATAGGTACTATAAACAAAATGTTCCTTAAATAAAATATATTTTTATATTTTGTTGAACACTACATGGAACTCCTTCACAGAAACAGTGCTCCAGGCTAGTTTACATTTCTAAATGGCAAGCTCGTCTTAGCCTTAACCTACAGTTGAAGTCGGAAGTTTACATACACTTAGGTTGAAGTCATTAAAACCTATTTTTAACCACTCCACATATTTCATGTTAGCAAACTATGTACAAAAGTGTTGGCAAGTCAGTTAGGACATCTACTTTGTGCATGACACAAGTAATTTTTCCAACAATTGTTTACACACAGATTATTTCACTTTTAATTCACTATATCACAGTTCCAGTGGGTCAGAAGTTTACATACACTAAGTTGACTGTGCCTTTATATAAAAAATAAAAAAACATTTTTGGTCGCATATCCTTTGCATGCCATGACTTCCTGATGTCTGTGACCCAACAACATCAAAAGACTCTAGATATCTTATTTTCTGGTACTCGTACAAGCGATACTATAACGTCTCTGCATTTGAATGGATCTCTATGGAAATTGGGGGGTGGGACTAGATTTAGCTGTAAATTATGCTGAAACAGTATGGAATACATGATTGGTAAAATGGCTGTAAGTCGTCAAGGGTCTGAGGTATCAAACGAGCCTCAAACCATCACTCTGCTGCCAGGTATACAGTAGATATGGATGGATCACTTTAAGGGTTGTTTCTCCTGACAAATTTTCCTATTGAACTCTATGGAAAAATAAGTCAGGAGAAGAAACCCTTCAAGTTATCCATCCAATTCCGTCAATTTGGTGTATTTTTTTAAATTTTAAAGGCAGTCAACTCTGACCCACTGGAATTGTGATATAGTGAATTAAAAGTGAAATAATCTGTCTGTAACCAATTGTTGGAAAATTACTTGTGTCATGCACAAAGTAGATGTCCTAACTGGCTTGCCAACACTATAGTTTGCTAACATGAAATCTGTGGAGTGGTTAAAATTAGTGTAAAAGACTTCAACCTAAGTGTATGTAAACTTCCGACTTCAACTGTATATCCTCACACAAAATGTCCTGGGTACTCATTGTTCAAGCAACAACAATGTTCCTTTGGCTATTCATTTACTACGGACATGAAAACACAATGTTTTTTTTTGTTTTGTTTTGAGGAAAGGTGCATTCAGCTTATTCAAACTGGGCTAAACTGGTGCATCCAGCTATTCAGACTAAAGGCACAAATCAAGTTGACTTCTGACAGGTGCTGATGAAGTTGGGACTAAGTTCTTTCAAATGGAGAGATCACCACCACCACTGATAAGGAAAAAAGTATATAGGCTATATTACTATGTTACATTATAGATTAACGTTGAACAGGAGATGGATACATAGTCACACATTCAAGGTAAATTCACGGCGAGGGAATACTCAAACCCTTTGTTTCCTGTAAACATCAGGCACTCAAGGCTTCACCAGCATATCACCAATCAGGTGACCAAATGCTTGAGTACTGACCAGACCACCTCTAAGGCTCTTAAAAACACACTACTACTGCAGGGCCTAAACAGTTACGAATCACACCATGGATTCCCTTTGAAGAGACCAGAACGAAAGTGTCGAACATCAGCTACGTTCACATGTTTCAGGAAAGATAGAAACCACCACATCCAAACAAACTTTACTGTTAGCTTTAGTTGAAGATGCATTTTTTCTTGTCTAAGAAGACCGTTTATATGTTTGTGATCAGTCGGCAGACTGAACTGTAGTGTTCTCACATTTTGCCTTTAAAATTAGGCTAACTCTCCTTTATTATCTGCCTATAATGTAATCACCTGAACTACAATGCTTAATTATTGTGACAGCTATATTATATTGTTTGTTACATGTGTGGCAATGCGCAGGAAAGTGTGCTAATTACCCGTGAAACACATGCCATGCATTTATCAATAGAAGCATTATGAGCTAAGAAGCCGTTACTAGGACAAATAAATTCAGATCACCATTGATGGAAATATACAACCTAATTTTTTTAACGTGACAAAGTAGCCGGCTACGTTGGGTGGAAAGTCTATAGAATTTACTTTTGGCTACTAAAAATAACTCCGCACATTTCACAAAAGCATGGCTCAGCCCCTGTTAAGAAAAACATCACGAAAGGGTTTAAAACCAACTGCTTGGCGGTGGAAAATTGAACTATGAAGGCAAGTATAAATTTGTTTAATTGCTACAGTATGTCTGGAGCACGTGTGTAATGAGGTGCAGTAGCTACCTCACGTTATTAATTTCCATGTTTCAAAATACTTAACCCAACTGGTCTTTACTATTCGTTGTTAAAATCATTTTTCTAAAAGTAGCTTGTGCAACAGTTTTCCAGAGATATCTGCCCTTTCAATTACAGTAACATTAATTTCAAAAGTAAACTGTGATCATTTTCAGAACAACCTAAACGTGTCAGTATAACACATGCAGTTCAAGCTTGCACAGGAAAGCAGTTACAGAAAGCAATATGCAACAACTCATTGTAATTCAACATAAATGGTCCTGCCATAAAGAATACAGTGGCTCCATGAATTAGAATTAGACATACCTGCATTAGTTCTGATTATAATTGGGCATTTAAAAAATGTCTTTACTATAAAATGGCATTGCAAAATATCTAATTACATCATTATTTTTTAACGAAATGTATAGTTCATGTCTGCCGTTTCTCCAGGGTGCATTAAATAAAACGTCAATCGACAAGCAGTAAATAATTAAAATAAAAAATATATCCTAAGATAAATGAAAGGCACACATAGATAGCTCCGTGTTGGATTGCTCATACTGGAAATTAAGGTATATCAACATTTGACTAAGATACTGACCGACTTTATCCACGCCGTACTTATGACCTGCCACTTGATGGGACAGTGGCACACAGCCATTCAGGTGAGTCTGGGGTCCATCATGTACAGTCTTTCCCTTCTTGGGTCCGGAGTGACTTATATCCAGAGTCCCAGGACTATTTATTTCCAATTTCCCCAGTGCTAGAGATGAGTCCATTATTTCATGTTGAGTTGACATTTTAACTGTTGACATTAAAGTTAATGGCTCCGTTTAAATATTAAAATAATGGCCAGGTAGCTACATAGCTGAATTAAATTTCACATATTGGTTTTATATTGCAAGCCTGATCGTGGCTACACGGCACAATTTCGATGACCACTGAAATAAGTCATCATTTTGGTAGTGTCTATCAGGCCACCAGAGAACATAGGACAACTCCAGGCTATGCGTAGCAAGGTCTGCGAACATTTGCTAAAATGCTTTCACATTTTAAACGGCAATACAAAATACAGGCTCGCCACATCCCACTTCCTCAGTGCTCCTCCTCTGTATTTGTGATCACAGCTAAAGAGAGGAACCACATACAATTCCAAGACTAGTGGAATTTTTCGTGACACTACTACTGTCGCTTAAAATCTTATGTCTGAATAACATAACTATACATAATAAAAACCAGCCTGGTCTGTTGCTTTCATCTACACATCCCAGCAGGCAAGTAAACGTGTCATCGCCCCTGACGCATTAGCTAGCTAGCTTCTCTCCCTCTTCCACTCCGACGTGCGAGCAGAGCAACAACAGAAAAAAAAAGCCGTGCCAATGGACCCTTGATGGATTCCCGATTTCTCCCGTCCAGAATGCGAGGATGCTGTCTGTCGGAATCTCTTCCCAGTTTATTATATCCCGTATGATCCAGTTCCCGTAAACTGGGGTAAGCCACTCTAACACCACTGTCGTCTAAACACATTTGCGGCATTTCCAGTACTGTCGTAATATTTCACACTGAGTCGCGCTACCGACAACTTTACGTCTGCCACTACTGTTGAAATATTATTGTATTTAGAGGGAATATATGAACATATATGAATATATAAACATGGTTTGTTAGTTTGAAAGCTTGACATTAACAATGCATTAGCAAAGCATACCAGAGCGTCACCAAATGGCATGCTCTCTCAAATGATTTCCTTATTATTACAACCTACTGCAAAATAGAAATTACAGTGGGGTGCAAAACTTTGGGCACCCCTGGTCAAAATGCCTTTTACAATTAATATCTAAGTGAACAGAAGCTAACCTGACCTCGAAATGGTACAAAGTTAAACATGACACATTTTGTCAAATTTTAATGCAAGATTACTTTTTAATTGAATTTTTTACATTTTCAAAATAAAAAAGGAAAACGGCCCTGTGCAAAAGTTTGGGCACCCTGTCAGTTAGTACTTAGTAACTCCTTCTCGGGCAACTATAACAATTGCAAACGCTCCCTGTAGCCAGCTAAGAGTCTTTTAATTCTTGCTTTTGGAATTTTTCCCCATTCTTCCTGGCAGAACACCTCCTTGCATGCACGGCATGTTTGAGATCTTTCTACAGATTTTCAATAATATTCAAGTCTGGGGAATGTGGTGGCCATTCCAAAACCTTCATCCGTCTTTCCTGGAGGTACTTCATGGTTGATTTTGAGGTATGCTTTGGATCATTGTCTTGGAATACCCAACCTCTCTTCAACTTCAATGTCTGGACTGACCTTCGAACATTAGCTTTTAGAATTTCTTGATATTTGGTGGAATCCATTCTTCCTTCCACCCACACAATATTTCTTGTGCCCATCGCTGCCACCCAGCCCCAAAGCATAATGGATCCCCTCCATGCTTAAAGCAAAACTGAAGTTTGGTAGAACTTTGGGCTGTGTCATTACCTGGCCATGATATGAGTCCAAATGGTGGCGAAATATGTTTGTTAGTTGCTCTGTGCTCCCCTGGGGTGATAATCCAGAATAGGATATTTGTCGCTCTCCATTCACTTCTATAGAGCAGCTAAAACAATCTCAAAATGAGCACGTATACGAACGCGAACGATGCGGATTCTGTCAATACAAGCAATAACCAGTCCTCGTAGGCTACTAATGTTTTTTTAATTAAAATTATTTATAAAAGTACTATTTTTTTCAATGTTGTTAGCAAGCTACCAGAAAAGACTAGCAAAATGTTGGCCAGTCGGTTCATTTACCAGAGATATATACTACCAGGAACGCTTGCTTCTGTGGAAATTTGGACCAATGAGTGGTTTCTGACGCATGGCGTATTAACGCTGTTCCTGCCGCAATAATTACCTACCGGATCTACGTTCCAAATAAAATACGAAAAAGCCAGGAAAGGGCCATTTCATTAAGTGTAAGAGGACTGGTTATTGTTTGCACTGACAGAATCCGCTTAGTTCGCGTTCGTATATGTGCTAGAAGTGTCATTTTGATTAACAAAAATCATCAAAACCACTGCTATTGGCCACAGGGGCCAGAATCCCATAATGCAGTATCAGTGACTGCTGTTTTTTGGTGTGTTTTAGCACCAGTGATTACTTTCAGTTGTTGATTGGTTCTAAAGGTTTTACTTGGCTGTTGACTAAAAGGAAACCACAAATGCCTGTATACATTGCGGCCCTCCAGGACTTGACTTTGACACTCTTCTCATAGGCCTATAATTGACATATTAACGGTCTGAAAATGTAGCTATTCAACATTTAAAAATCAGGAAACCCAAAAAAGAACTTGAAGCAGTAATTAGCGATTTTATTCTTCTTATACTGAGGGCATTTCATTGGCATGTTGTCCAGCTTCAAGAAAACATTCTTGTTTACAGGAAAAGGCATGCAGTGGCGATTTAAATAGTAACGACTGTTTGGATCTCACCATCGGAAACTTTTCTTATCGTGTTGTTAGATATGCTTTATCACCATTTCAAATGGTCAGTTGACACAGAAACTCACATGCTGCCTTATCTGTTCAGAGAAAACCGGTTTACTTTGCAATGCATTTGCATAAAATAGTCATACCGTTTACTGAAATAAGAAACCACAAACTTGCTCTAATTTGCTATCACTGAAATCTGGTTGAACTTCAGTGAACATAATGAATAGCACAGGTACCAAAGTACAGATTAATCTGCAATGAAATAAAGATGAAGGATGGCAACATTAAAGCTATAATTAACATGATGAAGCCTCACAGTATGTTCAGTTTAAGGAATTTGACCAAGTTCAAAACTGCAACCAAGTGTATATGTTTGAAAGATAGGGACATAGTAAATTAACAAATTAGTGCATTCCATTAGTAACATATATCATAATGTTTACATATCAAGTAGAGCACACCAGAGGCATTAAAGAAAAAAAATTGAGCATGATGAGAATAGGGTAAACCCTGCATCACATCCTGAAACTGAGAACTGGAAGAAAAGTAAGGTAGTACAATGCCCTCTGCTGGGTGAATATAAGAATTGCATCTCAAAAATATTCCAGAAATCGATGGCCATTTCAAATCTCCAAAACAGATGCACACACATTTGAGGAACAAGGATTTGATTTAGACTGTAGGGACTAAATTTAAACATTATATCTATGGATTTCCCCCAAATTTATTTGCCCAAAAGCTGAACATTGACTACTGTAATTTTTACTGTGTGTCATCACTGTTCACTGGAAAACATTTTTTTTAAAACTCACAATTCACATATGCAGTTTTCATTTTTAATTATAAAAGCCCAAATAAGACTTTTTTACATTTCGTTTTGTCTGCTGTAAGTATAGACAGTTATCTTCTCTATATTAATTAATATTTACATACATTTGAAAATATTTCACAATTGAATTCTGTTGAGATTGGTGAACCACTGCACTCGACACAGGAAAAAGATACAATAGCTCTGATACACACAAAAACTATAAATTTTTTATAATAATTCTTCTATTTTGTCATCTTCTGTTTTTTTAATTGACAAATCTGCATTACAGACATCAGCAAGGCATGATTACAGTCTCTCATATTCACCCGAGAGAAGGCATTTGGTAAACACTCAAGGCCACATATTTTAATTACTTCACCAAAATATTTCCTAAAGATTTAATTGTTTTTAATATAAAATTTTACTTTCAAAAACTGATCTGAAGTGCATACATAAGGTGCAATCTTGGGCAAGATACAGTGCATCAGTCCAATGAAATTTCAGAATGGACAGACAACACAAGCAGAGGTCATCTTGACAAATTATCACAAAACCACTGCATTGCTTCATTCAGAAAGTAGTGTATGTACACACTTGCAATATGTTTAATAATGACAGAATTAACAGTACGGGGCAAGTTTAAAATGTGTCAGTAACAATCTGGTTAATTGCCCATATATGACATAGGTCCTCCTCCTTTTTAGGGTATCGCTCTTAAGTTTAAGCCATCTTTACTTGCAAAGTCAGTTCTTTGGAGATCTTTTGGTGCAGTACTGGTGGACACGGTCAGTCCTAAGGGGTTTTGCTGACATATTGGTCGTAAAGGTTTTGCAAGAAAAGTACTTAGTACGAGCGCCACTAAGTTCAATGACAACGTCACAGACATGGTCTCACAGTTACCAGTTAAAAAGGTGTACGTTACACTGCGACTCAACCAGCCATTCATGAGCATTTGGTATACCGTTTCCAATAAGCAACACTGTGACAGCCAACTGGATGACACTTATTTTCCCTAGCTATCCACATTTACCCATAACCCACACCATAGAAATGCTATGCAACTGTACTGAATTAGTTAACATCCACACATGGCACGGACACGGAAAAAATAAATTATAAATATGCCATGACATTTTTTCTCAAAACACCGCGTACATTTGGACGAGCATAGAATTGTATGTCTACGTCAGCAGCTTTTGGAACGACAGTGAGGATTCTTCAAGCTTCCTTTCTTTTTATAATGAGAGGACCCACATTATCTCCGGTCTCTTCATTGTGTTTAGCGTGGGAGCCATCACAAAAAGGAAACTGTCAAAAAAAAGCAAAGAAAACACAAACGTCAACAGAACAGAACTACCCGAATGTTGAGATTTAATTCGATCTTTGTGAATTTTGTCTGTCAATGTCGTAGAACACAAATCCTTCCACACGATATGCATTTGGGTCTAATAGCTAGTACAAAGTGCAAACTGAACACAATACCGGTTAATACCACAACAAACTGTTAAAATACCAGTATGTTCTGTTAGGTTATGTCATGTCATTTTACCTTCTTGGACCGCCAGCATCTGCAGTAGACTGCTTTATCTCCCAGGTCCTCGATGTCAAAGGCGTGCACTACTTTGGGGTTATCCTTCTGCAAGTCTAAGTTCACTTTGGTCTTGCTGCTCTTGTTCTTGGAGAAAAATGTCTGGTAGACTAGTATACTCACCGCTGTGGCCCCAGCAGTCAAAGAAATGGCGGCTACCCATTCAGCTGTATTATGGGGAACAGTATGGTCCATATCAACTTATTAGGTCTGATTCAATTTGACCAAAGTGCTCCAGGTTCATTAATAAACCAGTTAGAATGTATACAAACCCTGAGCTAACTTCTTAAAACATATTTATGGATTTATTCAGACCTAATACAGTTCTACATATCTTAAATTTCAATAAAAGCCAGAATATAATATTGCAGGAAAATATACGGAAAATAATTCAATACTAAGTGCAAAAAATGTCCCTACACCATTTCTAGTCATCAGTCCAACCATATTGTACACAATCGCCTTATTACTTGACAATGTTCTAATATGCAGTGAGAAACACAAGGTATTCTTGTGTAAATTGTGTGCAAATCTTGTGCAAATCATCAAAGTGCATGTGTGGTCCTTTCCACATAATTAATTCTGGTGAAACTAAAGAAAACACTTAAAGTTGTCAGAAATCTGCATGTAATAAAAGGCTGTTATGCTCAACTAGATCACCAAGCTAGAAATGCATTTAGTGGAACATTGCTACTTCATATCAGGCCGCCGTTCCAAGGTGAGAAGATGCGGTTATATTATTAAACAGCAGTTCCAAGAATGATAACGTTAGGTTTTAGTTGAACTGAAAGTCCCCTTACCTTTCGAGAGATTATTTGAGCTCATGATTGTTGATAGCTACTGTGCAATTTCGATCCACTTATTCTTGCAGTAACTTAAGGTCAATGTCTTCTAAAAATATCCGCATCACTGATATATCACGTGACTTTATATGTGTTTATTTTATCTTCGTACACTCTAGTGTCCTCTTCGATTATTGGTCCTAGCGTGTCACATGCGGTGTGTAAACAAATCAGAGAAATGTTCTAATTGTGTACGATCCCCCATTCGCAGCAAGCTTCGTGACGTAAACGGAAGTAATTTTTTATTAGAGTTCTAATTATGCTACAGCAAATATGGCAGGTATTTTTCGTCTCTGATTACGAAACGTACATTTTCTACGCGCGTGTGTTTGTAAATTGCATTAAAATATTTGTAAAAGGTTTAATCACCTGTATTTTACTGAAAACCATAGCCACGAGTCGTGTTCGTGCAATTCCCACCGGACTTATAGTTAAAAGCACATTGAGGTATGTGGTGTATGTGCCTCCTTATTTAACAAGTCACGATCAACGGACGTGTCTACAGCCTGATGTTAATGCAGCTCTTTTGTTCAAACACATGCTGCCTTTGAAAGTATTCAGATTGCCAATGCAGTTTTAAAAAAAGAATGGTTTGGGGAAATATATTGTTGTAACAGAATTATATATTAAATATAGGAAGCTATTGAATTTGTTTTGAATGTATTGCAACGAATTGCAACATACAAATGGTATTCCCTTCTCTCACGATGCACGATGGGGAAAAAACAACAACAACACGGATGTGTCCAAGCCCAAAACGGTGGTAATGAAACCACTTATAATAATAGTTACCTTTACTTTGGCAGTAGGCCAACTGGTACTTGAGGTTAGGATGCTGCTCAATGCATGTTACAGCATTCTTCCTCAAACCAGCTTGCCCAGGCACTCTTTGCAAATGACCGTAGATCACTTTACAGCAACATTGCTCAACATCCAAAGTTGCTCTGAACTATTATGTCAGGTGTGTTTGGCTTTTTAAAATAAATACTATGGTACTTTGGTTCCCTGCCCTTATTGTTGGCTAAATTTATTTGCAAACTAGACTCACTGCCAAAAGTCCCAAAGGGCACAAAGCTCAGGTTTAAGCCTCCATACCACATAACTGCATTACAACTGGAACAGCTAATCCTTGTTTCACAGACTTGAATAGCTGTTGCTGTTGTAATACAGTTATGTTACCTCTTTTTATGTAATTGTTTGCAATATAGCACAATGTGAACATGGGACTTTTGTTCTTTGTGGCATGCATAGCTATTTCTGACATAATATGGCTTAAGTGGGTAAATAATTCCTCAAAACATGAAAAGCACCTAATTAAGGAAAATTCTGGGATTGCAAACCAGCATACACATGGGTCCTCCTGGACTGAGTTTGGGCCTCCCCTGCCCTAGTGCGTTTGCAGGCACGCAGATTTCAGGAAGTATGCACAATTTTTTAAACGTCTTTATTTAACATAATTTCACATACAGTCAGAGACATTCAGAGAAATTCAAGTAACAACAATCAATCTTACACGAAAGAACACAGAGCCAGGTGACAATATACATTTAGACAAATGCATTAAATAAGGTGCACAAATCCATTGTCTTAATAGCCGTTTTGTTTTTGGAGGAAGAAATTGTTTTTATGTATTGCATGGCTTCAATTTCAAATACAGTGAGTGATGGTTTAGAATAATTAAATTTGGATTTATGAGTAATTAGGTTAAAAACATAAAATGCTTTAACTTTATTGACGTTATTCTTATTGAAACCAAACAATACATTTTCTAAGCATAGAGTTAAGTCAGGAAGTATGCACAAGTTCTGTGCAGATTCTGCAGAAGAACCACACGCCTGTAGTGGCCATGCTGGCCTGCTGATTGGTTCAGAGAAGATTCAGGCCTGTGATCTAGCAAGTAATGCGCATGCAGGCCTTGTTTACGGAACATGGTTATCCCGCCTTGTCGAGTCAGTGACCAATGAAAACGTGTATAATTATGTAGCAACCAATTGTAACTCTTTCTTGAGGCGGTTCTTAATAGTAAAATCAGGACTGGCTCATAGTTATGCGCCTTCTAGCTGAGTAGAAGTGGGTGGTGGTGTGAAACAAGTGTCTATAGCAATAAGGTGGCTACTGGCTAGTAACCCTATGCATGTGTAATCTTTCAAACGAATTGTGTGACATAATTATTTTCCACAAGCATGGTTCCCTTGAGTTTAATTTCTTTAGGAGCCAACCTTTTAGTTAAACCAGTCGTTCTTTTCTCAAGTTCATCTTTTGCAAGGTAAGTTAAGTCCACTATCTTACCGAAATAGCTAGTGATCGGGTTCCTGGTGGTTATTACACGGGCCGATAGCTAGCTAATTTTAGCCATAAGTTTATATCTGGCCGTGTGTTAGTCGTGCATCAAAGTGCATCACTGTATAGCTAACGCCAGCTAGCTATACATTTTTCAAAATGTTTTACTCTCTTTACCACGAGCTTAACTTAAGTGAACTAATATTTCTATACTTGCATGAGTGGAAGTCCTAAAGCTGCTATTAAACTAACCAACAACTGGTAACAGGAACTCAACCAGATTAAGGATTTATTTATTTTGAATGGCAAAACTCTAACGCTAGATAGCGAGTGGTATTCTTATTCTAGCACTACGCTTGATGGGTATCCGTCCGAAGCCATGCTCTCTAACCATTGCTTTCAGTTACGTAAAATTCGTAAGATGCCTTTGTTTATTGTTAAGGTGGACAGTTGCAGTATGTAAAACATTCAGTACCACTTCGGCCCAGCGCCCCAAAAGGCCCCTTACCAGTTACATGAGATTCGTGAAACAGCAGCATCCGCTCGTGGTCCGACAAAACCCAGGTGAACACAAAACATTTTAAGTTTCATTCAGTTCAGTTTTTGCACAGTGACATTTTTTTTTGAGTAGACCATGCTTGACGAGTGCACATGCACATGCACATTAATTTACTCCAAATTAGTTTATCAAGTGTAGCTTATGTTTATACATAAAATGGGAAAAAAAACATTAAAATTAGCAGTTGTTCCACTGTTTTACATGGATCTGATTCGTTGAGTGTTCTGCTGTACCATTTTGTGTGCGTGCGTGGGTGTGTGTGTGCGTGTGTGTGCATGAGTGTGTTTCCCTTAATAGATTTGAAAATTGTGGAGATAGTTAAAAGGATTGCTCAGCATTGGAGAGCACTGTCACCAGAACAGAAACGGGTAAGACATGTGCACTGGTAAGGTATTTGGCTTGTAAGCATTCTGAACAAATTTAGCAGCAATATTTGATTTTAGCAACAATTGTTTAGCTGCAATGTTTTTCTTTAAGCCTTTTCAGGAAGCCTCACTGGCTGACCATGCACAGTACAAAATGGAGGTGGAAAAGTTCAAATCCCAGCTCACACCAGCACAGTCTGCAGCACTGAATGAGGAGAGAAGGCAGAAACTGGCCAAAAGGAAGTCCATCAGGCATAAACGGGTGAGGAAAACACACCGGTGACTCTATTCATACACAGATTATTACCGTGGGCAAAACACACCGGTGACTATTCATACATGGACTATTACTGTGGGCAAAGCACAACGGTGACTATTCATACATGGACTATTACTGTGGGCAAAGCACACCGGTGACTATTCATACATGGACTATTACTGTGGGCAAAGCACACCGGTGACTATTCATATATGGACTATTACTGTGGGCAAAGCACACCGGTGACTGTTCATACATGGACTATTACTGTGGGCAAAGCACACCGGTGACTATTCATACATGGACTATTACTGTGGGCAAAGCACAACGGTGACTATTCATATATGGACTATTACTGTGGGCAAAGCACACCGGTGACTATTCATACATGGACTATTACTGTGGGCAAAGCACAACGGTGACTATTCATATATGGACTATTACTGTGGGCAAAGCACAACGGTGACTATTCATACATGGACTATTACTGTGGGCGAAGCACACCGGTGACTATTCATACGTGGACTATTACTGTGGGCAAAGCACACCGGTGACTATTCATACATGGACTATTACTGTGGGCAAAGCACACCGGTGACTATTCATACATGGACTATTACTGTGGGCAAAGCACACCGGTGACTATTCATACGTGGACTATTACTGTGGGGCTAATGATTACCACTACTGCACTCATCGATCATTTTCTTATAGAATCCAGGGCTAGGAGACCAGATTATGGAGGTTATTCAGTGATTTATTTTCAATTTGGACCATCATGCATTGAAAAACGTGGAGCTGCAAGTTCCCTGTGCCATTTTTCTGTCAGTTATTTTACATACTGAGAGTGCCGTGTTATGGTATAGCAGTTTTGATTTTAAAACAAAAGCTCAAATGGAAAGAACATGCATTTGTACTTAGTAAGTGCCATGCTATTCTTCGTGTGACTGTTTAAGATTGGTATTGTCCATGCAAAATTGGCATAGAAAATTTTGGTGTGGTTTCACAATAGGATATGAAAATGAACGTTGCATGAGCATCAACGCAATGATGGTACATTCCAAGATGACTTAAAAGCAATATTTGAAAAACAATTTGATGGATCGGTTTCTTTGGATTTTCAGGAGCTCGCGTTGCTGGGCAAGCCCAAGAGGCCCAGGTCTGCTTTCAATATTTTCATGGCAGAACATTTTTCTCAAGCCAGAGGAACGACAATGCAGGTGAGACCTTCCTTCAGTGGCAGTCGCATGTAATCACTACTAATTGAATTACTAATGCTGCCTTCAGGTGATCCTCGGAAGCTCCTATTTCGCTCCCAGTTGCCAAATCGTAATTACGAGGTTGACGCATTCACATGCTCCGAAGTCAGAATTACCAGCAAACATGGAGGTCTAGAAAGTAAATGCTTCTTTTGATCCTTTACGAATAAGAAAAACACGTGGAGAGCTGCTATCACCTTCTGCGTGAGAAAGAGGAGGAAGGGAAGGACAGGAAAAGTATGCTAGATGGTTGTGTGCTGTATGTGCAGGACCATCAATATGCTAATCTGCTGCGCAGCCTGGCTGCATTGTCATATCTGTCGACCAGCTGTCAACCCATCGTATTTTCTGCCATTTCAACTTGGCAACTGGGAAATATAAATAAGCTTCCGAGGAGGACTTTAAGGATAGAGAGGTGAAAGGTCAGTGGTGAAGCGTCACAACTCGGGATCTCGGGTAGCAAAATTATCTCCAACTTTCCCACTTGTAATTACGACTTGGAGGTCCGTTCAAGTGCAACTTCCATGTTGGAAACTAAAAAGTTTTGCACATGCTAAAGGTCTTAGTAAATCAGGCCGCACTGGTAGAGAAACTGATAAATATGCAAGTTCTCTTGGCATAGGGAGGATTTCCTCAGTACTGTTTCATTTATTTTTAAAGTTACTTTTTTATAGGAGAATTTTACAATTATTCAGTTTTGGATTAAATAAATGTATTATGCAAGATTCTAGTTTCAGTAAGCAGAACAGGTATAATGTGTTTCTTTCTCTCTTGCTCACAACAATGCAAAATCACACAATGCAATATATGTAATTGAGGCAGCAAGGAGAAGAAATAAGGGATCACCCTGTGTGTTGTGAAATATGTAATGATATTTTGATTTGTTATGTAAAGGTCTGAACACATCTAGAACCACATACATATGGCATTATAGTCCCATATTGTAACACACTTATTACAAATTTGTAAAGTGGAACACAAGCAGAGTTATCCCTGATGCGCTTCCCCAAAATGGCACCTTCATTTGGGGAATTTTGTTTAGTGTTTCCATCATTATGGAAATGGTGGACAAAACATTAAAAAAAAATTCTGGGTGAAGTTCGGCCTTTAACTTTTTGTTAATCTGAAAAACCCTATTTCTTTACCAGGAAAAGTTGATATCAATGTTGGACGACTGGAAGAAACTGTACCTCTCACAGAAACAGGTGAGAACCTAACTGACAGCCTTAAACTGACAAAATGTCTTAAAAATATGGATTTATGTTCGGCAACAATGTTTATGAGCGAGTGTTGATGCAATATCTGCATGTCGCAATCTTTCGTTTAAGGTCTACATTCAACTAGCAGAAGATGACAGAATCCGTTACAAAAACGAAATGAAGTCTTGGGAGGAGCACATGATAGAAATTGGACGAGAGGACGTTGTCCGGGGGAAAAAGCCTGTGTCCAAAAAGACCGTCAGTACGAAAGGGGGCAAAAAGAAATCCAAAGTTAAAGCAGTTAAACGTAAAGTTGCGGCAAAGTCTTCAACTAGTACATCCTCTGGCAGCACCAAAGCAAGAAAGACTACAAAAACTACAAAAACATTGAAAAAGGCTGAGGAGTGAGTCTACTGAACTTCTTTGTCACAAAGGCAAGCTACCGACCGTCCTAAATAAAATTGCTAAGTTGTGGGAAAGACTTTTTGGTCATCGATATGTGCTCTGGTGTTTATGTAGAGGTTAGTGTCCACATTATTCATGTGCATGATCATACAACTGTGAAGTCATTTTAAGTATTTCAAAAAGAGAATCAGTTGTACATAATTTTGAATCGATACATAGAAGATTTCTCAATGTGCAAATGAAGAAAGTGGTCAGTGTATCCATAAACGCGTTTTGATTATTGTATGCTGCCAACTCCAGTGCCCTCCATAATGTTTGGGACAAAGACATACTTTGTATTGATTTGACTCTGTACTCCACAATTTTTGATTTGTTATCAAGAATTCACATGAGGTTAAAGTGTATATTCTCAGCTTTTATTAAAAGGTATTTGTATACCTTTTGTTTTTTACCAGAGGTGGAAAATCCAGGGTCAGAAAGTAAAAGTGCTGCCATGTGTTTCTTCCACCCATGAACTCAGCTGATTTCACTAATTAGTTCTCCTGGCTGAAGAATTGTGCCAATTAGCAAATCCAGGTGATTGGAATAAAATACTGGGGAGGACTTTTACTTTCTGAACCTGGATTTTACACCTCTGGTTTTTACCATGTAGAAATGTTTGGGACAAATGGCTTCACAGGGGTTTCTGAGAGGTATGAGGTACAGGTATGAGAGCTTTCAGTATCTAGTCTTGATTCTAGGCTTTTGATTTTCTTTGGAGTGTTATTGGTGTTTGTCGACAGGAGGACCACAGTTGTGTCAATGAAAGTCAAGGAAGCCACTATGAGGCTGAGAAATACGGAAAAAAACCAGTTAGAGACGTTGGCCAAACCATACCAAAATCAACTGTTGGGAACATCATTAAAGAAGAAAGCGGGCAAAAGACTTCATGACCAGAACTACAAGATGCAAACCACTAGTTAGCTGCAAAAAAAAGGATGTCCAGGTTACAGTTCACTAAGTACCTAAAAGGGCCTGCAGAGTTCTGGAAAAAGGTCTTGTGGACAGATGAGACCAAGATTCACTTGTATTAGGGTGATGGCAAGAGCAAAGTGTGGAGGCCAAGAGGAACTGCCCAAGATCCAAAGCATACCACCTCATCTGTGAAACATGGTGGTGGGGGTGTTATGGTTTGGGCATCTGTTGCTGCTACAGGTACTGGCTCACTTGTCTTCATTGATGATGTAACTGCTGATAGAAGTAGCAGAATTAAGTCTGAAGTGGACAGAAACATCTTATCTTCTCAAGCTCAAGCAAATGACTCCAAACTCATTGGACTTCATCCTACTGCAAGACAATGATCACAAACATACTGCCAAAGCAACGAAGGATCTTTTCAGAAACAAACTGGAAAAGTCTTGACTGGCCAAGTCGGTCACCCAATCGGAACCCAATTGAATGCTGAAGAGAAAACTTAAGACAACTAGCCCCCGAAACAAGCAGAACCTGAAGATGGCTGCAGTACAGGCCTGGCAGAGCATCACCAGAGAAGATACTCAGAACCTGGTGATGTCTATGCCTCACAGACTTCAAGCATGACTACTTTAATTTACTTAAATTAATACGTCCCAAACATTATGGTGCCCTGAAATGGGGGCTATGTATAAAAAGTGCTGTAAATTCTACATTTTATTAAAATAGCCTTTAATAAAAGCTGATGATCTGCACTTTAACCACATTTGGACTGTTTGGATACAAATCTATAATTGTGGAGTACAGAGCCAAATCAAGACAAAATATGTCTTTGTCACAAACATTATGGAGGGCACTGTATGTGATCAAGTCACCACACAGACTACTAGGTTACAAAAATATATTCACAATAACATGAGTTGAGTACATATGCTTAATAGAATGTTGTGTAGTGATTTTCGTGCAAAAAATGTTCATGTTTTGTATGGTATTTTTAATAAACATTTACATACATTTTTCTATAACAAATCAGCAACATTGTCAAATTCATTTTCAACATACACAAGTACCAGCAAGTCCTTACCCTACAATATGTGCTGCAGTGCACGTGACAGTACTTACTGAGATACAAAATTACGTAAAAGATGCTATTTACAAAGTAATAGTTCCGTTAAGCAGTGCTGTGTTAACCCTGGTTAAGAATTCCCTGAACGTGTATTTGGTGGAAGCTTGACTTCCTGCAGAAGTGCTTCAAAGTCTGGAGAGCACACCAGCTTGTGCTTCACATTTCCCAGGACACTCATATCTCCAGCGAGGCCTTCAGATAACCGGACAGACACAAGTTGCTGGAAACATGAACAGACATTAAGTTCCTTACTATTTGCAGCAAATGATTCATATTTTATGGCACACATGGTTGCATTTCTGTGTATTAAACACTACCCCCCCCCCCCCCCCCTCCAAAAAAACACAGTTGTTCAAAGAGAAGCATAACAGTTGAAAAGAGATTAGCGCGGGTATAGAAGCTCGAAGTGAAATCACAAAAGGAAAGGCGCCATTTGCGCATGCTGTACCTGCAGGAAAGAAAACGCAGCTCCTTCTGAAACATCCATTATGATTTCCCCCACAGCCAGCTGGACTTTTCCAGATTTTCTGATCTGCAGCTTCCCTATCAGGCCCTCTGAGAAATCTGATAGGACGGGATTGGTGTCTTTCCCCACAGGCTCCTGTAAAAGCATCGCAGCATAAGAATACATTTTTTCCTGTGATAGATGTAGATTCCTAGAAATCATTGATTTTAAAGTAACACTTTTACCGCTACTCTGAAATACCACGAAATGCAACGCAACAAAAAGAGAATTACAGCACAAGGAACTAACTCGTGTTTTAACGTGAGACTGCCGCTTTTCTTGAGGTTTTGCGTCTTTCTTTGGGAGTTTTTCAGCGTACGATTCAGGCTGGCCAGGGATGGCGTCTGGAAGCTGGATGAAGAGCAGCTCTTCCTTCTCGGAAAGGGCGAGCTGCTGGAAGAGTTCTGCCACATTTGGCTGTTGAGGGTTCAAAGCCGCTTTGGCGAGCCGAGGGCACCTATGCGGCAGTGCTCTGGGTGCCGCCGAACTTGCGCGATCGCCCACCGTTTCTTCTTTCACTGCAGGGGGGGGGGGGGGGGGGGCAACTTAACCTGAATATGAGCATTTATTCTGAGGAAATTACATTAGTCCATGTATTAGTGTTATGTTCTATAGTTTACAGGTGACAAATTCTCTTGCACCATGAGTAAATTTTTTGTTTGGTGTCCCTCACAGTTGGCTTGTAACATACCTTGTCTAGGATAACTGTGTATGGTGTTCTCATTAACCCTGTACAGCCGACTTACCGTGAAGGGCCGTGTCACCCGTGAAAAAATCGCTTGATTGGTAGAGCGGAAGTTGAATTGGCCTGTTCCTCGCATCGTTTTTCAAACCTGGGTCATCCAAAAACTAGAAGCCAACAAAAAGGTGAAATTGTTTGCGACTACCACAATACGATTTCTTATTCTGACTGTAAACAAACTAGTCAGCTACGTATGTGGTTATTTCAGGATGAGTAAAACATAATCATGACATGCCAAACTGAGCGATTAGCTTTAATCTTTAGGTAATGTGGGTTTGCATAGGTTTGTATGTCTATGTGTAGTTACCTCATCCAATGTTCCTCCACAACTAAAAGCATTTTTACAACAGTCTTATAGGTGTCATCTTGCTCAAACCTACATCGTCCCGTTGAAGCTTCTGCAGAATCTCGTCCTCATCGTCTTCAGTAACATGTTTCTCCTTTTTAACACATTTTAAAACCGGCGAGTGTCCAAACTCACTCTGCTCTGTGCTGTCCCAGCTCCCTGAGGAAGGCGAAAGAGTTGTCAGGAAACATATATCATGATGTTAATGTACTGAATTCATATTCTGACGTAGAAAATGAGAATAATGGTAAAGAGATTATTTACCTATTTTCCTAATGGTGTCAGCTGGACCCTGTTCAAATATAGAGTGTGACTGAATGGTCTGGGGTCTCTCTCTCCTCCTTCCTCTGCCCTCCCTGTGCTTGTCTTCTTTTTCTTTTTTCTCTCTTTTTGGAGCATTGTGAGCTTCATCCTTTAGTCTACAAATAAAAAGAAACATGTCAATGAAATCCACCAAATTTTGTTTCAATATTTTCATTTTAACCCTCATATTATGTTGACATTTTATGACGCCTTTTATTATTGGGGTCAAATTGACCCCGAAAGTTTAAACTGACACAAAACTATTGTAATAGAAAAATTGACACTTTCTGGGTCACCTTTTGTGTGTCTCCCAATTGACTAGCCTTTTGTCCCTAAATATTAAAGGTCTGTGATGAAACATGTCATTTCAGAGCCTGAGTTAAGTGAACGTATGTGAAGTTTAAAACCTGTATAGGAAAGTACCACCATAATTAATCACTATAAAAAAATAAGAGATAACTAAAAGAAGGCTGTATATTTTCTTACATTTTATATAGCTACCCCACAAATGACCCCACATAACATCTTTGTATACAAAGTTGGTACAGGACTTTTGAAAACTATGTTTATTGTGTGTTCAATATTTATTCCCAACAAATCAGGAAAAGTCGTATAGTGTCATGATGAAAAAAAAAAGGTTAACTGGTTTTTAAGATGTCAAACATTGCATCGGGTCAAATTGACCCAGAACATATTATGAGGGTTCTGGCAGTTCATCTGTGTCATTTTGGAAATTATCAGAAATGTATCCAAGTTTGGGGCCCATTCCAATTTTTTATGCAGTTGTGATACTGGAAATAATTTGTGAAAACATGAAAACTATTTTGATTACAGAGAATACACTTACTCGTCTTTAGATTTCCGAACTGAATGTACATTCGGAATAAAGGTTTTCTGAAAGAAATAGGGGGAAATTAATAACACATTTTTAGAAACCTTGGGGAAATATACAATCATTTTCCTAGACTAAGTACATAACCGTTGCCAGATAACTGTCAAGTTGTACTCATTTGAGACCTTAATTTATAATCTATCTGAAGGAAGTGAAGGCGATTTAAAATTGTGGTAACACGGGGTGGAGTTAAATCTGTAAAACGTGCACTGGATGTTTGCAAAGATATATGGCTGTAGTAGGCCATGCAGAATGTACTAGAGTAGGACCTATTAATTGTGAGACTAATGTCATTTTGCAACGTAAACAGTTTTTTTCCTTAACAATATTTGTAACTTGTGAGTACCCCAAAAAACTTGATGCAAATCTCACCTTTTTAAACCCGCCCAGTGTAAGGTCTCTGGAACGCAAAGAGCTTAGGCGTCCCGGAGGGGGCGGAGGATTAAGGGACATTCGTCCCGGTAAACTTCTGCCCAGAGCAAAGCATTGTCTGGAGTCGGACGTCCCCGGAGTGTTTCCTGCGTTATCAGACTCGTGCTGGTCAGACATTCTGGAAAAAAAAACATGAATAAAATAATAATATATATATATTTAATAAAACCTGAAATTATTATTGAGACGTTTAGTAGAATCGCACTTCAAAATATTAACATTTACTGTATGAAAAATATGCCATTTTAGTAGCTACTGAAGTATATGCATATAATAAAGAGAAAGGAATTCTTCGTCTTAAACGAAGCGTTTTGAAGCTGCGTCCCGAGACTCCATAGGGTAAATAAAGCACTTTTTAAAATCGCTCGCGAGGGATAGAAAATGGTAAATATTTTAAATCGCCCACCTCCAATCTATATGCAAGAGCGTCCATTTTGTTCGTGGAATTTCCAGACGAGCTGCATCCTTAGGACTTACAGCTAATAGCACTCGAGCTAGGCTCGGTTATGCATTTATTTGACCTTGCACAAACCACACATTATACCCAAATACATGCATTATTGCTATTCGTATACTGTCATTTTGTTATCTGGCAAAACAATGCAGCGACACTTCCTGCTAGTGGTCACGTCAGCCTACGTCAATGGGCAAAGTCACGTGTTCTAAACACACACAGTGGTGATGTAGTTGCACTATCTAGAACATTTCAGCTTACTGAAATTGACCTAATATCATATTCAGAAGAGGTGCTTAATCAACATAGCATAGGGTAGCCTACTTATCTAGCTATAATTTACAGCCTATGTTTGCACTTATTTATATTTGTTTATTGCAGCGTTGTTTCATTATCCCTTGTTAATTTTAATGTGGCCACAAGGTGGCGGTGTTTAACAAGCTTGAAATTGTCGAAAATCAGTGTTCTACCAATCAGAGTGGATTTGTATCAGTGAGAGATATTTCAATTGAAAATATATTTGGAATATGTTGCCTTCTCATTTACCACTACATCTAAAAGCACATTTGCTGCAATTACCTTTTATTATATTCTTAAACATTCTATTCAATTTGGAATGATCCGTATTTTGGCTTGTTCATGAAAAACAGGTAGCTAGCCTAGTGCCTTTGTGGTTTCATATGGATGTTACCTTTATGACTGGGATTTGTTTTGTGCATTATTATGTATTTGATTTGTAAAAAAAAAAATAAACTGCCATAATTTAACTCACATTTAGTACTTTAATGATTTTATACATACACCCACTGGTCTGCAAATGTTGCTCACATAACTCAGGTGGATGCACGTCTGTTCTCTTTATATTGTAAGTTGTTTTAGAATAGAATATAATAGAATAGAATAACTTTTATTTTCCCATAAGGGAACTTCAGTTGTAGCCCCAGCAACAACAAAAAAGACATAGACAGTGGGGCAGACCCACAACACACAAACAAACATATCAAATAAAGACATTCAATAGGATCATTGCATTAATCAAACTAATTAAGTGAATTAAAGTGGAATACAGCCATGATTAAAAATAGCCCCCGCTGTCCCGAGATGTCCAGTGTCATTAAGCAGTCCAACAAAAACTCCACCTCCACGACTTTCCTCCATACACGCAGTGTTGCGGTCTCTGTCCACTGTCGAAACAGAACCGAACTGCATCAACCTTCCCAGTCGTCGCCTCACTCTTCCCCCGCAATATCTTCTCCTTCCCTTCCCTGGTTGCCTTTTGAAGATTGCCTGCACTCCCGGATCAGTCCCGACATCTTCAACTCAGGTGAAGAGCAAATGGTAAACTTTGTTGCTGCAGATCCAACGGACATTCCCGAGCACATGCTGTGAAATTGCGAATGCGTCTCCATGGTGATGACCACAAACAAAATTATATCGACTAGACAATTCGTCAATATTATCAAAACGAGCAGAAGTGCCCTGAAAAATCTCCAGCCCGCTTCCCCGTCCGACTACAGACACACAGCGCATGAAAAAACTAAAGACAAAAGCCCGACACAACAAAACACTTTCAAATGAATGAACACGAGAGACAGCTGGACTACATGTCTCCATTACAGCGCAACATGACGTCTTCTTTGGATAAGAGTGCTATATGTAATGTGATTTAATATAATTAAAGAAGCCTTATTTCTATCCCTTTTATCATAGACCCATAGGTAGCTTTTAAATGAATATGTGTAATGTCTTCATTGTTTGCTCTCCCTTTTAGGCCAGTTATTGGTGAATAGCTGATTACACATGCAGAATCACGAGGATCTCAATTGATCCAGTCAGGCAAGGGGCTAGCCTACACATTCCAGGTTCTGGCCAGGGCTATACCAACTATGACCACAAGTTCAGTGATCATTGACTGGCATCATCCCACCAGGGATAGGGTTTAACCACTGAATTGGCTCCTCGCAGTGATGGGTCATGATCCCATAGGTTACTAGTATTCATGATACATTCTTCTCTACTCTTGTCAGTTCTAGTTTTCCTGCAGTATTGTGTGGCCTGTAGTGTGTAAAACAGTCCTTGCAGGTGGGTGAATTGGGGAACTGTACACCGCTCTTCAGCAGCACTGCTTCTTGCATGAGTGTGGGTGGCTACACTCAAGGCACAATTGCTGATTCTACATTGGGAAGGGGAAAAGGGTGAAATGATCGCAAAAAATGTGTGGATATACTATAGCCTACAGTGCCTCTACCCCTCCATCTGGTCTGCAATCTGCAACTATGCCTGCCCCAAGATATGGAAAGTCTCAGGCTAATACAATACTTTCACCACCATCATCTTCTCCTAGATAATTGCACGAGGGTTCATTATCTACTGCCTCTTCCCGTTTAATATCCTAACAGTATTCCTCATCAACTGCTGAGGGCCATGGGTCTCTGTAAATGTCTGTAACTCTATCAAGTAGGAACACAATGCAAACACTCCTACTGACATTGACCTATTCCAGGCCTTGGCTTCTGACTTTTAATCAGAAACGGACTTTATTGGCCAAGTATGTTTTTATGCATGCAAGGAATTTGATAAATTAGTTGCTGTATGTGTATGACTCAAGACAAGACAAAGATGAGCCAAAATTGGGGGCGGGGGTCACTCTACTGGATAAATATTTTTGAACCACATGTGTTACAATGTCCACAGTCTATTTATCATCATCTGATTTATTTGTTTAAATTATTATTAATATAATGGCGCATATGAGCATGTTCTGCCAGCTCTGATAAGATGCGGGATTCAGCCAAAACAAAGAGAAAGAAAGAACTAATTTCATTTGAAAAGTCTGTTGAGAATGAATCCAGTCAATTAAGTGCTGCGCCGTATTGTTTTCATAATAACAAATTGAAACCAATTCCTAATCATAATATAGCCTAATACATTTTATTTGATTGTCGCCTTTCTGAACACTCAAGGTCACTTTACATTAAAAAAATCCTTTTGTTTTTCCCCTGGTAGGTTTTCTCCGTTTCCTCTTTGCTTCAACATTGTAGCCTATTATTTCCTCCTCTTCCACAGTGTCTTTGGAGGCGCATTTTTGTCAATTCACGGTTCACGAGCGTAGGCCTATAAAATAGAAAAGCTTGACTGATCGTTCTAAGATGTTTAAGTGTGCGTCAAAAACACACGTTTGTGAACTGCAGTGATTAGTTAGCGAGTAGAGCTGTAAATAAATAGCCTAGGCTACATCTTAGTGATTGTGCATTGCTCGTGAAATTCGTTGTGTTTTTCAGCCCAGCAGCACTGATGATCATTAGGCTATAGAAGAGATTTGGGAGGGGTGTGTGGGGGGAGCAAGTTTGACACATGTGAGAATCCCCGAAGCAGTTGGGATGCGTCCGCATACTTGAATTTTCAGTTGGCTAAACTAGTGGAGTAGGGTTTTAAGGGCGGCGCTTTGCAGATGGAGAAAAGTGTAAACCCAAAAGGAAATTGTGTAAGGCAGTAAAAAAAACAATGAGCCCCACTCACTTAGTTCCAGCGACAGGAGAGAGAGATATGCGTGCGATTAATGTTTAAGTATAGTGAAGTTTAAAGTCAGTGTGAGGCACTGGGGCTGCATGCTCTTAGCGGTCTTCTGTAGGCGCCATGGCCGCTCAATGCGACTCTTTGACCGGATATCTGCAACAATCGGACCCGGGCTCAAACAGCGAGCGTAGCACTGACTCCCCTTTGCCCGTCTCTGAGGATGACTCCAGTGGACCACCCGCCCCGCCAGACCCCGAGTGGACGGAGGAGAGATTTCGTGTTGATCGTAAGAAATTGGAAGTCATGTTATTAGGTAAATGAATCAAGAATTGTGTCTAATTTCCAAAATGGTCGTGGAAAAAAATGTAACCAGTTTCCCTTGTGAGGTCAGAATCCAGTGGTTCCCCCAAGCCCTTATCAAAGTAAAGTTGGGGAACTTTTTGAGTGTATGCTGACCAATATGGGGGGGAAATCGAATGCAATGTTAGTTCTGTTTCTCTACCCGTTAGTTTTAAAACATGCAGAATCGCGGTTTTTCGAAATACACGCGGTTATTCTGACTTGTGGTGTTAAGACCGCTTTTAATCGATTCATTTATTTTTAAAATTTCCTTGAGGACTGAGCCTGGTCGGTTACAGTCCTACTTGCTACCCAGCTAGCGCCAGAAGCTTCAGGCAAAAGTTTGAGGCTACTCTGTTTAACACGTAGTACAATTCTGGTCAAAACTGATCGGGCATTCGCTTCTGCAGACGTGAGTTCCCCTAAGGTTATGAGATGCATTGTGTGCGTTTCTGGGGTTTATTCGCTTTTGTTTATTCGGTTTATTTCGCTATCGGATTCTGCAAACTTTGGTTGAGCATGTTAGTTGTTAGATAGGCTTCAGGGGAAGCCAGTTCTGTCATACACACTAGCTAGGCTACTCCTTCCTGTATCGCAGGCTCTGTATCCAGTAGCTAGTAGCCTATGGCTATATTCTATTTTAGCTGTAGTAAATAGCCTACAACAGTTGTGTTACACGTTTGTTTTTAAGTAAAGCATCAACACATCGCGTAATTTGAGAGGTAGGCTACTGTTAAGGTGTTAACCTTTTAGGTTACCTTATTTTTATAACTCCTAGATAAATTGTTGTTCTTGTCACTGATTTAAAATATAAATCCAATATTAGCTTGCCGACTTCTCAGGTAGCTGGCATTTACTAGGCTACTCGAAGTATTGAATAGATGTAGACATTGTGCTAATTTCGTTGATTTCATACCAACTAAGATACAAAAGAATAAGACATACAATGTAACATCCGTTCACGCTTCATGTTACATTTGTTACAATATCGCCATGGAGCAGGAATTTTGGAAAATCCATTTAATGGTCTTTTTGCACATTAATTTTTCTGGGACCCTACTTTGCTCTGCATTATAGCCTACTATTATCATTTCTTCATCAAATATTTTCATCCAAAAAATGCTTTTAAACAGAATGCGTCTGGTTTTCTAGTTTAAAAGAAGGCCAAACTTAGGTTTGTCATTGTATGATTAAAATAAATAAAATTAATTCAATAATTTTGAAAATCATACATTTTCAGCATGAAATGCTTTGATGTCGCAAAGTAGCTGGTGCAATATCCATGTCTGCTTGTCTCATCTAGTTTTTGTCCTTTCATCTTCATGTCTCATTCGCATGTGAGAGGTTGGTTCATGCAGACTTGTTTAGGTAATTAGTACTTGGCTGCTATTGTGCTTTCCAAGTGTTTTTTTCCCCCTTTCCAACTTTGGTAGGTCTGCAAGTTTAAAAGAATGCAATGCTAATCAGCAGCCTTTTTGCCCTTCAGTTATAATTGACAGCGAGCCTTGTGTGCATTAACTGTCAGATTATGTAAAAACATCCTTAATATGTGACAAATTAATCTAAAACATGACCAATAGAGGTCAGTGTTGAATTTATAGAACAGCATTCCCGTTTGTCTTCACAAGCAATGGCAGCTTTTGAGACTACTGTAAGCATGGTCAGGTTGTCTCTGGAAGGTATGGCAACACAGGACACAGTAATAATAATATGCATTGCTATTAAAAAAACGAGTATATAATGGGCATGTTCATAACTTATTTTATACCTAATAATAAAAATCACCCAAGTCTACATTTAACAGCTTTCCTTTTAGTGGAACAATGATAAAAAAAAATATATATATTTGCCCAGAGTTTAGGAATATACAGAATACAATATTTGTTTCACAATTGGAAATGTTGAACCTTTAACAGCTTTTAAGTGTGAAAATGATGCTATCTGTGGATGACTGGACTGCACACAAACAAACTGGAGTTTGCCTTTTGGGGCGAATGCCCATTAAAATTGTGTAGGCACTTGTTTAGTTGCTGTTTTTGAGGGCCCTTCAGGGAGGGCATACAAAGTTCCCCAGCTTTGACAAGCTCTGTCGTAATCCTTTTGGCAGTATCTGTGTGCATTCCTTTGCATGTGTCCACACTGTGGGTGGATCCTTGCTGGGAACGAGAAGCTGACCTCAGTTTTGTTTCAGATGCCAATTTGTTTTAGATGATCTGTTTAAGTGGCAAGCAGTCATCCTGGGTGTCAGAGATTCTTTTGGTTTTTATTGATTAGCAACTGAATTCTTTAGCCTTTATTGCTCATTCTGGTACTTTACATGATTGAAGTGGAATGCCAGAGGTTAGCTAAAATTAATTCTGGGAAGCATATCGACAGCCTCATAACAAAAGTGCCTAAGTCATTTTTTGGACATTTTGAGATTTTCTGCCTAAATCGCTTGATTTATCATTCGTCAACAGTGTAAAAATGCTCAAGTCACTGCAGGTCACTGTGCACTTCCAGAACCACTCTAAGAAAGAGTTAATAAATACTCATTGACGTAGAATTGCAGCAGTTTTTTGCCTTTTTCTCAAAACTACAAAAAATGACTTAGGCACTTTTGTTATGAGGCTGTCGATATGCTTAAATTGCATAATATCCTGTATGGCTGTGTTGAATTATTTTGGCTGATGGTATAAAGATATAATGAGAAAATTATTTTAGATATAGACATGCGCACAGTAGAATTATTAAATGTATTCACATTCACTGTACAAGTAACCTCTGTAGGCTAATGGTACCATCTAATAGCTTGAAAAGTATCCAATCATTTTGACTGTAGAGAAGGACAGGCACAGTGGGTCCTGAAATAGGAACTGGCAAATTGGAATTTCATAGGGAAATTGGCTTGTCTGGTTGATTAGTTCTCAGGGTGAATTTAGCTGAGTGTGTCCAGGATCTGCTCCAACACTGTTTTTATGTGAATAATGCTTGCTCACCCCTTAAGGAAAGAGTATTTTTGTCAGTGTGTCTCGTCCTTCACTGACTCACTGTTGTTGGGCTGTGTGGTATTTGCTTGAGGAGGGTTTTCTCTGCAGGAGGTCAGTTAATCTTCAACTGTTCAGAATTCCATCTCATTCTGCATCCTCATTTAGGAGAACCTTTGTTTGACATTGTCCTTGATATATGAGGCAATCTTTCGGGGAAAAAATCAAAACATTCCTTTTCAATGTGGCGGCGTCTTCCTAGGAGTCGGTTCTAAACACGGTTAAGTCTGATGGGCTGGACCTAAGGAGACCAACGTGTCTTATAAATGATCACTACACACATGCTTGTTTTGAAGTGCCAGAACGTAATGTGATTTTTTTAATGAACATTTCTGTTTAGGGGAATCTCTTGCAATATACAATTATATGTAAAAGTATTGGAACAGTGACATATTAGATAGGGCAAATCTTTGTTGATATGGCTCTGTACTCCGGCACACTGCATTTAAACACTGACTAATTTGAGGCTATGTACATCCATAATGTGTGATCTGTCTAGGAACTGCTCAAAATCCAAAGCATTATCTGTGGAACATGGTGGAGGTAATGTTATGGCTTGGCCATGTATGGCTGCCACTTGGACTGGCTCACATTTCTTCATTGATGAGGTGATCGCAGGTAGCAGCAGCAGCAGGATGAATTCTGAAGTGTTCAGACAAATATTATCTGCTCAGATCCAACCAGATGCCTCCAAACACACTGGACGGCACTTTACCCTGCAGCAGGACAATCCCAAACGTACTGCTTAAGCAACCAAGGAGTTTTTCTGGGCCAAAAAAGTGGCATTTTCTTGACTGACCATGTCAGTCACCTGCCCTAAACCCAAGTGAACATGTGTTTCACTGGCTGAAGACAAAACTGCAGGCAAAATGCTCCAGAAACAAACAGGAACTGAAGATGGCTGCAGTACAGGCCTGGCAGAGCATCACCAGGGAAGATATCCAGCTTCTGGTGATGTGTATGGGTTGCAGACTTCAGGCAGTCATCAAATGCAAGGGATTTGCAACCAAGTACTAAACATGATGACTAGATTATGCTAATGTGTCCAGTTATTTTTTCTTATTTTTTAGGGGCGGCAGTATAGTATAATGGTTAAGGAACTGGCCTTGTAACTGAAAGGTTGCAGGTTCGATTCCCAGGTAGGACACTGCCGTTGTACCCTTGAGCAAGGTACCTAACCTGAATTGCTTCAGTATATATCCAGCTGTATAATTGGATAATATATGTATAAAAAAATATAAAAAAAGGAAATGCTAAAAAGTTGTGTAAGTCGCTCTGGATAAGAGCGTCTGCTAAATGTAAATAATGTAAAAAAAAAAAATGGATAGTGTGCGTGTCCGTGCATTTCGTTAGAACTTAATTGTAATGATTGTAAGAATGTTTGTGGAATGATACACTCACAGTGAACAGCCGTGAACTGTCCAACGTGACCGTGTCCTGTTACGCTCCTCCCTAATCGTGAGCCAAGCAGTCTGCCACGTTACTTCATCTGTATGAAGCGCTCTTAGTCTGTTTTGATATTCAGCCTGTGGTTTTAAGTAGAACAAGATGACGATGATGGTGACGCGCGCAATGTTTGTTGTGCTAGCTTGCGCCAGACGAATTGACGTTTTAAGAATGGAATTCAATCAGATGTTTCACGTCTTAAATCCAGTTGGATATTTAATTTTTTTTTATCTGTAAGCCATTCCAGTGATGGAGCTAAAAGGAATGTCTCGCATTTTGTTTTGAAAACTCCATCCTCTTGCCTCCCCATGGTGTGCAACCGAGTTCCTGTCCCTGAAGTTCAAAGTGGCGTGTGTTTTCAGATAATTCTTCTCTGGTAAACTCCCACCTCATGCGTGAGCGGCCTACCAGGTTATCTGACAACCTCATTTAAATGTTAAAGTCGAGATTGACAGCCTGGTGAAGTGCCAACATTTACACGAATGAAGTACTTTGAGGGTACGTCCATACTTGCATATCTAGGACTAATGGACTCCCCCGCTATGTGTTATTGATTTTCCGTGTTCAATGGGGTGTGAAAACGGCGTGGGGGGGGTTGTTTTTTTTGTTGAATGCATATTCAAATTTTGAAATTGTCTGCTGTCTTGCTTATTAATTTTTACTGGTTTATCCAACCGTTTTTGTATCCACCTCCCCTCTGGTTCTGTTGAGTTTGGTTATGACTGTTTTACTTCCCTCCATTGGACATGTGCGTACTACCCAAGTGAATACAATGATAACTCCCTTTGTTTTGCACTCGTGGCTAATTGATAAGGCCATCATTGCCATCGTTACCGCAGAATTGATCCACATGTGGCCTTGTTTATTTTGGACTCGAAACTAAGGAAGTGCCTTTTCCGGATGTACATTATTCCGAACCCTGCTGAATTAATTGTATGAATTAATGGTGCGGGGATGTTTGTTCTAGATTATATTGTCTGTGAAGTGACCCTTATCTTCCCATTTCAGAAACTGAAGTAACTTAACTCTCAAACATGGCTGTTAACTTGCGGCATCTCTGTGAGGTTAAGAAAGCGCATCAGTGGTAACCAAGAATTTCCTACCTGTGAGTGGTTATTTATCTCCCCATCTGCAGACTTCATGCTCCGTCTGTGACCAAATCCAGGAGAAAAGTAAACATTTTCCACAGACATGTAAACTATTACTCCCATGTTTGGGCAAGCACTGCTTTAAGGAACAAAGGCAATTAATTGAATTAAGCTCTACTGGCAGAATGGACCTTACAAGTTGGGCTCATGCAGTCATAGAATGTGTTATACGTATCATTTGTGGCCACACTGACCAAAACGAAGCCATGCTATTGGCCCTGAAAGTAACCACTGCACCAAAGTATATCTTTCCTTTTATCTCACACTACAATAAGGGCCTAATTTACTAAAAGCTTTAGTGTGTGCAAACTAATAACAAAGCCAATAATTGGTGCAAAACAAATACCACGACCAATCATTGGTCATGTTCTTAGTTTTGCATGTGCTGAAAGGCTTTGCATATGTTAAAGGTCTTAGTAAATGAAGCCCTAAATCAGCAAAGAAAGATGGCTTATCCTTTGTAACACTGGAGCGCAATCACATCCTGTTTGATAGTTTCACAATTGGACATGTGACAGTGTAATGAAATCATTCAGTTGATTAAGTGTCTTTATGAACTTGTTTTCAGCTGCATTTGAGAAGAAAGTAATTTGTTCAACAAGAAGTAGGAGGAATGAAGTAGCTACTCAACACAAATTGGTGTCAGTTAAAATGATTCACATGTCCATCATGTTTCTTGTTTTGCAAATATTGGAAAGGTCTAACTGTTCCCCGCCCACCTAGCCTACCGACATACTCTCACACTCTCAACATACTCTCACTCTGAATTTAGATTTGGCATGTTTTTAATTTATTGTATTTTTATTTATTTATTTATTTTTTGCTTACCTCGTAAAGTTTGAGAAACATGCGTCTTTGTATGTCACATTATTTCTCATTTTCAGTGAAAGTTAAAGGGATAGTTCGGAATTTAGGACATAATGTCTCAATTACGACTTACCCATGATGTAGTTGATTGATGGAAACCATTTTCAGCTAATTCCATGCTGTCCCTTCTTTTGGACATACACACATTGCTAATGCTAGCGCAACTCTATGGCAACCGGTAGCATCCACTACCAAACACATTTAAACACTCCACAGTGCACCCAAAGCAAATAAAATACGACGATCGGGGTTATTTTGAGTGTTTATACCATCATTTTTGAAGTCAAACTATCGTTGAATCCTTTACTTTGTGCTGACCTAATATTCTCTGTGGAAGTAAGGCGGCGGAGCGAACGTGGCCATTGCAACTTGTTACTCTTCTTTGTTGTTGTTGTCGACCAGTGCAGGCACTACATTCGTAGGTAACGTAAAGTATCACTCCCCCGATAGACTGTCGTCGTATTTTATTTGCTTTGGGTGCACTGTGGAGTGTTTAAGTGCGTTTGGTAGTGGATGCTACCGGTTGCCATAGAGTTGCGCTAGCATTAGCAATGTGTGTATGTCCAAAAGAAGGGACAGCATGGAATTAGCTGAAAATGGTTTCCATCAATCAAATACATCATGGGTAAGTCGTAATTGAGACATTATGTCCAAAATTCCGAACTATCCCTTTAAGGAGCCCAAAGAGTACAGTTTACGATGGCATAGTTTTTTCAGACGTATTTTTCTCAGTAAAAATGTGTAGCATCAAAGAATGGGTTTTTCTCAAGGACAGCGGGGTAAAGGAGCATTATGTTACTGCTGAAGGAAAAAAAAGTGAGTTACAAATTTGTTTTATGGCAGCCAGTTATTTTGTGCGGTCCATATTCTGTTTGAACTCTTCTTGGTGACATGGGAATTGCCATTTCATGATTGCAATCACTCAAGGGTGAGGTGGGCTGCCCTCTGACCCCCTGATGGCCCTTGTTTGGGCCACATGTGGTCGAGCAAGGCCTGGGAAGGAAAGACCCGACGTGCTCTGTAGACGGACATGTTTTTTTATCCTTGGAGCAAGCCGTGACTTGGCCCGCGGAGGGTGGGTCAGGTCCAGCACCAAATCGTGCCGTAAGACCCGCAGATCGGGCAAACCGAGCATGTTTGTTTAAATTTACACCTGGGCTTCATAGTTCCTGAGGGCTACTAAATATGATGTCGCTGCAAATTTAATAAACAGAATGAAGCAATTATGGAGAACATTTTCCCCTTCACAGATGCTGTGGAAATGTACGGTTCTTTTCCTTCTCTCTGGTTTCCATGGTAGCGTGCCTAAACAGTAACACATGAAGTAGACAGGCTGAGATGACACATCATGTTAATTTATCAGGAGCTTGGCAAGCAGGGCAGAAAGTTTGACCTTTTTTGGCCTATCAGGATATGAGGGATCTTGCATATGGATTAATACTGTGATCCTGATATGTATTTATATCAGGAACGACACAATTGCCTGAGAGGGGAAAATAGAGGGAGCAGGTAGGCTGTAGGATATCCTTTTGAGACTGTAGGTACAGAGTAATCCATATAAATTCACTGTGCAATTATGGGCTCTGAACGGCATTTTCACAGTACTCTTCACTAGTTGCCAGTAATGAATATCTATTCTGTATTGCTACAGTCCATAATAACTTAAGTGTTACGCAGTGGCTGCCGTACTTCTGATAATGAACATTCATATTAAATGTATGCCCTCCTCAGGGAGACACTTTTATGCTTTATCAATTATGTGATATAAAAATATTACCGAAACAAAAATTGATTACAGGTCATCATCTCCTTTAGATAATGTCTAGGATGATACTTTGCTACAAGCCAGTGTGTGTAATATAAACTCTTTTTTTTATATTTAGTGTTGATTTGTTTAAATTAACTTGTAGTTTTATGACTTCTGCCCAGCTTGTGTATTGAATACCATTTCATTGTGCGCTCACACACTTGTCAGGCAAACAGTAGTAAGGTTCTAAGCAGGTAGCATGGTGATTTCCATTGTTCACTTGCAAATAAGTAAAAATGAGAGCAGCGTGCAAATATTATTGCAAAATCATTTTGCCCGCCTTTCCTTCCACAGGTTATTAACCCATATAATCATTATCTCCATGGCCTATGTTTAAATAGATGTTTGTCCTGTACAGTAGGCTATTTTTTATTGTTGTCCTGAGTCAGCCAGGGGAACAAGGGGCAAATGGATAATCAATGCACCCGGTGTTTTCCGGAAGACTAGCTTGGTTTTGGGGCTGTTGCAATATCAAACCGGATTGTACGTAAGATAAGTTCGTTTAAATTGGTAAACAGATTTGTTTTTCCCCTTCATCAGCATAGATGTCTTCGCTCTGAAGAATATAACCACAGATATTTCCTGATAGGCTTGGTGCAGGCGGGAGCAAAGTCTTCATCTTTCTGTTGTCCGCCGAATAAAAGTAACGGGGGGCAGGAAGTGAAGGCCGTATGGAATGCGCTCAGGGCTGGCTCTCCGCTGGAGCGGGGCCTAGGGAAACAACTCGCCTGTTTTAAAAATTTTTTTTTAAAAACCAAGCGTGGCTCTGTGCTCAAGCAGCGCCGGGCCAATTGAATTGAAACTCGTTCCATATTGTGTCTATCGCAGAATAAACATTTTGTTGGAGATTGAGGATTCGCTTTGTGCGTAGGAGGGAAGGCGCATAGTCAAAATCCCGCTGAAATTCCGGGTGCCTTTTTCCAGGAGCCTACAGGCCGTGACCTTAACTGAAAGGCCAAAACCTTGTACTTATTTACTTATGCTAATGCATATTAATTTCAGCGTGCCAGTTTGTTCTCAGTTGAGTTGTCCGTTACCGGTGTCTCAAGCGCACTGCAGGCGGCAGGGACGCCCTCGCTTGTCGTGCTGGAGGGGTCTTGAGGGGAACTGGGAGAAGCTTCCCAGTGTTCACATGGGTTAATTCACAGCAGCTGTCTGAGAAGTTCTGCATTTGAGAAAAAGAAGAAGAAGAAGAAGAAGAAGAAGAAGAAAAAAAAAAACACTGGCTTTGACCGGCAACTTTTGTTATGACAAGTGAAAGAATAGACCATTACACAACAGCCAGCTTGTGTCCTCGAGAGATGTAGGCCGCAAACAAAACAGAACAGATGTATTATTGTATTATTTTGATGGCAAAGTAAACATC
The DNA here is from genome assembly GCA_029718625.1 of Synaphobranchus kaupii. Taxonomy (NCBI): domain Eukaryota; kingdom Metazoa; phylum Chordata; class Actinopteri; order Anguilliformes; family Synaphobranchidae; genus Synaphobranchus; species Synaphobranchus kaupii. Next base: position 102,589,679 of record CM056379.1, on the reverse strand, counting down.
CAAAGCATTTATCTCCTGTTATGTATTTTTATTTATTTCATCCGAGACTGGCTGTGCTTATTTTGTTAAAGAATCAATTGATAGTATGGTGTGTCTGTTTTTCTAACCAAAATATAAATTAAAAAAGTGTAGCCTATATTAATGTAAATTGAGAAGTTTATTGAACCTTTGTGGATTTCGGGCACTCGATATAGGTTTTCCCTTAATTGCAATGGATCTTGTCAGTATGATACATTGTATATTTGTTGTAGTAGAAGTACACCATGTATGTTGCTCTCTTATTAAAAGGTACATTTTTGTCCACTTTTGAATTTTGTGAATTGACATATAATTGGCTCTATTACCTTGAGCTCCTTTTGATCAGCCATAATGCGTAATGTATTTCAATTACCCTGTCATTATTTGACTTTGCCATGTCCTGTCAAAATATTTTCAAACAGCATTAATGTCCAGCCAACTGCAACAAAAAGGATATAAATTAGCTTCCAGTTGGTCTAAGGAAAATCCTGATTGACACTGCAAGCTGTAGTATCCATGGGACACCTTCCAACATAGGCCTTAATACAGTGTTTTGTTGCCTTTTACCTGGATTTAGGACTGTCCTGTTTGCGTACTGTCCATGCCATTCTCATCAATCATACCCAACTAAATCAATGAATTCAATTTTTTTTTAAAGTAATAAAAAAAATTCATTTGTAGTCGGTATATTTTTAGTTGTTTTTAATAAATTCATTCAAGTAAAATATTTCGCCTGGACGTCTTTTAGTATTAGTTCCCATATCAAAGTGGAGGGCTGTCTTACTGTGTGCATAAAAAAATGGACAATCTCATACAGTTTTAAAATAGATATTCATAATTTGTATAAGCACATTGACACTGTGTTCTTTCTAATTAGTTTAAAACACACGGAAATGGAATGAAGTATGCCTAGTTCACGTGTATGTTTTGTAATAGTGACTTCGTGCAACTTGACAGTTGGGCTATAGAATAGAATAGAATAACTTTTATTTTCCCGCTAGGGAATTTCAGTTGTAGCCCCAGCAACAACAAAAAAGACATAGACAGTGGGACAGACCCACAACACACTAACATATCAAACAAAGACATTCAGTATAATCATTGCATTAATCTAACTAATTAAGTGATTAAGTGAATTAAAGTGGAATACAGCCATGATTAAAAATGGGTTTTCTTATTTCAGGTTCAGAAGTAGGACGTTTTGGGTGTTTTGGTGGATGAACCTCTCCAATGTTCAGAATATCAGACGGCAATATATGACGGAAAGTCACTATACAGACTAGAGAGCACATCGCCTGCACACAGACTGCGCTACAGTATAACAAACATTGTCCGGTTTAGTTATCATTTTTCTTATGCCCTACACTCAATACAAGTCTCCTTTGAGCTGTAGATTCAGCTATTCTAGCATGCTACGAAACATGCTGCTACAATTAGCCAATTATATAGAACTTGCTTACGCATAAGATTCCTTAATCTGGCACATGACGATGCTCTGAGACATATAATATCATCGAGCCCCAGAAGTCTGGAAACCCTGCCTTTTGTTCCTTAAGAAAATAAAAACCGGAAGGAGATTAAACTTGCCCACCTGACCGATTCTGGGTTTTCCCGGCCCATTTTCGCTTGGCTAGAGCTGTGTGTGTATAGGGAATTTAGTTTCTTATATTTTGTTTTGAAGTTAGTTGCAGGCCTTCCTGAGAACAGATTCACATTCTGCCAGGTTTGTGGTAGCTGGCACTCATTCCTGTGAAATGGTCTGTATCAGTTGTAATTAGACAATCAGTGTGCATAATTGGTATTTTTTTTTTTTCCGTTTCTTTCTTTTTTTTAAATAAATGGGAAGTGAAGAGATGGCAAGTGGTTCAGCTTGGTGTAGCTGTCTTGGCTGTGACTGAAATGCAAATGCGCTCGTACTTAGCCCAACAAAATAAACTCCGTCCGGTTTTGTATGGTCTGAAAGGTGAACCTGGTTTAAATGGACCCAGAGGAATGAATTTTTCCAGTGGAAGTGGCGTGTCACTCGGAGGTAGACGTTGTCAGGGAATGGTTAGTAGTTTTGCATACTTTCCGCCACACTCAATCAGCCTGGCCCATTATAAGAGTTCTTTCAGACCCGGGCCCATATTCAGCGTAATAATAATGTGTCCTGCATCCAGCATTGAGTTACTAAATAAAGGAAGTGTTGGCCTATGTTGTTTTCCTTCATTACCTTTTTTGGCCATATTCAGTGACCCTGTGCGCTGTTGCGTAGGTTATGAAAACACAGTAAGACTTAATGAGCTTCCATACCCACAGTTAAGGAGAGAGCACATAGCAGGTAAACTGAACCTGAACTTGGGTCTAACTTGGCTGGTTAGGGTTACACTGATGGCAGTCACTGCCCCCTGCTGTATCGGAGCATTGCTGTAACTGATTATTTGTTTCCATGGCAATGTGAGAGTGACTGGTGCCGGTCAAGAGGAAAACGATTGTGATAAAGAAAAAAAAGACACGGATTTGTAATCCTTTTTATATCGCCTTTTATTTCATTTTAGTGTTTGGGCTCTTGCCTTTGTCACCACATTAAATGGAGAAACGGACTGCCTTCATGTGGTGGAGGAAATTCTGTGAGTGTGTGGGCACCTTTAGTCTTATTTTAGCAACTCACTACTGCTTCTGTGCTCATGGGAAAACCCCCCCCCCCCCCCCCCCAACTCCCCTTCCAAAACTGCCTTAAGAACTCCCCTCACGCCTGTAAGAAGGTACCTCACCTCGGCAAGAAGGTACCAGTGTAACTCGCCAGTTTTATTTTATTATTATCTGTTTTTGTGTTGTAAAATGCATTGTGTGAAATGCATTTTGGCTGTAAACTCCATGTACTGGAAGCCCCATCTGATGGTGATAACAACGCTCTGGGTTCACTGAAGGGATTCACTGGTGTTTATGAACTCTGCGGGTCCTTCACATGCACCACGAGAACGCAGTTCACACGCTGCAGTGTTATTCCTGCCATTAGTATGACTTTGTGGGGCCTGTAACCAAGTTGGTTCTGAATATGTTCTGACTAATAATCCTAGGCTTGAAGGAATGATGCCAAAAATGCAAACAGAGTTTGCTTTTTACATGTTTAAGATCAAATAACAGCATCCCGCTGGCAAATGCATGAACTCTGAAATATGATCCCCAGGACTTACATAATTGTATAGACCCTTTAGATGACTTCTTATGCTTTTTAAAAAATGAATATTTTGAATAGCTTAAATTGTGTTATGAACCTTATACTTTGTGCTTGGCCACAAAGGATTTCCACTAAATGGTTGTGTCCACATCCTTATCAGGTAATTTAAATACTATTTTTGTAAGATTATTACAATTATTTTGTGTCAGTCACTGACAGAGGCCTTTTGTTTAATATTACTGTCCGTAATATTTGCATTTATTTATTGTTCTCGAGCTAAGAGCAAAGCTTGAGAGCATTTATTCTCAAAACTTGTCGTACAAGGCCAAAATATTTTCACAAGGCAAACATATTTTCAAAACCAAACAGTGAAATCACGCTTGTGCAATCAGTTTGTCCTCTAATCCACTCTGTCTAAAAAACGAATAATGTGTTATGCATTTAACTGCCATTTAAAAACTATTAGGGCGTACAGTGTGTTGTCTGCATTATGTAACCTTTCCATTACGACGTTACGTAAAATGATGACATTGCCCAGCGATTATAAAGTCAGCGAATAGCTTTGTTGAAATCCTGGACTGAAACAGAACATTACACATCTGTGGCGATGTTTTAGCGTTGTCAGGGGCAACGGTAGACTATCTTTGCTTGGCCCATTTTTATCTTTAAAGGCCCATTGAAACAAGCGGCTGGGAATTGCATCCTCCTTTCTTCTGGAATTCTGGGAGCAGCCGGTTTCCAGCAGGGGTGAGGGGTCACAGGTGAACCTTTCCTCTGTTGAAGGATGGCGGTAGTGCACAGGGCATGGGCAATAGAGAAAGAAGAACATTGCATTGTTATAACGCTTGTCATTCGCATGCTGTTTAATATGAGTACAAATGAGGCCACTTAAGACTGGTTCAACACCACAACGGGAGAGTGGTGTGTTGAGACACGAGGTTAAGAAAGTTGAGTTCACGCAAGGAAAAGGACTGTGTTCCAGAAATAGTCCTAACAGTATTTCTATTTTCATGAATTGCTCTCAGAGAATTTTAAACATAGTAATTGAACGATTGAAAAATTATTTGGAGGTTAATGAACTGTTCCCAAGCAGTCTGTATAGTGAAACGGGAGTTTGACATTGATCTTAGGGTTCATTAACTTGATTTATTTTTCTGGCACGTCCAGGGAAACAGAATACAGTGGTATTTTTACGCCACTGTAGCTCCCATTTAGTTTCCACAGGCGTAAATTCTCCGACATAAAAAGTACTGACTGGATTCAGAATGAAATGTCATCTGTATCCATCACTCTTCATAAGATTGTAAATAAGACTTACCAAATATCCAACTTACATGATTAGCAATGTGTCAAACTAGATTTAATCTGCCTGATTTGTGACCTGTGTACAAATTCTCAATAAAACAAAGTGCCCATGAGTTCTGTAAAATGCCGATAAAGCCTTTCATTCTAATAAAGAAAAGCTTTTCAACCGATATTTCATAGGGTACAGAGTCTAGACAACCATAAATTATATTAAACAGCATTATGCATGTTTAAAATATGCCAAAAGGAAACGTTTGATATTGTTTATTGCATATGCACATTCGCTTGGAAGGCAGCGCTCGCATTTGAACAGGCAACAGCAGTGAAAAGCTGAGCTGTCCGTAGTATCATTAGCACAACCTCTCTTAGTATCGATGTTTGAAGCCCTCAGATTCACATGCGATGTCATTCCTCCATTTGTATCCATCCCAGCAAGTTTCCCTGTTGACACAGTAAAGATTGGATTGTCAACCAGTTTATCTTTCAGTGCTGTACGTAGCCCTAAGTACTAGTGATGGTTCAGTACATTTTTGGTATGTTTTGCCCGACTGGCAATGGAGCTATGTGTGTGTTCTTGTTTGCTTTTCAATTTATGTATGTGTGTGCACATGATTGCCCGTGTGATATATTTATGCTTCTTGTTTGGCGCACAGTGGTTCTGTAATGGAGCTGGCCTCTAGACTGGAGGGGTGGTGGATGTTATGCTACTTGTAGCACTGCTAGTTTATCTTGGTGGAAAGCGCACTACCTCCTTTGTCCCAGAAAAAAAGAATGTCTTAAATGGGAGTCAAAATATATAAAAGTATAAACTTTTTGAGTGTCCTCAGATAAGGGCGTATGCTAGCATGCTAATAAAATAAGCAATGTAATGCAGTAACAGCAATATCTCTGCCTGTTTTGAAAGAAAAGTTGGTCCATGTGTTATGTGGAAGTGTGATTTGATATAGCTGGGCTTGGGAGGACTACATTATCCTTATTAAACATCCCACTTCCTCAGCTCAAACTCCTTTGTCTGCTGAGAATTTTTCTTTCTTTTTGTCAAGGCCTTGCGATTTTTAAGACCTGTGGTTTTTCCCCTTTTCAGCTAGTGTGCTCCCAAAACATCCCTGTCATAAAAAGATTAAGAAAATACCTTGCCATAAATAAACAGTTCAAATTCATCTGGGCTCATAACATGAATCTTGGCACGGATCAGATGGCCATCGCTGGCGTCAAGTCCGCGAGTGGTTTCGTGGTTTCATTGTTCGCTGTGACTGTTCGGTGTAGCTTTCCTGGGAATCTTTGGTCGGAGGTGCATTTTGATTTCAACAAGGGTTTATTTGACAGTTTCACGTTTATCTGGTCATTTGTCTTGCTGGTGTATATTTGTAGATGCGCGGAAGGAGCCAACCAGAGGCAGATTTGGCAGTGGAAACAATGCAAGTTGGATGCGTTTTTAATGGTGTTCTAAATTGCAGTGGCGTGTTTTGGCTCTTGACATTATGCGAGCTTTCTGTAGCCGCTAAGCCGCCTTGTGAGCGCAATTCTTTGCTTTGTTGATGATGCTTTTGTCCCTTATCCAAGTACAGCTCCGAGTGGTCCCCCCCCCCGTCTCTGCTATCCAGACATCTCCAGACCTTTTCCTCTCTGGGGACTCACAGCCCTGTTGACTTCATGGATTTAATCTAATTTAATGATGAAAAGCCTTTGTGCCCTTGGCTACCTGCAGTTTGTCCCTGCGCTAGACTAGCCAGGGAGGCAAGATGCAGGGCATACTGATCTGAGCCACAGGGCGCAGCGCCAGCTCCAGCTCGGCACCGCTTCCTGACTCTCCCGGTTTCTTATGGTCCTTGATTTTGGCCGTTTAGGATCTTCCGTGATTTGCCTGGGGGATAGACGTGGACGTGGGTCAGCTCCGCTCTCTGCGGGCACCTGACCCTTCCGTTGTTTGTACGTCGCTCTTTAGTACGTTGTGTGTTTTTTTGTGTTACGTCTTGTGCACTTTGTGGCGCACTGAGGGTTTAGCTCGATAATGTCCGCGGAGAAAACCGCTGATACTTGCATAACAATGACATTCTCGACGGTACATGCCATTCATTTACCCCCCAAAGAAAAACAGATGTTTAACAGAACTTTGGCTGAATAATTATTTTTATCTCTAACTAGTATGCATGGAATTTTCCTTTATCTGGGTTGGTGGTTTCATTACACATCGCTCCATCTGAAATTGATTCATCCGAAGCCATCCTCTAAGATGCTGGCGTGAACTCTATTACACTTTTGCTGAGGTCAGGAAATGTTTAACTACACTGGTAGACATGTGCTAGCTGCCTGCTTTTCACAGAAGAAAGTCACCAGCCTAAGTACCCGCACTCTCTAATATTTCGTTGGACCGCCTTTAGCTTTGATTACGGAGTGCATTCGTCAAGGCATTGTTTCGACAACCTTATGCAACATCACAACATTTATTTCCGTCCAGAGTTGCATTCCTTTTTGGCCGAGGTCTTGTTTTGATGATGGGAGAGTCGAACCACTCCGTAAAGTCTTCTCTAGCACATCCCAAAGACTTTCACTGGGGTTAAGGTCAGGACTCTGGTGGCCAATCCATGTGTGAAAATGATTCCTCATGCTCCCTGAACCACTCTTTCACAATTTGAGCCCGATGAATCTTGGCATTGTCGTCCTGGAATATGCCCATTGATGGGTTAACCTGGTCATTCAGTACATTCAGGTACTCAGCTGACTTCATTTTATTGCTGCATAACGTTGCTGAGCCTAGACCTGACCAATTGAAGCAACCCCAGATCTTAACACTGCCTCCAGAGGCTTGTACAGTGGGCGCTATGCATGATTTTTTTTGTTTTTGGCCCATCTAAGTGTATCTAAGGCTGAAAGGTTGAATTGTCTTTCCAAAATGACTAGTAATTTAACTTTTTGTTAACACATGCTTTAATATCTGTAACTGCAACTTAAACAGAAATATAGCCATTTCAGCATGGATGTAAGTAGATATGTGTCTATTTAGGGTCCCATTAGATATAATGGTGAACTGTGTTATTATTTTTAAAAAATCAACATTTCATTTTTATATAATAGGAAAGGACCATGAGAACTGCCTGATTGTATCACACAAATCCTCCTCACAGGGAAAACGTTGGCTTGACTCATACAGAAGAGTCCAGTAATACATTGCAATGGGGTTCACTCTTTATTTGAGTCTGGATTCAGGTCTCTTGAGTCTTGACTTAAGGTGATTTAGTTTGGTGGAAAGAAGACTTCATTAGAAGTGCATTTTCCCTCATAATGCGCCTCTCAGCCGAACAGTTCCGGCAAATGAATGCAGTCAGTTTCCTGGATAGATTACCTTATGTCAATATTGGGTTCTTATTTTCATAAATGCCTTCACTTTATCTTGTAGTACCCACAGCGTATAGATGTTTTCTTCTTTCATCTTTATTTTATGGACACTGAAACAAGCTCCTCGCGAGCACAAACACAGCAGTTTAATACTTTGGAGTGGGCGACACAGGGCTGCACGACAATGCTTGCACCAAGTTGGTGCTGCTATCTGCGGTTTTTAGGGCTAGCACTGGGTGGGTAGAATGGAGCCAGGCATTGTGGAGCCTGTTAATCCACTCAAATGCACAGAACAGTATTTTAACACGCCTAGTGGGTCTGAAAATTCTGCTAGCAGAAACCTGGTCTCAGTTACCTGTCTTAAGAAACTTTGGACCTAAAACTTTAAACGGGGAAGAGAACCTTGAGAACCTGGATCTGGACCGCTGAAAGCGCGGCAGGGGATGTGCACCTGCTGGAAGGCCTTCAGGACTTATTTAACATGATGGCAAGGAGGTATGACGGAGTGAAGCATGGCCAATATATTACATGTTTCTTTTTTGGATTTATGGTGTCGTGCCCAGATTTAAGTCAAGTTTTCCATAAGCACACCGAGCCTTTTAGATTATTTTGTTTATTATTATTGTTCGTGCAGTGAATGAACACTGTACACTGCTTATGATGTATCTTCTGTTCAGAAATGCAGTCGCAAATTGGCTTGTTCAACTTAAAAGCACTGTGACGGAATATATTACGCCCGATTATATAAGTCATAAATGATGAAATGCATAACGTGTATCTTTATCCCCACATTGGGTGGTTTCTCCCAACATTGGGGAGAATTGTCTTGAAAAAAATTTACGTATTCTTTCTTTTCAATTTTAGTAGCGTTGCACCAGTTCTGCTTGTTAGTATCTGGATTGGCCCAAGCTAGCCGTTTTAGAATGCTAATCCTATGGGGGGTTGGAGAATTGATGTGAATTAATGTAAATAATGAAAAAAGCCTGGTATGTAGAGCTTGTCATTGTTATGTACAGGGCTAATAGTACTTTTATGTAAATTGAAATGTATGCTATTCATTCAAGTTAATTCAGTCTATCAAATCTTAGATGTTAATGAACCATTAAGATTTTTATCAATGCATAGAGAGCTGTGAGATGTATTGACTGTCATTGTCCTATTTGTAATGGTCCTATGATTTCTGAAGGCGTTCCGCAAAATACCCTGCCAAAAAAAGGCCAAAGTAGCCTTATAGGGCCCCATGTTTTAATTTATATTGTCACGTTGTCAGCTCCTTTAATAATGTTGGTTAGAAATATGTAATTTTTTAAATCTTGCGTACTGGATATGGTGTGCAATGAACATTTATGCAAGAGTGTAACGGTGTGTATCTGTTCCAACCATGTAACTATCCTGAATACGCAAGACAGTTACAGGGTCATAGCACAAGCAACCGTTGTTAGTAATATCAATAACAATCAAAGGTTTAACTTGGATCTCAGCGCCGCTGATTATTCCAATAATCTTTTGATATTGTTCTGTCTGGTTCCCCTTTCTGGAGCTTCGTCAGTTTCTCAGTGCTGTGGAAATATTTCCTGAATGGTTTTTATGAAATGCATACCCTGTTCTCGTCTTTCCAGAAACCTTTCAGGAAATCGTGTGAAGAATAATGTTTCTGTGCTCTGTCCTGTGTTGTTTCAGTCTTGGAATTGCCCTCGTTATATCAAGGCCCTTGGATATCAAGTAAATGGGTACTTCTTTACTGTTAAGTTTTTTAAATTTTTTTAAATGTATATAAATGAAAGAGTAGCACGCAAGGTGGGCAATGTGACACTTTCAAGACTTAGCATTCCTGACACTGGGCGTTACACATGGATTTACTGCCTTAGAAAAGTCTGTGTGTGGCACGGAGAAATTACCGAGATGGTGATTGGAAGGTGTTTCCATGGTGGAGTTTCTTTTTTTTCCTGAACGGAGAACTTTCAGTGGATGGTAAACTCTTCTTTCCCTCTTTGCTAAATCGTCCGCACCTCTCACCTGCTTTTACTCAAACCGATCAGACAGGAGCCACTTTCAAACACCCAACATCGTAGTGCATTGGTAATGGTCTGTTTTTCCATTATCGATGCTATTCAACCACAGACAATGCTATTCAGCCATAGTTGTTGTGCTGTATTTTGCTGTATCCACTCCTACAAGTGACTCCCCCCCCAGTGTACAAAATGAGAAACTATTTGTAAATGTGCAAATTTTATTTTGGTTGATCTGAAAGTTACGAGCCACATTCTTCCTGGGTTTCTCACCAGCTGCAGACGTCTACGTGTGGGGGTGTAATTATTAGCATATGTGCAAGCTGCGGTTAAGTTAAGTATCAAATTCAATGGCAAGTATTCAATACGGGTTCATTTTGGCAAAATAATATGTGTTTGTATTGCTAAACCATTATGTGACTATTTGCTGTGATTCCCCACATATTGTCTTTAGAAAGTGCTTTTATTGAAGGCTTAACCAGCTACCACATAAATTCTCACAACGCTGCTTTTATGTTGTAGCAACGTTACTTTGCTGTCGGTGTATCACCGCTCTAACGGCAAGATCTTTTTCTGAATCCCGACCCCAATTTCACTTTGTTCTGCTTGTCTTATTGCAAACTTAAATAAAGGAAATAAGACGTTTGCAGACATTTTCTTTTTCCATGGAACTTTTGTTTGCATAATTAGGCTAATTGGTATTGAGTTGGTTTGGTGTTTTCCGCTGGTATAGAGATAAAACCCACAGCATGATGGTATTCTCTTTATAAATATTACAATAAAATGTTTCATGGTATTGAATGTGACCTGCTGCCAAGAATGAGGGCTCATTTGTAATAATAATGTGGCCAAAAAGAGCTTACTAATGATATGAACTGAAAAAAGAAGTCATATTTCACCCTTGAAAGTGAATTTTCCCAGCAGTCTGCCTGGAGACAGTGGAGTCTATAATTCTAGGATTTCATGTTGGCTGATGTTGTTTAATGGGCTCTATATTGTTTGTTAAACGTATCATTAGAGGCCCAAATGCTTAAGAGATCAGTACTCCCCAGTGTAGCACTCTGTTTATATCTAGGCCTATAGAAACGGCACACAGTAACGTCAGCAGTAGGGTCTAGCTGGTTTCTGCTGCTAGCCAAGGACGATGCCACAGAGGAGTTGAAATTTAGATGGATTTTCCATGCAACACCAGTCTGGACCTGGTAGCCTGTATGGGTTCCTTTCATCAGATTATTTGATGTCTGGTTCTTAATTGTCTCTGTTTAATTATTCTGTAGTCGTATTCAAGATCAAATCAAATAGATAACATTCACGTGATGAAATGTTTGAGGCTGAGAGTTGGGATCAATTACTTTGGCCCGGATTGAATCAAAGCATTTGTCCTTTGATTTACAACTAACAGCGGTGTTAGGTTTGTTTCTCTACAAACACGGTTCGGCAAGTTCATTGATCACCAAAATTCTAGCCTACTGGAAAAAAAGTAATATTAGCATTTTTAATTTTTTTTTTGTGAAAATAGAGGACGTTTGAATGTTTTTTGTTGTTGTTGCTTTTTCCTTGGAGTGTTTTTCTGCACACTCCTTGCAAATTGCTTGGTAACAAGCAAATTAACCCAATTAACCAAAAATGTACATATTCTTTCTTTTCAGTTTTAGTAGTGTTGCACCAGTTCTGCTTGTTAGTATCTGGATTGGCCCAAGCTAGCCCTTTAGTATGCTAATCCTATGGGAGGTTGGGGAATTGATGTAAATTAATGTTGATTTTAATATTTTGATCCTTATCAGCAGGAGAGATATTGGCATTTGAAAAATCTCTCAGTTGCCAAGCCACAGAGCCGATGGTTGTCAGGAGTGATAAGGAGCTAATTCTCATCCAGTGTGAAAAGTGAAATGCCTGATTATATTTCCGGAAATGAAAAGGAAGCGTTTAAGGCAGCCCCAAGCAAAGGAGCTGGCTGGCTAGATTAAACGAGTGAAAAACCAATTAATGTACCTTCACTACACAAATTCACAAATTGCTTTAATCGTCGTAACGTGCCACAGAGTGTAGGTTGTCCTAGAAGAACGTTACAAACTTCAAAGCTGCATTACAAGACAAAAAGAGACAGTGGTTCACGGCTTGTAACTGAACTAATAGTTCGAATTAAAAAATATTTTTACTCAGCATTATTGTTCTCCGCTGTGGTTTATTTGGATAGTAATATGCTATAAGCATAATTTGTTTCTCACCATGGAAAGTGATGCTATTTCCTGGCAGAGTCTCATATTTGAGGCCCACCTGTGTAATTTCAGTAATTAGGTCCTGATCAAGCGATTTGTTAAATGTGTTTTTGTTCTCTCTGCAGCTGCCACAGAAGGGAGGATCAATGGAGGGGAGGATTTCTTTCAGAAGGTAAGAGCAAAATACCACATTCCTCTCTTCTACACCACAGTCGGGACGGTTTGGGCATTCCCCCTCTGCTGGTACAAATCAGGCCTAAAACCAGACGCACGATGGTGCGTTTACATGCCTTTATTCATAAACAACGTTCAACTCTTGCTCTAGAATGTTTATAAACTGAATGTGAAGATGCTGACTGCATCTCTCTCTGGTCAGAGAATGAGGCTGTAGAGAGGGTTGCTTTCATGATCCTGGCTGGCTCCACTGGGCTTTAATACCTGTGTGAAGGAGTATGAAAGACAGACAGTCCCCCCTGTCCTTTCTGAGTGAGCCAAGAAAAGCAAATTTCACTGTGTATTTTTTTAAAATTCCTCCCGCTCCAGTTTTTGACAAAGGCTTTTTAGAGAGGCACTTTGCAAGCCTAATTGGCGCAGGTTATAAAAAAATATCTCCCGTCAAGCACGAGCATCCAGGCAGGTCTCCGGTAATGAGGGACAGGACGTGACCGCCGAATCAACGTCAGGTGACACCGGGTGCCCCCAGCCAGCGAGAAAACGGGCTCCTCCTGGAAGGGGGGCTAGAGGAAACGTCAAAATAAATACGTTTCGAAGAGCGACGTGCCACTTTCGCAGGGGGGGAAAAAAACCCTCGCAGATGGTGAAAACTTATCTCCGTTTGTGTAAAAATCCGAAATGTGTGAGAAAATAAACCTCTGTATGGAGGCAACTTTATTGCTGCCATGGTGGGGCCATGTCTGGGGATGTAGCCTAGCCGCTGCTGCCGTTCCAATGTTTTAACTGAGGTGAGGGGAGCTGGTATTAAGGCGCTGGAATGTCGACCCTGGCTTTAAAAAATAAATCCTTTCCGAACTTACTCTGTAGATTTATAAATGGCTCCTTAAATTAGTAAACGATGAAAGCAAAGAATGTGCAAAAGTAGCATAGAGAAATTGCACGTTTCAGCAGGTTATGTTTGGAAAGGCCTTGCAATCAGTGGTAAAACTGGGTCACCGCCCCCCCCCCCACCCCCCCACAGACATTGACATACATGAGTAGTAAAATAATAGTTTATTTAAACAGGCTTCTTGAGCGCATTAAATGTTTGAATATGTGGTAACCGGCAGCCATTGATAATTTACAATTTGCTTGACATTCCCTTCCATTTGTATAGGAAATACTTACAGGTTAACGGCCCATTAGAAATGTGAAAGCGATCGCGCTTTCTATAAGAAAGTAAATAAATAAAGACTTGAGACTTGTTTTTTTGGTATCCTGCGTCTCTTGGCAGCGGACGAACGGCAAGTCAGGTATTAAAAGGCGATCAATCATCTCGCTCAAGCCTATATTCGCTGACTGTTCGTGCTGAGATTGGGAGGCATGTGTGTGTACATTATTTAATGCAAAAAATAAAATCCAGTTCAAAAATGACGTGCGTATTCAATCACATCGAGACGTGCCAGGTCTTTTAGTGTGTGAGCTTGTAAGGCTTTTCTATTTTACATTTGGTCACTTAGCAAAGCTACACAATGGTGTAATTCATACTTTGTCAAAGATGTTTAACTTCACACGAAGGTCTGAGATGAGGTCCATATATTGGTAGATGAAGAAATTCAGGAATGTATATTTTACTTGGTTCATCTGAAGTTGATGATTCCTGCCCATGCACCTGTTTCCTGTGGTGACGAACCTCTGCTATATTCTAAATGTATCCAAAATAAATTTATTTTTATTTCTGTCCAGTAAGAGTTAGTCTGAGTTGAGTACAGTGGAGGGAACATCTGGATTCGCAGTTGCTGAAAATTGAAGTGAAAGGTTGTAGGTGTTTGTGTAGGTGTAGGTCTTTCAAATTGTAAATCTAAACATGGGGCTGAATTATACTTTCTAATGGTCCTTTGTAAGATTACCATTTCTCTCAATAGCACAAAGATAACGTGCATTGCCAAGACAATGGACTGGTGTGGGGGATTAACATGGACCCCCCTGGGGAAGATGGTAAACCTCTGTGTGGTTTCACTGTGAGAATCATTGGTAATACAAACTTACGTGCCAGGGGTTTGTGTACTCCTGTGGTACTCCTCAAGCCCACAACCTCTCCTAAGGGATACTGCAGTTTCTCATCATCTTTTCAGTGGTGGTTACGACACGCTATCGGTGCTACATTGAACAGCACATAACGCTACATGACGCTACATACAGATTTGCTGAAGCGACACAGACACAGTTCACAGTCTAAGATTGGGAAGTTATACAAGTCGTTTTATTATTTTTATTTTGTTGGCAATACATCAGAAATTACATTGACTTCTGGCTGTTTATGTACTTCCTAAACTGTCCAATAATCTAGAGTTAAGAAGTTCATAAGTCATATGGAGAATTTCTTACAAGCTTTTCTAAAACTAACTTAATGAAACACACACACACACACATACACACCATCTTTTGAAAGTAAATACCTCGCACACCATCTTTTGAAAGTAAATACCCCATCAATTTAGATGAGTAGGCTAATCAAATTATTTATAGATTATGTGTTCCAGAGATAACTGATCTAAACATGAACTGAGCTTGATTACACTGGCACTGGATGAGTGCATCCCTGATATCCTGAATCTTCTTTGCATCAGCTTTTAGCTCAACCACAGAGCTCTTTAGAGCATAACATTAGCACTGGCTATTCAGCTAACTAAGCATCATGGTGCTCAGGCAACGTTCTGCCTGTTGAACTCATCACGGCTGACAGACGCTCTAGATGCTCTACCACAGCTATGTAGTACTAGCACAATGCATGCTTATTGCTCATTAATTGCAATTGTCAACACAAAAGTAAAAATAACTTTTTAAATTACAGTTGCAATTAATGTGTACAGTAGAAACAGTTGTGTTGAGACTGGCTTCATCAATGGTTGCGATGTGGTGAAAGTAGACAAAATTCCCAACGCTGCTCTGGGCACAACCAAACATGGTCAGAAATGTCAATCTGTTCTCAATCACATGTAACTGCTGTTATAAGAGCGTTGACGTAGGCGTGCATACCGAAGGGGTGAGTTGTTATTAAATGATCTTGAATTGTGATCGATGAGTCACCGTGTGTGAGTTTCAGCGACACTCACGCTTTCCTTTCAGAAACGCGGAGCATTCAATGGGCCCGGACTGGTCTCATGGTAATGCAGGGAAAGACTTCAGGGAAAATTTGCCTTTGAAATTAGCTGAAAAGTGACCGAGATTGTTGGCCAGAAAGTCGTGGAGATATTACTTTACAATAGTGAGGAACTGTATATCACGCGTGAACCTACTTACCTAAGTTCACATGCAGCTCCAGACAAAGGTTCATTGCTTTGTCACTTTCTGAGGACCTGTATCAGGTAGCAATTCCCAAAGTCTAGATAAACAAAGATACTAAACCTGAAGCACAATTAACTCTCATGAAATAGATCACAACCAAAATTTTAATAAGTTCCAGGATTTTATTGTCAGCGGCATACAGTATAATATGGAAGTGCTATGACCCAGGGCATGAGTAGCTTTCATTTCCTGAATGGTGTATTTTTGTGTTTTGGTTCAGGTCACTTTAACTTCAAGTATGTTTTTTTTTCCCCCCCTTTCATTGTAGATCTATTGTTAAGGCTGTTGGATTTCTTATCAATACCGTCCTTAATTGAAAAAAGACAAGTCTGCTTAACAGGCTGGTTTGACGTGCATATCTTATCGGACCTTGAAAATATTATATTTTATTAGGAAAGTTCAATGGGTCTTAGGTTTACTTCCCTTTTAAAGACTATTTAAAGCAAGAGAGGGTTTGGGGAAACGGCTTCATGTTTTAACATTAAAGCTGAACTAATTTTCGCATGTTGAGGTCAGTAAGACCAAAATACCTTGAGGAATGCAAATATTTAATTAAGGCTTTGGAAAAAATATCCTGAGCTGCTATGTTGAATTAATCAGACCTTTCCCCCTTATTCAGGCCAGGTGCTTTGTAAATTATTCTCAGCTAGTTTTAATGCGTGCCATATTTGTTTAATTCCTTCTGTAACAACATTGTAAAGATAGACCTACATTTTTATTCTAGAGAGAATTTCACATGCACCTCACAATTGTGTTCATGTCTGTAATTATTAATATATTCCTTGTTGTTCAAAGTATTCATAAAGCGATTTCTGGAAATTGGCTCTTATCGATTGTTAGGGTTAAGAGTGGTAAGTTAGGCCTTCTTGTGCTTTGGGAGTGAACGGCTGTAAAATTTTATACTGTCTGCAATATGTTTTCCTGAAATTATGTTCATAAATAATGTTTGTTGTACAAAAGTACTTCATATTACATACTCAATTTGAGTGTGTAACTGGTGTGGAAACAAAACCCATGCTTACCTCATTCTGCCTGTCTTAACAATGGTTGGACGGTAGATTAATAGATATGGGAAACTGTAATAAGTTAGATATTTCTTCCCTTCTTTATTAATTCCCGTTGATTTAGATTAGCAGTTTGATTAGCAGTTTGAATGCCAGCAAGTGGTTCGTCTGGTACCACACTGCTTTGTAAAGCTCTCCTATCATTCCTTCCTATATTTAGCATAAATAAACCTTTGGTAAATATCCATCTTCGA
This sequence comes from Synaphobranchus kaupii, assembly GCA_029718625.1. Lineage (NCBI taxonomy): Eukaryota > Metazoa > Chordata > Actinopteri > Anguilliformes > Synaphobranchidae > Synaphobranchus > Synaphobranchus kaupii. The sequence continues at coordinate 102,572,873 of CM056379.1, read as the reverse complement.
GACTTATAAACGGCAAACTATGTGCCATAAGTCACGTAATCATCTTGTAGACCAACATAAGAAGTGCAATATTTTACTGGCAGAAAAGTAAGGACTGCTATCTTGATGTTTGGAAAATGTGAATGCCAAGCTGACAAGGTTAATTCCACATTCTCATCAGATTGCAGCTCCTAGTCAGTTTATGGGGATGTTTTTTTTAATTGTTATTTCTCTGAAGAAGCTTGAAGTCTGCGTTCATGGAAACACTTATTTGGATCACCCACCCTCCCCGCACCCCCCTTAACCCGCCCACGCAGCGTGGAGCTCTGAGGTTGCCGTCTCACTGACTCACTGGAAGAACAATGAGAGCATCGGCCTTAAACGTCGCGGACATGTGTTTGAGATTCGCTCGTATTAAGGGGCGTAGTCCCAGGCGCGGTTTGGGAATACCCCTTCTCTCCTGGATAACGTTAGCTTGGCAGCGCTGTAGATGACTCGCGCCCCTCTCTCTCTCTCTCTCACTCTCTTACTCACTGTCTGTTTGTCATCCGTCGAGGGCCGTAATGAACGGCTCTGGTGTTTTTGACCTGCGCGCTCATACGGTGCGGTATCCAACACGAGAAGAGCTGTTGCTTCCCTCGAGCCCTCACTGTGGGAATCAAATTTTGATGGTAGCGATGCGTTCCTGTGCCTTTACCGCTCTTGGAACGTGTACCGTGTCTCCTCCCCTCCTCGCTGTCCCAGAATGTCTAATCGAAAGGCCCAGCGAATACTTTTAGTGTTAGGCCACTCTTCCCCCGTCCCCTGGCCTAACCGTGCCGTAAACAACGCCAAAGAGAAATACGATCACGTATGTACCGCGAGCCGAAGCCAGTGGATTCTGCTCCTTTCATTTTGGAGCACAATACTGCGCCTTGTCGTTTGGAAGGAGAAAAGGAAAAAGTACCTTTAAGATCAGTTTACGTTTATTCAAAGGATTTTAATTGAAAGGGCATGTAATGTCATTAAAGAGAATGGATGTGCATTCCTGCCAGATCATCTGTGGAATAAAATGCGATTAAATAAAAATCTTCAGAGCTGTCCTATTGAAAGTAAAGGCCTAGGATATGGCGTAAGCTGTGGTAAAGGGTGCCTGGCTGCAGAGTTGCTTGAACTCTCATACAAATAGTGACATATCGCAAGAAAATAAAAAAAATAAGGGGATATTTATAGCATTTGATATTTGTTTAATTAGTGCACCTGATGGTTTTTCAGGAAATGTGTTAAGTTGTCACTTCCCATTGCAGTAGCCCCTTAACCCCCCCCCAACGTAATTGTATGTTAGCCTGTTCAGACTCTAGTTGACACTGCATGCAGAATACGAGTACTGATCAACGCCGTGCAGTGATGTTCCGGTCCAAAATCAATGCTGCAAATCAGTTCTGCTTGTAGTAGAACTAGTACTAGAAGTGATGCTGTGTGTGTCACAGCTCTTCAGTTCTGACTTGTGGTTTAATTCACTTGGATCCCAAATGTATATAGTGGCCCAGAATAGTATGTCCTATATCATTTTTACTTTGATGGATTAGGAAGGGATACCTTACCTCTTGTCCTTAATCCAGGGCTATTCGAGGCCGTCCAAGACCCACAATGCCCCAGGGCCGCTTTACTGTTAAGCTCTCTTTTATTCTTGTTTTTGTTTTAACCGCTCTTTCCATTCAGGGAGGCATTGTTGACTTGGCCTTAACTGAGTCTTTTTGGGGTTCCTCTGGTGTCTGTGATTTCTGTACAGGAGGTGAGTCATTTCAAAACTCATTTGCATTCTTTTCAGGAACAAAGATAGAAGAATACGAAAGGCAGACAAACATCTTGTTTTGACCCGGCCTTCCTGTGTGGAGTTGGTTAGAGCCATTTCCTGTCAACCGCTTGAGCTCAAAATAGAGGTGGTGTCAGAATCTGAGAGTTTTTTTTTTGTGTCCTTCAGTCTGGAGGCTGGACAGAAGGCTGGAGGCTCCACCCCTGTGTCTGAGTCTGTGTCATCATGCTGTTTGTCCAAAGGGTTCAGCACCAGTGTGTAGCTGTCCTCATTCAAACTTGTTGATATACACTATTTGGCCAAAAATATCCAGACACCCCTTGGGCTGGGGCTGGTTTTCATGGTTCGGGCTAGGCCCCTTCGTCCCAGTGACGGCAAATCTTAACGCTACAGCATACAATGACATTCTAGAAGATTCTGTGCTTTCAAAATTGTGGCGACAGTTTGGGGAAGACCCTTTCCTGTTTCAGAATGATACTGCCCCCATGCACAAAGCGAGGTCTGTACCGAAAGTCTCTTTTTGCTGCGTGCTCAGCAGTCACTAGATCAGCAGTTGAAGCCTTGGTGTTTTTGACAGGGCAGGAAGCAGGCACAAATTCAGCTTCTGCGTGACTGTTAATTCTTTAATATTAACGGAATAATTCTTTAATATTCGTTCAGTCATATATACTGCCTGGCCAAAAAAAAAGTCGCTCACTCTAATATTTTGTTGGACCGCCTTTAGGTTTGATTACGGCGCAAATTTGTCATGGCATTGTATGGACAACCTTATGCAATGTAACATCATTTATTTCCGTCCAGTTCTGGCCAAGATCTTGTATTGATGATGGGAGAGTTAAACCACTCCGTAAAGTCTTCTCCAGCACATCCCAAAGACTTTCAATGGGGTTAAGGTCAAGACTCTGGTGGCCAATTCATGTGTGAAAATGATTCCTCATGCTCCCTGAACCACTCTTTCACAATTTGAGCCTGATGAATCTTGGCATTGTCGTCTTGGAATATGCCCATTGATGGGATAACCTGGTCATTCAGTACATTCAGGTACTCAGCTGACTTAATTTTATTGCTGCATAACGTGGCTGAGCCTAGACCTGACCAATTGAAGCAACCCCAGATCACAACAGTGCCTCCAGAGGCTTGTACAGTGGGCACTATGCATGACGGGTGCAACAGCGACTTTTTTTTTGGCCAGGCAGTGTATCTGTAGCAAATGCATTTGGACCTGGATTTATTTGTTTGCTTGTTCGTTTTAAGTGCATCATCATTTTTTCTACTATAAGAACAAATTTTTCTGATAATTTTGCAGATATTTTGTTTTTCAATTAACTGACAAAGTCACATCACTACTCTTGTTTTTTTTAATACATGTAGGGCCTGATTTACTAAGGCCTTTCGTGTGTGCAAAACCTTTTAGCATACACTAAACCAATAACATGACCAGTGATTGGTCATGGTATTTGTTTTGCACCAATCATTGGTTGTGTTATTCGTTTTGCACGTGCAAAAAGCTTTTGCAGCAGGGTAATTCTTATTCATCTGTTGGTGTATACTGGGATCTAGCTGTGGCACCACTGACCATAGACACTTTATGCAACAGAGTGTGCACAAAGCAGGAAACTGACTTTTCATTTCTACTATTTATTTGCAGTCCCATTTTTAAAAAAATATTGTGCTGCTTGCTCATTGGAATTATCTGGTTTTTAGTTGTGTATTTATATGTGGCACAAGCTGACGGTGGTAGATCTTAAGTTTTTGCATGGTGGAAAAGAAAGGGGAATTCCTTAGCAGATCTATTATGTGGTCATAACACTGGAGACCCACAAATGGTAAGATTCTTGAAGGATCAGTGTTTCCACTAAAATGATTGTATGGCCAACAGCCCTACACCCAATGTTTACAACAACCTAATGTCCCAAATCTACCCAAGGTCATTAGTTTTGTGACCACACAAGGGTGCAGTTATAAAACATTGAGAGTAATGTTATATCCATTTAAAATATATTTTTTTTAATGAAGGTGATTGTTGGAGGAAGAGCTCAGAGGTGCTGGATTAAGTAATTCCACACAGGGTTACAAAAGGTACTGTTTCTATTAATACCCATGTGAGTTCACTACAGGTCGCTGTAACTTTTATTTTTATTAATTTTTTACTGCAACCAGCACACTTGCAAGTGCCGGAATCACCAGAATTAACTGGCCAAATTGTGTTTGTGAAGAAAATTATTAAAACCTGTTTTTCTAAAATCTAAATTAAGGGCAAATGTTGATTGAATACATGCCAATATCTAAACAGAGACTTCCTAATAGTTTATATATACTGAGTGTATAAGGCAGTTTTAATGATCAGTTATAAGGAAAGCTAATGGGAGATACAGTATATATAAAGGTTACTTTATACCGTAAGGCTATTTTTCATAAACATTGTTTACTCCAGCTTTTATTTTTCATAATAAAAAATTATATTTGCATTATTATAAATGGTCCGCCAACCTGTATTGTATTTTTTTCACCTTTATTGAGATGGATGGGAAGAAGCAAGGTTTACAGAAAGTGCCATTACGTTAAACCCCAGTCCACAAGGGGGCGTACGACTCAGGAGCCCTATGGACTGCGCCTCATGGTCCCCCCTGCTGTGGCTTCTACCTTAATCATCTATTTTTTTGTGGCAAACAAGATATTGTGGCTTTTTCATGTGAAAATGTATTCTTATATCAGCGGCTGGTTGCCCTCGTGCGTGACTCTATAGTGACGTATACATCACCTCACAGGACCTAGCGTAGACTTGAGTAAAAGCAGACAACAACAGGGTCTGAAGATGGAGCTCAACTAAGCCTGGAAGAAAAGGCTGTTCTCACATTGAACAGGCTTCAGTTGTGCTGCTTCTAATCAATGATAAATTCCAGCAAATTTGCAGTAATTCCCAATTGGCCCAACACATAATTTTGGCAGTCAACCGTGCTTCAATGAGAATTACGTGAGATGGGAAAATTAACTCTTGTGAACTTAGAATGGCAATCACTCTATAGATCTGTTATTCAGGGGATCCACGGGACCGAAAACGATAATAAATCTGTAAAAGTGTTTGCAGTTCAAGTGACGGGAATCTTCTATGTGTTCGGGACAGAATAACCCGACGTGAGACCTAATGTGTGCAACTATTGTAGCCTTTTGATAATTGCTTGCAGATAAAAGAGAAAAAAAAAGGCCTACTGTTTCCATAAAGACGTGTGTGGTCTTTTCTTTTTAAGTCATTCACTTGGGTATAGTGCTGCCAGAAATAGCATCAACTACAGAATAGACAGAGTCTCATAAAGCCGAGGTGGGGGTGACACAAAGAAGTGGGAGAGGGGCCAAAGTCATCACCGAGCGAAGTTGTAAATCTAAGAGCAGGGGTTTTCACCGATCTAATCCGAGGAAAGCAGGGGAACATTCAGTCGTGTCAGAGCCCCAATCACGTGATTTTAATTTGTGGCTGGCTGCAGTCCCCGAAAATGTATGGCTGTGGCGGACCCTCCAAAAGTGTTCTTCTTTTCGGGAAAACAGGGCAGTTGAATGATGAGCATTTGGGAATAAAATATAAATTGCTGAGGCAGCATCGGCTTTCACTGGCTAAAGAGATGGTGAAAGGCAGCGGGCCATACAGATGTTACCTCCGCTGGCATCAGGTACACATCCAGTCAAAGGCCATGAAACCCTGCATATGGAGAAACTAGCTCTTGATTGCTGCGGTTTTCAGAACTGCATTTATAAACCAGTCCAGATCTCAGAAATTTACTTTTTTTTTAAAAAAATAATCCCCTGTTTCCAGAAAGGAACTGTGTAGTTTGGGATTTTGTAGGCTAAACGTTTCAACTTCGATTGTTTTAACTGGACGCAGTCTCTGTAGCAGCTGTGCATGGCTAACCCAGTGATTTAGATGTGCTGCATAGAAACGGCCTCTTTGTTGCATTTTTTACACATGAAAACATTTGTTTTTGTCAGAAATTGAGGCACGGTGACAGAAAACAGCAACTTCTATTGGCTCAGGAGACTTACACTATTGGCAGCAACGGATTCCTTTAAAACTGCACACAAAACGGTCCCAATAAAGTGCTGAATTTTCATTTGCGGGAAATGTCATTTTGCAGCCCGTAGCTTTTTTTATTTTTATAAAAGGAGGCATGCCAAAGTTCATGGAAATACTTTGATGTTTTCACATGGCTTGCACACACCGCTGTCCCAGAATCCATTTGATCAGTGACGGTGTTTGAGTTCACACAATGTGCATGGGAATTTGAGCTTTGCTTAAAAAATAAAAAAAAAATTTTAAATTACAAATTAATAAAGAATGGCCTGCAGAATTTTGGACAGTACACTTTCTTAAAAAAATTACTTCATTGGCACATCCAAGTTTATGAATGATCGTTCCCCAGCACTACGAACCTGGAAAATTGTCTTTATTGAAAGAAGCTGGGCGCCGTTCATGAAGTTCATCACAAGTCACCAAGTTTCTGCAAGGAAATGGCAAATCATTCTAAATCTGTCTATGGAACATATACCTTAATATTAGGCTAGTTAAAAAGCATGTCATTCATAAAGTGTGAGTAAAAATGATGTGGTCTATGCCAGTGGTTCTCAAGCCTGGTCCTGGGGACCCCCTGTGTATGCTGGTTTTCGTTCCAACCACAATTGCAATACCAGAATTTTAACACGCTGTTATTTTTTCTTAATTAGGTGTTTTTATTGTATAGAGAGAACACTTTAAACTCTTTACTTTCTTAAGCCACGTTATGTTAGCAATAGCTATGCATGCTTTGAAGAAAAAAAATCCCATATTCGTTATGCTTATTGTGTTATATTGCAAACAATTACAAAGAAGAGGTAAGAACTCAGGTGAATAGGCTCCTAATTAGGTAATTGAACACAAGTTTAAGTTCCTTCATAATTTTTTCCTTAAACTTGTTAACACAATGCCGGTTTGGCTCGTTATCATTTGCTTTGTCTTTGAATTCTTCATTATTTACCAAACGGTTAGTTTTAGTGGCCATGTGTCCACAATTTCACCAATTATGAGCCAATTGATTCACCTCAGTCTTTAATTTGATTTGTTAAAACATTTTTTACCTCCTTTTAATTGTTTACAATACAGCACAATGTGAATATTGGACTTTTATTCTTCATGGCATGCATAGCTATTACTAACATAATGTGGCTTAAGAATGTAAATAATCCCTCTAAACATTAAAAACACCTAATTAAGAAAAATTAACAGCTTGTTAAAATTCAAGTATTGCAATTGTGGTTGGAATGAAAACCAGCATACACAGGGGGTCCCCAGGACCAGGGTTGAGAACCACTGGTCTATGCCAGGGGTTCTCAATCCTGGTCCTGGGGGACCCCTGTGTATGCTGGCTTTCGTTGCAACCGCAGTTGCAATCCCAGAATTTTAACAAGCTGTTAATTTTTCTTAATTAGGTGCTTGTCATGTTTGGAGGAATTATTCACCCTCTTAAGCCACATTATATCAGAAATAGCTATGGATGCCATGTAGAATAAACACCCCATGTTCACATTGTGCTATATTATTTAAAAAAGATAAGAAAATTATTTAACAGATCCATTTAAAGACTGATTTGAATCAATAGGCTCCTAATTGGTGAAAGTGTGGACACATGGCCACTAAAATTAACCATTTCGTAGATAATGAAGAATTCAAACACAAAGCAAATGATAACGAGCCAAACCTGCATTGTCTTAAGCTTAAAGAAAAAATTGAGTTAAACACATGTGTTCAACAACCTAATTAGGAGCCTATTGATTCACTTCACTCTTTCATTTGAGTGAAAATACATTATTTTGTAACCTTTTCTTATGTAATTGTTGCAATATAGCACAATAAGCACAATGTGAACATGGGGAGTTTGTTCTACATGGCATGCATAGCTATTTCTGACATAATGTGTCTTAAGTGGGCGAATAATTCCTCCAAACATGAAAAGCACCTAATTAAGAAAAATTAACAGCTTGTTAAAATTCTGGGATTGCAACTGCGGTTGCAACGAAAACCAGCATACACAGGGGTCCCCCAGGACCAGGATTGAGAACCCCTGGTCTATGCAACGGGAATTAACATCCTCCTTCCTGAAGGCCCAGTCTGTGGGGTTTTCTTCCAATCAATTAGTATGGCTTAATTTTCAAAACGGTTAAACTATTGTATAGACTAGACATTTATTTCAGATCACAGTATCAGTATATTAGATCATGTATGATAGGCCTGATTATATCATTAAGAACAGAAGTTGGCGTAAAATGTGGTAATGGATAGGCCCTCGTTGTGTGCCTCTTGCTTACAGCAATATGCGTGACTGAAGGGTTTTTAAACTAAGCATCAAAAAATGTTTAGCCAAATGGATGGAAGAAGTTGTAGTCTTGTTCAAAATGTTGATATCTTCACTTGAAATCACCCTTTTTTTTTTAACCACTTTTACAGTGCTACAGTTGAAGTCGAACGTTTACATACACCTTAGCCAAATCCATTTAAACTCAGTTTTTCACAATTCCTGACATTTAATCTTAGTAAACATTCTTTGTGTTAGGTAAGTTAGGATCACAACTTTATTTTAAGAATGTGAAATGTCAGAATAATAGTAGAGAGAATGATTTATTTCAGCTTTTACTTCTTTCATCACATTCCCAGTGGGTCAAAAGTTTACATACACAGTATTTGGTAGCATTGCCTTTAAATTGTTTAACTTGGGTCAAATGTTTCTGGTAGCCTTCCACAAGCTTCTCACAATAAGTTGCTGGAATTTTGGCCCATTCCTCCTGACAGAACTGGTGTAACTGAGTCAGGTTTATAGGCCTCCTTGCTCGCACGCGCTTTTTTAGTTCTGCCCACAAATTTTCAATTGGATTGAGGTCAGGACTTTATGATGGCCACTCCAATACCTTGACTTTGTTGTCCTTAAGCCATTTTGCCACAACTTTGGAAGTATGCTTTGGGTCATTTTCCATTTGGAAGAGCCATTTGTGACCAAGCTTTCACTTCCTGGCTGATGTCTTGAGATGTTCCTTCAATATATCCACATAATTTTCCTTCCTCATGATGCCATCTATTTTATGAAGTAGAACCAGTCCCTCCTACAGCAAAGCACCCCCACAACATGATGCTGCCACCCCCGTGCTTCACGGTTGGGATGGTGTTCTTCGGCTTGCACGCCTCACCCTTTTTCCTCCAAACATAACGATGGTCATTATGGCCAAACAGTTACATTTTTGTTTCATCAGACCTGAGGACATTTCTCCAAAATGTAAGATCTTTGTCCCCATGTGCAGTTGCAAACTGTAGTCTGGTGTTTTTATGGAAGTTTTGGAGTAGTGGCGCCTTCCTTGCTCCTTCCGGTATGACTGCTGCGTGGTCCCATGGTGTTTATACTTGCGTACTATTGTTTGTACGGATGAACGTGGTACCTTCAGGCATTTGGAAATTGCTCCCAAGGATGAACCAGACTTGTGGAGGTCCACAATTTTCTTTCTGAGGCCTTGTCTGATTTCTTTTGATTTTCCCATGATGTCAAGCAAAGAGGCACTGATTTTGAAGGTAGCTCTTAAAATACATCCACAGGTATACCTACAATTGACTCAAATAATGTCAATTAGCCTATCAAAAGTTTCTAAAACCATGACATAATTTTCTGGAATTCAACTTAGTCACAGTCAACGTAGTGTATGTGAACTTCTGACCCACTGGAATTGTGATATAGTTAATTAAAAGTGAAATAATCTATCTGTAAACAATTGTTGGAAAAATTACTTGTGTCATGCACAAAGTAGATGTCCTACCTGACCTGCCAACACTATAGTTTGCTAACATGAAATCTGTGGAGTGGTTAAAAATGAGTTTTAATGACTTCAACCTAAGTGTATGTAAACTTCCGACTTCAACTGTATATAAGCAACAAAACTGTATAAGGTACATCAAATGCATTTATAACACAACATACACAGTATGACTGTGATACGCCATTGATTGGGAGTTGACGTTTAATTGTTGACATTATTTTTGGCTTCCAGTTTGATGACCAGCTGCCGAAATGTTCTGATTTCATTATTTAAATTATTACTTAAGATACAGAGAAGAAGATGCTCCCAGTAATCGCAAGATCACAGTACAGATTTTAAGGGACGTCTCATTTGTAAACACCCCCCAGATGGCTGCCTTGATATTTTCAGTCATCTGCAATATGATGTTATTGGACGAAAGCCCTCTTTGGAAGCTTTAGTTTGAATGAAGACTACAGCTGCAATCTGCTCTACTTGTAAATCAGATCTTTCCACTGCCTGTATTTGGTGAAATTGTAGAAGAACTAAAGCTAATGACTAAGCTAAGCACTCAATCCCTGCTCCATCTGTGAACCAAAATCCCCAGCCTGTTTTTTCCTCCATCTCAAAAAAGAATTCCTAAAAATACTGTATATCATTTTCATAATATGGCAATATTATTCTTTTTGCCATTTTGTATAATTGTGTTTGTATTATTGCTTGCAATTATATTACGTTATTATGAACAAATTGTATTCCGTTGTAAATATTTATTAGGTGTTATTACTTGTGGATTCTTTCCAAACGCTTAAAATGTATCAAAGGGAATAATTAGTATCATTGTTTGTTTATTTGATTTGATTCATTATGATCAAAGTATGCATTTGCAAACAATGAATTTATAATGCTGATAGATTAAAAGTGATGCGCTCAAACTGTTTACATGTTGAGCGGGCTGTAGCCCGTTTGTACAGCTGGATTTCTACTCTTTAGTGAAGTGCCTCTCTGAAGGAAACGGCAGCAGAGGCCCACCAGGGGCCCAAATAGGCTACTCAACGTTGAGTCGAGCGCTCCGACCGCATGCTGACCGACTAGATTTACGTCCTTCGGCATGCGTGATAGCGAATGGGCCACTACCTCAGGACGTTAATGCAGATACGGAAACGGGGAGGGAAGTACTGACATCGCAGTCTTTATACAACACCAGGCAGTGGACCCCTAAAACAAACCAGATGGCGTGTGTTTGCTTCTTGGGGCCGGGGCTCCCCGATACCCCCTTCTGTGAACAGGAAGTAGCGTAAGCTGAGACGGCTCCGCGACTTTATAGAGAATACATGTAGCATTAAAGTGTAACATGCTGTTATTCCTGGGGCCCGGAGTAGCACGTTCTCCGCCGCCGTTCCCCACCCCCACGTGCTCCTCGTTACGTTCGGTCGCTTCATCAGAGTTTTCAGGACTCGTTACCCTTGACGTCTCTCAGACGTTTCCGAGACGGTAATGGGACCTTCGAATGCTTTTAACATTCCAGACACGATCGAGTGTCCGCCTTCTGTGTGTTTTTGAAATCCGTAAACGGGCTGCCTGATGTGCACTTGATGCTATGGTGCGTTTAGTTTGGTGCGGAGTACCCCCGAGTCCCGACTGTATTCGAGAGGCTTGGTTTTCCCGATCCTGGTTGGACGGAGATGATGCATTGAAGGGGAGCTGTAATTGGACACTGCGCACGTTGAGTTGATTGTGAGGCGTGCGTCCTGTCCCTGGGAGAACGAGGCCTTTAAGAAAATTCCTTATGAAAGGGACTTATTACTATACCAGGTGCACCTTCCAAAGTCAACATGGCACAGGGGAACCTTGAAGACCCTGGAAGGTGCATGTGAGCAGAAGTGAAGGCCCATTGTTAAATGTGTGGAGAAAATCTTATACTGCAGCGACCGCCATCAAGTTTAACTGAGCATGCGTTGCCCTGTTGCATTTTGGGTTTGCTGATTTTGTTTATGTAGTTTCACGGCTTCATATTTGTACAAATTAACTGATTCATCGATTGTACTGTGTCCTGATTCAGGCCTTTATTTAGGCTTCAGGTGTCTCTCACAGGGTGCGTGCGTGCGTGCGTGCGAGAGCGTCTTGTACGTGTGCATGTTAGTGGATGAAATCACTTGTATTTCTGTGTTCATTTGCGCAAATGAACTACAAATCATGTGTACCTTGCATTTTGTTTAGCTTGACCTTTTTTTTTGTTTCTCTTGTAGAAATACAAGGGCTGTTTGAAGTATTCCTGACTCTGTTCCATACACATATTAAATATTAAACCTAAGAACTTAGTGTATTGTACTTCATAAACAGTACTTGAATAACACAAATCAAATGCCATTTTCTTCATTACTTGCACAATATCATGAGAATGATACTCATGGAAAGTACACATAGTCCTACGTGATATTTTCCATTAAAAATATGACTCACAAATAGAGAAGGTACAGTTGAAATTGGGTCTCAATTTTCCCATTAAGTCATTCCATCCATATTTGTATTTCTAGACGTAGTACACATCAGGCTAAGCAACTAGCAAGTATAAACATTGGCAAAATCATTCTTTTAATTTCTGATAGTATGATTATTTTCTCCATGTGAATCTGATGCTGAAAACAGCGGGATGACAAATTATTTGGTTTTCTATTAATTATAACTTCAGCATTGAGTTTTTTATGACTGAAACCTATAGCTAAGGGAGTGTTTACCATCAACTGAATTACAATGTTTCCTTTCTTTGTGCAAGTTAGAAGTGTGAGGGACAGTGGGTGTGCTTACAGTAAATGCCTCAACAGGGCTGGATTTTGAGTTTGCATGCATTTCAGCCATGAATTGTCCTGAGGCGTTTTCTCTCGTTACAGTGATGATCCAGACGTGTGTACCAACAATCCCGATCCGAATCCTGCATCCAGAAACAATGGCTGAGTTTTGTTCATCTTTCTTTCAGGTTATGGACGAAACCCAAACGCAGATTGCGTGGCCTTCGAAGCTGAAGATAGGCGCCAAATCTAAAAAAGGTACACCTGCGTCTGTTTCTCTCATCTGGGCTGAGTTGTGTTGCGCGCGTGTGTACGGTACGCTGTGTGGGTACGAGAGCTCGTTCCACTGGAGTTTACCCCCCTCCCCCTGCCTGTGGAGCTGTGCTGCCTCTCTCACCTTTGTCTAATGTAATTTAAGACTATTTTCTGTGATTTATCCTGCTTTACTGTGTTTGAGATCTTAAAAGAGCACTCGGGGATCCTTCTCGGAGGGATAAAATATGAGCAGTACATCACCGGAAAGTAAACGTGCATTTTGAAAATTGCCCACGGGGGAAGCGCTGAGCCTGAGCCGAATGTAGCGAGCGCACGGCGCACAAGTTGATTTATTGATCATGTCTGACCAAATGCTTTCCGTGTGTTTTGTGTGTCATAGAGCTGCTAAATGTACAAAAATAGCGATCGGATACACTTGTTACATGTTTGTGGTTGGAGTTGGCTTGAAAGTGATATATATATATTTTTTTGGAAGAATATGCTGTCATGCATGTCAACACCTTGCTGATTTTTTTTCTTTTTTTAACATTTTTTTTGCACCAAACACATGTATGTATGTTAAAGCGGCACAGTAGTGCAGTGGATAGCGCTGTCGCCTCACAGTCAGAAGGTCCAGGGTTCGAATCCAGGGGCCATTCTATGTGGAGTTTGCATGTTCTCCCTGTGTCCACATGGGATTTCCCCGGGTACTCCAGTTTCCTCCCACAGTCCTAAGACATTCAGGTTAGGCTGATTGGATGCTCTAAATTGCCTGGAGATATTAGTGTGTAAGTGAAGTGTACCCTCTGCTGGATTGGCCACCTGTCCAGGGGGTATTCCTTACTATTGACCAATGGATGCTGGAATAGGATCCAGCTTATTTTTGTAGGTCTGGTTCCTGTACTTAATTCTGAATTTTGTAAATGTAAAACATTCATCCACAAATTACTATTTGATATACAGCATGTAGAACTGCTGTTTTGTCCTCTAGTGGAAAATAGTTTTTTTGGCTTTACTAAGTCAATACAACGTTGTAAGTTGTCATTAATTTAATTTATTGATAATTTTAGGAAGAACCGTATGAAAACTTAGCACACACTTTCACAAGCTGCTCCCGTTTTGCTATAGTCCTCATCAGTTCTTTCTCAGATCCTTTATTTCTTTTTTCAGTAATTAGTGTAGACATTTTGAGAATGTCAAGGTCAGATTGTAAATCAAAAGAAGTGGATGCTCGTATGAAGCAGCTACCTTTATAACCTAACAGCTCATTTAGCTACGCACAGATAACTTTGAAGAGTCGGAGGTCAAAGCTCTGGACCCTTGTTTATATATTTTTCAGGTTTATTCAGGAAACCGATATATCTGGTTCATTATCGAAGGCTAGGTTATGTAGCTTTTCTGTCTTCAATGCCTCCTTCATTTACAGCCAAAGGCTTTCAATTCCGTAATATATTTTGTGAAGATGTAAATACAGCCTGCTTAAAGGCTCAACCCCCAAAATATACTCTCCCAACCTCCCTGAAGCGAGTCCTAAGAAAGAAGATTGTCTTCCCGACTGCAAATCAAATCAAGATCACCTATAGGACTGTTTTGTGTGTAAGAATGTTAAACTACACCAGTACTTTTTTGTGTTTGCTGTGGATTCCTGGTGTGGCCTCAAGTCACCACGGTACCAAAAATCTAACCTGTATTTTTAACATTTGAAACATTGTATTTTCATTATTGAGTGAAACTCAGGAGCCCCATTTTAAATAAATGTGCTGGGCTCCAGGGATGAGCTTTCATGGTTGCTATAGTGCAGCCCTGACTGACAGCAGCAACCTGAGGGTTAGGCGTCAGGCTCACTTTCAGATGTTAGCCTGACCTCCCAACGTCCAAGTTCTTGATCGGCACAAATACTATGTGCATTAGGTTGTCATTGGTGGGGTCAAAGGTTATTTAAATTCCGACACGCGATTCTGCGCATTGGCAGGCAGCCCTCTGCATTACTTAAACGGAGAAAAATGTTACATAATGGGTCGCAGTTATCTTGTGACCGCATGCACCAAATATCTCCACAAATGAATGATGGAAAACACATGCATTGCGCTCAGTGGCATATGGACATCACTACATACTGCATAGCTGTTGTAAACCATGGGGAGATTTCTATTTCCTGGTTTGCTGGCTGGCTGCACTTTTTTAATACATTCAACACGGACCTCTGTTCAGTGTTACTGGATGCCTTTGTCAGCTTGACGCCAGGGCTGTTAGCACCTAGTTTAAATTAACCTTCAACGAAAATTGAATTTCTGTACATACCTGCTTGATTACTTCAGACAGATACTGTATATTACAGATGAAGTGGTTGTGCCACTGAAAAATTTGTTTTGTTTTTTTTTACTCGCCAAACCATAAGATTTAGCACTTGCTTTTATTTGTTGATTGAATCCAGACCATAATTTAAAATGCTCTGCCTCAGTACTAGTTTTTCTTTTTTTATATATATATATATATATATATATATATATATATATATATATATATATATATATATTATTATTATTATTATTAACTACAACACAAATTTGCCATTAAAAATGATGCTGTTGATCCTCTTTAAATGAATGATAAATTGATGCCAAATATAGCAATTCAAATTACTTGCACCCAAATCTGGCTGATTGCGATTTTATCTTGAATTTTTTGTGCTAAAGTGCATAAGAAACTCTTAGCTCTCCCCTCTCGGACTGCAGAGTGAATAAATTAGATTGTCTGAGCTGTTTTTACATTAATGGCCCTGTCAAAGAAGCCGTCTAAACCCTTGCCATTAACTCATAACTGAGCTGGTCTCTTTGATTGAAGGGACATGAATGCAGTGTAGCCGGTGATTCTGGGTGTGCCTGTCTGCGAGTCACTTACAGCCTTTTTATGTCTCCCAAACGGATTAGTGTGGAATCTCACGTGGCATCGTACCTTAATAGATGCCTTCTTGTCAAAATATGAGAAAAAGCTCAAATTTTGCACAGTCCGCTGCGGCAAACCGCCTTGGTGTAGTGACACACGCTCTGGTCAAACTGTGGCTGGGGCTTCCTCAGTGCAGTTCATAATGGGCCATGGCATCACCCAGAGAGGCTTCCCTGCCTCACGAGGCCAGTGCACGAGAAGTGCAGTCCTTCGGCACACTGACTGCCCAGCTCAGGTGGTGGACTGTTGAGAGAATAGAAGTGTGCCGTGTGGCAGTCTCGCTTTCATGTGGCCTACATGAAACATGGCCCTATGTTGTCTAAGGGGCAGACTGGAGTGATGGAATCATAAAATACTATTTTTGAATTATTGTCAGGAATATGTATTTCATGTTCGGGTCCATGCAATATCCAACATTGAATCTTTGAACGTTTAAGAGATGTCTAATGCTGCTCTCCGGCAATGTTCAAAATTAGCATCGGTTTTAGCGTTAGCACATCTTGGTGTACATCTCATTATACGCTAGCCCAGCTCGTGTGGTGGACTGTTGAGAGAAAAGAAGTGGTGTGTGTTAATTTATGTGGTAGTCTATGCTTTCCTGAATTGAGAGACAGCATTGCTGTGGTGATATGCACTTGCAGAGAAAATTGGGCAGTCCACATTGATAGATAAGTACTGAAAATGGATGAAAGGTTATTCTATAAATGGAAAAGGGTAAAAGTTGACTTTATTTTTATGCATTTGTTGTTCATCAAGATTGTTTGCGCTCATCTGGAATCTCCCAGAATGCATTCTGTTCTCTCTAGCACTGTCCAAGGTGTTGCAGCATAGCTGTGGGAGTTCTCGTCTTTGCCGCTTTCTAATCTGCGTGTCTGCTTAATTCATTTGACTTTGAGCCCAATCTCATCGGATTTGTACAGATCTCCAGCTGTCCTGGCAAGTAATAACAAACCTTTCCAGAGCTTTCCTCCAGAGAATGCATTGATTTACTGACGTTCAGTTGAATGGGTGCAAAATGGCCCAAGACAGCCTTAAAGAGAGGCTATTGTGCTCTGTGGACTCGCTGTCAATACCGTCATCTTTTGTCAGTGAAGATAACCTGAATCAAAAGAACACCCATGAAGATAACCTCAATCAAGAGAACCTCTATTTTTTACTGTTTATGTTGCGTATGTAGAAACTTCCAATCACACTATATGGGAGGGAAACTTCAGAGATCCATTTTATTTTGTTCCTTGATGAGGGAGCTGAGCTATATTTTCACAAAGTCAACTACTTTACAATTTAAGTCGTGTATGTAAATCTTTTTTAGTATGCATGAGGTGACCATGCACAGTGTTTGAATCTTTTAGTTCATTATACGACAGTGCTACAACTTTAGGTAGGCCTACATGAAATATAGGCCTAATAGAGACATGGCCCTATATTCTTTATGGGCTGTGATTATCAGGAATCTGGCTGATTGCAGTCTTTCATGTTTAATTCAATGCAATATTCAACACTGGATCTTTGAACATTTAAGATATTGGACCATTTGATTTGGTGTCGATGATGTCATTAAATATAGGCCTATTTAATACCTAATACAGTTCTCAAGGCCTATTTAATGGCCTGTTCAAGATTAGCATAAATTGCATCTTGGTGTACATCTCGTTATATACTTTTGAGGTTTACATTGAAGGTTATGTGTTATGTTATATAGTTAGGTCTATACATACTCAATGTTCCTTTTAACTTGTCTTTAGCCAGAAGGGGACGTGTAGCTTGATAAATGGCCAGCTGTCTTGTTTAACAGTACATGCAGTATACGTGGCTTTAATAGTATTGAAGTTCAAGATTACCTGTGAAGCTTGCAGCAGCACAAATGCTTTGTAATTGCGAATGACTCTACAATGCTTGCTGTTCAAACTGATAGACTTGCAAATCATTGTATTCCAACCCAGCAATTCCCTG
This sequence comes from Synaphobranchus kaupii, assembly GCA_029718625.1. Lineage (NCBI taxonomy): Eukaryota > Metazoa > Chordata > Actinopteri > Anguilliformes > Synaphobranchidae > Synaphobranchus > Synaphobranchus kaupii. Next base: position 102,555,356 of record CM056379.1, on the reverse strand, counting down.
AAGATATTCTTGGCTGTGAGATAAATTACATGGATTATGCAGCATGAAATCATGAAACGGATAATAAAATGTTTTGGCAGGGGTGAAATTTTAAATGTTTAGATGTATTTTTTTTTGTTCTTAATTAACATTGACAGCGTAGTCTAGAGAAAATAACAGAGTTCTCCCTGCAGAAAAACTAATACTGGCTCACCAACATAATTTATTTCCTGTTGGCTACTGCAAGTGTGTGGCTTTCTTATCATGCGTTTGAACTGTCAAAAATCTCATCCTCATTCTGTACAAAATTTATGCCATTTTCAGTCTGCCTTCATTATAACTGTTCATGAAAATTCACCATTTTTGTACAAAAATAATTTGTATTTGTTACTTCATGTTGCATTGGCCAGTGCCCCACTATTGCTGCACAAAGGGCAAGCTTTGATGTAGATTAGGTTAAGTGTCAAATCTACAAATACTACAAATGCGAACCGCTTTGACACCGTCTTAATGATCTGAAAGTGTAATTTCATGGTGCTGCTATAGTTGTAATTAGTTTTTTTTTAGTGATTGCTCTCTTTGTAATCGTGAGGGTGTATTCAGTGTACTTCCTAACGGGGAAAAACTCCCACTGAAACTGATGTCACCTGACGTTGCACTCTGAAGCTTTGCTCGTAAAACCATAAGCATGGGACACAGTGCGCCGATCACATTTCACATGATTGGCTGCCAGTTGGTTTTGTTTTGGAAAAATGCAGATCATGCTGTGACCTCGCTGCGATGTTGAAAATGGGGGAAGGAAGAGAAGATGAACGACAATTTGACCTTTTGTGGAATAATGTTGTCATCAAGGTTTTTCACTGTCAATTGCACATGCACTAACTCAAAGCTTAAGGTAGGCCCTGAAAAAGGGGACAGAAAACAAATTCAGCTGTGTTTCACAGCAAGCGATAATTAATTTAATCTTTCGGAATATTGTTCAACATGACCGCTTACATTTTGTCCGTGCAGTCACTGTTGTGACACAAAAGTAAGATGACACAGAGAATCTGTCTCTTATAAAATTGCTATGTTCGCTGACGAGATCCATCGCCATGACAATTCCGGTCATTTCACCACATTTTGCTTCTGCACTTTTTCATTGTCATTGCAACACAACATTTGAACAGTCAAACCTTAAGTCATAATATGAGTCATCTATGCAGAAATACTCATGGGAAAGTTTTAATATGGGAAAATATGTATCAGCCAGCTATCATGTCATGCAGTGCATGACATCAGGTGTCCGTCAGGTGCTGCATGGGCAGGGATAAAGGCAGAGAGGCCGAATGCTCTTTCGCACAAAAATGCCTGGATCCGAAATTAACGGATCTGTCAGAAATATAGATGATGTTAATCAGTAATGTGACGGTTTTAATTGAAGGCAGGGTCGGTAGGATTTTAAGGAGGCCGTGTCTTAAAACAAGATTTGTAGCAAAGCTGTATATAGCTTTATTGCATATAACTCAAAGGTTGTGGTATCGATTCCCAGCTGGGGTGCTGCCGTTGTACCCTTGAGCAAGGTACTTAATCTGAATTGCTTAAGTACGTTTCTAGCTGTAAACATGGATTGTATGTTGTAAAAGAAAATTAATCTGAGTTGCTCTGGATAAAGGCGTCTGCTAAATGCCTATAATGTAGTTGCTTCAGCGTGATGGACATCAGTAGGCTACAGTAGCCTAGCCTACAGTGTTTGCTAGCATGCCGTTTCCAATTCAACCCCCAAAAAAGGCGATACATTTGAATTTTAACCCCAGTACAGGCCTCAGGCCTTTTTCAATATAAACTGGCTGACTTTTTGTCCCCACATTAATCCCCCGCTGCTCCTCGCCAGTCCAGTTTGTGGCCGTCGATAAATCCCCCTCCCCCCTCGTGGTGTAATTTACGGGCAGACAAGGGCTCTGCGCCTCTCGCTGGTGTCTCGGCTCCCGGTGGAGCGAACGCTGCCGGCGGCAGCTGTAGAAACACGGGCCGGACAGCACCGCCGTGGCCCTGTCTCCCTCTCCCTTCCCGAGGTGGCAGCTGTGTGTGCCGACGTCGCCACGGAGACCTGCTAGGCAGCTGAACTGCGCTGGCCGGTATGCCCCCCCGAGTCAGACCCCCTCGGAGGGGGGGAATTTAAGGTCCCTTTCTTTTATTGAAGCGCTTGTATTTTGTCAGAGCACAAATATATATATTTTATTTTTTCCCGGACGGTGGCCTCGTACTTAGGTTCCCAAGGACATAAATCGCGTGCGCAGCGTTGCTACGCGTAACACGGGCTCCCGGCTACGTTGCAGGAAAATGAGTTTGTCTCCATGGCAACGGACCGTGCTGCTACGCGGATTTTGCAAACTGCACAGCTGCAAACGCCGCTCGGTACCCTCGGGGTGAAGAGATGGAAAAAATGTCTCAATATCCGCACAAGCACCCATTAACACCCCCTCCAGAAATTCAACAGCCCTCTAATGATCGTTTGAATAATTTACTCTTACATCCATTTGTTCCCTTTGAAGCGCGATCAGAGTGTGTCTCTGGTGGTGACCAAAATGGCAATAGCCGCCATTAGTCTTGTTATGCAAATGCAACGTGGGCTTTAGTAGGATTAAAATTAAATGAATGCATGCGATTGCTTATTCGGATAGACACTGAGTGGAGAAAAAAGTGCATTCTGGGTAATCCATCTGATTCACATCTTCCGGAAGCCACTTGATTGGACCTCTGCCTAGGCGCTCCCTCTAGGCTATGAGACGGGCTGCCCTTGAACAAGGCCATTAAGTGGCGGTGGAGAGAAACGGCCGTCCCCTCAGCCACACGAAAAAGCCGTGATGCAGTGCTTGAATACCAACGTGTGATGCTGGCCACGGACGGCATTGGTTCAACACGCTCATCGAAGGTGGTTTAGGGAGCTGGATGAATTGGGTGAGCATTGATTCGCTCGTGGCTTAACACGGAGGGACAGTTTGAAATCCGTACACCCCATTAACCAGCGATTTTTTGACCTTGTGAAAGTATGCAGGATAAAATCTTTATTTTTTTTCTTCCCAAGGGAAATTACCTTTGTGTCTGTTTCCAAACATCCGTTGAAGATGTGTTTGTTTTAGCCATACCTTAATCTTGAATTTGTATGATATCTAGCTGTGTTATTGTAGGCTACTGGGGGTGACGCATAAAAAGTAGGCTACTGTACAACTCAACGAAGGCAGAACTTTATGTAATGACATATAGTGTCACAGAAGAACAGTACAATGAAAGAGATCGTTTGGTTTTATATTTCATTAAATGTGTTAAACAAAACGGTTGCAAGTAAGCCAGGCCTCAATACTTCATGTGTGTGGCATTTACGGGAACACAACTGCTGTAAACATCGCGGGGCTCCCCGGAGGAATCCTGTTTATATAGACAGCCACAGGAAGCCTGTCTGTTCTCTTTTAAAGACACATACAGCATGTTAATCAATCTCACTTCAATGTCGGGGCGAAAAAAGACGCTATCGGGCTGAGTGATGTGGATTCCACGCCACCCCCAAAGACCCGCGTGCGTCCCCAAACTTTGCGGAGACCTTCAGCATCGTATGTCTGTCCATGACTGTGCAACAATTCAAAGTATGTAGTAGGAAAACAGATTAGCTTCCTGCTTTGTGCAGAGCGCAGCCAGAATGCGACCCAAAGTGCCAGAGCACGGGGATTAATTGAGGGTGAAATTAATCGTTGTTTCTTCAGTTTTTTTGTTTTTTTTTAGGTACGGTGTTTGCTCAAGATGAGCCTTTCCCGTACGCGCAGAGAAATGTTTCCAGCGTTCGTGACACCACGGTAGTTTTTGAAAGCTGTTGTACATCTGTAGATTTATGAGCAGCAGTCGCAGCCAAAGCTGTGTTTTGTGGGTCTTTTCGGCCTCTCGTGTGAGAGCGCTCGCAGCCCAAGCACATTGATCATTTGAAATAATGATTGAGATCAAGTCATGGAATTTTGGATAGGGTTTAGGGTTGCCAATTTTCAGACAAAATGCAGAATGCAGAATTTAAACCTTTTCCCCCATTTCTAATACTGTAAAATGTAGGTTTCTGTACTCTTTATTGATTGTACAGTTAAACCAGATACGCATAACTATGCAGACACTCATGCAAAGTTGTGGGAACATTGTTTACGCTTTGGTTTCAGACACTTCCAAAGTGATTTTGTTGAGTTTTTAAAGGTGTTATGTTTCAGAAACATAGCTCTGGTAGAAGCCTTTTGCCATACTCAGACTGGGACAAAACAAGTGAGGCATAGCGCCCTCTACTGGCAAGTGCTCCAGCACAGGAAGTGGGTGGGCCCCCTCGACAGCTGTGTTTGGAAAGTTCCCTGAAACTCTGCAGCCGCGACGGTCTCCCGTCCGGATACTGCAGCGCTTCTTTGGGCCCGGATCCCGCTGCGCCGTGATGCGCCGTGTTTACGTTTTCCCCGAGGCTGTTTTCCGCATTCGGGGACGCAGGGACGTGGCGTGGCTGGGCCAGTCCCGCGTCACATGACATAATCCACAGTGGGGCCCCCCCATAAAACACACGGCCGTTAGCGGCTGTGAAGCTGAAAAACACTTCCAGGCGACCGCATTCCATTCGGTATAGAGCGCCCTCTGTGGAGACATCTAACGCTCCTCCACCTAACTGAACCTCTGTCTCTGTCTCTGTCTCACAACGCTCACTCACGGGGCGCATACATCAGCTTCACTAGTGCCCATGTTTGTCCAGATATGTCCTTTTCTTGGGGTTTCCTCATCACGTGTGACAGGGGATGTCAAGTCTTACAAGAACAAACTAAACCTTGATTAGCTTCACTGTGTATAGTCCTAGTATTTATTTGTGCCTTGTTGTGAATGTTCAATTCATATTTAAAACTGTTTTCTTTGTTTCCTCTTATATATAGATGATAAATTTTGCACGTAAAGCGTCTGCCTGTTTTATGCAGACACGTTCTTTGTTTTTCCTGTGCATTCACAGTTAAACATTTAAACGCAGCTTTTCAGCTGTAAAGTGAGATCAACTTCCACAAGGTACTTTGAAAAGGCCTGGGGAATGGCTATTTTTAACCCCCCCCCCCCCCCCCTGGCTTATTGGTGTAAATTAGAGTTTGTGAGGGCACGGGCGGGAGGCGCGAGGTTTGGGGCCCCCCTGGGTGGTGTGTTACTGCCCGCCTGCAGTCCAGCTGTGTCTGAACACAGTCAACACACTGCTCACCGGCCCAGTCCTCTCCCAGGCGCTGCCTACAGGAAGCAGTCCGTACTGTTTTTTGGGAGGAGGTTTTGTGGGGTTTGGAGTCTTATAAAGACCCACTTATACGTCTGGAGCCATGCTTTGTTATTCTCTGTCACAACGTCTCCACAACTTGGAGCTTTCTTACGCTTTGTTTAAAGTTCTACAACACGGTGTTCTATTCAGTCCCACGCATGCTGGAAGTCCAGAATGCTTTGCTGGAATACGGGGACGGTGATATCCGATTCTCCGGTTCCCGTTTTGATGGATGGACCGGGTTTAAGAGCCTTGGTCTGCGTGATATTTTTGCTTTTCCTTCACCCTCCAGCATAAACCAAGCAACCTTCAGCACACGGTCCACGGAAGCCACAGAGAATGGGCACGTTTCACCCACTTAAAATAATTACCGTTCTCTTGTAGCGGTTATCACGACAGTCTGTAAATCGGCGCGCTACCATGTAGTCAAAACCTCGCCACCGAAAACTGTCCCTGGTGCTGTTGTGAGTTGTTGTGCTGTTTTTATTGAACAGAAACTAGTCTCTCGCAGTTTCCGCTAGCCCATCACATTCTCCATTGTAATGCTAACAGTAGCAATAGCGCTGAGTCAGTCAAGTAGCGTATTGGCAAGGAGCTCCTGCCACGTTCTCTTTACCGCTCACTTCACCATTATTATTTTCACGTATTGGTGGCTTTGCGCCAGGTTACTTACCTGTGGTTTTGGAAGGTGCTGTGGAATAACACACCAAGATTTATATCAGCAATCGCAGAGTGGGTGTTGGCATATTAACGCCGTGTCTTATACAATGTTGGGTTGAACCCGCAGCCCAAGGTTATGGAATACAAAGCCCCATGCCCGTCGGAGAATGCTTGAGTAATGGATTTGCGCGGGCGGATTTTTTTTGAGTTCAGCGGGACAAAGAGACCGTGTTACGGTTTGAAGTTGATTGGCAGGACGTGCTGTTTGGAATGACAGGAAGTATGTGGGTTGCATCTGCCTGTTCAGCCTCTGGAACATTCCTTAAAGGTTTTGGCAACTTGCATCGCCTTTTCTCTGTTTGTTTTAGTAAGCAACAATTAAATTAAATGGCTAACTGACATTTTTTAAAAATTATTATTTGTTTTTCAGATTTAATGGTAATGTCACAATATAAATCCATGTTTGATTGTTTATAATACCACTGGTGTTAACATAAGGGAATTTTTGTGTCTAAGTGCATGAGGTAGTCCAGGGGGTGTGAGACAAGTTCGTATTCCAGTAAAAGCTGTTGCTTCCCCATAGTTTGGAAACTATTAGTATGGAAATCCAGCAGTGGGAGTGAGTTAATCTGTGAGGTGCATTATGGGAAGTGGCAATAAAATGTCTGTCTCAAACTGATGGCAGCCATTTCCTTTGCAGATCCTCACATCAAAGTGAGCGGGAAGAAGGACAACGTCAAGGAGGCGAAAGAGAAAATCATGTCCGTCCTCGACACGAAAGTGAGTGAAAATGCGCGTTTGTTACCGCACCCTAAAGCCCCCCACGCCATAGGACACTACTACACAGTTTGGTTTATGGAGTTTTTTTATGGGAAGTTCTCTTTTATACGGAGTTCCTACTGGGTAGAACATGACTCAGTTCCTCAGTTTCCACGAAGCGAAGGAAGCGCTGTCGCTGTGGGTGGGGCTGGGGGTGGGGGTGGGGGTGGGGGTGGGGGTGGAGGGGGGCATGAGATTCCTACTCCACAGACGTCCTGAAATAATGGCGGGGTCTCACGCTCGCTGACCCGTCAGATCGCTGTCCCGCAGAGCCAGGTGTGTAAAACGGCTTGGCGAATGGCGAGCTCCGATGCTCCCATCCCGGGTTACATAATTCCCGTTGGAGGGGGGAGCGGGGGGGTGCAACCTGGCTCCCATCTGTGTCCACTGCTTCCCTGCAGGACGTGTGTCCATGTTGTGTGTGTGTGTGTGTGTGTGTGTGTGTGTGTGTGTGTGTGTGTGTACGCACACGCGCTCTCTGTCCTTTGCGCCCACACACACACCTCCTGACAGACTAGTGTCCACCCGTAACTAACCATTGCACAATAACACAGCTGACGATGATTTACCGGTACTGCGTTTACAAACGGCTGTAAACCCGTCACAACTGATAAGAATGTCTGAGATATATTTATAGTTATCTTGTAAGTCTGAATTTTTTTTTTTTTTTTAAATCTCTTCATTTTTCTTTTTTTTTTGTAAACTTCATGTCCGCTCTACAGACAGTACATGCATGGTGCTCTATGGTGGAGCTGTGTACTGTTGTTTATGGACAGGCTTCCATATATGAAGTAAGGACAGTTACTTCACTGGAGTGGAAGTGATATGGTGGCTCTTGAGATGTTTTGTTTACCCCACAGGTATATTCCTTCTGTATTTACCTATATATGAGTGGTTTCGACAGGCCGCTGATGTTTAAATTGGTGAGACTCTGGAGGGTAAAACAACTGCCCAGGGAGAGTCATCAGCCTCAATGTCCACCCCTCTCTCTCTTTCTCTCTCTATCTTTCTATCTCTCTCTCTCTCCTAAGCAGAGCAACCGCGTGACTCTGAAGATGGACGTGTCGCACACGGAACACTCCCACGTCATTGGGAAAGGGGGAAATAACATCAAGAAGGTCATGGAGGACACCGGTTGTCACATCCACTTCCCCGACTCCAACCGAAACAACCAGGCCGAAAAGAGCAACCAGGTCCGTTCCACGGAATCCCATTTCCTTTTTAAAATCGAGTTTTTAATTATAGCTCACCTTACTGTGGAACTGGGGTAGGCAGCACTGGAGTGTTAGAGCACATTCTTTCACTTCATCCAAATACTTATTTGCATAATTGTACCAAATGTTAGACTCATCTAAGACTAGGTAATCCAGGTGAATGTGTGTTCAAGACACTTTGCAGTTCACCATTCAAGTCTACAGGATTATGGCTCTCCAGGAGAGGTTGTCCACCCCTGATTTTTTAAATATGACACTTGGAAAATAAACTGACAAAATGATATCCTGCATACTTTCACAAGGTCAAAAGTTGTGTAGAGTGCAGGGATATTTCATTATAGAAAGTCCGGGTTCGGGTGTCATGGCGACCTGTTTATACGCGTAGCAGGTCCGACGCATACCTCCGCACTCCTCCACGGTGGAGACGGCGGGGTGAGGACAGTCGGCGTATCCGCGCAAGCGCTTGTGAAACGCCAGAGGAAGCCGGTTGTAATTGGATATGAGATATGTCTCCGGACTTGATGAAGTGGAGAATGCTAACGTTGAGATGTGCCAGGAGCTCCTATCCGTCCGAGCTCACGGCAGCCCAGACACCGTGTCCCGGGTACTGCTGGTACTGACTGACGGGGCTAACCGGCGTGCACCGGTGGGAATAAAGAAATGTTCGGTACCAGTTAGACCCCAAGACACTAATTGTCGAAACTTGTTTTTTCTATTGCAAGTTGTGCAAAACGTTTGATAAAACTTGGCATGTATCCCTACGCATGGTGCCAGAGTATAGTTTTCATGATAATGGGGAGTTGATGAAAACTGAACAAATTCGAGGAAATGTGTCTGACAGAAGTGATAAAGGCTTGTGAATCTATGGTCATGATATCAGCAAGATTATCTTTCCTTGGATTTCGGTATGTAATTTGTATCATGATTGAGCCTTTGAAGGCAGGACCTTGAGAAATAGCCTGAAAAATGCCTTGTATCTCACCACAAATATTCATATTCATCAATCATTAAAAACAATCCCTACGCAGTCCCAGACTTACCTTCTGCGTTAGTGATGTTTAATAAATGATCATTTGTAATGTAATCATCGTGTAATTATTGCTAATCAATTGCTAATCAAATATTCCATCAAGAATGGAAGAATTCACTTTTGCGTCATTTATACATGAATGTACAGTATGTAAGGCTCATGAGAGGGTCAGCTGTATAAGATGCTGGCTATGTCTGCATTCTGGTATCTCTAACTTGCGGTGGTGAGTGATTCGTCTCACTTGGGTAGTGAGTTATGTAGGGAGTGTAGATTCCTAAAAGTTCCTCAGCATACTGCTGTATTGACTCCTTCAAACCATACACCAGGCTGGAAGAGGTCGTCAGCGAGAATTATACCTCTCCTCATCAGCAGTACCTCTGTTATAGCAAGGCCTTTAGCGCCTGATTCACTGAGACCTTTAGCATGTGCAAAACCAATAACATGACCAATGATTGGTCATTGTTTTTGTTTTGCACCAATAACATGACCAACGATTGGTCATTGTTATTGGTTTTGCGTGTGCTGAAAGGTTTTGCACGTGCTAAAGGTCTTGGTAAACCAGGCCCTTAGAGTGTAACATGGATTGCAGAAAAGTGCATGGAACAAGTTCAAATGCTGTTCTGCATGTGGGGATGTGGGCGACACAACTGTAACCCGAGAGTTAGAAATCCGTAAGAGAAAAACAGTATCAGAATGGCCATTGTTTCTGTTAAAAATGTGGAATACATTTTAATCTACTGGATACATTTTTTATTTCATGTTTATTTTATGGTTAATTTTAAATACAATCCTCAAAATTTGTCAAGGAAGCAAGTGAATATTAGAAAATATATACTGCCCCCATTTGGTTCCCCTAGTTACCATATTCATATGGTTCCATATTCATGCTTTCCTGTCTGTGCACTCCCAAACTGAGAGCTGGAACGTTGCAGGAATTTATCAGGAAAACTGGCCAATTCAGATTTTGGAAAAAGTAAAATAGGGGGCCAAAAAAATTTATTATAATTTCTTTCTTTTTTTTTTATAAAAAGAAAATGCTTTTACAGTGGATACCATTGCTTCTCCCAATCTGTATTCATATATTTGGTTAACATCATAATTTACTATAATGTGCCTCATTAGTGCTGGTCTAATGGTATTACTGCGTAATTGGAGCTAACTGCTTTGTTATGGTTCTCTGTTTTAACTAGAGTGGCTGAAGAGTCACGTTGTGCATCTATACTGAATTATAGGCTTCAAAACCAAGTTGCCAAAAATGCAGGCCCCTACTTATAGGCAGTAATAACAGGGAGCCATGTCTGGTTTGGATCTTATCCTGACTTCTGTGGTATGAGGCAGCTAATGTTAACCCCCTGGACAGGGCAGCCTTCTATCACGGGACTGTTACCCACAATCCATTGCATTTTGAGGCAGAGAGGCGATGGCTAGCCCTTGGTGTGACTCCGTGGGCATTGAACCCCTAACTATAAGGGGGACACACCAACTGCAAGGCCACTGAGCCTTGATAACAAATAACGCAAGCGAACGGCCGTCTGTAAAACAGTGCAGAAGCCACAGTCCAGGTTTTTGATGTGGTCGCAGCCGACCTGCAATCAAAGGAATTACAGTGTGTGCAGAAGAATAATAGGCTCTCCGGGTTAATCAGTGATTTATTTAAGCTGGGAAAGAAAAAGAAAAGACGTGGGAAAGAACAGAGGGGGAAAAACATAAGCAGACAGACGGACGTTAAAAATGAGCGACCCTGTAAGGTCAAGGTAAGCGTCACAGCCGGGAGCACTGTGGCCAAAGCAAGTGGAGTGGGTGTTGAAAAACCATGACCCCTCTCTCTTTCTCTCCTTCTGTCTCCCTCTCACTCCCTCTGTCTATCTCTCCATCTCCCTCTCTCTCTCTCTCTCTCTTTCCAACTCTCTCTCTCTGTCTCTGTCTCACAGGTGTCCATTGCAGGCCAGCCGGCGGGAGTGGAAGCAGCTAGAGCCAGAATCAGGGTAATTAAGTAACACAAAAACACGCCCTTTTAAGCCCTACGGTACGGGACTTACCCGGCCTAGCGGTCAGTGTCCCGCCTCAGTGCGCTGCAGGGAGGGCCGAAGGGCCGGTGGGAAGAACAGAGCCGTTTTGTAACTGGAGGTGGGCGTCAGTCTCTTTCTGTATCAACACACCCCCCGCGGCGGTCTGACCTCCTGCGTCTCCGTCTCTATGGCAACGCGGGCTGCGGACGGCCTGCTCGCTGGCGCCGTGTTCCTGCAGTCCCAGGCGCGAGCGGCGCATCAGGCCTTTAGCGCCGCGCCGCTCAGCCGCCAGGGATCCCAGAAACATCGCTACCTGCTGTCACCATGCCTGATAGAAACACTTGTCCTGGGACCCCAATGGAAAACAGATTTTTATATATATATATATATATAAAACCGTTTCTTTACCTCCAAGTATTAATGTCAGCGGTAACGTGTGTTTGCTTACACAGCCCCTCCTTTGAATGTGATCACCCAAAGATACGGTTTTTTCGGAGTTAAAGGTTTTGCATTTTGCGGAAGAAGCCCCTCGAACGGCGAGTCCGCTAAACGACGCCGGTGGAAACGGGGGGGGGGGGGGGGGGGCTTGGGAATCCGAGGCTAACGACTTGATGCGGAACACATGGCGGTGATCAGAGGGAGCCGTTCGAACAATGTAAGCCGGGGGCCTGCGGCGTCCGGGGTTCGATGGGCGTCGCCCTTCCACTCGTGCAACGAGGTTCTGTCCAGACTCTCTTCATATTTCCTCGGCACCAGGACTCCTGACACGTGCTTCCTCTCCGAGGGAACCAAGAAAAACAAGCCAGAGTGCGCCGCCACTCTCTAGCATTCGCGCTGGCAGCAGTCGGCAATTAAATCTTTTTTAACCGAATGAGAACGGCAAAAAAAAACAAAAAAAACTCAAGGCCGCGCTATTGTTTTCGGAGCGATTTGTACAACCGGCTCCCAGAAACCAGGCAATTTGGCTTTTTCCCTCCAAAGTATATAAAACCGTAAATGAGTGGTGCGGATCAAAGCGGCCTTCCTTTCCGGCTCCACACCCGCCCTTGCCCTCCATCTTAACCCAGTGGCACCAGACACCTTGAGGCGGTGCGCCATCCTTGCCCTCCCGAGACCACTTCAGAGGTCCCGCTGCAGATTCCACACTCCAACGCTTCATTTCCCCCCAGTTTATTTCTCCTAGCAACCGCCGGCCTTTGTCTGTTTATTTTTGTACTTTTAATGCTGACACCTAGTGGACGGAGGGGGGAAGAGCTAGACAAGAGCTGTTACTGTTACTGCGTCTCACTCACAGAGACGGGTGCCAAATATGTTATGCTCACGGTCAAAAGAAAGCGTTCCCTCAAAACGTCTACATTTTGATTGTACATTTTAAAGAGCTTGTCAGATTTTACACTTTGCAGGCAGTGATTCATTTTGGGATATGTAGTAATCCCTAATACATTCATTTGGTTTTTCAACTGCATCTGTAGTATCAACTGTAGTGCCACCAGTTATTAGAACATGTTTTTGCCTGTGTTAGCGTAGATATACAGTACATCAGTGATATAAATGATATAACATAGCCGTGTGTTTTTGCGGTTTGTGGCGCACCTTATTAGTTACTGGTCAGTATAAATGGGTAGGTGAATATGACCATTAGATTCATCAGTAAATGTAGATGGCACTGAAGCAGGAAGAAAGTTGGATGATTGGTTATGTAAATCATTGCCTAGCCAAATAACTCTGAAACAGTCAAATCGCTGTGTCCCAATCATGGTATGCCTATATCTAAAAAGTTATTCCCACAGACTCATTTACATCTGCAAATTGAACCTCTAATGCTAGCTCCCACTCAAAGGTAGTATACAGTTATGTATGATTATGGTTATTTCTCCTGTCCAACTGAAGAAATAAGTTTGCTTTTTGCTGTCGTGTGCGTGTGTGTGTGTGCGTGCGTGTGCAGGAATGTATATTGACATTGCATCGCACTCTTGATTCTGTGTCAGATTATGGGTTTAAAAATTAGCTACGCATTCTTTTCACAGAAGATTTCATTCCTGTGGCATGAGTCATGAGTGTACTATACAAGTCCTGTTAATATGTTGTCTAAGTAAATAAGTCCTTTGTAAAATATTTTTACTAAGTACATTAAAAAAGCCTGAAGTAGAAAAAAAAGTCAAGTATGGCTTTTTCTTGGTTTCAAAATGAAGATCAGTCATCTATTCTCAGTACTTATTTTTATAATTATGGAGATCTGAGTCATTTTCATGTTTTTACAATTCAAAAACAAATCCTGGAAATTCTAGCAGAAAATTGGGCACTGCCATTACTGGTACAAATATTTCATGACAACATCACTTCATTAGAAACCTTTCCCATCTCGATCGCTCGGAACTTCATGAGTAAAACCGTTGTCATGGTGCATAAGCCCTAACATTAAGTGGCTGTGCTCAGGAATACATCTTGACTGTTATACACTGAGAGGAGGTAACAAAAGATTTCTCAAATGTTGAAATGTACAGAGACTGCCAGCAGTTCTATTCACTTTTGAAGTATTCAGGAACAATGTTAGTGCTCACCACTTCTAAGTCCACTTTAAATGTCTTTCATTTTTTCCACAATCACAATATAAACACGAATACAGGCTGAGGAACACATGGAAGTGATCACGGCTGCAGTTTTTGGTTACACGCATTCATGCTGTTTACCGGTTTTATTTTATTTTTTGGCAGTGAAATTTTGGAGACTAACTGCGTGGAATAATGGCAACCTGCCAACTGTTTGTCTCCACAGTGTGTTTTTGAAACACTGTTTTATGACCGTTCTGTTTTTATTTATTTTTTTAAATCGTGTCAATGACCACGGTGATTTCAGTCACAGACTTGAAGTCTGTACTCTGTACTCCATGCAGTACTGAAATATGGATATTTCCTGATGAAGGAGATGGTGCTCCGGTATCAGACATGGATCAAATATCCATTTGAAATACTTGAATCCTTTATATACCCACACAACTACTGTAGATTTCAAAATTCTTCATTCATGTTCTTCTTAATTTGGGTAACATGCTTCTTTGAAATTCTCAGGTATGCGCTGGAATGTTTGTACACGTTACTATCCTCTGTTGAGTCAAAGTATTGAAAGTAGAAAAGTCTTGTATGTACACTTAATATTACAGTGATAGTTCACTTTATGGGTTTTTTAAATTGTTTCTGATGACCTGCGGTGTAGGGATATGTGTGGGCTTGTGGTCAACAGCAAAAAACGGAATACACTCCAAAACAGCTAATACAGCAACGTTGTGTTTCCAGTCTGGGGCTTTACATATGACCATTCATTTTCATAGCATTTATTCAGTTATAAACATAAAAATCAAAAACTTTATATCTTGCCTGTACACCATTGGAAATGGTTCCAAACCAAAAGAAGATCAAACATAATTATTTGAAGAATAATCAGATAAGGTACAACCTGGAGGCATTACGTTACTGTGAAGTTAATTGAAGTGTATTTTCTTGCTTTGGACTTGGTTATTTTCTTGCTTTTAATGTCAGTCATGAGGCCTGTTGTGATTGAAGTGAACCCCCCCCACCCCCCCCCAGGAGCTGCTCCCCCTAGTCCTGATGTTTGAGCTCCCCGTGATGGTCCAGATGAACCCTGACCCCAGCTCCCCCGCCATCCAGCACATCTCCCAGACCTACAACATCTCCGTGTCCTTCAAACAGCGCTCCAGACTCTACGGAGCTACGGGCGTCGTCAGGGGCTCGCAGAACAACGCCGCCGCCGTCAAGGTAGTGCTCGCGCGTCACCTTAAACCCAGGTCCCGGGCTCACGAACGCTCGCTCACGCATCACCTTAAACCCAGGTCCCGGGCTCACGAACGCTCGCTCACGCATCACCTTAAACCCAGGTCCCGGGCTCACGAACGCTCGCTCACGCGTCACCTTAAACCCAGGTCCCGGGCTCACGAACGCTCGCTCACGCGTCACCTTAAACCCAGGTCCCGGGCTCACGAACGCTCGCTCACGCGTCACCTTAAACCCAGGTCTCGGCCTCACGAACGCTCGCTCACGCATCACCTTAAACCCAGGTCCCGGGCTCATGTGCTCATTGAAGATCCTATGGCACTTCAAAGAACTAGCAGCAATAACCCCGACGTCCTGATCCTGGTTAAATACAATTCATAAATATAGCTGTCACCTAAGCGCCTGGTTGGTGAAGATATTATATCAACATTACTGCCATTTAGCAGATGGACTTACCCAGAGCTACTTACACAACTTTTTGTGTATAGTATCCATTAAATCCAGCATAGTATCCATTTATACAGCTGGATTTATACTGAAGCAATTTCAGGTTAAGTATCTTGCTGAATGGCACAACGGCTGTGTCCTACCTGGGAATGGAACCTGCATCCTTTAGGTTAGGAACGCCTTACCCGTTATGCAACACCGCAGCCTATAAGATGCCAACTCGCTGACAAGGGGAAAGGGGAACGCCGTAGGCGCAGCTAATTTGGGCCTCGTTCCCGCAGCGAACCTCGCGTCCTCTGCGGAACGTGCTGGCATCCAGAGGGTTGTGTTTGAGGGCGAGATTGGGCCCGACGCCTGCTCCCGTTTCTGCAAACGAGCGGGCCTGGTGCCTCCCTCAACTTCCTCTGGCCTTGGCCCGTCTTGTCGCTGACGGCGGAGGAGGAGGCCCGACCGGGCCGCGGTTTCTGGAGCATGCGCGGCATGCGGCGGGAGGAGGCGGAGGGAGGAGGCGGCCGCCGAACACTGCCCTCGGAGGCCAGACCCGGAGGCCCCCGTTGGAACCCTGGTTCCTGAGGCGGGAGCGGAGGGCGGACGAGAGCGAGCGAGCGAGAGAGAGCGAGGGAGCGAGAGAGTGAAGAAAAACAGCAGTGAACTAGGTCAATCCGAGGGCCGTGCGGTTCTCTGTGGAAAGAGAGACTCGAGTTTATCCGCCCTCTGCGTCTGAATGAGCCGTGTCTGCTGGAGAGCGGTTAAAAGCTCCTCGGTTTTCATGTTCGTGCATATTCAAAGAAAAACATACAAGGATCAGCCAGGGGTCTCCGTCTCCCCGGCCATGAGCGGGCCGTACACCCCGCTCCTGAGGATGCACCTGTGAGCGAATGCGCTTTTGTGCAATGCCCACTTTTTGTGCGATGTGTGTGTGGGACGTGCTGTCTGCTTATTTGCGTGTATCTGTTGCACCTGCGTGTTTGTATGTAGTGTAGCATGCCTGTTTGTTTGTGTGTCTGGTGTGTTTGAGTATGTGTTTGTCAGGCCTGTATTGTTTGTTTCTGCCAGACACACTGTATTTGTATGTTTACATTGTCTGTATTTGCCTGTATCGCTCGTTAGCATGTTTCTGTGTGAGTGTGTTTGTATGTTTACATTGCCCATATTTGCCTGTATTGCTCCCTCGTGTGTTTGCGTGTGACACTGTTTGTATGTTTACATTGTCTGTATTTGCCTGGATAACTCTGATATACTGATTGATTGATAGACTGATATACTAATCTAGGACCTCTCATGATACTTGTTCCCTGTGTTTTCTTGTCTAACTGTTTGTTATAGTTTACAACAGTATTTAGAATAGAATTGTAGTATAGCTGATTTACCCACAGCTTACTGTGAACTACTAATGAACTGTTCATTACTAGGGATAGCTGCTACGTTATGGGAAGGATGTGCTTTGTCTTATCGGTTCTGTAGTTACTTTTATGTTTCTGTATGCATTTATTGTATGTCGCTTTGGATAAAAGCGTCTGCTAAATGACTGTAATGTAATAACTCATTAGCATGTTTCTGTGTTGCACAGTGTGTTTGTATGTTCATATTGTCTGTATCACTCATTAGCATGTTTCTGTGTTGCACAGTGTGTTTGTATGTTTACATTGTCTGTATTGGCCTGTATCGCTCCCTTGTTTGTTTGTGTGTGACTCTGCGCTTGTGTGCGTTACAGCGGGGCACTGCCGTTCTGTTGGAGCACCTGGCCGGCAGCCTGTCCAGCGCCATATCGGTGAGCACCCAGCTGGACATCGCGCCCCAGCACCACCTCTTCATGATGGGCCGCAACGGCAGCAACATCAAACACATCATGCAGCGGACCGGCGCCCAGATCCACTTCCCCGACCCCAACAACCCCCAGAAGAAGTCCACCGTCTACCTCCAGGGCTCCATCGACTCCGTCTGCCTGGCGCGGCAGTACCTCATGGTAACCCCCTCCCTCGCGCCCCTCCCCGCGCCAATGTCGCTGGGAACACCCCCCCCCCCCCCCCCCCGCCTCGCGGTCATCTCCAAAAAACCGACGGGTCTCGGGCCAAAGACGCCGGAAAGCGGTCGGAAAAGGGGGGGAAGAGAAACATTGTGTAAACACAGGATTCCTGTCTGGAACACACAAGTGGAAAAGGCATTCTGGGTGCTGTATGAAAACGCAGTAATTGCTATGCGGAGATTGCCTCCCTCTCCACAGTTATTTATCCCGGGTCCCTGAGGGCCAGGGGCAGCCCTGAGAGCCACGGTCCAGCCGCTACCCGTCCCCCGCCGTAAGTGCCGTCCCGCGGCGGGAGTATATTTAAGCGTAATCGGAATGATTCGCGGCACCGGCGCTTGCAGCGTAGCCGCGGTTCTAAAATAATGCAGTTTGGCCGGACGGAACCGGCTGGGTGATTAGATATGATTACTCCTCTGTCGGTTAATGGTGTTTGATGGCCGCGTCGTTTCAGAGGCTTTCTTGAATGAGTCGTAATCACACGTATTAGGGGCCCATTAGGAAGCGCCGTTTTGTTCTGCGCTCAGAGGAAAATAAGGGTCACGGCCCGCGAACACAATCTCCTTTCCCCCTGCCTCACCTGCAGTATTTTTCACACGACGCTGACTGATCATTTTTGGAGCGGCCCCTAGAGGTTTCTGCCGCCTCAGGACCGCGGTCATACCGGTCCACTGGCTGAACTTCAGAAATAATTGGCTGTTTTGAAAATTTGTGAGGAGAACTGTGGATGAGGTTTAGTGTATGAATCTCTCTCTCTCTCTCCCCACTCTCTCTCCCTCCCTCTCTCTCTCTCTCCCTCTCTTTCCCTCCCTTCCTCTTTCTCTCCCTCTCTCTCTCCCTTTTTCTCTCTCGCCGTGCCTCCCTCCCCCTCTCTCCCTCCCTTCCTCTTTTTCTCTCTCCCTCTCCCTCTCTGCCTATCTCCCCCTCCTTCCCTCCCCCTCTCCCTCTATCTCCCCCTCCCTCTCTCTCCCTCCCTTTCTCTCTCCCTCCCTCCCCCTCTCTCTCTCCATCCCTTCCTCTCTCTCTCTCCCTCCCTCCCCCTCTCTCTCTTTCTCTCTCTCCCTCCCTCCCCCTCTCCACCTATCTTCCTCTCTCTCTCTCTCCCTCCCCCTCTCTCTCTCTCTCTCTCTCTCTCTCCCTCTCTCTCCCTCCCTTCCTCTCTCCCTCTCTCCCTCTCTCTCGCCCTCCCTCTTTTTCCCCTCCCTCCCTCCCTCCCTCTCTCTCCCTCTCTCTCCCTCTCTCTCTCTCTCTCTCTCTCTCTCTCTCTCAGGGCTGTCTTCCCCTCGTGCTGATGTTTGACATTAAGGAGGATGTGGAGGTGGAGCCGCAGTGCGTCACATCTCTGATGGAGCAGCTCGACGTGTTCATCAGCATCAAGCCAAAGCCCAGGCAGCCCAGCAAGGTGCTTAGTGTACGCTCACCTGACACCAGCCTGTCCCAAACCACGCCCATCTTCCCTTGCCTCTCCCCTCCCCTCTTCTGCTACCGTCCCCTTCTCACTATATAACAGCTCCGCCCCCATCTCCTTCACCCTCCAACATCCTATTGTAGACGTAGATTTTCCAGTGAACTACTGGCTGTGCTCACGATTTCACGATAGTTTAAAAAAAATAGGAACATCTAATAAAAGCCCTGATAAATACTAGCAGAAATGTGAGAGTAAGAGTTTGAATGCTTTTAGAAGTTTTCCAATGGAAACATAGAGAAAAGAGGGGAAATAACTGTGCCTAGTTATACAGGTGACTTCAATTAACCATGATCTTACTCATTCTCTTTGTATAGATAGGTTTTAATTTCAGGTTTATTATGTCCTCCTGTCAGATGTCACCTGTCAGTTATGTTTCACCATTTTACTCCTTCTCAATGGTTTAATAATAGTGGAACAAATTTTCCTTATAAGGTAATGAAACCTGTAGATTTTTGTTTTTTTTCTCACGCCCGTGCAGATCTGACATTTATAGCAGTTAACTGTGGCAGGCCCATGAACTCACCCATCTTATTGGTTGCTGTGGCAACCCGCTTGTTTTCTCACGGTGTGTTTCCGGGGAGGACGGGGAGAAGTGGTCGTTTCTACCCGACGACCGGCAGGCAGGAGCGGAAGGGCCTTCCTTACATAACGTCGAACACGGGCCTCGCGACATTCGACATTTAATCAGACGAGGAAGAGTTTTGTCTTCGTCGCGCACTCTCCCAGCTGTTGTGTAACGGCAGGTTCACACCATCTACTCGCGACAGCGACGGAGCAACAAGATTCCATTCAGAGTCTATGGATAACCGCGACAAACAGCAGGGGAGGTGGAGTCAGTACAGAGCAACAAATTACCCGCATGTTTGTCTCTCTGAAATGTTGACTAGCAGTCAACTTTGCCGCACTACCAGCTAATCAGAAATGACACCACTCTAGATGTTGTCAAAAAGTCAGACGAGCTCACATAAGTCGTGTTCTTTTCTGTCTTTCTGAAAAGCAGCTCAACGTCGTGGTCTCAAACCACCCAATTCTATACGATAACAGTCTGTACGACCATAGGGATGTTAGAAAACGTGCGGCTTGTGACAGAATTTCCGAGAATGTTGGCATGTCTCGTGACTGTGTTGTGCTGTGCAATCAAGAGTTTACAATCGCTGAGTTATTGGTGCCGCCCCAAATGCGCTTACAACACACGTGACCAAGTACCGCGCTTTTTTTTTGTCACTGTCGTGAGTAGACGGTGTGAATCCGGCGTAATGCCTGCTGCGCAGGTCCCCTAATTGGGGCCTGCGTGTGAACCGCTGGAGCCCAGGCACTGTGGCCACCCTTGCGTTCCCCCCCCCTGCCCGGGGCCCAATCAACCGCCGAGGGAGAGCTGCCAGGTCTCAGCCTGCCTCCGGAGATGGCTGCTCACCTGCCATTTCCTCACGCCGTGATAAAAGCGGTTGCCAGATTTGTCGATAGCGGGTGCGCAGTCTCAGACCGTGGATGCAGTGCAGTTGCTGTCTTTTTTTTTTTGGTTCTTTGCTTTTTCCATAATTGTTCTCCGCAATAGTTCCCCTCAATATTCAGCCATTGCTCTCGTCGGCCATAGAAGGGTGGCGATGCCCCCCACCTCCTTTCTCGGCTCTTAACGAGGCTTGACGCACGGCTTAAGCGGGAATCGGCGCCGTCGTTCGCGTTTGTGAATCGCTTGCGTTGCGGAGTCTCCTCCCTGGGACGGCGGTGCCCTGACGCTCTCCCCTTCATCCTCCAGTCGGTGATCGTGAAGAGCGTGGAGAGGAACGCCCTGAACATGTACGAGGCCAGGAGGTTTCTGCTGGGCCTGGAGACCAGCGGGGTGTCCCTCCCGTGCAGCAGCAGCCCCCCCGCCATCATCTGCCCCGTGGGTCTGGACATCCTGGCCTCCGCAGGTCTGGGCCTCACCAGCCTGGGTAGGGAACCTTCAGCTCTCTCCACACTGTGCACTGCATGAGCAATCAATACCAGCAATACCAATACCGCTCAACTTAGCATATTAGCCTTGGGCGAGCAGTGCCCCGTTTAAACGCATAGCAGCGGTGTCCTTTCTGACCTTGGAAACCAGCTTCCCCCTGGGCCAGACTTGTGCCGTCTCTGCGCTCCCTCCTGCTAAATACTTCAGACTCTTCCAGATTACTGCTTACTGCGCCAGAGCGGCCCGGCGTTTATTTTTAGAATTAAATGAGCATTCGCTGCCCATGATCTAGAACTAAACTATTTTTATTATGCCTGGACAAATATAGAGACCTGTAAATGTGTATCTGGTAGGGATTTGCCGTTTTTTTTTTTTTTAAAAAGGTAAAAGTTCCATAAATTGTGTTTCCATCAGGCCTCTTATCCCCCACGGTTGCTTCCATGACCGGCACATCTGCCCCCAACTCCCTGTTAAATGCCCTGAACAGCTCAACTGCCCCCAGCTCCCTGCTCAATGCCCTGAACGGTTCAACTTCCCCCAACTCCCTGCTCAATGCCCTGAACGGCTCAACTTCCCCCAACTCGCTGCTCAATGCCCTGAACGGCTCAACTTCCCCCAACTCGCTCCTGAACGCCCTCAACAACTCCATCAGCCCCCTGCAGACCTCCTGCTCCAGCGCACCCAGCCCCATGCTGTGGTCCAGCTCCCTCACCAGCCCGTCCAGCACACCAGGTGAGAGCACTGAGATAGACCGAGACACAGACACACACACAGACACGCACACACACACACACACCCATACAAACAGTCCAGCGACTGTGACACACGCATGCACAGTTGCACATACACGCAGTTCAGAGACTGAGGAATGCACACACTGACCTTCACGCAGTCCAAAAACAGACACATATTTTGGGGCCTGAAAGACCCAGACATACAATATATGTAGACACACATTTGAAACCACTTAATGTTCGAGTTGCTTTGGGTGTCTGCTAAATGCTTGTAATGTACAAATATAATGTTAGAAAAGCAACCACAATCCGAGGGTTGTAATGCATGCACGGAGGATATTTATACTGTAGCTTCAGAGCACGGCTTTGTTTCCGTTTGGTAACCGTGGCAATGTCTTTTTTCGTCTCAGGATTTTCCTCACCCCTGATGATACACCCTGCTACTCAGGCTACTCTCACCAGTATCCTGTTGTCGGGGGTTCAGGGGTACACCCAGAGCACCCCTTCCCCTCCTCCAGGACTGGCCCCCATAGACACCCAGGTGAATGGGGTCCCCGACTGTGGAAAATCTGTCTCGTCACTCAACGGCCATGTCAAGGTACATGTTTCAATGCATCTTCAGTCAGTCAACAAGGATGAAAGGAGGATCAAATCTATGACCTTCACAAGAAAATTGTGTTCAACACGAGCTACAGTATTTCTCCTGCAGTGAGCCTCTACCCCCCATCAGGGACCAATCATAACCCTTCCGCAGACTCCAGGGGGCGACATCGACATCTTTTACCGATCCGGCGTGTAATGAGGACGGTTCTTCTAGTCCTTAAAAATATTTCTAACCAGGATAGACCTATGGCTCATAGCTCATGGTCCTTGAATAGTTGGGGAGAATCGCCCAGATAAACAAAAATCCCTCCAGCGAGTGAAATGCATCTGTACTTCATAACTCACTAGCCTGATGTCACTTGTGATCCTGAAATATCAATGTGTGGCACTGTATTTAATTAGACAGCTCGCTGGTTTAACTGGAACATTATTCCAATAACAAAAGTCATTGGTCATCTGGAGTCATTTGATTAAAGATTTTCAACCTTGGAAAGACTAGGATAATAACCTTGAGCATTGTATCTGTCCTTGGAACATGGGGTATTTGTGAAAAATATAAATATGATTTGAGTGGATTGAGCCTTATTCCATAAGCCATATGGCGTGCAGGCAAGTTATTGTGCCAGCCCTTGATTTACTGCAGTTCAGAAGTTTTTTTGTTTTTGTTTACAGTAATCGGGTTTGTTTTTGTGGAGGCAGTAATTATGCTAATGAAACGAAACGGGGCGCACATGGGCTGTGGTGACTCGACTTGGTCGGCTAAACGGTCGGCTTCTAAACCGCCTCTCGCATTTTCGCAGCACCCCGGCTCGGTCTACGGCAGGATGTCCGCCGCGTCGCTGGCCGACAAAGTCCTGAACCCCGGGCACAGCGACGGCGTGCAGGAGGCCAGCGGACACTGCCCCTCTGAGCCTCTGTCCAGCAAGTCCAGCCCCGACGAAGGTACGGGCCCGCCTCCACGAAAAAAAACTGCTGCCTAGCAACAGGTGTTATGGAACATGTCTCTCTGCCTGTCATACCTCAAGCTCAATCAGCGAAGTCATTTCCTGCCTCGCCGCTGTTACACTATAGTCTCTTTGAGCGGGCTATTCTCGCATTAGCGCGGTGGTGTTAATTAATTGTGCTATTTCCAGTCTGCGGCTACGCTAATTAAGGCAGCTGACGTGAAATTCCTTGATGCTTAGCGAGGTATAAACAAAGCGGGGTCCGGGTTTATTATTGCTCCAGAAAGGAAAACAGGCCTGCACGTGTGTTTCAGGTTCCAATGACGCGTTTGTGGAAGTTGGCATGCCAAGAAGCCCCTCTCACTCGGCGAACAGCAACGAGCTGAAGCAAATGCTGGCGGCCTGCAAGACGTCGGCGGGGAAGCGGCAGGCCGTGGAGCTGCTGCAGGGCACCAAGAACTCGCACCTTCAGTACGTACCCTCGGGGGTCCGCCCTCGCCCTCCCCAAAAAACAGAAGAGGGTCTCATCCCATCTCTGTCCATTTCTTTTAATGTCGGTTGGACCATTCGTCCAAATAAATTTCACCGTGTGAACTTCTCGGGCGTTAAATACCGAGAAGTAAACTGCCTCTATTGTTCCAAGAAAAGGGCGTTCACAGAATGTTTGTGTCTCAGTGCAATTATTGAACACTCCAGTGTACCGAACGTCCTGTGAACCGCTTCCCCAGTCCAAGGGTAACCTGTCGGTTAAATCTCTTTCATTATGAGACAAGCAGACAGTAAAATGCAGGCAGGGAATAGGACAAGGCAGTGGGCGTGCAGCTGGAGCGCTGGTCCCTGGGGCAGGGGCATTTTCTCCGTCTTTAATTGTCTTCAGTGACAGCTGCAAAGGTCAGCTTGTGAAGAGTAATTGCTTGTTTCCAAACAGCTCTCAGCGTGAAAGTACCCTGGCGGCTGAGTTTCGCCCTTTTGTTTTGGAGAGAAAGGAACCCTGGGAAGGCCATGGTGTGGAGGGAGCATGGTTAGATTTCGGCAATAGGGAGGAATCTGTGAACACACCTGAAAAGAGTGCCAAAAGTGCGGAATAAAGTATGAAGGTTTACTGCCCTCATTATTGGAATCTACAGTCAAGCCGGAAAGTCTGCACACCCCTTTCATCTTCTCCACGTTTTATTACGTTACAGACTTATACTACAATAGATTGAGTTAATTTTTTGCCTCAAACATCTACACACAATAGCCAATAATGATGAAGTGAAAACAGGTTTTTAGAAAATATGCAATTTTATTTTACTGACAAAAATAGGTTATTTAGGGGTTATATATCTGTACACACCCTTAGCCTAATACTTGGTTGCTGCACCTTTGGCAGTGATTACAGCTTCAAGGCGTCTTGGGAAAGAAGCTACGAGCTTGGCACACTTGTTTCTGGACATTTTTGCCCATTCCTCTTGGCATATCCTTGCAAGCTCCGTCAGGTTGGATGGGGAGCGTCGGTACACAGCCATTTTCAGCTCTTTCCACAGATGTTCAATTGGATTCAGGTCTGGGCTCTGGCTGGGCCACTCAAGGACATGCACGGAACTTTCTCCGAAGCCACTCCTTTGTTCTCTTGGCTGTGTGCTTCAGGTCGTTGTCATGTTGGAAGGTAAACCTTCGCCCCAGTCTGAGGTCCAGAGCGCTCTGGAGCAGGTTTTCTTCAAGGATCTCGGTGTCCTTAGCTGCATTCATCTTTCCCTCTATCAGGACTAGTCGCCCCGTTCCTGCTGCTGAAAAACATCCCCACATCATGATGCTGCCACCGCCATGCTTCACTGTAGGGATGGTATTAGCCAGGTGATGAGCGGTGCCTGGTTTCCTCCAGACGTGACGTTTGGTATTCAGGCCAAAAAGTTCAATTTTGGTTTCATCAGACCAGAGAATCTTGATTCTCATGGTTTGAGAGTCCTCTAGGTATCTTTTGGCAAACTCCAAGCGGGCTGTGATGTGCCTTTTACTAAAGAGGGGCTTCCGTCTGGCCACTCTACCATAAAGGCCTGATTGGTGGAGTGCTGCCTGGATGGTTGATCTTCTGAAAGGTTCTCCCATCTCCACAAGGTTGGACACGCTGGAGCTCTGTCAGAGTGACCCTTGGGTTCCTGCTCACCTCCCTGGCCAAGGCCCGTCTTCCCCGATTGCTCAGTTTAGGAAGATTCTTGGTGGTTCCAAACTTCTTCCATTTACGAATGATGGTGGCCACTGTGCTCTTTGGGACCTGTAAAGCTGCAGAGATTTTTCCGTACCCTTCTCCAGATCTATGCCTGCACACAATCCTGTTTCTGAGGTCTGCAGATAATTCCTTTGACCCCATGGCTTGGAGTTTTCTCTGACATGCACTGTCAACTGTGGGACCTTATATAGGCAGGTGTTGGCAATCCCCAATCATGTCCAATCAATTGAATTTATCACAGGTGGACTCCAATTCAGTTGTAGAAGCATCTCAAGCAGTATCAGTGGAAACAAAATGCACCTCAGCTCACTTTTGGGTGTCATATCAAAGAGTGTGCACACTTGGGGTGTACATATGATATTTTACATTTAGATTTTTTATAAATTAGCACAAATTTACCACAAAAAAACCTGTTTTCACTTCTGTTGTCATTTTGGGCTATTTTGTGTAGAATTTTGAGACAAAAAATGAACTCAATCTATTGTAGAATATGTCTGTAACGTAATAAAACATGGAGAAGGTGAAAGGGGTGTGCAGACTTTCCAGCTTGACTGTAAATGAACGTGACTTAGATATTATACTGTATTTCCCTGAAGGGTGTGTATAGCGCCCTTACCCCAGTTGATTACTGTTGGAAGAGTAAGGGCACAGACTTTTGGGACGGCTAGCATAGGCTACATTCTGTGTTGTTTGTGGCTACAGCTGGATGCCGCCTGTGTTATTGAAAGAGCTCTTTTCCTCTCCTGCAGTTCGGACTGCCTGCTCTCCGACTCGGATTCGAGCGCCTCCGAGGGCCCCGTGGCAGACAAGAGGGCCCCGGGCAGCGAGCGGGCGGCGGAGAGGGCGGCCCAGCAGAATTCGGAGAGGATCCGACTGGCCCCGCAGTCCTCCTTTGCCACCATGCAGGTGCGTGGTCGCGACTCCTCTGCAGCCCCGGCCGGCTGGCTATCTGGAAACCACACGCGGGAACACGGGGTCGCCCGGGGTCGTATGTCCTGTCCTCTCGTCCCGGCCCCTTCAGGGAGCCGCGCGCGAAAGCTCCTCCCCTTTCCCTTACGACTTCACATCCACGTTTCTGGGAAACGCAAGCCGCGTGTTGTAGCATTCTCGACGTTGCCGAGGAACGTTCAGTACAGAAATGTGTTCAGTACAGTTTTTGACACAGCGAACGGATGTTTAGCTTGTTTCTGCGCTGGAACCGTGCTCCATGCTGAGAGGAGAATTCTGGGAAGGCATTCTTAAACCTTGTCCTCCGCAGTGTAAACAAGTCTGGCCTTTTGTTTCCTTGCAGGCATTTGACTATGAACAGAAAAAGCTGCTGGCAACCAAAGGTAAGTGACCATTTCACTACACTACATGTAAACTGAAAATTTAGCACACTGAATTTTTAATAAAGACGTAAATCTTATAAAATAAATCTCTGTGAATCCTTTTTAATGTGACGATGAAAAGCTTGGCCGTTACCAGATTATGGTACATGATATGTTTATTCTACTTTGACAGCAATACAACTATGTCTCCATAGAAATGAGAGCAAATCCAGTCTGGTTTCATTTGCTGTGTCATTATCTCTCTATTTCTGATTTACAGTAAACATTAAACCCTGTAATAAAATCAGTCTAAACTACTCTCTTGTTGTGGGCTGCAAATTCTCACTGCCTGACAGTAGGCAATAATCTCACTGATCAAGGCCTGTTATTATTCTGCCAGGATCAGAGTTGCAGTTTCCCTGCTCTTAAAAACTATTCCCGGGCCTTATTCCACATTTTCCCTTGTACGTCTTTATTCCTGTCCGTGCACTCTGGAATCTCTGGTTTGATGTGTTGCGGTGGTCAGCCATGTTGAAGAAACCAGTGGTGACGGAGGTTCGGACGCCCACCAACACGTGGAGCGGCCTGGGTTTCTCCAAGTCCATGCCCGCCGAGACCATCAAGGAGCTCCGCAGGGCAAACCATGTGCCCTACAAGCCAACCATGGCCACCACCTATGAGGTAAACTGGAACACTTGCACAGTTCAGCTCTATAAATGGCTTGGGCGATAGCCAAGTCACTCTGAGCCGGGAGGGACTGGCCGAGATTCATTCCAGCAAAGCGCTTAACCACCTAATTACCCTAATTGTGGTCTCGATTTAACACATTTATCTCCCTGACTCAGCTCTGAGAAGGTTGAGGTTGAGGGAGAGTTTGATTACCTTGCAATCCTCAGGGCCAAAGTTGAGTTGTTTTGCTACGATGAGTAGACTCCCAACGTCTCTGTGCTGTCCCCTCTACGCTTGACATGAGGTTGTTGAAACGTGTTGTGTTCTGTGCGTTCTGTTGGGTCCCCCCGTTTACCTGAGTTTTTACGGGTGTCGTTTGCTCATTTAGGGGTCCCCCCTATCCCTGTCCCGCTCCAACAGCCGGGAGATGGTGGGGAACGGCAGTGACTCGGACAACTGGAGGGAGAGGAACGGGGGCGGCCTCCCCGGACACTCCGAATTCCCCTCCCCCCTCAGTCCCAAGAGGAAGCAGAACAATTCAGGTGATAGGAGGGGCTCTTCTACCGCCTCCTTTTTTTGGGTGGATGCGTAGAGGTTAGGGGGCTGAGGGAAATGGGCGCGGGTGAGGTTGGGTGGGGGTGCGCGTGCTTTTGTGTCATTTTTCACTCAAGCCTCTCCTTACCAAGCTGTAAACCCCAACTGAACCTTGTTTTATAGTCCATATAATTGCATGTTTAAATTTAAAGAAAAAACCAAAGCAATCAGTAGCCTGGACCAAAAAGGGTTTTAAAAATAGCTTATTTGACTTGTTTGTATGCAAGAAATCTATTTGTTGGTACTATAGCACTCCTCTGCAATGCTATTAAAAACTGTTACGGTTTCTTTGAAATGACCATCTTTTAAACGCACTATAATCTCAAGTGGATAACGTTATTTAATGACTGCGGACCAGCTAATGCTACTGCGTGGAATAATCATGTGGTTGTTGGACGCCGCTGCATTGGCACTTTAAAACTGTGCTAACAGTGAAGTTTCAGTGGAGTGGAGTGATTAAACCTGTTCAATAATATAACATAACTTAATGACGAGAACAGGCCATTCAGCCCAACAATGATCGGCATTTTCCTACCGCTAAAGGGTACCTAGTGCTCACCGTTTACCTACAAACTAGATGCCATCTAGCACCGTACCAGTAGACTAGTCTAGTAGAAGTTGTTTGAAATGCTACCCTCCTAAAGAAGCCCGTGTGTTAATGTGTTTTGCCTGCAGTGGAGCACTACCTGAGCAACAGCAACTACATGGACTGCATCTCCTCAGTGACGGGCAGCAACGGGTGCAGCCTCAACGCGTCCTTCAAGGGGTCCGACCTGCCTGAACTCTTTAGCAAGCTGGGCCTTGGGAAGTACACCGACGTCTTTCAGCAACAGGAGGTGCGGCTCCTCATTTCCTTTTTGTTTTAAAAATTTGTTTCTGTTTTTTCCCCCCCGTTTTTCTCCCAATTTGGTAGCCAATTGTACCCTATGCTATTCAATTCCCCCCATGTAGCAACCACTTGAGAATTCACTGCTACACGACCCTGTCAGCCGGAAGTAGCAAGGAGGGCGCCACGTCCTCTTCAGGGTGTGACTCCTCCTCGTGATTCCAACTCGCCCGGGGCGCGACGATTCTCCCCCACCCCGGGAGCGGTCGGCAATTGTCGCTCCCTCAAGGCACCGGCTATACTCGGATCTGGCAGGACCAGGGGTGCGAACCCCTGATTCTCGGGGTGCAACTGCACCGACTCAAAGTCGGCGCTGTTACCGCTGCGCCACCGCGGCACTCTGCGGCTCCTCATTTCCACCGCCATTCCACACCGGTCCAGGGGGAAACGGTCCACATCTGAACGGCATCCTTGCCATTTGAAAGGACCTTCAGAAATGCCCTTGCAGTTTTGCCCTGGCTGGCATGAGCTTAAAGTATTCAGATGGGGGTCAGGGCCTAAATGTCAGCCATTTTCTACCCCTGAGTTGTAAAGGAGAAGCAATCTCTCCTTCATCATCAACCGTAATGATTTCCAAATGTTGCATACAAAGTTTGTTGAACTCCTAGATGGTATATTTAGACCTGATGTTTACATGCTCTGTATATATCTGTTTATGGGGTAACAACATCGTAATTGTTTCCTATGTAAAAAGCTGAACTTTTGTTGAGTTTTAAGGCATTATTAACTGTGAATTAAGAACTCGTCTGTCCTTCAGATTGACCTTCAGACGTTCCTCACGCTGACAGACCAGGACCTGAAGGAGCTTGGCATTACCACGTTTGGAGCTCGGAGGAAGATGCTGTTGGCCATCTCAGGTGCGTCTTTCGGGTCAGGCCCGCTCATGAAGGCCTTGATTGACAGGCTGTTGAGTGTGGCAGAAATCTGGGGTTACTATGAAATTGGCTCAGTGCAATCGTAATTTTCTAGATGTGCAGCATGTATGAGTATCAGTCTGTTTGACAGCTGGGTTGGCGAGACATGTCAGTGCATTCCCCCATGGAAGCGTCCGGAAGGTTTCTCTGACCATTTCCATAGTTTTAACTGGAACCCAAGGAAGTTCTCTGAAAATGATTCTGTAAATTATCTCATAGTTCTCATTTAACATTCACTATATAAAAAACTAGAGTCTAAAATTCATGAATTTGGTATGCAGTAATAACTTTTAAAAACATGAAAGGACGTGCTTGTAAAACGGCAGTTACTTTTTTTATTGTTTTGTGGTGTACCAAACGACTTGTCATGGTTCATGACATCACTGCGTTGTAAATATTTTGTTTGTCCAACCAGACGATATCCAAGGGGTTCATGTTTGCCATTCTTGCCTTCATCAATGTTCCACAGATACTGTGTCACACACAGTTTAGCTCCAATGTTTATTAAAATTGTGGGAAAGAATAAGGCTCAAGCACACACCCTGACGCTGACTCCATTTACAGAAATCCCCCGCCCACAGATGGGAATAAAGGCTTCTCTGTTAAACTACATACGGAATGGGTTAAACCTGGCCTTCACATTATTTCCAATCAGCACTGTGGGCTTTTTTAAAACCGTACTCGTGGGTGAAGCTGGATGCCATTGTTTGCGACCTCTTTCTTTTTTTAAATTGCACATTACTATTCTTAGCTTTAATTGTAAGAATCGGCAAATGTCGATGCGACGCGCGTAGAAACGCGCGGGGTTGATAGGCACTTGCCTGTGAGCCTGGACATGGCCGAAGGCAAGCGTTTATTCCATCACGGCTCGTCGACCAAGCGCACATCCACTGCGATCTCCGCCGACGGGGTCCGGAGCTGGAAAATGGGAATATCATCCCGTCTTCTGTCCGCGTGAAATGAAAACACTGTGGGAACCGTGGTGCTGTCAACCCCACCTAATTCAGATCCACTTTCCGCGCTCCTGCCAGAAACAGCATAATAAACACAGGACTGCCTTTCCCAAATGAAAACCGTTTTTTTTTTAGTTAAAAAAAAAAAAAAAGTCTTAAGGAATCACATTTCATGTTTTTTCTGGCAAGGAACGCAGTTAATTCAGGAGATGCGCCAGCATGGTGATATAGCCATCTTGTGATTAATTCTAGCACGCTTAGAAGCATGTTGTCTTGGGGATTTTTTTTTCAGCATCATTGCCCTTGAGGGGAAGGAACAGAAAGGAACGTTCCGCGGCGTTCACCGGGTCCAAGCTGCTTACCACTGACAGTTGTTGACGGATTGTCCTATAAGCCGCACAGGGGAACTGCCTTGGAAATCTCGCGCTCATTGGCTGGCATTTTGTGGTCCAACCGCTGTGGAGGTCTCCGTCGGTCTCGAACCGTTCCAGCATACCAGAGAAATGCAACCGAAGTTCCTTCCCACACAAAATACGAACCGTGTGGGTGTGAGACTGACATTACTGTAGTTTATGGAGTGCATTACCGTACTGTACCGAGTCCAGCCTTTCCTTTTGGAGGGGAAAAAGAAAACAACAAAAAAATGTTTTTGCTAAAAGAAACCTCCTCCTTGTCTTTCAGAACTGAATAAGAACCGGAGGAAGCTCTTTGAGCCTCCCAACATCCGATCCTCCTTCCTGGACGGGGGCGCCAGCGGGCGGCTGCCCCGCCAGTTCCACTCGGACATCGCCAGCGTGAGCGGCCGGTGGTAGGCCTTTACCGGGCCACTTGGGCCAGGGACGGGCGGGCATCCTTGCAACCCCCCTCCAGCAGGTACTCCAGGCCAACATGAAGGGGAACAAAGCTAGTCTTCTGTTAAAAGTGCCAAAAAAAGAAGAAGAAGAAGTAGAAGAAGAAGACGAGCTGTCACATGGTACTCCTTTTGTATTTTCATCAGTGAAGGACCTACGAATGAGGGAAATGTGTGTTATTGTGAAGGAACCGTATAACTCATGCACTGACATGTGTTTGAAGAAATGGACAGAATGCTTAGTAAAAATAAATCTTTTGATACTATTTATACGCAATCTTAGTTTGTTGTATCAATCCTGTGCACTTTAAGAATAGACACTAGTTGCCTGTGGATTCATATTACCCTGGTCTGCATACCTATACAATGTCCATTTATAATATAGCACTTACTTGGGTACCAAGCCAAATGTAAGCACATTGTGTAGTTACAGATAATGATTATAATTATAGAAATGTCCCAGCATATCAACTGAGCATGGATGTGAGTAACATGATTTTCTTTTTTTTATTATTATTCTAATGTTTCAATCAATTTGACCCTAAGACTGGTCAGTATTACTCACACCCCCTGCATGGTGCAGTACGTATAAGTCTGACCTATATATATTTTTATATCATAATTTTATATTCATTTTTTTATTTAAAGTTTTTTTTTTTTTTTATCCCTATTTTTTATCGGTTTAAAACGTATGATTTGTTTAAATGTAATCTTTAAAGTTTAGTTTGTTTCTTGTTTTCCTTGTTATTATTTTATTTTGTTTTGTTTTTTTATTTCTGTTTTTTTAATGAATGAGTTGGTATTTCGGTAGTCCGATGTCAGTTTGGTTGGACGGAGGCCCGGGGTAAAGAGCAGGCTGCAAGAGGCCTGTTATCGGCCCTCTACCCTGCGGGCCCAAACACCATCTCGTCCCCCCCCCCCTCTGGCCCCTTGGGGGACTGTGGGATTTCCACACCTGGAGCAGCCGTTTACGCTGGTTTACGCAGCAGGACTGGAAATTATGTAAACTACGAATGGCTGAAGTTTGTTCTCAAAGGCTAAACAGTGTCTTTGTGTCACGATTGTATCCACTTGCAAGTTTTCTTTTTGTCCCCGCTCCTCCCCCGACTGTCTTTCCCTCCCTTTCTCTATGTCTCTCGATTTTCCCGTTCAGTTTCAAGTGCTTCAATGGCCTGGAATAGTTTTTCACTCACTGGAATATTTGAACATGTTGCTAAAGCTTTGCCATAACCGACATCAACGTTTAGTTTTTCACTCACTCATGCTCTCAATCTCACTCAATCTGGTTTTCCGCTCTCTGGGTTCCTGCCAGTGTTACGTTGAGGTAGGTTCATGGCCTTTCATTCTAGTTTTTCACTCAGTGTAAAAGCATAACTTGAAGGAGCGGTCGCACTTACTGCCACCTGCTGGCTGGAGGCTTGAAAAGTCCACAGGGTACGGAGTCCATTCGGTACTGATCGCCCTTTTCCTAAGACACCCTACATTGGTGCTAACCGCGGATCCTGTAGCAGCTGATGTTTTCTGCCCTGTTTTTATTTGAAATGCCGCATACAGCAAATGCCCCCTCGGTGGGATATGTATTCCAAGCAAAGGGAAAGTCCAAGTTGTTGCCCATCAATTTGCGGAGGGTGTTATCGTAAACTGTGAAAAATGTTGCCAGTTTTTTTTTTTTTTTTTCCTTGGCTTATGAAGGGATGTTTTCCAACTGAAGACCACCAAGTGCCTTGAATATCTTTCTCTACATTAGCTCTGCAAGTATATTTTGGATAGTCTTCCCAAAGCAAGAGCTTTGAATGGAATGTACTGTGTTATTCCAAAGCTACAACTTTTAATTTGGATGTAAACCACTCAAGAATTAACTTCGCTTAGCTTTTGCAATATCCTGAAACTTGTAGTATAATCGTTCTTATGTTTGTTACTGAAATGTTGAAAATGTCAATTTTTGTGTAAATGGTAGTTTCTAAGAATTGCACAAAAGGAAGGACTGACATCTTTAGCATACTAAGTTACTGTTCTTTGCTGATGCATTGTTAGCGAGTTTGATAGGACATTAGTTTTTAGTCTGCAGTAAATAGTCCTGTCTTTCTCATAGTTCTTTACATTACTGGTACTGCAGTTTATCTGCTTTATACTGTAGTTGTAATGATGGGTACGGAAGTACAATCAGAAATAAACCTCCCTACACTGTGTGGGGACAAAGTTAATATTAAGAA
The DNA here is from genome assembly GCA_029718625.1 of Synaphobranchus kaupii. Lineage (NCBI taxonomy): Eukaryota > Metazoa > Chordata > Actinopteri > Anguilliformes > Synaphobranchidae > Synaphobranchus > Synaphobranchus kaupii. The sequence goes on along the minus strand of CM056379.1, from coordinate 102,521,820 downwards.
ATCATTTGAGTGCTGTAGACTATGCAAGTGATCGTCAGTTTTCCATGTGATTTCATGAAACAGAAATCTGCCACAAAAACATGTTTGTGAGGAATTCAAGGATCAGCTAAAGCCCCCATCTTGTTTTTTTCCAGCGAGTAAAGTTTTATTTTTTAGGTGGTAACCTCTTAAAATCGCATTAGTCTTTTTCACGCATTCAAAACCATCCCTTAGTTCCCACAGCTGGTGTTATTTTTGTGGGGGAAGATCTGTGATTCTCTTGCAAAAAAAAAAAAAAATGATCATGCTCTCTCTTGAAAGTAGAGGATTTGAGGGGGAAAAAAAAGTCTTACATTTTGGACATGGCCTTCTGATGCAGCAAAGCATTGTGGAAAGATTAGAGTACACCAGAGAGAAGGACTTCTTGTTAACGAAGGGGCAGATGGAGAGATGGGGCTGCACAAAAGGGAACACTGGAAATTACACATTTTCTTATGTTAGATAAAGGGAATATTGCCAATGCCGTTGTTAAGTATTGGCTTTGAAAATTGTATTATGCACAATACAGTACGTCTGAATCGGTAGTACAAGCAAAGGGTAGCCAGCCAGTGCCTTATGGTTGATCTTTTTTTTAAATCTGCAAATGTAATGCAGATAAAGCTGTATTTTTCTTGTGTTTATTGTACTTGTGTATCAAGGTGACACTTTTGTGTAGCGAACAAAAGTCTGTATTAAAAAAAATCTAATGTTGTATACCAATCGGAGGCCTTGTTACAAGATAATAATAAAACGTATGCAAACCCATGTTTTCTTTTCCTTTGTGTGTGTGTGTATGTGTATGTGTATGTTTGGTGTGTGTGTGTGAGTTTTTGTGTTGTTTTACAGTGACCGGCTGTGAATGTTTTGAACCCTTCCCATCATGCACCAGTTGCAGAAATATTTCTTCCTATTAGTTCACTGCAGAACATTGTGCTTCTCACAAAACAGACGCTCTGGCCTTAACAAGCCACGAGGAACGAACCCCAAGTCCCCTTTCTGCCAACGCACCTCCCTAACACTTTAAAGATTTACTGGACCGCGCTTTCCTCTGTTGGATGGCATCTGGACGTTGCACGCAGATGGCCTTAGCAATGGAGGAAAACATCTAGAGGGACAAAAGTACAACTAATGAGGGCCTTAATGCGACTGCTCTTAAAACTGCAGATTTATACGGCTTGTCCCGTGCAGCGTGCGAGTTAAGTCACGGGTGCGTCACTTTTGTCACATCACACCTGTGCCTAATGACACCCCCTGTGCCTGAGAGAGCTCGCATGCGTCACACTGAACCGCTCACATCTACTTCCTGTGCTTCCAGATGGTACGGAGGTTCTGAGGTGGGCGTGTAGCTGCTTGAATGCTAGCGGTAATTCCAAAAACTTCACAAGATGAACCGCAGATTAGACATGTAATTATACTCTACTTACGACCGTGACAATTGTTTGAAACGATTAAAATGTTATGGCTCGTGAGAAGTGCTCGTACAACTGCTGCGCGTCGGATTTCAGATGTATTTTCCCAATGGCAAAAACACAGAGAGATGTCCTGATTGTGTATTATGCAACGTTTGGATCAGAGGCATAACCTTTTAATGAATCGTGTCACATTTTCTGTAAGTCATTTAATGAAGTGGTATAATAAGCTAATTGTCACAAAAGGCCACATTTTTTTTCCTACGCAGAAAGGTTTGTATCGAGTAAAATTCTATCATTTTTAAGTATTCTAATCCTGCCAGGGCAAAGCCATGTTAATAAAGATGACAGTCGGGCAGTATGAAAGGGCCAATATAAGCACCTCACTTGAAATGTCACCTTGGTGCCAAAGAAAATGTGCCCTCTAACCCTCTTAATGCTCTGGAAGGTACCTATCAAGACAGCTGGGAATGCGTGGTGCCGTCGCTATATTTCACTAAAGCTGAAACCTCTCGCGACAGTCTCATGTTAGTCTTCCCTGGCAGTGCCATGACGGAAGAGCTATGAGATGGACGAACTCGTCTCCATGGAATCTGCAGCGTAGTGAGGCGATTGGGTGCGTCTTAAATCTCGTCGCGCCAGGGGTGATACCGGGCCTTCTGATGCCACTAGGTTAGCAACTCGCAGAAATGCAGATCTTTGCGCGCTTGACACAACCTTTTTATAATGACGCATCGCTGTGACGATGTGTCGGTAGTACAGACATCTGGTATGTATGCGCAGGCTATTTGAATGGATATGGAAAAAGTGATTATTGGTGAAAGTATAGCTTCTTATACTAACACATGGATGACAATGGATTGCATTTCAAACGTAAGCAAATTTATGAAAGGGCTGGCTTTGTTGGCGTGTGTGCAGTACACAGTTGAGGTGAGGCCAAGATTAATCTTCACAGACAAACCAGCCTGAAATACAGTCCTATTACCGGGGCGGTTTCTCCATTGTATAGATTCAAAATGAAGTTCGTAGCTCAGCCCTGTGGCTTGTGGGGAAAAAGCTACAAAAATGCAACAATTCACATATTTTCTTGGTTTATTTCCCCTTTTGAGCTCACATTTCTTTGCTTTGAGTTTTGTGCAATGCCATCCCATTGTTTAACCCTGAAAAGCACAGAGGAGGGTAAACCCACGGGATGAGGTGAAGGTTGGCCTCCACACAGTCCTCACCACAAAACAAGGGCCTCGTCCATACCCTTTTGAGGACCGTCATATCTGCTAATTGTGGGGAATCGTTTAATGATTTATGTACCGAATATGTCACTTTTGGGGTTTTCCTGGGTTCTTTTTGAACGAGGTATGAAATTACAGCTGCGTTTCAGATTACAAATAGAATTAAGAATTAGAGTGTTTTAGTTTCTTAAGTGTGCTTATTTTTTTGTGCTTGCTCTTGGCTGTATTTTTATTTTCAGAGAGAGGAGGGAGGAGAATGCTTTCGCATTGCCAGTGACCATTTTTATTGTTCAGCTTCCTCTCCATTCAGCAGTTGCCTTCAGCTTTAATAAGCAGTGAGATGGCTCCCTAAATTAAAGAAACATTTCAGTGGTCTGAGCAAAAAAATAAAAGTAAATAAATTGGTCCCTGTAACCAGATCCATTAAAATATTTTTGCTTTGCGGTTTTTGGTCTGAAAAGACCTTGTGACTTTATTTCGATGACAGTTGCCTGGTCATATCAAATTCAGGAGGTCACTTAGACACATGACTGCTATATGTGGAAAAATAGGTCGTAGTATCATTGCTGCATTCAGATATCAATAACATACATTGTAAACAATGATAAAGGGTATTTTAAGAGCAACACCCAACAGGCTATACTATATTTTAAAAGTTGTGCTGAAAGATAAAGTATATACAATGGACCTAAATGAACTCTGTGAATTTTGTTTTGAGGTTCTATTCAAATTCACTTCACTCACTGAGTGTTATTGATCCAATCTGCCATGATGTTCCCCACCACATCCTCCAACAGCCTTCTCTCTAATCGACATAAGCGAATGCTGGTAATTGTCTATTTCATATTATCTTTGTTATTGCAGTCATTATCAGTATAGTGTGATGGCAAGTCATTGCTTCGGTTTAGCGAATAATCTTCATTATAAAGAAGGTTGGGCTGAGAGGTCTTTTGTGAGATTTCATAATGATCCACGATGGGCTCACTCTTCCGTTCACGCAGAGGCTGGTTAACTCACAAAGCGCTGCTATAATCAGACCCCATTCACGCCTCTTCACCCCCGTGGAGTAGGGAAGAGCTCAGGTGCCCAGCCCGCTCCCCCCACGGAGCCCCTCCGGGCGTCCCCAAGGTCAATGGATCGCGTTATCCTCCTCAGAAACGATCGGCGATGCGCGAGGACGCGGGGAGGCGCCTCGTCTTTAGCAGCGCGGATCGATATTATCTTAATTACCAGAGCGTCCTCCTCGCATCGCGAGTGTCGCGTGCCCTCAGGTGGGATGTTTGCAATATCATTACACTGAAATTAGGCTGATAGGGTTCAGTCACATTTCATTACTGGAAATTGGGAGCTTTGTGCGGGTGGAGCGGAGCTGAGGAGAATTCAGTCGCATTAAAAACAAGCTGCATAAATGACCTGTATTATGCATTAATCCATATAAGGCGTGGTTTCAAAAGCACCACAATAATAGTGTCCACTAACAGTCTTTTTGATGCCTTTTAAGTAACTGGACCAATGAGTAACAGTGGCGCTCATCCAATCAATGGCTCCAATTAAGCAATTAAGACTTGTGGTTAGAATGGAAGCTCGTGTATCTCAGGGGATGCCCTTTGATTAGTGCAAATCAAATGCACTGGCTTGTATTACCAGTTTGTGCAGTACGATGATGCAATTCCTTGCTGTTTTATTTCATTGTCACTAGGGGGCAGTGAAGTACAAAACTGAACATTTTAATTCCTCCAGGCTCAAACGTTCCTGGTTATGCTCTGTGTAGGTGCCTAAATTATTCAGTATTTCTTCAGGTTTATTAATAGAATGATTTTAAAGAACTTTCAGGGGAGAAATCAGATCAGGATACTCTCACACTCATCGCCAGAGGGAGGTGTATCTCTGGAGGAAAAGTGATTCTGTCTGTAATGATCTGAACCCAGAAAGTCTGAGTTCCTTCAAGACGGTGCGTCATGGATTTTTTCTGACCTTATGCTGAGGAATAGATCATTCTTTCACCCCTTCACTCAACCTTTTACACCGATGAACAAGTGACAGACTTATCTCCCTGTGCTTTTGAAATGCAATGCATCCAATACCCATCACCTAGCATTTTAAACCTGAAGAATCTGATTCTGAAACATTCTCGTTATTGAGTTGCGCCATAGATTAAGCGTGTCTAGACACTAGAATTTTTATCTGGCGTGGGCGGCTTTATTTTAAGACTGAGGCAGGTGTTCATTTGGTTTAATTAACTCTGATGTTTTCTAATGCAAGTAATTATCTTATGTTTTCTAATACAAGTAAATCTTGTGCTCTATGAATCAACAGTATAATGTTACAAGTAGATTGACTGAGCATATGACTGAGCTGCAAGCTTGACTGACATTGTGAATAATCTAGATGGTGTGTGGAAGGGTGAGACTGACTCACATACCTCTTCTCATTTCAGAGCCTGCCAGATATTTGACTTGAAGAAAAATATGATAAATGTAGGCAGCAAATAAAAAAAAATTATTAAAAAAAAGATTGCAAATAAGGTTAGGATACTCTATACTCTAACTTTATCAAACAATAGAAATCTCAAACCCTTTCTAAACCAATCAAAAGAGCAAAACCTTAGGAAGGGTGTATGGTAACCTTAGCAATAAATGAAACTGGTATAGTGCGGTGCAGTGGTACAGATAAAGCAAATAGGAAGATAGTAAAGATACATATATAGAAGATAGTCAACATACATAAACAACACACTGAATAGTAACTGCCATGTGTTCCTGTACTAAAGGCAGGGGTACAGTAGAATAGAAGAGAATAACTCTTGGCCCGCTTCAGTTGTAGCCACCAGCAACAACAAAAAAAGACATAGACAGTGTGGCAGACCCACAACAAACAAACATATCAAACAAAGACATTCAATATAATCATTGCATTAATCAAACTAATTAAGTGAATTAAAGTGTAATAGCCTGCAGCCAAACGTCATGATTATAAATAGCCCCAGCTGTCCCGAGATGTCCTGTGTTATGCAGCTCCAACACACAAACTCCGCCTCCACGACTTTCCTCCATACACGCAGTGTTGCGGTCTCAGGTAGGCATAAGTGTTTTTACCTTTAGGTATTATGAGCTGAAATCCATCTCTTTGTAGATTAATTTAATATCATATATAAAATATCTAAACAACAAATGAACATTCTTGCATAGCCTTCTGCAGACACCTATTCATTCAACATGTAACTCGTTAGATTTTTTTGCGTTACATTATTTCTTATATTTTTATGTCATTCTTATTTATTAGATGTTCAGATCAATAAATAAAGCGTCAGCACAAACACGGGAGAAATGGCGTCGTATGTGTTATGTAATTCGTTTTTATTATATGTTCAGATCAATAAATAAAGCGTCAGCACAACACGGAAGAAATGGCATCAGATGTGTTTAATTTCACTCTCTGGTATTAACCCTGAAAGGGTGAAGGGGATGTATGGAACGGCCTGTAGCCTACTTGAGGAGCCAAAGACAAACCGGAGCGTTGAAAAGTAAATATGAATTCAAGAGAAGCGACTGAGACGGTGGAGGCTAAAAGAAGCAGCGCGGGGTTGTGCTTCGCTGCTCGCCGGCCTTAGTGTGGCTGCACAGGGGCCGGTGTGGAGGGTCTTTAATTAAGACGCAGTCATGCATTCAGCCTGACAGGTCTGGCAATTTAGGAACGTGAAGCCGGAGCCTTCGGAAAACAGACGGGTACGAGCGACGAGCTCGCGGTGAATTTGTGCCGTTTGCGGCGCTCGCCTAACCAAAGCAACAACGCGGCAACAGCCTGAACACTTATGTAACCCTTGGCCTTTTAAGGAGATAATCTGAATGTGTCTATGAGAGCGCGCGATAAAAAGCTTCTCTTCTGGAGGCGCGAACGCTGTGAAATTGTTTTTTCGGTTACGTAACGGCCCGCTCCAGCCCAGCCAGGCGGTGCAGCTAGCTCACCTCACTGCCTCAAATGATTTCACCAACTTTTCAGCGTTAAGGAAATGTACGCGCCTGTATGTTGAGCACTTTTACGTAACCTTTGCCTTTTGAAAGGGATTGTCAAGGTACTGGGTTTGGTGACTCTGGTTCAGTTTCTTACTGATGCTCTGTGGCATGGTATTTCCATCTAATCAAATAATAAAGACGTCATTCAAATAGCTTAAGGCAAAAAAGGGGGGGATGCGTTCCTGGTGAACAAGCCCACAAAAGCCTGCCCCAGCTGAGCAGAAAATCAATCAAACATCGCTGTAGCAATGCAATGCTCACTTCAGTGGCCACCTCCATTTTCACTCTTTATTCTACAGCTCTCAGCTCTCTAGTCCTGCGGGCTGTGGCCCGAGCTGCTGTGCAGGGGGTCCGCTTGGCTTTCCCTCACAGACCACACATCTCTGTGCGTCCCGCTTGTAGCGCATAGCAGCCCGCTCTGCACAGAGAGCTCCAGAACCCGGCGGCAGCCTGTGAACAAAATGGCAGCCCACAGCAATGACAGCTCTCCGGCTTTCGTGTTGCTG
>CM056379.1:102114561-102509561 GCA_029718625.1 Synaphobranchus kaupii | reverse complement strand
ATTAAAAATATACTGCTACATTATGTTAAACTGTCCAATATTTTTTGATGCCCTGAACATGGGGGGGGGGGGGGGGGCTATGTACCAAAGGTTCTATAATTTCTAAATGGTTCATCCAATATGGATGAAAATACCCTCAAATGCAGACAGTCTGCACTTCAACCTCATTGTCATTGCATCCTTTCAAACTCAGTGCTAGAATACAGAACCAAATAACAAAAAAATGTGTCACTGTCCAATGAATTATGGTGCTCACTGTAGATGTAAAATATCTGGTCATAATTGTGTGCTCTGTGAGAGAAATTCACAATTCCAGATACTGCATTCTTGGCTAGCTCTACACAAAAAACATACATTTTCTGAAATAGCAAGAAATAGCATTGTTGTGAAAATTTAATTTTGTGACATGAGAATTATAAAGTGAGTTATATACAAATATTTATCATTCTTTATATGTGTGTGGTGTTAAAAAATGGAAAAAATACTTCATTCCAGTTTTTAGGAAGTTCTAACTGATAAAACCAATGAACTGACAAGAACTTTAAAGCTCAATATCTCAGAACTATAGAAATGGCTGATAGAACCACAGACTGTCACCCAGGAAGAATCTGACCAGCTGAAATGATCACTACAATGATGCAATGAGGCTGGTAGAGTCAGAGCTGAGCAGGTGGCCATGTGACGCAGTTGTCAGGGAACAGGTCAAAGGTTAGAACCCAACGTGAACCATTGCTTTGGCCCCCTGAGGAAAGTGCTTAACCTGATTGAAGTGAATAATTTGTAAAAACGTGAACTGTGTAAGTTTCATTGGAAAAACCTGCCTGTCAATCTTAATAGCTGCCAATACCGGATATGTTCAATCAGGAAATAGCAGTGGTATAGTCTTTACCACGTCTTAATAAAGCAGGTATTATGACAAAACATTAATTAGATTTTTATAAAACCATACTTTATCAATATCATAAATCTACAGCATTAGGTTAATGCTCAGAGCATATGATTATTGCTGATACCTGTTACAACCTGAATTAAAAATCCTTATCTGGAAGTGTGTTTCATTTTAAAACAGTCCATAGGCGGACAACTGAACCCACCAGCTCTTTTTTCCTGCCTGGACTATATAGTGCTTCATCTGCGTTGAAAATGGCCGGTCCAATCATGTTGAAACCTTACATGTGGACCCTCCACTTTCCTTGGAAGACACTGCTAGTAATGGTTTCCCATATAGAAATGTAATATACTGCAGTATATTTAAAATATATTGTGAAGATAATTTTGATATATTTACAATATACTGCAGCATATTCTTTTTCCATAGGGGCTTAGATAAAATGACTGTGCGCAAAGAGCTCTACACCCTCTAGAGTAAGTGATAAAGGAACATATTTCGCTCCTTCATGTGTCTCAAAGGGCTGCACCTTGACAAAGGTGCTTTAGACAAAGGCGTGATCATATGACTATACTGTGTCATGCATCTCTGTCCCTGGCGTGGTACTGTGCCTTAAATTTGCTGTAAGGCTGACATGAATAACTTCCCTGTGAACTGTATTGATGTCCTGAAGTCCATGCAAGGAGAGCGTGGGAAAGCAGCGCCATGCTTCAAACCTCTGTACAGCAGAATAATTCATATAATTCAAATATTTGGGGTTTAATAGCCTAGTCTGTACTGTCTCGCTTGCATTGATTTGATTGGCTTTTCACACGTGCACTCAAATGCACTCACATGTTATGAAAAGTGTCTGAACATTTAGGACGGCACAGAATGCCAATAAATTCATGACAGCCAATATTTTCCTGCAATAATTACTTGACGGAAGGGACTGGCTCATGGAAGCACTAAGCCCTGATGAAACGGTGTTGAAATTAAACTCAGTCCATCCCTTTAAACGTAGTTTTGATACATAAAACATCCGGCAATACAGACCTTTGCTTTAAAATGTTTTCGGTTTACAGCAGCAATTGAGTCAATTATCCAGCGGAGTAGACTTTTATACCTTAATCTATTATGTTAATATGTCCTTAAAAACTGTAACCTGTATCAAAGTATAATCACTATTTATTTATTCATTTTTGCTTGACTATGGTAGCACAACCCACAGAAATCTCCAAAACCATGTTGAAAAGAAAAAGTAATGCAGAAATCATATTGAAGTTTAGCTACAATACAAAGAGAATGCATCAACCTTGACAATACATTGCCGTCTTCGCATTGTGTTTTTTTCCCACATATTTTCTCATTATTATTATTATTTTTTAAATCTGTGTATGTGATGTGAAAAGGCTGTGCAAAAAGCCAACACAGATGTGAATGCACTGAATTACCGATCTATCACGTCCCGTGCCTCCACGTCCTAGTCTTGTTCTGGTTTTTTCCGTTCATATGTATTTTCTATCTGGTAGTCCGTTCCGTGTTTTCCCTCTCTCCCTCCATTTTGTGCCTCCACTTCCCCGCACCTGAATTGTGTTTTCTCATTCGTTTCGTCTCACCTGTTCCTCGTTGTGTCTTGGTTAGTTTGGTATTTAGTCTCCTCTGTTTCTGTGTTCTGTGCCAGATCGTATTGTGCCCTGCATTCGTGCTTGTCTCAGTCTTGTCCAGCGTTTATTACTCCCTGCCTGTTCTGAATTCCTGTCCTCGTTCCTGTGTTACCCGTCCAGTTCCTGTTCTCTTGCCTGTCCTGCCTGTCCTGCCTGTCCTGCCTGTCCTGCCTGTCCCTGCTCCAGCCCTCCTGCCCGCCTGCCCTTCCCCGTCCTAGCCCTGCTCCGGCCCTTCACCCTCCTGTTCCCCAGCTCTGACGGATTCCCCGGTTCTGACCCCTGCCTGTTCCTGGACTGCTCATTCTGCATTGCCCTGTTTGCTGGACACTGACCTTGTTCTGTTGACCTCGAATAAAGCCTTATTCCTATCACTTCTGGTGTCTGCGATTGGTACCGATCAGTTCTCATAACACCAATCAAGTAATGCCGTGAGTGTTTTTTGCTGTTGACATGTTGTGCAATAGCAACGATAGTTTTCATGTTGCAGACGTACTCTGCCTTTCAGACTTGTTTTCTCTTACCAAACAAATGAATCACATTTATGGAGCAGCCGCATCAATGACCTCGTCAGCATGACTCAGGAACATCAAGGCGCAGTCGCAGTCTGGATTAAATGAGCTCAGGCGGCTTAGAGGCTATTTCACTCAGCTAATATCTCCAAAGACTGTTGTCACAGCTGTGGAACAGTTCTATGGTCACCGCAGTATATTTGTTGAATGTTAAAGTAGAATGTACATGTCATCAGTTGCTCCAGTGAAATTACTTTTCCAATTTAATATTTTCCTGCAATAAAAAACTGAAAAAATCTTCATTCAATGCATATTTCATGCATGTTAAATGCTATTTAGTTCAACTGAAACTAAAGCCAAGGTGTGGACACGTTATTTATTTATGAAAATATGAGGGAAAAAGTGTTGGCATTTAAAGTTTTGGCATTTAAAAGATGCTCTTTTCCAGAGAAACTTATGCAGATTACATTTGTACACACTATCCATTTCTGCAATTGTATATTTACTGAAGCAATTGAGGTTTAGTACTCTACTGAAGGGTGCAATGGTGGCACCGTAGTTGGGAATAAACCTGTAAACCTTGAGTTATAAGCTCTGTTCCTTAATCATTATACACTGTATTACACTTACTTTTCCCGGAACCTTCCAGAACAGTGGTATGCACTTTCAAACAGCGGACTTTAAAGAAAGTTTAAGATAGAAAGGAGTTTACGAAAGTTATTTAATTTGGGGGTGTTTATGCAAAATCTTGGCTTTGCTAATAATAACTTATTTGAAATGAACGGTGCTATTTTCTGCAGCCAAGCATTTTCACTCTCTTAACAAAGCTCGAGACATCTGAAGCGATGCATTTTCACCGTGGACTGTTATCTCTGTACACCAGGCTGAAAATGATAAGCAGTATTTATTTTAGGCATATCAGTACATTATGTTTGGAAGACAGAAAACTGTGAAAACAGATTACAAATGTTCAGAATCACAACTGTAATCGTACCCTCAGTGCTTAGTTATGAATTATTATTAGGCAGGATTATTATTATCAATTAGTGGCTCCGGTCATATTCCTTGCTTTTTTATTGCGAACAGTTACTTTGCCAAACATTCCATTTCTTCTATATACAGGCTTAGGGTTTGTACCCATGGTAGATCGAACAAGCTATCCAGTTCTTCACAACTTTCATGCTTGAGGAATTACTGTTCATTGTTTCATTTGAGTTAAGATAATACGTGTGTGTGTTTGTGTGTGTGTGTGCACATATGACATCATGTGTCTGGAGATCCTGGACAATGACAGTCTTGTCATCGTTATTACTATAGTCATTTTTCATCTGCCTCATCATCACAACTGTTTGTTGCTTTTACAGCCATAATTACAGCATGTTTACCTCAGCTTTGGGTGTCCCCAGTCTAAAGTACATTAATAAAACAACGTCCTTGAAATTTCAGCCTGTTGTTCCCTCGGGAAAGGCAACAGCGTCGGTCTCCTATCCCATCTGGAATTAGGTCCAACAAACAGCAGCAGCACAGGATGGATGTGTCTCTTGATTCGGGACTGTTGGAAACAGAACTAATGAAATGACCCCAGAGTCGACTTCATCTCTCATTTAATCACCGCTGTGTGCCATGCGTCTGACTCTAAGCATGACATTTTGTGTAAATGACGTAGGCCTCCTGTACAGGGGTTCTGCATCCTAGCCTTTGACAAGAAAATGAGAATTACTGAGCTAGCATAGATTCAGTGTGAATAATAGAGTCAGTGAATAACTGAAGAATTTCAGCTGCAGCAGAACACATACACACACATGAACACGCACGCACACGCACGCGCACACACACACACACACACACACACACACACACACACACACACACACAAATAAGCATTCAAAGCATCTCCTTCTTTCCAGTTTTGGTAATGTTCTATCTTTTCCCCCTTGATTCTAAATGAGCAATTAAAGTCAAAGAGAGGAAACTTATCTTGACACATAGCCTAGTGATATATAGCCTTTATTTTTTATGTTTTAGGCTAAATAGCCTACTGTAGATATCAATAACGTTGAGTCTCTTAAAGCCACCATGGATAAACCTCAGTCGAGAAAGAGCCTAGAGTAGGCTACAAATATGAATACTGCGCCGTTTTGCACGAGGTCCGTCTACACTTTTGAATTAGCCTCTAGCTATGTAAATAGCGAGTGAATGGGTTCGGGAAAACATTTGCTATTGATTATTACCTAATTAATCAACACGTTTGAGTGAACGCACTCTCCATGTGCACCTGCATCTTAGCTGCCATAGGCATAGGCTACTGTAAAGACACCATGGTTAACTGCATTCACATTCAGAACCACTGACGTTCTTGAAAGGGGTTAGCATGATGATAGCAAAAGAGAGAGGAGTATTTCAAATAGAAATGTTAGTGGTTTCAATGGAGACTTATGGAGGGGCTGGTTAATCTTGTTACATAAGAAGTCATTTAATTCACTATTCATTCCCTGCTAATCCGTTATGTTCCTCTCTCCCGCGGCAGTATAGGCTACTAAACACTTGTGGCTTTGCCTGTAATGCAAGAGCTCATTAATTTGTAAACACACGACGACAAGAAAAGCTTGTGTGTTTTATGGTTCGTCAACTTAAAAAAAAGAATGATTCGGCTTCTCTACATTTCCACCCTTCAGCTCACGTCTCAGCGACAAATCCGCCGTGTGCCGCGCGTTCGTGACGATTCTCTGACGCTGCCCCGGCCACACCAGTAAGAGAAACCCCGTAAAAGCGATGAAAACCCTATAGACTGGACTCTCTATTCAAGGTGAAGGCTAATCCTGCAGCACGGCTATCGAAATTCCACAAACATAGGGAGACATCAACGCGAGGTTAGAAAATGGAGGTTCCTCGACTGGGACACGGCATTAGTAGCCCCGTAAGCCCGTGTGAGGACATGATCAAGAATCTGAGTTTGGAGGCGATTCAGCTATGTGACAGAGAAGGTAAGATCGGGACCACCGCGTAGGCTAGTAGTCTATCCGGCTATGCCAGTTTTTCTTTTTTTCATTTTGCCTATATTTTCGCCCGTATTCTCTCTTTGGTTGATTGTCTGTGAGATTAACTTTGTACAGAAATAACATGTAAAAAAAGAAAATGTTAACCAACAACGAGATTATTTAGCATGAGGGTATGATGCAAATGCAAAATAATTCACGCATTTTCTGTGTGTTTATGGGAAATTTAGTCCCTTATTTTGTGTGTAGAGTCATAATGTGGGCAAGCCGAGGTTTTGTTCAGCGGGCTGGTGATGCAGACACTGGAAATTCGATGCAGGTGGATCCATTTGGTCTAAAAAATGTTGGGCGTTTTCGTATTTGCATTTTAGCAATGCAACGATCTGATTTAATACCATTAATGTATGGATCAGAGAGAGAGAGAAACGGTAATTCTATATTCTTTCAAATGTTGCCGGATGCGCGGATGAACAGATTTCACTGTTTCAGCACCATGGACACAGACCAAAGCTTCCCGGTGGGGAATTTTTACAATATTTCTCGTAAACTGTTTTAACCCCAAAATAAGAACTGAGTCAGTTTTTCGAATTGTGCGGCCTTGGATGGAATTAGCTAATGAATGGTCATAATATTAAAAGATGCAGTGGCTTTATCTCATCTGTGGGGAAAAGGTAGCCTAAAAAAAAGAAAAAGAAAAGAAAAATGTGAACTTGAAATCGAAGATCTTCAACGATTTAGCAGTATAGTAACATGTTTGCTCACAAACCGTTGTGCTTTTTCAGATTGTTTAAATGAATGGTTGTATATTTTATAAAGTTGATTTTTTTAAAAGTGAGCATAACCTTAGTTATACCGCTGAGTTATTGGTCACTGAAGCTTTGTTTTAAAAGGAAGACCTTAATTGAATAAATTTTTTAATTTTGCGATAGCCTCCTTTAAATACAACGTGTTTGTAGCAGCTTGGTATAGCTACTAAATACTAAATATTAGTTGGCAGCATTGGGGTGAAACGACACAATGATAGCCTACGATTGCACAGAAAAATACAACTATGTCAGACCTTACTTAAATATCAAAGCTTTATACCATTCCACGTCTCAAAAAATGGCTTTCTTTAAATTATGTGGAGGTTATATGAAATTAAGCATGTATCGTTAAATTCCATGAAGGTTATATGACATTAAGGATATATCTACCGAAAAGCGCATTGTAAAGATGGCTGCACCCATAGCCGGGAAATGTGCTCATCGGCTCCACACCCTATCATGCTATAAGTAATGAGATTTTTTTCACATGTGTTATGGCGGAACAGCTGCAAAAAGAACAAAGAGTTCCGGCCTTCTACTCATCACTTCTACTCAAAATTTCCTTGAATGTAATTTTGCTAACGTTGCAAACAATTGACATTGCAGAGTCGTTGAAGTTGAGATTGCAATATCACGTTCATTTCTGAGACTTGCATCATCTTTGACTGAACCATGAATAAATTTCATGGTCCTGTGCCCCGAGATCATAAACATATTTTAAAAGGATGATGTGTGTTTCAATAAGACCTCGTGTCAACGCACTTCAGAGCAGAAATAAAAGCAGTTTCAACATGGTTCAAACGCATATAGGAGTTTGCACTCACGTATGGAAATTGGCAACAGTCCAAGCCATGTAGCTAATACCAGAAAGTTTTAAAAAAAATCACAGTCCTGAAAAAAACGCTGTATTTGGCGTATTTGGCAGACGCACGTACAGAATGCAACTACAAGTGTTTGTTGGTGTCTCTTTAACTTTTACAGTGTGGGTTAATTGTCTCAGGTCTTGTAGTTGCATTCGTATCATCGTTGTCTGTTCTCTGATATATGCTATATTTGCTTTCTTCAGACAGTGGTTTTAGCAGTGGTTTACGCTGAATGGTGCTAATCCTATACTTTTTGTCATGCACTCCTAAGGGTACATCCTAGCCACCCCTCCCACTGTTTATGTCCCCGTGCCCTTCAGGTGCTCTGTTCCACTCTGTTTATAGAACAACAGTTAGACTAGGATCAAGATAACCTTGGATCTCAATGACTTTCAGCAGCTTGCTTTTTTTTGACTGCTTCACTAAACAACAGAATCAATGCACCAATATGGTAAATGGATGATACATTTTAATTAAAAGTTTTTCAAAATGCATTTCAACCTGTCAAGATGAAAAAGCTCCTTCATCATCATCGATAGCTTTTAGTTCCATATTTCAAATGTAGTGGAAACATTACACATTCAATTCCAAATCAAAGCATTAACAAATGTTATCAAGTCTGCGTTATTCTTTTACAGGAAGCAAAGAAAAGGAATATTAATCTGTTCAAAAAAAATAGCAGTGTCGACATTTTTCTCTTCAAACTCAAAAACTTACTGTATAAACTGAAGAAATTTTTCAAGATTTAACTTCACTTTAAATTACTGAACTAATACACTGCCTGGCCAAAAAAAAAGTTGCCGTTGCACCCGTCATGCATAGTGCTCACTATACAAACCTCTGGAGGCAGTGTTATGATCTGGGTTTGCTTCAATTGGTCAGGTCTAGGCTCAGCAACGTTATGCAGCAATAAAATTAAGTCAGCTGAGTACCTGAATGTACTGAATGACCAGGTTATCCCATCAATGGGAATATTCCAGGATGACAATGCCAAGATTCATCAGGCTCAAATTGTGAAAGAGTGGTTCAGGGATCATGAGGAATCATTTTCACACATGAATTAGCCACCAGAGTCCTGACCGTAACCCCATTGAAAGTCTTTATGATGTGCTGGAGAAGACTTTACTGGAGTGGTTCGACTCTCCCGTTGTCAATACAAGATCTCGGCCAAAAATTAATGCAACTCTGGATGGAAATAAATGTTGTGACGTTGCATAAGGTTGTCGAAACAATGCCACGACGAATGCACGCCGTAATCAAAGCTGAAAGCGGTCCAACGAGTGTGCGACTTTTTTTTTGGCCAGGCAGTGTATTTAGTTGCATAACCATTGTTTTTGATAAATGCTGCGCATCTGCGTTGCATCGAGTCAACCAACTTCTGGCACCTAGAAACAGGTATTTCAGCCTAGGATGAACGAACTACATTCCACAGTTCCTGTGAATTTTTGGGTTTTGCTTCAGAAACTGCATTTTTAATGTCACCCCACAAGTTTTCAATGGGGTTGAGGTCGGGGGATTGAGCTGGTCACTCCATTACCTTAATCCTTTTTGTCTGGAACCAAGATGTTGCTCGCTTACTCGTGTGTTTGGGGTCATTTCAGGGGCATTTCTATACGGCAACATAATCTCTTCAAGTATTTTGATGTATTCAAACCGATCCATGATCCCTGGTATACGATAAATAGGCCCAACACTGTAGTATGAAAAACATCCCCATACCATGATTTTTGCACCACTATGCTTCACTGTCTTCACAGTGTACTGTGGCTTGAAGTCAGTACCCGGGGGTCATCTGACGTACTGTCGACGACCACTAGACCCGAAAAGAACAATTTTACTCTCATCAGTCCACAGAATGTTACGCCATTTCTCTTTGGGCCAATCGATGTGTTCCTTGGCAAATTTTAACTGATTCTGCACATGCCGTTTTTTCAACAATGGTGTTTTACGGGGGCTTCTTGCTGATAGCTTAGCTTCGATCAAACGTCTTCTGACTGTAACAGCACTTACGGGTAATTTTAGATCATCTTTGATCTTTCTAGGTGATGATTGGCTGAATCTTTGCCATTCTGACTATTCTTCGATCCGTTTTAACAGTAGTTGCTCGTTTTCTTCTACGTGTTTCGGGTTTTTGTTGAAATTTTAAAGTATTTGAGATCATTTTAGCTGCGCATCCTATAATTTGCTGCACTTCTTTATACGTTTTCCCCTCTCCAATCAACTTTTTAATCAAATTACGTTGTTTCTCCGAACAATGTTTGGAACGGCCCATTTTACTTAGCAATTCAGAAGGAAATATATTTTATAACAATGTGTGAAACATTTGCTTTCCTTCTTCCTTAATAAAGGACAATTAATGACACCTGTTTTTTCACAAAATGAATTATCTAATTAAACTCCACACTGCTATTATTCTGAACACGCCCCTTTCAATGAATGAGTCAATTACTCAGAACAAGCAGCATACATGTCATGACAGTTGGGTCTGTTGTTTTTCTATTACACTACTACATCTACAAGTAAATTATTTGCCATGCAGAAATATCACTACTACTAATAACAGTGGTTCATCAGGTTACTGATGTTGTACTGCTATTTTTTTTAACACAACTGTACACTGCCTGGCCAAAATAAAGTCGCATTGGACCGTTTCATTGGATGTTTCATTGGACCGCCTTTAGCTTTGATTATGGCGTGCATTCGTCGTGGCATTGTTTTGACAACCTTATGCAACGGCACAACATTTATTTCCGTCCAGAGTTGCATACATTTTTGGCCGAGCTCTTGTATTGATGACGGGAGAGTCAAACCACTCCGTGAAGTCTTCTCCAGCACATCCCAAAGACTTTCAATGGGGCTAAGGTCAATTCATGTGTGAAAATGATTTCTCATGCTCCTTGAACCACTCTTTCACAATTTGAGCCCAATGAATCTTGGCATTGTCGTCCTGGAATATGCCCATTGATGGGATAACCTGGTCATTCAGTACATTCAGGTACTCAGCTGACTTCATTTTATTGCTGCATAACGTTGCTGAGCCTAGACCTGACCAATTGAAGCAACCCCAGATCATAACATTGCCTCCAGAGGCTTGTACAGTGGGAACTATGCATGACGGGTGCAACGGCGACTTTTTTTTTGGCCAGGCAGTGTATATACAGTTGAAGTTGGAAGTTTACATACACTTAGGTTGAAGTCATTAAAATTCATTTTTAACCACTCCACAGATTTCATGTTAGCAAACTATAGTGTTGGCAAGCCAGTTAGGACATCTACTTTGTGCATGACACAAGTCATTTTTCCAATAATTGTTTACAGACAGATTATTTCACTTTTAATTCACTATATCACAATTCCAGTGGGTCAGAAGTTTACATGCACTAAATTGACTGTGCCTCGAAACAGCTTGGAAAATTCCAGAAAATTATGTCATGACTTTAGAAACTTCTGATCGGCTAATTGACATTATTTGAGTCAATTGGAGGTGTAACTGTGGATGTATTTTAAGGCCTACCTTCAAACTCAGTGCCTCTTTGCTTGACATCATGAGAAAATCAAAAGAAATCAGCCATGACCTCAGAAAGAAAATGGTGGACCTCCACAAGTCTGGTTCATCCTTGGGAGCAATTTCCAAATGCCTGAAGGTACCATGTTCGTCTGTACAAACAATAGTACGCAAGTATAAACACCATGGGACCACGCAGCCGTCATACCGCTCAGGAAGGAGACGCATTCCATCTCCTAGAGATGAACGTGCTTTGGTGCAAAAAGTGCAAATCAATCCCAGAACAACAGCAAAGTTCCTTGTGAAGATGCTGGAGGGAACAGGTACAAAAGTTTCTATATCCACAGTAAAACGAGTCCTATATCGACATAACCTGAAAGGCTGCTCAGCAAGGAAGAAGCCACTACTCCAAAACTGCCATAAAAAAGCCAGACTACAGTTTGCAACTGCACATGGGGACAAAGATCTCACTTTTTGGAGAAATGTCCTCTGGTCTGATAAAACAAAAATTTAACTGTTTGGAGGAAAAAGGGTGAGGCTTGCAAGCCGAAGAACACCATCCCAACCGTGAAGCACGGGGGTGGCAGCATCATGTTGTGGGGATGCTTTGCTGTAGGAGGGACTGGTGCACTTCATAAAATAGATGGCATCATGAGGAAGGAAAATTATGTGGATATATTGAAGCAACATCTCAAGACATCAGCCAGGAAGTTAAAGCTTGGTCGCAAATGGCTCTTCCAAATGGACAATGACCCAAAACATACTTCCAAAGTTGTGGCAAAATGGCTTAAGGACAACAAAGTCAAGGTATTGGAGTGGCCATCACAAAGTTCTGACCTCAATCCAATTGAAAATTTGTGGGCAGAACTGAAAAAGCGTGTGCGAGCAAGGAGAAGCTTGGGGAAGGCTACCCGAAACGTTTGACTCAAGTTAAACAATTTAAAGGCAATGCTACCATATACTAACAGAGTGTATGTAAATGTCTGACCCAATGGGAATGCGATGAAAGAAATAAAAGCTGAAATAAATCATTCTCTACTATTATTCTGACATTTCACATTCTTAAAATAAAGTCGTGATCCTAACTGACCGAAGACAGGGAATGTTTACTAGGATTAAAAGTCAGGAATTGTGAAAAACTGAGTTTAAATGGATTTGGCTAAGGTTTATGTAAACTTTCGACTTCAACTGTATGTGTATGTATGTAATCCCTATGTAAGTAGTAGCAGTCCTGTAGCTTTATTCATTTGGCAGTTCTGAAGGACAGGTGCTTTGTCAGAAATCTGTACAAAATGAGCTGAAGTACCCTGTTTTATATTCCCTCCAACAACTCTCTGAACGAACATGGAGTTTCTTCAATTATACCGGCTCTGGCGGGGAGCAACTGGGATGAAAGCAGTGGGTTTAAACAAGAGGAGTGTGTTCAATTTAGTAGTCTGGACTGGTAAAACTAGTCTCCATACCAGCAAAGGCCAAGGGATTAGAGAAAGTCTCCTTTGGTCAGCACATCTGCACTCTTTCGAAGTTGCATAGTGCTGTGAATAGCTTTCTGTTTTTGTGACTTCTGCTTAATGCCCCTCTGCTTGGCCCTGATACCTTCATGCCCACACGGTTTGATAGCCACTGTAATTAATGATTTGCTTGAAGTATGTAACGGCAACAGCATGCAAGTTTTGCCTGTAGTCTTAAATTTACATGTCTCTTATGTCGACTTTGTAGAAATTTGACCAATCAGACACCATGCCCCACGCTGTTAAGTTGCAAAGTACCCAGCGCATTTTTCAAACAGTGCTGAGATTATTAAGAGCTCTTCCACAGGGCAGTCATGGAGAAAAAAACTTTTGTACCAACAGTACGTGGTTCTGCTTTACAGCACAAATCAGTCAATCCAGTTTCATTGGTTGAATAGTGAAGTCACTTAAGATGTGCCTCTTAATCCCAACAGTGAATGTATTTATATAAGAGCCACACAGTAAATTCACAGTAAAATGTCCAGTGTTTATTCAACTCTATCAGTGTACATATGAGCCTACTCTGGTCAGATTAGGCTCATATGTAATCTGTTAGAGTTGAATTAACACTGGATATTTTACAGTGCAAATGCTTGTCAAATAAAAAGGACCACTGTTGTTGACCACTTTATTTAGTATTTATTTAGTATATATGATCTAGTATTCTCTGGAAATGGTCCATAGAAAAATAGATTTAGTTTTTGCGTCATTATTTTTAGCGTAAAGATTTTTAGCAGTTCTTTTTAGCATTATTTTACAAACATTTAGCATTTTACCGAATTCAAAATGTAATTGCTTAGTGTCTTCACAATAGGTAAAGGAAGACAGCTCCTCAATTGGCCCTGTTTTGTTTCTGTGCGGGAGGGGGGTGTAAATGAGGGAGTGGTCAAGGCAAGCGGTGAAGGCCTGCCTCTCTCTCTCCTTTGTGAGTGCAGACTCTGGCAGGCCGATGAGCTACCGCAGGGATGAATGTGCTGTATGGAGCCTCAGGTCCAGCTGTGCGGAGACAAGGCAAGGCGCAGGGGCGGCCATCTGCCTGGGTGTTTCCACGGCGGCTGCACCAGGCAATGAAAGGAACGATTTAGCACGCGCTATCAATTAACAA
Organism: Synaphobranchus kaupii; assembly: GCA_029718625.1. Taxonomy (NCBI): domain Eukaryota; kingdom Metazoa; phylum Chordata; class Actinopteri; order Anguilliformes; family Synaphobranchidae; genus Synaphobranchus; species Synaphobranchus kaupii. The sequence continues at coordinate 102,495,731 of CM056379.1, read as the reverse complement.
ATTGTATATAGCGAGCATACATAACGGGACAAAAAAGACAACAAACAAGCAAAACTGAAATAATAAGGGTTGGATTCATGAGTATTGCTCACAGAAATATATTATATTAATATATAATATATTTCATTCAGCAGCACACATATTTCGTACGGGGTCAATGTCCCCCTGCGAGAGGTTTTTTTCGGCCAGCTGGATCGTCCGTGCTAATTATGCTGCAGGCCTTCCAGGCCTGATGCCTTAGTGCTGTCCCGGGACACAAACCCTCCCCTGTGGGCTGTCTGGCTTTTGTTTTTCATTCAGGAGCACGCGGGACAAAGGGTAGCCATATTTGAATGTCGGGCTGTAACGGTTTAAGTCTAGATACCAATAGAAGTATCCAGCCACGCAAACATTCGTGTAATTAATCCTTGATATGAATTAGACCCAAAAAAAATCTGCTTGCCTGATTGAACTGCTCGGGACATGACACGTTATTGAACGCAGTGTCTCCGCACCGCGCAGCTGACACGTCTAGGTGACTTCACGAGGTATATTTGAAACAGGGCAGAGACGATAGTTGTGAAATTTGACATTATTGCTGCCTTCTGTGTTTTAACACCGCTATTTATGTGCTTTCCGGTGTTGTTCTTCGACGGAGGTAACAGCTTCAGTTTCTTTGAAAGCAATTAAATTGGAGCTAGGCTTCCATTTAACTGTCAAAAAACAAGGGCTGCTCCATTGGGCAAATTGTCCTTTTTTATCACGAGGATTAGTCATTGTTCCCAGCAGGTTCTACAGAACTATCTTGCTTGAGAAACACACTGGAGAGCCCCAGTAGCTATTTTGCAATCCGCACGGTACATTCTCCCTGTCCGCCCGTTTAATTTAAGCAGAGATTTTGCCTTTTGATCAGACCTGATTAATATACAGCCTGGGACATCGTGCCTGTCTGAGGGCGGGGCATCTCCAGTGAGACGTCTACACTGGCAGCATCATTTCACACACAGCGTGCGTTTGTTGCGCCTTCCTAATTGAACAAAGCAGTGTTTCAAAATGCCTGGACCCCGCCGGCTTTTTTTATTTTTTTATCGCATGTGAATGAGCCCTGCCTCTTGGCGCTCGTGTCGAAACGCGTGCTCTCTCCCGCCATTGTCGCTGGACAGAGTTTGTCACTTTCTTCCCGCACAGATTTGCAAAGCGCTCAGCTTGAATTTACATTAAATGTAAATGTCAATTTGGTGAAAACGATTGATTTACATGAAATGCAAACGCTGCTTTAAGACCGCAGAAGTCACTGTGAAGGCGTTATGAGGAGTGCCGCCTTTGTTCGATTCTGTGTGCACAAAACACACACCACAAATGTTTAGTGTGATGTCATGATGTTGACTGTGAAAAGGACTTGTATACTATGTGCAATAGGTATCTTCTTTTTCCTTGCAAATACATTGTTGGTACAGCCTGACTGTCCGGGCAGGATAAATACGTGAAAACATTTTTTCACATATTTGTTTTGTCAAAATCAGTTGATTTGCCGTTAACACCCTGCACACGTGAGTTGGTCTTCTATCTGCTGTTCACATAATCCATTTTGTTTCCCCGCAAGGACAAAGATTTGAAATGTTTGTCTGCGAGGGAGTCCTGTTTTCTGCGGACTGTTTGTCAAATTTTGAATTCTCTTGAACATTGTCGGTCTGCAGTCTCAAACTGGGAACTATGAGAGTTCTGTATTTCAAATTTATTTTATTTATCAGTGATTCACAAGAGATTCCTGTGAATTGTTTTTCCATCCAATAATGCTGCAGTGCTTTGTCTCACTCTGTGAGCGTGCTGCAAAACACATTGATTTTCATACGCCGCACCTACAAATGTAAAGTAATGATACAAGTTGGCCTTTGAAGATGTTCCACGGTAGCCATTCCGTGGCAGGCAGTGACCTCTGGCCTGCAGTAAGGGCCATGTAGCTTAAGCAGACTCTAGGCATTCGCCCATAAGGAATCCTTCAAAGGATCCTGCATGGCTGCCACCCAAAGCAATTCAAACAGCTGCTCCCCTGCATGTGCTAAAGCAAACAATAACGCGGGAGATAAATAATAGAAGGCCTTTTCATTACGGGCCGAACGTTATGTAACTCTCAGCATGCGTTTGATTAAAAAGTGATATCTGGTTGGTTTATGGAATTGAGAATGTCACCCCTGATGGATTAGCAGCAGGAGGGCTCTGTCCTGCGGTATGGAGGCTTGTCAGCACTGAGGGTACCATGAGACCCCCCCCCCCACACAATGAGCTTTAGCAGGATCCCACATCCCGCACCTCCTGACTTCTCCTCCCTGCTGTTCCTGCCTCATTTGCTCCTGAATCACTGAAGTGGCACTGCACCACACACCTACTGCCCCTCGGCACTGGAGTTTAACATTATATTTATAAAATGGGGAGGAGGAGGAGGGAAATATTAATCTATTCATCCATTCATATATATGCTATATATGGTCTATCCAGTATATATGAGACGCTATATCCCACATTGGTAATGAGGGATACTTAGTCTATGTATTTATTTCTTTGTGTGGAAGTTGTAGTTTAATTTTACCCACAACATGAGCTGTTGTGAGACATAAGAGGGTTATGTTGAAGCATATGCACAGGAAAGACATTGCCAACAGTTATCCAGAGGATCCATTCAGAATTCATAAAACATATGTGCCAATTAACATGTTTTCAAACAGAGCTTGAGAATGAAATGTATTTGATTTGCGAGGGTGACATAACGATTCCAAGGCTGCTCATAGGCTTAATATGGCCCGTTCCACCTCCTAGACTGGGTCTTATAAGGCATCACTTACCTCATAAGTCAGGTACAATTTTATTATTTTCTAAAATGACAAGGCCACAAATAGCAATGGCGTAATCCGCACTGTGGTCAGCAAAGGTGAAAAACCTGCGATTGATTTTGTTGCACAGCTTCTGCAAAGAGATATGTTTTTTCAACCTGCTGCTGTCTCTCCTGTCCTAGAAATGACCCACGGTGGGCGAAATGCACTCGCTAGATACCTAGATAAACTGGTATGATGACCAGGCAGATACAATCCCAAGCACTCCCTTATGGAAAAAGAATATACTGCAGTATATTGTAAATATATCAAAATTATCTTCACAATATATTTAAAATATACTGCAGTATATTACATTTCCATCAGGGCTGGCACTCACTACCCAGATAATTCTACAAATAGAATATATAGACAAGTGACAAATGTTAAACTAATTTTACATACCTGCTGCTGAAGTGTTTAACAAATGAAGCCAATGAAAGTACCGCCTAAAGCCACGTACAGCTCAAGACCTTCCACAAGAGAGATGACGACTAAAATAAAATCTTTCCTTGTCTGCAAAAATAGTTTTTTTTTAAGGCTGTAGGTGTTATTGGGATTATATCCAAAAGCATTCCGGACTGAATCAGTGTGTCAGTTTTTTTTTTTAAGGGAATTCCTCACATGGGATTGGTGGAGCAGCAATCAAAAATTCAATCACAGTCATTACATGAACTCACATAATTACAGCTGTTCTAAACCATAGGAGACCAGGAGACGCTTAGGAAGCTCTTGAGAAGTACAGTGTATTTATAGTTTGCCTTTCTCTATGTTCTTCAGGGTGTTTCACTGGCAGAAATGTAACATTTCTCAACTCTATGGCTTGCATTTGGTTGGTATTGTTACCTCCAGTACATTGGGTGTTGTCGGTTTAAATTTTGCCAGAAAATAGCAACATGAAATTATGAAATAGCATAAAGGCTACTTTAGATAAATGCTCCCTGGGTTGTTAATATCATCATAGAAACTGTCAATGATATTTTAAATCATTTTGCATTTAGAGCTTGTTTATACCCTTTCTTCTTTATACTGTACATTTTTATACAAACACCCACTGCTTTTTGCATTTCAGAATTGTATATTTGCATGTACTCATTAAGTCATGCGAGTTGTTCTCACATAACAGTTTTTTTTCTTATTCCTTCTGTCAATGTGCCTTTGCTACCTTGTGATAAGTGAATATTAGTCAATGACGCTTCAGTGTTTTTTTTTTTTAACAATACGTGATTTTGCATATCAGGGACACATACCTTTCTGTTGACTTTTCTACAGTACAATTTGATATAATGTACAAGACAAGAAGGCATAGTCAGTTTACTTTAACCATATCCTCTTGGTCAGTAAAGGCATTTGCTATAATTGTGGACTGGGCCCTGTAGCCTTGACAGGTTCAAGCGTGGTGCTGTGTAGCAAACTAGTGTTGCACTCCTGGCAGTGGTGCAAAATAGTCTTTGTTCCACGAATGTTAGGGCGTGTTTTCATCAGACACGGTTTCCACTGACCCTCCCAATGATGGTCCAGGCGCCGACGGGTTACCAGTGGTCATCAGTGAGCGACGATTCCGGCCAGCCGAGGCTTTCCTGCAGGACCGTGTCGCCCTTTAATGCGAAAAATAGCCAATTATCCACAGGCGAGTGCAGGAGAGGAATGCGCAGGCTTGAACTACAGAGCCTCTTATGTGGGTGCAGGTGGCATAGCAGTGACTCGAGAGGCACAACTGGCAATTAAAAACTGAGAGAGAGAGAGAAAGAACACCAGAGCACGAGAATAGTTACGGCTCGAACGTCACATATAAGGCATATTCCCTGCAATATTCGATTTCAACATGCAATGAAGAGAACGTCCATATTCGCATTAGTAAGCATTCTACGTGGGTAGAAGTTTCATTTTCAGTTTCATTTATCTCAGTCAGGTCACTGGACATGTACGACTTGGCTGTGCTGCCAACGCGTTTTGGAGATGCAGTCATGTCCATTGCACATATTAAATCAAGGAAAACATCTTCATTCTTTGATGACCATCTGTCCTAATGAACACTAAGCCGATAATAATATGAATAATCATGAGCCTTATATAATCATCATTATAATCATCATCATTATAAGGACTGCCATTAATTATCTGAACGAAGGTTTGTGTTTTTGATTAAAATCCTCATTCGAATAGTCTGTTGGAATACTCTCTCCTTACTACTTTATATTTTTGGAGCATTATTTGTATTCTGAAACATAATGTAATTCAAGTTCATTCTTGTCATGTAAAGGGGCGTGACGTGTGAGGTAGGAGGAGCCAAACGCAGCAAGGGGATTCTTTAAGCCCTAGGGCCACTAAGGCGGGAAACCCCGCAGATAAGGGAGGAGACAATACAATGAACACGCCTACAGACGCTACCAACCGACTCACTGTCACACGCCCATAAGTAGAAGCGCAAGGACAGGTCTCTGAATAATATGCGCCCTGTCTCGGTAACGAGACACATAAGAACGGACGAGTAGCGTAAAGGCACAAATAAATAATAAACAGTCAACAAATATTGCAAAAATGATACGATTGTTTAAGAGGAGGCGACAGAACAGAGATAACGTTCCGTGGCTACTTCCATAAGCTAGCAGTCACATGCAGAACATAAAGGGGGTAAACGCCCGAATCTCCCAGGAGGGAGAAACATTTTACAGGCGAGCCGACGGAGCACCGCAGTCCCATAGCTTTACTAGCAGAATGACTAAGCTTAAAATAGAAAGCCACGCCCTAGCCTCTCAGTAAGGAGAAATGTAATGAGGCGAAGGAACAGATAATTAATGTTCCAAGGCTTAGATTGAGGCTCGCAGTCACACGCAAACATGTCCACAACATCGCCCGGTCTCCCTATGGGAAGACATGTACCGAAGGGCGAACAGAACAACAGTTTCCGAACAGAATCGCCCAAATCTCCATATACGGAGAAAAGCACAAAAAGACGAAAGGACAGCTGCACCGGAATTACAGGCTAACAGACTAGCACAAGCTCAAACATTAATACAAGCCCTGCCTCTCAGTAAGGGGAAATGTAACGAGGCGAAGGAACCGAGAACAGACGTTCCCATGCTACGCGCAGTCATACACAAACATGTCCACAACCTCGCCCAAACACAAGGAGAAACATACCCGGAAACCGAACAGAACAACAGTTCCGAACAAAATCGTCCCGTAGGTAAAAAGGACGGAGGACAGCTGCAACAAAAGACCAACGCAAAAATAGCACGACAGCCTCTCAATATAAACAAAAACCCTGACTCACAACAAAGAGGAACGTAGTCCACGAGAAGGAGACAAAACAGGGAATAAACGTACCAAAGCTACTCACTGGCTCACCGTAACACGGAAATGAGTAGAAGCAAACGCCAGGACTCTCAGTAAAAAAAACAATAACAGGCGAAAATGGAACAAAGAACAGCTACTCTATACTTCTACGAGCTAAGCAACCAAGTAGAAGCGAAACGCCCGATCTCCCCATGGGAAGACATGCACCGAAGGGCGAACAGAACCACAGTTCCGAACAGAATCGCCCAAAACTCCATACACGGAGAAAAGCACAAAAAAGACGAAATAGGGCAGAGATCCGCGGTCCCATACTTCTACGAGATAAGTAACTAACGAGCCAGCAAGAAATAAGCCCTGCCTTAACAAGGAGACGTTAAAATAGGCGAGTAGCCCAAATGGTACGAATAACTCACAGCCAACAAAACACCACAGTACAAAACAATGAACAAACAATATTGAAGCCCCGAACGAAGGAAACGGGAGGCTTAAATATCTCTCAAGGTGACCACGCACAGGTGTGGACGATAACACAAGCTCCGCAATCCAAGCAGGACGGAGCAAGCATCCACCAAAAGGGCAGTGCCCTCGCGTGGCCACCAAGGAAAACGACCGCATAGGGAAAAGGGTTAAAAACCATGACATGTCAACCCTTTGCAATCACATTTAATTCATTAGTTTTTTTGTTCTTTTGTTCAATTCTGTGCATTTGTGGACAACTAGTTCTTTGCCTGGGCAAGTGCAGTTGAGTGGTGAGTAGAGTTGGGAAACCGTGTTAGTACATACAGTAGATGCGTGTGACCTGACATATCAGGATTCATCTGGCTTACAGTTGTAGTTTACGCTTTTGGGTGTTTCTGCAGCTGTCAGAAGCAGGAATAAGCCTACAGTACTAAAGTTATGAGCACTCATTTTGCTGCACCATCGTTTCCCATGGATTTATTATCACTTTACAATATGAAGCGTCTGTGGCTATTTCTGGACATACGACTCAAAGTCATGAAATTTTAATGTCTTCCCTGAGGCTGAACGTAACGCTGCAGTCCTGGACTGTGGTTCTCACCCATGGAGGGTGCAGTATAAAGAACAGCATTCTGATTTATGAACCAGAGGTAATTATACACATACCGTGGGGAACATATGCACATGTGAGGCATATGACAGCATTTCTCAAAGTGAGGTGCACGTTTTTATTAAAAGCATAATTGCTCTTGGATGATACTGGTTGAATGTCTTAATATGCACAGTATGTGTGGACATGTTCCCTTTGCTAATATCTGAAACTGGTCTACATGGATCAGGATGGTCAAATTTCAAAGACCCACAACAATCGTTTTGACTAAGTCTGCCACATATAACCTTCCTTTACCAGTAATTGATACATTCTTTCAAATGAAAGAAATTTTATTATTAAATTTGCTAGCTTGTTCATGTAACAACTATCCCAAATAACAATATAGCTGCATTGCACTTGACCGTAAATAGGGTGTACCAAAGATCTAAATGCAAGCGTCACTTGCAATCTTGTTGACAGGGGTGTGCCAAACGGCAACTCTGTATTTGCAACATTAACTTGCATAATTACAAAATGGCACTGTTACTATATAGTGACTAAACGATAATTTTAAAGGTTGTATCAAACAATTCAAGTGTAAAGGTTTAAGGGATTCAATTTGGAGGGTTGAGGGTTAAATATGTGGGGAACATAGTGACGTCAGTAGAAATTTATAATAACAATAATAATAATAATAATATATATACAATATATACAGTAACCCAACGGCGTGAGAACTGGTGTAGTACAACATGGATAATAAGTATTTTGTTGGCAGGTCTTCATTAATTATTAATTACATTCATTTTTTAATCACTCAGACTTTGATCACCCCACTGTTCACCTCAAAGTAATTGGCCTTTGATTTCAATTGACTTTGATTTCAATTGGTAAGTTGAATTAATTGGACAAGCCCCATCGGTAAAGGGGCTACAAACGTAGATGTAAGTAACAATCAGCTGAACTTTCTGCCATGTTTGCCAGATGGTTGTTGGTTTTTGGCATTAGTCTGTGGATTCTATTTAGTCAGAAAACTGTCATTTTAGATCTCATTCCAAATACCTTCCACACGGTGCCTCTGGGCCAGCAACTATCAGCAGTAATATAATTTTTTTTAAATAATTGTAATACAATTAATGCTGTCCTTTAGACAAAGTCTCCATTGACATTTGCACATTTTAATATAAAATATTTCCCTCAATATTTCTGAGGATAAAGGGAAAAAGATATGTGTGGAGAGAATCCCGCCCTAAATCTTGAGGGTTGTGGGTAAAAAAAAGATGTCCTCAGATTTGTGCCCGGCCTCTGTTCCAACGTGCTGCATTCTTTCTGCGTTGCATTTGGTGTTAATTTTACTCACAAATGAATGGAACAAGCCACGTTCCTTTGTTCCTTGTCACTGTGTGACAGATATTTCATTAGGGGGGCATTGAGTTCCCCGGTTAGATTTTTAAATGGATTCCTTGTCGTGCTCCTTCAGAGTGTGGAATAAGGATGCCCTTTGTCAGTGCCCTGATGTGATCTGTCAGTGCGTGCAGTTGAGTTGCACTGCTTGAGGATAGTTGATGTTGAGGGCAATGTATCCATGCACTTTACAGGTTATTGCCTTGCTCATGGTTAGCTTAGAAGGGAATTTAAGCATTAGTATTGCATAGGGTTTTGGCCATTTTTATGGGATCTTAATCTGTATTGGCACTGTGGTATATTTAGTTACATGAAGTTGGTTGGAGGACCTGCCATATTAATGCTAATCTTGTAGCCTATGAGTGTGCCTGGATTGGCCATATTTATATAATTTTTACTGTGCCTTCATAGAAAGCGATTGATATTGCAAACAGCTGGGAAAACGTCTTTTAATATTCTTAATGATTTTTCAAATGCCATAATCAGAATTACTGCTTCTGTTCCTTGCTATTTTATACTATGAATTAGTCTGGCAACCGTCTACTTTGTTTATTTGAAAATGTAAAGTGCCTCTTGGCTCCAAATTGCGGTGAACATTCATGATGATGTTTTAAACATTCATTATGGTTTTTTCAGTTCAAACACATGTTAGTGCTGGAACTCCTGTAATTGTTCATATTTTGTCTGAATACCTTACCCTGCTCTGGGAGGGCTCAGATAAAATTAGATTAGTGATGTCTTTTCTTTTTTTGAAGGAGGGGTGTCACGTGCATTTCCCGATGCTCTCTGGAGGAGGGATTTGTTGTGAAATTATTCCCTTTCCTGTTAACGGGAGCTGATTTGGATTTTTTTTAACTAAACAGATAATCCCAGAGGAAAGCGTGTTGTTTTCTCTCCTCTGTATATTGTGACAGTGCCTGCGCCAGCGTGACTGGAGCCAGCGCTAGCTGATGACATAATCCCAGCCCTCCCCGCCGAGTGTGCATTGGCGTTGTTCAACGAACACTAAACCCCCAGTAAGCCAATAGCCTGGGGTGTGCAGCTAAGGGCTACAGGACAGTACCGCGGTCCGCCGCCAGCATTTCAGTATGCGTGGGGCCAATGGCGCAGGGCTCCTGATGAACACGCCCCCCCCCCCCCCGCGGTAGGCAGACTTTCTCTTTCTCTCTCTTACACCCTTAATTTGTAATCTTTCGCGTTTTAAGCCTCTCGGGTCGCTAGTCGCCTTTGCGTTCGCGGCAAAGATTAACATACGGGAGAGATGAAGGCGAGTGGGAGGTGGCGCGAGGACTGTTTTTTTTAAAATGGCGGTTGTGACGACGTGGGAGCCCTGTGCAGCGCTGAGTCAAAGGCAGGGAGAGCCCCTGACTGTATGAGTAATTGGAGGCCCTCCCCTCCAACAGCTGGCCTGCTACTCCACGGCCCAGGGGAGGAGGATATAGGTTGAAGCATCAGCCACTCCTCGACAACTTAAAGGGAGGTATTCCTCCTCACGAGACCATCTGCGATATTGCGATAAACCTGCGTGAATTCTGCACCATACTCCCATTGTGTAATCTCTTGCCACTGAGAAGACCGGTAAATCAGACAAAATCAAGAGGCAAAATGGCTCTCTTGCTTTGATGAAGATGACCCCATTGGTAGACGGGGAAATTTGAGATGTTTGACATTTTTAAAAGAATAAAAATTAAACAAGCCTCTGATTTTTTTTTTTCCAATAGATATTTTCCTTTGAACTGTAAATAGTTTGAAAATTAACAGTCAGTTTGAAGGCATGTATTTATAGCTCAGTATAACTGAGGAGTGCTGTTATCCGTGCCTTGAAAATATCAACCAAGCAGCTTAAGACTACAATTAATGATAAATGCCCTGCAATAATTAATACAGTAAAGATCTGTTTTTTCATTGCTTTGTTAACTTAAATCTTATTAATATTAAGTACACGGTAGATGATTAAATGCGTTTCTTGTGAAGAAAAACCCAAGATCATGCAGTATGACAGCCAGCCAGCATCCACGGAATGTAATCGCCCTAAATATTGACAGTTTGGCAATCTGCAAAACACATTTAGCTTTGCTGTGACATAAAACATGTAGCTTCGCTGTTGCTGTGATGTCACATAACACATGGAACAACTTCCTGTCAGGATGCTGTAAAAGAGCCACTTCCTGTTACTGTAGACAGGCCTTTGTGGTCCTATTTCTCTGACATGTTAAGAGTAGACTAATAAGTACCCTGTTATCTTTGCATCAAATAAGGCTAAATCTGACCTTATTTGACAAAGGCCTGACTAATTATGACCATAATAGGTGGCAAAGTGGAACCAACGTAGAAAAGTGGTTTACCACTTAATTATTAAAAAGGGAGAAATGTTTTACTACCAGAACAAACTTATCTAAATCATATTTTATGTAAATTAAACCTAGTTCAGTATAGTGTCATTTGTGTTATTGCTGCTGAGATTTGGTATGTTTTGTCGTAGAATAAAACTCACTTTATGGTAAGTTACTGTAATCATTATACACAGTGGCGTTTCTAGACTCTGGGGGGCCCCAGGCAAAGAAGACCATTGAGGCCCTCCCTCCCCACACACACGCCCCATCAGCCCCCATAAAAATGCATTCGGTCAATTGTGCCATTCAAAAATAATCATTTATTTGAAAATAATAAATAACAGTAGTACAAAAGAAGGAGCAACAACATCTACAGTATGTAAAATCAAACAGGAACATCAAATAAAACAAAACATTTCTCCCCTCTTGTCCTGTTTCTCATGTTTTCTTGAGGTTTATTTTTAGGGTCTTCTTTCATTTTTATCAAAGTTATATCATCAAGCTTGTAAGCCCCAAAGTGCCTGAGCGTTATCTCAAATGGGCTTTGGCATTTCACATTTATGGAAGTCAAAAGCAGTCATAATTCAATTGAAATAGAAAATTCGAAAATGAAATTGCAATATCACATTTGCAATTTCGTTTCCGATATATGTTCGCATCATTCCGGTCAAAATGAAAATGAAAATGAAAATTCAATAATCCAATTTTCATTTTCATTTTCGTGTGGAGAACGCATCATTACGGTCAAAATGAAAATGAAAATGAAAAGTCCATTTTCTATGTACTCCCAGGTGTAACCCAGTCATATTTCAAATTAAATTGAAAATGAGAAAAAGAAAAGTCAATGTTCACCTTTGTAATTTCATTTCCTTAACGTGGTCGCATTATTTAGGTCAGAAATAAAATTAAATCTCCATTCACAACTGCGTTTTCAATTCCTCGTCGTCCCAGGTCTAACTCGGTCATATTTCAAATTAAATTGAAAATGAGAAAAAGAAAAGTCAATGTTCACCTTTGTAATTTCATTTCCTTAACGTGGTAGCATTATTTAGGTCAGATGGCTTGCTACTACACATTAGCTAGCAAACTTAGTCTAACCATCATGTCTATGCAATTGCAAGCACAATTTTATATACATATATTATCATGCATCTTTCTTTTTCTTGTATTTTGTACCCAGATGTCAACTACATTTTGTCAACTACTAGCTTTTTCTTTCTTTTCTGGTTACCACTGAGGTATGCTCGTTTCATGCTGCCGACGGTTAGCTACGTTGTAAGTAGGCTATGACAGGTAGCTAGCTGACTCTTGTAACTAGAAGGAGCCCCACATAGGGGGTTTCTGTTTTCAGCGGCGGTGCACTAGTGGCTTTATGCTTTATGGGATGTTACTTGACTTAATGACTTTGTAAATGTCACTGCAAAATGCACCAATATGAGTGGGGGGTGGGGGGGGCGGCCTGCCGTTCTGAGACGTTTAAGGGGGTTTATAGCTGTCATTGCAAAATGTTCCAATACATGTGTGGCCATCGGAGGCCCCCTTTTCCCACGTATATTTTGGGGCCCCAAACATTTGCCTGGTTTGCCTGTCCTGACGAAACGCCTCTGTACATACACCACGCAACGGGTCTCTCTAGCTCCAGATCTCTACATGTTTAGAGATGCTCACCTGTTTAACTTTGACCCTTGATGCATTTTTCATCACCTCGGTCATCTCGGGGACCTCAGGAGGTGCTGGAGTTGAATGTCAGATTTCCGAGATTGGTGTCATTAACTCGTCACTATCTCATCACCCGGGTGTCAAGTTCAAATAAAAGATGTCTAATAGACGTCTATGTTAGACATTTATTAGACGTCTATGTTAGACATCTATTAGACGTCTATGTTAGACGTCTAATAGACGTATATTTTAGACGTCTAATAAACGTCTACGTCTAATAAATATCTATTTTAGACGTCTAAAAGACGTCTATGCTAGATGTGTAATAGACGTCTATGTTAGACGTCTAATAGACATCTATGGTAGACGTCTAATAGACGTCTATGGTAGATGTCTAATAGACCTCTATGTTAGACGTCTAATTGACGTCTGTGTTAGACATCTATTAGACGTCTATGTTAGATGTCTAATAGACGTCTATTTTAGACGTCTAATAGACGTCTATGCTAGATGTCTAATAGACGTCTATTTTAGACGTCTAATAGACGTCTATGCTAGATGTCTAATAGACGTCTATTTTAGACGTCTAATAGACGTCTATGCTAGATGTCTAATAGACATCTATGTCAGACGTCTAACAGACGTCTATTTTACACGTCTAATAGACGTCTATGCTAGATGTCTAATAGACATCTATGGTAGACGTCTAATAGACATCTATGGTAGACGTCTAATAGACGTCTATGTTAGATGTATAATAGACATCTATGTTAGACGTCTAATCGACGTCCATGTTAGCGTGTAACATAAACTTCTATTAGACGTCTAGCATAGACGTCTATTAAATGTCTTTATTACATCTAAATGGTCACTGGAAAGATTTGTTGAAATTGGGTCTAAATGTGAACGTCTAATAGACATCTACAAATATACCGTTGAAAAAACTTTCACTTTTGAACTATTTTTAGATGTCTATTTAACATCTTTTAGACAAGCAAATTCTCACTGGGTTGTTTGGCTGACCTCTGATCAGCATTTGCAGTTCCAAATGTTTTATTTAGGGTATGAAAAAACGATTGAAGATGAAAACATACACAGAAGGTGAAAGACTACATACACCATGCAATGGGTCTCTCTAGCTCCAGATCTCTACATGTTTAGAGATGCTCAGCTGTTTACCTTTGACCCTTGATGCATTTTTATCACCTCGGTCATCTCTGGGACCTCAGGAGGCGCCCGAGTTGAATGTCAGATTTCTGAGATTGTTGTCATTAACTCGTCACTATTTCATCACCGGGGTGTCAAGTTCAAATAAAAGATGTTTAATAGACGTTGATGTTAGATGTCTAATAGACCACTATGTTAGATGTCTAATAGACATCTATTTTAGACGTCTAATAGACGTCTATGTTAGACGTCTAATTGATGTCTATTTTAGACGTCTAATAAATGTCTATGTTAGACGTCTAATAGACGTCTGTGTTAAGAAGTCTAATAGACGTATATTTTAGACGTCTAATAGACGTCTATGCTAGATGTCTAATAGACATCTATGTTAGACGTCTAATAGACATCTATGGTAGACGTCTAATAGACGTCTATGGTAGACGTCTATGTTACACGTCTAATAGATGTCTATTTTAGACGTCTAACAAATGTCTATGTTACACATCTATTAGACGCCTTTGTTAGACGTCGAATAGACATCTATGTTAGACCTAATAGACGTCCATGTTAGACGTATAATAGACGTCTATGGTAGACGGTAGACGTGTAATAGATGTCTATTCATCTAAAAATAGTTCAAACGTGAAAGTTTTTTAAACGCATATTTGTAGATGTCTATTAGACGTTCACACTGAGACCCAATTTCAACCAATTTTTCCAGTGACCATTTAGATGTATAAAAGATGTTTAATAGACGTTTACGTTAGATGTCTAATAGACCTCTGTATTAGACGTCTAATAGACGTCTATGTTAGACGTGTAATAGATGTCTATGTTAGACATCTAATAGGCATCTATGTTAGACGTCGAATAGACGTATTTGTTAGACGTCTAATAGACGTCTATGTTAGACATCTAAGCTAGACCTCTAATAGAGGTCTATGTTAGACGTCTAATATATGTCTATGGTAGACGTGTAATAGATTTCTATTTTAGACATCTAATAGACGTCTAAAAATAGTTAAAATTTGAAAGTTTTTTAAACGCATATTTGTAGATGTCTATTAGACGTTCATATTTTGACCCAATTTCAACCAACTTTTCAGTGAACATTTAGATGTATAATATATGTATATATATATATATGTTTATATATGTTAGACGTCTAATAGTTGTCTATGTTAGACGTCTAAAATTCCTTGAAAAGTTAACGTTTTTGTAGTTGTCTATTAGACGTTCACATTAAGACCCAATTTCAACCAGTTTTTACAGTGACCATTTATTTTTAGATCTCTATTTAACATCTTTTAGACTAGCAAATGCTCACTGGGTTGTTTAGCTGACCTCTGATCAGCATTTGCAGTTCCAAATGTTTTAATTAGCATATGAAAAAACGATTGAAGATGAAAACACAAGCAGAAGGTGAAAGACTACATAATTTATACAGTGCCCTCCACTATTATTGGCACCCCTGGTAAAGATGAGTAAAAAGGGTTATAAAAAACTCATTGTTTGGTGAATTAGCTTAATCTGAAAAAGTTAGAAAAATCCAACCTTTAATTGTATTAAAGTAAATATAATATGAGAAAAAAAATCTCTCATCAAGAAATAATTATTTTTAACAAAACCGAGTGTGCCACAATTATTGGCACCCCTGCATTTGTATATAGAATAAAGTAATATTTTTTTACATTTGGTTGCATATCCTTTGCATGCCATAATTTCCTGAGGTCTGTGACCCAACAACATCAATCATTTTGGCACACGTGGTTTTGTCAAAATTAATTATTTCTTAATAAGGGATTTTTTTTCTCATAATAAATTTTCTTCAATTGAAGGATGGATTTTTCTATTTTGTTTTAGTGTGAGATTAAGCTATTTCACCAAACTGTGAATTATTTATAACGCTTTTTACTCATCTTTACCAGGGGTGCCAATAATAGTGGAGGGCACTGTATATTCTACATATTTACCCCATCCAAATCCATTCAACATTACAGGGTGTAAAGGTAAAGCATTTACATGTAAATGTACTGAGATGAATGTGAACTTGCCTTGCATTGCAAAGAAACCATTAAGAAGCAAACGGAATCCTTTAAAAGTTCATGGCCAAATATCAATGTACAGCACTACCCAGATATTTTGAAATGTCATGGTATTTGCAGCAACTGCCTGAATATGAGTCAATTCTGTACATTTAAGTTGGTGAAAACAATATTGATGTAAATGTAACCATATACATATTCAAATTTTTGAAGAGTAATTTTTATCCATTATTCATTTAGCATGCACATACTGTATATCACCTCAGTTTCAGTCATGAAGTACTGTATCTTTTCTTGAGCCACATATATCAGTTATGAGCGTCGCGAATGAAGTACGCATAGCAAGTTCTGTCAGGAAACTCTTGCTGCAGCTGGCCATACTCAACCAATCACACGCACACACCTCTAATGGAGCGCCGTTTTAAAACCAAGAATCAGAAATCCCTGTGCTGCTCACGGCTGCCCTAACCCTAAGCCTCCCTGTGCTGCTCACGGCTGCCCTAACCCTCCCTGTGCTGCTCACGGCTGCCCTAATCCTAACCCTCCCTGTGCTGCTCACAGCTGCCCTAACCCTAACCCTGCCTGTGCTGCTCACTGCTGCTCTAACCCTAACCCTCCCTGTGCTGCTCACTGCTCCCCTAACCCTCCCTGTGCTACACACAGCTGCCCTAACCCTAACCCTCCCTGTGCTACACACGGCTGCCCTAACCCTCCCTGTGCTGCTCACGGCTGCCCTAACCCTAACCCTCCCTGTGCTGCTCACGGCTGCCCTAACCCTAACTCTCCCTGTGCTGCTCACGGCTGCCCTAACCCTAACCCTCCCTGTGCTGCTCACTGCTGTCCTAACCCTAACTCTCCCTGTGCTACACATGGCTGCCCTAACCCTCCCTGTGCTGCTCATGGCTGCCCTAACCCTAACTCTCCCTGTGCTGCTCACGGCTGCCCTAACCCTAACCCTCCCTGTGCTGCTCACTGCTGCCCTAACCCTAACTCTCCCTGTGCTACACACGGCTGCCCTAACCCTAACCCTCCCTGTGCTGCTCACGGCTGCCCTAACCCTAACTCTCCCTGTGCTGCTCACGGCTGCCCTAACCCTAACTCTCCCTGTGCTGCTCACGGCTGCCCTAACCCGAACCCTCCCTGTGCTGCTCACGGCTGCCCTAACCCTAACCCTCCCTGTGCTGCTCACGGCTGCCCTAACCCTAACCCTAACTCTCCCTGTGCTGCTCACGGCTGCCCTAAGCCTAACCCTGCCTGTGCTGCTCACTGCTGCCCTAACCCTAACCCTGCCTGTGTTGCTCACTGCTGCCCTAACCCTAACCCTCCCTGTGCTGCTCACGGCTGCCCTAACCCTAACCCTCCCTGTGCTGCTCACGGCTGCCCTAACCCTAACTCTCCCTGTGCTGCTCACGGCTGCCCTAACCCTAACTCTCCCTGTGCTGCTCACGGCTGCCCTAACCCGAACCCTCCCTGTGCTGCTCACGGCTGCCCTAACCCTAACCCTCCCTGTGCTGCTCACGGCTGCCCTAACCCTAACCCTAACTCTCCCTGTGCTGCTCACGGCTGCCCTAAGCCTAACCCTGCCTGTGCTGCTCACTGCTGCCCTAACCCTAACCCTGCCTGTGTTGCTCACTGCTGCCCTAACCCTAACCCTCCCTGTGCTGCTCACTGCTGCCCTAACCCTAACCCTGCCTGTGTTGCTCACTGCTGCCCTAACCCTAACCCTGCCTGTGTTGCTCACTGCTGCCCTAACCCTAACCCTCCCTGTGCTGCTCACTGCTGCCCTAACCCTAACCCTCCCTGTGCTGCTCACTGCTGCCCTAACCCTAACCCTGCCTGTGCTCCTTTGTTTGCTTTGCTGCTTCCATGTTAAAAAAATTTGCGATCACCCTCCACCACCCCAGCTTCCACCTGTTGTTTGGATCTGCTCTGGTACGGGGGGTTTCTGTTTATATCCTGTTTAGCAGGGAGATGCCCGCGCTGCAGAGTAGTACCTAAAGTAGACATAATTAACAGGCTAAGCATGGAGGAAAACCATAATCTCAAGTAAAAAGACTGATAGAACTTCCCACATCACCAATATGCTAAATTTAAAAAATTTAAAAAATAGGTAATTTAACTTTAGAAAGGCGTTGGTGCTGGCCTTGTCTTATATTACTATGGAAACTGTTAAATCTGGCTCTTCCAAGGTTTTCTTCAGAATATAGACTTGAAAGGGCAGTACTTGCCCACTCAGTGGTGAAGGCTAGGGAGGGCTACGTGAAAACTGAAATGGGGGTGGGAAGACGTTTTTCTTCCACGCCATTGTTAAGACTCACTGCACTTGAAGCGCATTGACAGCATGGAATTAGAGGCTGCGAGAAGCCTGAGTTGCATAATTACCAAAGACGTGGTTTTATGCGTCCGACTGCAATTCCATGTGAGCCTGTGGTGGAAATGCTAAGAACATTCTCCAGATTAGAGTCACTGCACTGCACCAGCCAGGCCGTCTGTGCAACGACTCTTATTGGTTTTAAGATTGGATGGATGTAATGATATCAAAGCCTAGTGCACAATAACAAAAACAAGAGCCCTTACTTATTTCCTGTTTCTTTGTACTTTGAGATCAGAATCTTACCCTCGGTGGCTTACATCATACTTGGACATTGCTGCAAAAGGCTGTTTGCCGTGCATAAACTGTTCCTGATGAAGTCCAGATGCATTGGATGAATAATGAAGCCAAATATATACTAGGGTGCAAAGGCTGCATGAGCCCATGTGGTTCTGAATGCCATTAGCACGGTAAATGCACCATGTCAGCTAAGTTTCAGACCACTGTGCCTGCCATGCGCAAGGGTTGGGTGCAAAAGTGTACATATCAGTTTTTGCATTTATTTTTGTATTGACTTTAGCTCCTGCGTGCAAAGGCTTGAACCTGGGGCAGAGCAAAATAGGAGATTTAGGAGATAAAAACTTTTAAAAGGACCACGGTCATACACAGATGTGCGGCAACTTGGAGAACAAAATTATGAATTGATGAATTATGAATTAATTGGTAATTACAATATGGACAGGATGAATTCCTGATAAAAATGCATTTCTTCACCAGTGAAATAAATGTGTTCCCTGCCCCTGGATGTTACATTAACATAACGTTAATAACTGGATGTTACATTAACATAACGTTAATAACTAGGCATGCCACCCAACCATTATGTTATCGGCTATGTTGCCATTTTTAAAGACTTTTTTTCCTTAGATTATCTCCTTCTATTTTATTTTTCATTCTTGTACATTTTTTATATTGCCCTCATAATATCTATAACCAAAAGCATTATAACATTTATTTAGTACAATAAATAATACGTTACATGGTGCAGTTGGCAGGCTAATGTTTCTTTCTTGCCAACAATTCCTAAACACATACATTGAATGTTGAACTCTGTCCTATGTCCTGTTTACACAAACTGAGTACACAAATAAAAAATAAAAAATATGAAAAAAAAAATTTTTGAAAGATTTCGCAAAAGGTCCTTGCCAATATTCAATCAGAAATGCAAACCATACTATTACATAACTGAACCATACTATGTAAATCATACAGTTGCTAATTAATGACTAAGGGTATTTAGAGTCCACTGACATTATAAAGTGTGGCCTTAAGCAATTCTCTCAAGCTTATCCTTTACTAAATTTATGTACTCTATAAAATAACTTTTAGTCTATTTGTTGATGCTTCTGATGCATGGTCCTTGTATTAGGTAAAGCCAATCAAATAGGAATGGAAATAGCTTTTTTGTAACATGCCACAATTCATATTTAGGAATATACTTAAATTGGCATGAAATGCATAAGATCATCATAGGCAGCTGTAGGCCAAAAAAAGACTAGCTTCATTTCCAGAAAAAAATTTATATCGGGTGCGTGGGGTCACATATATCTGTTTGAGTGGGCTTGTGTAACTATTTATAAGATTTTTTTTAAATACATGGGTAGTGTGTCATTCGACTGGCATCTCTAACGGGCCACTGCTGTGCTCTTTATCAGTATAGTACCCCTTGTAAATCACTCTGGCATGTATTGATATTGGCTGAAATACATGAACTGAAATGAAAAGTGAAAAGGGTCAAGTGATTACTTTCGGCAAAGCTAGCAATGCTAATCTTCCCTGGGACAACTTTTCGACGTTAGATTCTAATGCGGTGTGATTGAGGCGCACTTCCTTACCAAAGACTCAGACATTTCCCTCTAAGAAACTGATTCTCTGTGACATGGCAGTATCTTTGCCAGAGGCAAAGGCTTAGTTTGCCTTCTGAGGACAGCAATCTGACTAGCATTGGAGCTTTATTTATTTGGGGGTGGGGGGTATTAGCAGGCTGTCATGCCGTTTTAACGGTAGCCTGTAAAATCCAAAGTGACATGTTGACACGCTCTAATATCTTAGAAAGGTGCGTCAAATAACAGGCGCCGTGAGTCAGCTGTAGTGATGTTAGCTTTCATTTTTCAAATATTGGTCTGATAATACTTGAAGATCCAGCCCAATGTTGTTGTAATAAAAATAAATAGAGCAACAACTGTTCTCTACAGACTAAAGAATGCTTTCGAAGATCCATATTCCATAGAACTTGCATCTTGTATGCTTTTTATTCAGAATTTTTTTTAAAGAAAATACATTAAAAAGTAGTGCACTATTAATTTGGCCACAAGACACAATCTGTAGAGTTATGGTCCTTAAAATGGATGCTTCAAGCACTCACGGCCCTGTTTCGCACGTAGACATGGCCGTGTTATCCCATTTTCTTGTTTCAGTATAGCCTGCAGCCTCCAGCTAGAGAGAGCAAGAGATAGAGAGAGGTACACTGCAATTGAGCAGAAGTAATACAGATATAAATGTTTTATTTGATTCCTCACTATGGTTCAGGGGGTTCTTTTCTCTGTTTTTGGCTTTACATTTTAGGAGAACAATCTTAGTGACACATCGCCAGGTTTGTGTCAAACGATGCAGTGGACAGATTCACTCATGGACTAATTCCAGCCTTGGATTCTTTTGGATGTTTGAGGGTGCGCTTCCTAAAGTTTTCATGTGCTGTCATGCTAGGCCTGGTACCTATATGAATATGGACATGAGATCCCATTTAAACACTAGCCTGTAGACTGGAGTCTGGTAATGGTCTCCGGAGCTCTAGCTTTTAAAATATATGTTATTATTATACCAAATCTCCCCTTTTCATCTGTTCATAGATTTTCAGAAAGCAGGAATGGAAGGGTGAGACTTCCTAAACCGCATAATTGGTACAGATATCACACATCGTCAATCATGACTTGCATGAAACAAACAAAAAAACGAGGCTCTTTGTAGAAAAATTCTGGTTGGTTTAAATCATTGTGCCACATACAGTTTACAGAAGTTTACATACACTTAGGTTGAAGTCATTAAAACTCATTTTTAACCAATCCACAGATTTCATGTTAGCAAACTATAGTGTTGGCAAGTCAGTTAGGACATCTACTTTGTGCATGACACAAGTAATTTTTCCAACAATTGTTTATAGACAGATTATTTCACTTTTAATTCACTATATCACAATTCCAGTGGGTCAGAAGTTTACATACACTAAGTTGACTGTGCTTTTAAATTTTTAATATTTGGTCGCATATCATGACTTCCTGATGTCTGTGACCCAACAACATAAAAAGACTCTTGACAGCTTATTTTCTGGTACTCTTACAAGCGATACTATAACGTCTCTGCATTTGAATGGATCTCTATGGGAATTTGGGGGTGGGACTAGATTTAGCTGTAAATTATGCTGGAACAGTATGGAATACATGATTGGTAAAATGGCTGTAAGTCATCAATGGTCTGAGGTATCAAACAAGCCTAAACCATCACTCTGCTGCCAGATATGCAGTAGATATGGACGGATCACTTTAAGGGTTTTCTCCTGACAAATTTTCCTATTGAACTCTATGGGAAAATAAGTCAGAAGAAGATGTTTTATGAAGCTTCACTACTGGGTTGTAGTACTAGGATAAATGCAGTAGATTAATTGCAGTTTGTGAGAGCTTGTTGACATCGTGATGAGGGAACTGCTCTGGAAACATTTACTGGTTGTTTGTATGTACCCTCAAAACTACAAGGACATGTTTTATTATGCAGAGAAAAATATCTGATTTCCTGACCAGTTTCGGATTTTAGTCCTTAGTGCATATGGCCTGATGTGGACCTCGCACAATTCTCCAGGTCTATTGCTTGTTGAGCACAATCGACTGTCACTAATTTCACACTCTCCCTGTGATTTCACAAGCTCAGAGCACTAGTTGAAATTGTTTTGGTGCCAAGGGAAAGAATGGGTAAGATTGCTGTCTTCACAAATGCCCCAGCCCTATAGCACTCGCTACATTATAATGCGATAAGGTGTCAAAAATAATAGCGCTGGTCTTTGAAAACAACAGCAACCTGTCTCTGTGATGTGAAGATAAACTAGTGTGATGTATCCACAATGACCGGGATTTTCTCATATAAATTCTTTACAGAGTTTTGACCCTTGATTTAACAGCTGTAATTGTTGTAACTTGTTTCTAGTGCATTTAGAACCTTCTTTTTTGCCCTTTTAGTGAAATTTAGAGCCTTCTTTTTCTGTCTTTTCCTCATTAACAGGAATTCTGTTTCTCTCACAGGAAATAAATCCCAGGACAGTGGGATTGCAGAGATGGAAGAACTTCCTGTTCCACAGAATATCAAAATTAACAACATCACATGCGACTCTTTCAAGATATCCTGGGACATGGACTCTAAAGCCAAGGAGCGAATTACCCACTACTTCATCGATCTCAACAAGAAAGAAAACAAGAACTCAAACAAGTTTAAACACAAGGTAGATTTTAGGTCTAAAGGCTGCACTTTAAGTTTAAAAATTACTATTATTATTAGTTGTTGTTGCTTTTGTTGTAGTTGTTGTGTATTATCTCCACAATAAAGACAATGGAATAGATTTGACAGGTGAAGAAGTGGCTTGGCAAGCAATTTAGTGATTTTTAAAAAAAAATGTTTGGAATTCCAGAACTTGTACTCTCTGTATGTGAACTTTGCCTATGGTTAAGGAGAGGAGGTAGAACTCCGGAGAATGAATTTGCTGAAGCAAACGGCTTTAGCCTATCTGTCGAAGCCATTAATCTTTGTTTGACGTGTTTCCTGCCTTTTATTTCGTTCCATTTTCTTGTTTTAATATGCCTCGGTCGTTTCAAACCAGTCTGCCTAAGTCCTTTAACCTTGCAGTTCACCCTGTGATAATGAAATGGAATAAATCGGTTGTCTAATCCCCACTCCACTCACAACAGCACTCCGTCTCCATCAGTCCCCTAGCTGGCATTTAACATGACTTCCTGTGCCTGAAAATAGTTATTTTTCCAGAGACGGCCTTTGTAGGTTCCACATAGAATCTTTCATTCTGCCTCGCGGAGATGGTGCTACAATAGCCCTACGTTTCACTATAGATCTTGATACACTTCCATGTGGCACGTAGCAGCTTATGAATACTATACGTCCCAATCAATAGTCTGCTAATGCCGTAATCCTGTTTGCTATACTTGAGGCTTGAGAGGCTGCACTGGTCACTTACCTTCAGTTACTATATAACATTCACAGAGGAACATTTCACAGCTTTGGTGGTTTTTACACCATCCGTTTGCCTTCCAGGATGTTCCAACGAAGCTGGTTGCCAAGGCGGTCCCCCTGCCAATGACTGTGCGGGGGCACTGGTTCCTGAGTCCACGCACGGAGTACACGGTCGCCGTGCAGACGGCCTCCAAGCAGAGCGACGACTACACCGTGTCGGAGTGGAGCGAGATCATCGAGTTCTGCACTGCGGGTGAGCGCGGGCGGCGGCGAGTCGACAAACACCAAGCAGCGCGAGGACGGGCCGTTCACGCGCCGTTTTAGGGACATTGAGCGATCGCTCCTTGCTCCTTGCTCCTTGCTCCTCGCTGGCAGTGAAAAACGGCCGCGGTGTCCTCCTCCTGAGTAGCGCTTTGAGCTGAGGCTGAAATGTAAGTGCTCCCCATCTGTTTTACTTCCAGACTACTCCACTGTGCATCTAACGCAGCTGCTGGAGAAAGCCGAGGTGATTGCGGGCAGGATGCTGAAATTTTCCGTGTTCTACCGCAACCAGCACAAAGAATATTTTGACCAGGCCAGGTAGGCTACAATGTGTTCTTGTGTGTTTACCCATTTTAACCAGGTAGATAATTGTTGACATTGAAATGAAGGGGGGGGGGAATTCTGTTGCATTGGTGAGCTATGGGGCTAGGCTACGTCGAAATGAAGGTCCTGTTAGAAAAAGGCATCCATTGCAAGAAATTTTGGTTGAAATGTGAAGGCATTCATTATTTACAGTATTATTGCAGAGAGGCGCTCACTCTGTCATTCTCTGTATTTCTTTCAGCATTGCTTATTTATGTTGTATCCTGCACAGCAGCTGATTCTTGTATTGATTGCAGGATCAGCTCAGACAGCTGCCACAGTGCCCTGAACAATAAATTTAAAAAAACTAGTACTCATGCATTCAAAGCCATGTAAAAACCCTCAACCAAACCTAATTTTACTGTGAATTGGGCTGTATAGAGATGGTGGGAGAAAGGTAAGAGAACATTACAATAAATCTCAGTAGAACAGTGGTCTGCCGTTTTATGACTGAGACCAGCACTAGGCCTCGGTTGGCAGACCTGCCAATTAGAAGCAGCCAGGAAAGATATTAATCTGATTGAAACTGAGGAGGCCCACGTGATCAGAACACACAGCTGTTTTTGGACAGATACTAATCCTGCAGTGCAGTCAAAAGCTGAGTGATGTCACGTGTCGGTATCAAACAGAGTGCTCACTAGCAGCCATTTTCTTCATGGGGCCGGCAGCGATATCACGCCAGCTTGTTCTTAAAAGCCGCATGTCGGGACGTTAGCAATTCTCAGGCATACTGTGCACCAAAAAGCCTTAGTCACAATTTGCTTTCATTCTATTACGTCAATGTTATCTGCCTGGTTTCAACCTTGCTGGCGTGTGTCGGAGGTTGTATGCAAGCGTTCCTTCTCTCTTGACTTACTCTCCCATCAGAACAAGCACAGAAAGATGTGACAGATCAATCTCTGCAGCACTGCTTGTGTTTGCAGCACCGATTTGCTAAAGAGACTTTTCGTAATGAATAATCCCGTTAAAGAGAGCTTCTTGCTGAGGTCTGTGCTGATGTCGAAGATGCACTTTATCCTCTTACTGACACAGCCGTTAGCAAATTACTTCCCCGGAAGACATTAGGCATTACGCGGTGGAGCTCAGTGGACTTCGCGAAAAGACTGCTCTCAATACTTTGGGTCGAAACATCTCGGCAAAACAAACGATGGTCAAAGCACCATGAAATGCCAATTAGGCCTATTTCAGTTGCCGGCAACCCTCTGATTGATGTTAAGATACTAACCTAGAGAGACCGAGGTGTTTTGGAAGTATCACAGTGGGACGGCAGGAGATGGAGGCTGTTTCGGTGAGATGGAGGCTGTGTGACCTGGGAATATTCACGGAAGGCATTCTTCCTGTTCCGCCGTGCCTCTCCCAGCTGAGCTTTATTAATAGCTCCAAATATTACTCAAAATTAATATTCTTTCCCCAAATAAGATTGTGATACGATGTCTCCTAAGCCTGATTGTGTGGGTTGTTTTATTCCTTTGGAAAAAGACACATGAGTGCCATCTCATGGCTAAGAAGTATACCCAGGGATGTACTGTGAGCAAGAATAACCTTACATCCCATTGATAGTATACAGTAGAGCTTACTGTACCAAGCACGCGGGTCCCTCCACTGGCAGATCTATAAATGCTAGGAACAGCACTTACAACCAAACACTTTTCTTAAGTTTTATTTTCAGATGGATCATGGAACCATTCTAAGCACCATTCCAGGCTTTTCTGCAACCTCCGATTCAAGCTGTTTTCTAAGATCTGTTCACTTTTTTTGTTAGATTAAAAAATGTAACTACCATTCAGTATCACAAGACACATCTGCTTTGTTCTTTCCAGGGAGGCCCAGGACAACAAAATGTTGCCCTCGGTGAAGGACAACAGCGGCAGCCACGGCTCCCCCATCAGCGGCAAGCTGGAGGGCATCTTCTTCAGCTGCAACACAGAGTTCAATACGGGCAAGCCGGACTTGAACTCCCCGTACGGCCGCTACCGCTTCCAGGCCGACGCAGAGGCCCTGTTCAACCCAAAGACCAACCTGTACTTCGGGGACTTCTACTGCATGTACACGGCCTACCACTACGTCATCCTGGTGCTGGCCCCCGACGGCTCGCCCGGCGACGACTTCTGCAAGCAGCGGCTGCCCGCGCTGGACATCGCCGACAACCGCTTCCTGACCTGCACCGAGGACGAGGACGGCCGGCTGGCCTTCCACCACGCGCAGGACGTCATCCTGGAAGTGATCTACACCGACCCTGTGGACCTGGCCCTGGGGACGGTGGCCGAGATCAGCGGCCACCAGCTCATGAGCCTGTCCACCGTCAACGCCAAGAAGGACCCCAGCTGCAAGACCTGCAACATCAGCGTGGGCCGCTAACCCCGCCAAAACCCCAGAGGAACGCCCAAACAGACCGTTTGACCCCTTTAATGTTCCATCCGGCATCGTTCCCACTCCTCCGCGGCATGCGTTCTTAGCTTTTTTGCCGAACGGAAGTCTCTTCTTCGGCCCCGTTTCATCTTTCTCTCAAAACTATTCTTGCTAGATTTCTTGTGTTCCTGTTTTTTTTTTTCTTCTTTGTTTTCTAATCTTTTTTGGGAGGTACCTGTGAAGTCCCTGCCAAGACATACTATAACAATGCTTTGTTGACCCGCACCCCTGCCTCGCCCCCTTCCGCCCTCCTCTTGGCTGTGTTGCTTGTAACAGACATTTCTCCAATCTTAGAGCTGCAATGTAATATTTTGCCAAAGGTAACAAAATGATCAAACTGCTGTAGAACATCATTGATAACAGCTTCTCAAAGGTATTATAAATGAATATTAATGCTATCTTGTAATGAAATCAAATTACTGGATAATTCATACGAGCATGATGGGTTTTACCTGCAGCATGAATTTAATATTGAAAACCTTGAAATGTCAGCACCTACACCATGTTGTACCGCAGTGTTACATGTTATTTATTCAAGATAACAAAGACATAGACTGTGTTTAAGCATAATAAATGTGATAGAAAAATATTTATTTTTACCATTGTATAGAAAATGGACAAATCAGAAGTGCACAATATCAAGAATTCAGATCATAGCAATGAGTCAATTTCTTTTGGGGGGGGGGGGACACACCTTCCAAGCAAAAACAAAGGGAAAGGAAAAAGAAATACAGACGTTGCCTGAATTTCGTGCTAACGAGCTAACATACACGCTAACAAGCTAACATACACAAGCTCTCTTTAAGACAAAAGAATTTAAACACAGGATGGGTTAAGGCCATAGAGAATCAATTTGGCCCATAGAAAACAAGAACATTCTCAACCACATTGATCGTAGCACAACAATTCAACAGTTTAATAGTTCATTGGCATGCAGAGACAGTCATTGGGATTTTAACGTTATTTGCCGCTATAGGTTATAGATATATTTCCATTGTAATAATTTAGATTGTGGGTTTTTTGAATGACAAGTTTCTCAAGCAGAATTGCACTTAACAGAAAGCATCACGTGAGTATAGCTTATCTGCCCCCTTCAGTATTTCTCATATTTCACAGTACAAAGTATTCTATTTAATAAAATGCTGCTCACAAAAATCATGACCATATTACAGCTACATTCCAGATATTTAAAAAACTATTTAAAAAAATGTCCAGATTGTGATGTAATGGACTACAAATGTGTATTGTAGAGACTTGTATGGCCTATTTGGAATGAGAGCTGAAAGAATGATTTTAAAAGGCATGGCATACCCCTTTCATTAACAAACAACAGGTAATTGTTAGTCTAATTGATTTTATAAGGTTGTATATCTTTATATAACTCATTATTTGGTCTTCATTCCAAATGACATATTTGTTTTCTTGAGGCCATTACTCTTGGATAAGGGGGATTCAATACCGGCACCAATTGATGTTACGGAGAGTACTTATTTTCTGGAAAGACTTCATTGGTGTGCCCAGAACTAATGAATTAGAATAGCATCGAGGAAGAAGACAATTTTCTATGGTAGAGGAGCAAAGCTGAGCATTTGCATATTGTCTTTTCAATATTATCAATTTAAAGTCAGTACCAATTAAGGATACTAGAATTAGACACATTTTGAAATGCGACCAGATCTGATAAAGCTGCATGTTATTTTGGTTTTGATTTTTAAAAAGTACGTAGTAACAATAAAGTGCCATATTTTACCATAGAAGTGTATACATTTTTCACACAAATATCAGTTCTTTCTCTGGACTTTTAAATAGAGTAGCACTTAACAATGTTTGCTACATAGTGCAGTGCGTTGCATTTGTGTCACAAAGGGCAAGGGACATTTTGGGTCGTTTAGCTACAGCTGGATAGCTTGCCATCCCATAATCGTGTGACCAAGATGATGGTTATTAAAGTGCATAAAAGTGTCAGTAGGCTATGGCACAATAACGTCCGATATGAAACACTCCGGTTTGAGTCCTAGCAGTTCCTTTGAAAAAAATAAAAATAAAAACAAACGGAAAGGGTTTTCTCTCAGATAGCCTTGGAGGTTTCTTGTTTGCTGAGAAAGACCTCCAGTAATCTGAGTTTAGCTTTTAGATTCTTGTACTCGTGGTATTCCTCGGCCATGGGAATGCGGTCGTCTTTTTGTGCAGTCCTTACGTAGAGGAGAAAAATAACATGTGAGACACATAAAGCAGGGTCCTACCTTACCGTGCACACTGCTATAACCCCTGTGTTGCCTTATTAAACTAGTTTTGTACATCGGTGGATATCAAAGTAACTGAAAATGTATTTTATTTTAATCGATGCATTTACAAAAGAAGTATTATATATACAGAACAGCGGTCTGCCCCTCTAGTCTGTCACTTCGTCGTAGTGCTCAGTGGGTGTGTGCATTATGCTGTTGTATCATTTCTGCTGACCGGGCTGACTACCTTTATGTGGATGTTATTTTATTTTCTTCTGTTTTTTTTTTTCTTTCAGGCGATGTTGAAAACATAACCATTCATTAAAACAAAAAGCAAAAAAAAAAATCTGAAATGTCGTTTTTTTTTTTTCCCGAAGGAGTTTCGCTCTTACCTCCCCATCTGTTTGAAAAACTGCTCCTCGAACTCTCGGAGAGCTTTGCGCCTCCGTCTCTTCTCCGCCCGTGTCTCTCGGAGGCACTCCAGCAGCTCTGGCCTGCAACGGTTCGCACAACACAAACATGGCAACAGGTCCCTCGTGTCCTGCGAATTCACAAGCTTCTCCTCTTTGGCTAACACGTTGTGTGTGACATTTGTTTATTTTGAATCGTACGTATTAACTAGATGTTATAACTCATTTCAGACTCGGATGTATGCTCCGAGACATATTCTGTTATGTCAGGTTAGCTTCAGTGTAAATCTCATTGTTTATATTGCCCATAAAAGACTTGTCTTGATCCCATCCTACATATAATTTCAGGCATCTTGCAAGACAGTTTTGGAACTGAAGACAGATTGAATAATTAATCACATAAGGCAAACAGACTGGTGAGATGACTGTTCACCGCTTTGTCATCGCTGGCAGATTAAATTTTGCTTTCGCAGAGAGAATGTGATGAAATTGAAGCGGTTAGATTAATGTGAGCCATATAGCATTCATGGCTGTCCAACTGTGAGGCTTAAACAGGCAGGATTCATTGAAATGTTCCTCTTTTCTGAAGCACACGGTCAATACACATTCTAATTTCTTATCTAATCACTACAATGTAAAAAAAAAAAAAGAAGAAAAAAACCTATACGTAGGCTATGTAACACAATGGTTTCGCTAAATGGTTAACATATCTATTATTATTCTGTGTCACAACTGCTACTTACAAAAGCCGGCACTAACAATAACTACCTCCGACGAGGGGAAAACTCGCAAACTGACCTCACGTGGGGTAAGGGGAGGGCAGCACTGTACCTGGAGGCTTCGTGCAGGTTGGACAGGGTGATGGCGGGTTGGCGGACCGCTTTCACCTCGTCCAGCGGAGACACAAAGGCTGTGTCGCTGTCCTCCCCCTGCGGACACGGGGGCTCGTCCGCGTCCGCCGGGGACACCGCCCTGCAGGGCAGGGCCGGGCGGCGCGGCCCGCAGTCTTCATCGGAGTCATCCTCTTCCTCCTGCAGGCGAGGCAGTGGTGAGTCACCCCATCTGTGAGGGCCTCCTGTGAGAGCGCCCACGCACAGGGCACTACAGCTGAAACGCACACTCCTCTGATGCTCGGACGCATGAGTCAGAGTATCTACAGACCAGTGTGTCACTTCGCTCGCTGCGATGAATGTAGCAGAACGCCAAGGGGCCCTGGTCAACGTACACCCGCATTAGCCCTGCCCTGGTCAACGTACACCCGCATTAGCCCTGCCCTGGTCAACGTAAACTCGCATTAGCCCTGCCCTGGTCAACGTACACCCGCATTAGCCCTGCCCTGGTCAACGTACACCCGCATTAGCCCTGCCGGGAGGACACCGAGCACCCACTTCTGAGGAAACTATATTAACCGCACCACTGGAGAATCAAACCCATCCATTCTTACTTTAACCCTGTGGTTTCACTGCATCATTTAGAAAAGGGAATGTGACTGAGGTAAAGGAGCACTGCAGCACCTCCACACAGTGAACATTCAAAACCAACTGAAGTGGAACAAGTGCAGTGGTAGGTAATAGGGTGTTTTGTTTTTTTTGTGTTTTCAGCATTGACAAGTTTCCCAGTTTAAGTAAAGAATCGCTGATTCTTTTCTGCTCATGCATTTGTATGATAATAAAGAGATATAGATACTTTAAACAACTTGGGTTATAATGATGAGGTTAGAGATTGATCCGAAATGAATTATTTTCCTGTTGTTAAACTAAAATGATTTCAGATAAAATGCACATCAGCTTAAAAACAGCAAAAAGTGTTACCACAAAAAAACATTTAGGTGATTGGAAGATGAGCTCAATTCCAATGTGTGACGGCACAGACTACCCACACAGTAAAATGTCCAATGTTAATTCTACTCTAGCAGAATACAACTCTACAGTCCAATATGGACCATATTTACTCTGAAGGAGTTGATTTAACACTGAAAATCTTACTGTACAGGTGCATAGACGCCACTGCATTCAGTTAACATCCTACTAAAAGGGAAGGACCAGAGAGCTGTCTGAGATCAGGGAAAGAGGTCAGAGGAGGTAAACTGAGATGTAGCAGCTTGCAGAGTAAACACAAACTCACTATGGTAGTGATGGAGGGCGAGGCACATAGCAGCTGTTTGATCATTTGGTATCTGTCATACAAGGGCTTTACCAAGTTCCTCTCCTGTTTGGTTCCCTGAAAACAGACATATTGTTATAGTAAATTAATTTTTGAATTTAGCTCCTTTTATCATAGCCTTGCATCAGCACTAACATAATAAAGCTCTTACTGGGCGACCATGCAGGCTCTCAAAGTACAACAGACACTTCTGCAGAGTAATTTTCTCCAGGACCATCTGGTTTTGGGTCATTTCCTGAATTAAACAAGGAAACAGAGCAATGGAAATATCGGATCACTGTTAACATCTTGACCATATCCTTCAAAAAAAGCATTGTAACCTTCCAGCTTCCCGTGTACGACAGAAGAACAATGAGAACGCCTCACCGCTCTGCCATGAACCAAATGGCTCTACATTTACCTTCGTGTTGTCTGGGAGACCGAGTGCCTGCCGCTTTTCCCGCAATCTCTTGAGCAGGGCGTCGACTGTCTCCTCCAAGCAGGGTTTATGCTGTGGCTCTGTCGCCCCTTGGAGGTCATTGTTGTATCTGCAGATTTCAGTGAGTGCCTTCCTCTCATCCCGAAGCTCGTGTACAGACTGTTTCAGCTTCAGGTCTGAGTATAAATCCAAAAGTTTACAATTATAAACATGAAAATTGAGAAGTAAAGAAAAAAAAGTACGCAGATATCTAGGCAAGTGAATACAACCTACAAAGGGGTAGCGGGATGGACGTTATTAGTGCTATGTTTCTGTTTGTGGCCCTTGCTTATAGCTTCCATGTGTTATGTTTCACTTCCTATGTATTGGTCCTTACGGACATTTTTACAATGTGTGAGGCTTACGTCATTCACCAGCCACCTGGTCATTCCTGACCTGCGAGGACTAGAATCTACGAGCTGCGATTCATTATTCCTGGAGGATTTCAACATTCTTAACTGTATTATGTTCTATATTATTATCTTCTAATATGGGGGGGCTCAGTGCCTCAGACTCATCTCGTCTAATTTCTATTTTCCTCGATGTAATTATCTTGGTCTGTAGTTACCTGATGATGATAGACAAAACAATCCATTCTCGGAACTGCGGAACAAAGATCTGTTTTCTGTCTGTGGCGCTTGCATAATTAGCATCTAGGCTACTCCCGTATTTCTCACCATGACGAACGTGAGATGCCATACCTTTAAGCTGCTTGCGAGACTTGGCCAGCTCATTCATTAGCTTGAACATCTCTGGATTCGCCGTTTTGTCATTGTGCGAGGGCTAAGGGAGAGAACAAAGCTCGCTGAAAAAACCTTGGAGCAGACAGTGATATAAAGAGGCTTTTTAAAATGAGCAGTTAATAGGCTAGCCTTCAGAGGGCGCCAAATCATGACATTTTGTACTATTATTTTGGAACGAGTTTCCGTGCCATTTCAGTTTTGCCGAGCTTGCCCTTTAGTAAGGGAAAGTTGGATACGCCTATTAAAGATATCAGGTCTGAGCAAGCTTGAACCAGTTCGGCAGAGGAAAACAAGTTGGCTACCGTCACACTGCTATAACGATGGGAGGAAATTCCCCCTCCCGCCTTAGTCACAGGAAAAAAAAAAAACAAACACGCTGAGCTTGCACAGGGAGTGATAGGCTACTTGATAGGGGTGTGACGGGTGTCCATATATCAGAAAAAGGCCGATGTGGGGGTACAGGTGTCAAGAGGTGTCGAAGCGCTGGTCTTAAAAAAAAACTTAATTTCATTGTCTTAATAATAAACATATACAAATTAATACACGTTTCTTAAAATCACATTCAAAATACCCGGAAATAGTGGGACATCCGCTCATTTTTCGAAAATAAAGATTTTAAAAAGTTGTACATACCCTGTATTTCCTCTCCTGCTCAAATTTCTCCTCAAATTTTCGGATTTTCCTCTTCACGGTCTGTATGTGTTTGGTCAGGAGGGGGATTGACAGTGTGTCTTTGGCGCCCTCTGCAGGTTCGGTTCTTACAATTCCTCTAGCCCTAAGGGAGAAGAATGTCCATCAGTACATTATGGACTTGCCACTGGATTTGCTGGCTATGATGTTACATTATGGTCACATAGTAACGAACTCATGCATATTCAATGTGGACAACATACTCAGAAAGGCACGCTAAGCCTTTTTCACGAAACCACGCAGAAATACACTCAAATTCTCTCAACCTATACACAAATGCACAGACCCATAGTCAAAGAGCAGGAATTTCACTCGGCTCCAAAAACAGAAAAACATTTTGTCTACACATTGTCTGATTTGCTATTATGGATGTATAACATTTTTTTTTTAGTAATCTGCAAATATTAAACTCAGCTGTATTGTTGCATTCTTTCCCATTCGTTTGCTCAGTAGGCTACACGCCTTTCATTAATGGAAGTCAAGTCTGAATATTCCTGTCTTCCTCAGTCCCTCAAATCATTTCCTCATGTTTCCTCTGAAGTTTTTCCTCAGAGAACTCCTGCTTTAGACTGACACCCCCATGAAAAGCAGCGTCTGGTCCGCAGTCATTGGATATAACCCTGAACCAGCAGTTGAACCATGATCATCTCAGCTGTGGAGTAATAAGCAGGATAATGTGGCCCTTCCATGTGTGAGAGCAGATGAAGACTGTAGCCCAGTGGTCCCAAACCCTGATCCTGGAGATCTACTGGCATGAAGGTTTTCACTCCAACCCTAACAAATCACAGCTCAGTCAACAGCTAGAGATCTCATTGAGCTGCTAATTTGTAGAATCAGGCGTGCCAAATTATGGTTGAGATGACAACCTAGAGGACGGTAGATCTCCAGGAACATGGTTGGGGACCACTGCTGTAGGCTGCAGGCTGGTACTCCTGTTCTCATGCATATGAACCATCGCTCCTTGTTTTTCCCAACATTGCCCTGATGAAGGCCCACTGCTGCAAATCCTTTTAATAATAAATACATTTTTCACTTCAGGTTCTCTTCTAGAGTGGCTGTTATCCCTGTTTCTACCAGAGGAAGACTGTGCTGTGTGACCTCGCAGAGTTGTAAACCGGGGGGTTCCGAAAGTAAAAGTCCTGCCACGTGTTTCTTCCACCCATGAACTCAGCCAGCTGATTTCACTAATTAGTTCTACCTCCTGGCTGAAGAATTGCGCTAATTAGCAGATCCGGGTGATTGGAACAAAGCACTGGGGAAGTGAGCTGACTGATAGAAGGCCAGAAACGGAGGGGCGCCAGGGGCCTTACATGATGAACTGCTGGGAGCTGGGGGGCGAGGGAGCCGCCTCCGTGTCGCTGTTGAAGCGCTGGCTCTGGCTGAAGCTGGCACAGCGCGGAGAGGGCAGGGGGATGTCCCCGTCGGTGATGTGGTGCAAGAGCCGGCTGGGCCCGGGGGACAGCTGGCCGTCCATTCCTCCCCCGCCCTCCAGGAATGGGGCCCGTTGGACAGGCTTGCTGTCTGCTGGGGGGTGGGTTACAACAGAAATATGTGCCAGACAGACACACACACATGCTGGAGTCAGGACTTATCCGTCCGATGACAGTACACAATCTCTCCAAAAAGCAAAACTGTGATGTTCTGACTGGAGATGGAGACTTAAACTTTTAAGCCAACACCCAAAAACCCAGGGAGAGCATGATTAAATGCATATTTACATAGTAACTTGTATAAAGTGTTAACTTTCTAAAAGGTCAAGTGCTATATATATATATATATATCAGCGGTTATATCTGCAACCTCCCCCATACATTCGGAAGAGCGCTGAGAAGCATGTGCGCTCTCTTCCAAAACATGTGAGGTCATCAGGCTCACATTGGCATAAACAAGTGGACTTGCAGGTGCCCAGTCAAACAGCATGTGATGAGATGCTGTGATCCCAGCTGGCTGAAATCCTCCCTTCCCTCTGCGATACTAGAGCCAATTGTGCGTTGGGGGTGGGGGATACTGGCCACAGTCAGCACTGGCACACCCTGGATTCATTATGCACTGGAACAGTGGCTTTAAAGTGATGAGCCACCCAGCAGCCTCCAAAATCACTACACGTTCACAATGGAATAATGATTGCTTTCAACGTAATTGGCGCAATCAATGCAAGGACATCAGTCCTCATTCAGTAAACCTCCACTGAATACGTCCCTGACTGACACTCGCAAGGTGATCCCCTCACATTGCACTTATCAAGGGTAGCCATTAGCCATTAGTAAACTCCTGCTAATGAGAAAGTCCTCTCTGACCTTTAGCGGAGAGGTCAATATAAACATGGTTCAAAACTGAAGGCATTTGATGTCCACAGAAGAAGTCTCTGCACACACCATAAACCATTTCCCACCATTTCTTGTGGGAAAGCAAATGCGAACAAAAAAGTGATACGATGAAATCAAAGAGGTACAAAAAAGGTACTTCTATTGTTAATAACAGCATGATATTAGTCATAATACCAGATGATGGTAATTACAAGTTATACTCTCTGTGAAAACCATAAAACCAACCCCAATCAATATATATATATATATAAAACAGCATGATATTAGTCATAATACAGATGATGGTAATTACAAGTTATACTCTCTATGAAAACCATAAAACAATCCCCAATCAATATCACTACAGCTGAGTGTGGCTTCCTCTTGCTAAACTGTTTACATAAGTACGTCACAACAGCGCGTGAGAAACGGGGGACGTGCCTTCGAGGACGGGGTGTTTTAGGAAGTGAGAATGAGTGTGTAGTTTATGAAAGCGACAAAAGAAAGGTCAATGCCGTGAGTCCCCACCAGTCAGCGCATTGTCAAAATGGAGTTGAGGTGGAAAGGGGTGGGGGAGGGGGGGGACGGGGGTGTGTGGGGGGTGTTACAGATGACGGACTGAATCCGGGGCTGACGAAGCACATGGTTCGGTGACAGGAAGGCGAGCCAGCATGCGTGTGACACACGGGCTCTGGCGCTCCACAGCCCCGCTCCGAATCGCGGGGGTTATTAATAGAAGCCGGGGCTCTCTAACAAGCTTCCAGACATCGCGCGGCTCGCCTGTGCTGTAAACAACAGGCGGAACCGGAGAAGCAACACTGTCATCCCCTGCCAAAATAAAGGCTCACGCCCAGACTGGGATTCTGGCAGACCACTAACCCATGTAGCAGTACACATTGCAGCCTCTGCTTCCAAAATCAGGGAGTAAATTGGGGCACGCGAAGAGCGGGACTGATGTGAAAAATTCTGATCGCCAGTGAAACCGATCGTCATTAAAACACCATCAGAGGTAACTGTAGACCCCTTAGCTGACACCTGCAAATACACAGAGATAAATCCCCACTGAAAATACATGCCTGCAAAATGCACTAAAGCCCAGAAATGTGGCCTATTGGACGGATGCCTGCGCTAACACATGACCCACATTCCGCACACCGCTCTATAAACTGGTGCCGCGCTAGATGGAGAGAGAGAAAGAGAGGGAAAGATAGAGAAGGGGGCAGGGAGGTGGGAGAAGCAAGGGGGAGGCGGGTCCGTCGCTTACCTGCAGGGCTGTTCTCCTCTCCGCTGAGAGAGGGGGGCAGGCTGAGCTCCTTGGCGCCCTGTGCGGGGATGCTGTCCTCCGGCGCGCCTCCCAGCGGGGAGCACATGTCCACCTCCAGCGCCTGCAGCTTCAGCAGAGAGCTCTGGAAGCAGAAGCAGAACATGCCGCCTTCGGAGCCGGGGGGGGGAAAGGCGGACGAGGAGGAGAGCGGCGGAGGAGGAGGATGGAGTCTGTGTCGCGCGGCGGCGGCGAGCGAGCTCCGGCGATGCGCGGTACTCCGGCGGTCTGGCGCTGGCTCAGCGGCGGTTGCTCCCTTCCTCCATGAACGGTCGGTCGGTCGGCGCCTTTTTCCGTGCGTCTCAGCACGCGCGTCTGCTCCACTGATGCTCCTTCCTATGGATTATTCCTCCTGCCGCTCTTGTAGTGGTGGGAATTGGGAGAGGAGGAGAGGGTGGAGAGAGAGAGAGAGAGCGGGGGGGGGGGGGGGGGATTTCGTCAGCAGCCCCACGGTAATTTCCTCAGCCTGACGTATCGAATGCGGGATGGGAGAGGGGGTGCAGGTAGGTGTAGGGAGGAGCGGGAAAGGTGGGGGTGGTAGGGGGGGTTTGAGGATTGCGGTGATGAGTAGGGAGGGGCGAGGCGGGGGGGGGGGGGTTGTCTTGCGTGAACCGCTACAGTTGAAAACGGCTTCTCCTGCATCTGCGGGGGTGTGTTTCATTGATGCCTGTTGACATCATGATCTGGTGAGGCTTTAGCCCCGCCCACCTGCACTCCTTCATTCATAAATACAGCAGCAGGTCAGAGGAGTGGAGTGCACCCCCCCCCTCCCCATCCCCCTCCCCCTCCCCCCTCCCCCTCTCCCTCTCCCTCGCCTCCCTCCAGTAGCTACTCACAAACACAGAGCGCGTTCCTACGGCAGGGGCAGCGTGGGGGATACCGAGGCGCACAACAACGCTGGCATCAGCCGCAGATCCTACCCCCACCCCCCCAGGTACCTCCTCCAGCGTCGTCATCGAAGCTCATGCCGGCAGGTTTCGCGGGGTGGGGTTGGGGGGAGAGGGGGTAGGGTGGGGGGGGGGGGGTGGGTGAGCTGACGGGGCTGCGGCGATGTTCCTCTCACCGTGCGGAATGAGTCATAGACTCACACCCCCTCCTTCCTCCGCTTCTCTCTCCTCCGCCCCACCCCACCTTCGACAACAGACTACGTTAGCGCTACGCTAATGCACGCGGCAGCCTCTGACACAGAGAGCTCAAATCACACGCACGCACACACACACGCACGCACACACACAATGCCTTTAGCGAATGAGCGGACAGACAATAATGCTTTTGCATGTGTGATTCTCCTGGGAACAATCGTTATGCATAAAAAAAGATATGGCTGCCATGCTTATTAAAATTAAATTAGCTCTCATGAATTAATGAATCAAGAGGAAGGGATATCATTAAGTGCACTACCACTGGTCTTAGTTGTGAATATATAATCCCTGCATCAGAAATAATTCCTCCCTATAGTACTCATTCTAAAAATTATTTTAATTTGGCGACAACCAGTGACCTAAAAACTGCTATTACTATTATTTAACCCTCTGATTTCACACATCCAGTTTTCCATTCAGATCCTTTATGCATCAGAGCGGATCAGCGTGCAGCACACAATTCATGGTGTAACTTCATATTCACACATTTTCCCAGGGAGCACTTGTGTTAATTATGAATGCACTCATTCATTGCTGCGGGTAGGGCACGGGGGACAAGGACCGTCACTGCCGACCTGCTTTCTGCGACGTGCCGTCAGTCACGTGCCCCGTCGTGACCACGCCGCGCGGGACGGCCTTTTCGAAGGTCGCGTCCTGCAAACGTGCGCAGATTTCGAAAAAGGCTCTACTTGTCACCGATTCGCCTCCCTGCGAGCTCGGTCGTTATGTGCAATATCGTGCGTCGAGTCAGCCCACGCTCGCCGTGCTGCTGTGAGTTGGGAAAATCCAATAGTTGGATGTCAATAAGATGACAGTAATTGAACCAGTTTAAATGCCCTATATACTGTAATCAACTGTCCGGCAGCACAGTCAGTCATAATATGGTGTGGAAAACAGATTTGATATGTGTGAGGGATGAGGGTGTTAAACTTCATGTGAAAAAGCCAACGGTCATTAAAAGACAACAGCGCTAGCTGTGTGGGGTCCTGTAGGTCGGCCGCCCCCAGCTTCAGTGTACATGTCATACCGCTGAAAATGGAGAAGAAGCACTGGGTAAGATCTACATCTGTCTCCCTCAGGATCTCATATGGATCTCATAAGTTGGTACCATGCTAATGTTCTCTGCCCCGTAGGCATGTCTGCTTTGTGTAACCCTGTTCAAGAACAATAATCATCAAAAAACAAGACAAAACAAATCATGTGGTTTGCAAATTAACATTTTATTTTAAACATATTTCCCTGGATACATTCAATGGAGTACTCATGGTTTGTATATTTTTATATTTATCGTAAAGGGTCAGCATGTAGTTTTCAACATTGATGTTGATACATCCAGTATATTGCACCTGACTTAGCTTTTTGGTCCCTTAGTGAATTTGAACAATTCCCCACAGAATTTGAATAGACTGCCAATATACTGAAATAATATGTTATCAGTATCAGAAAAATAAATCATAACACTTTAAAAAGATAGATATTAGTGCCACTTTCAGATACTGTAAATATTTTCTAAATATATTACCTTGAAACATATTTACGTAATATTTCTTCTCCCACATATTTACAATAAATTGCAGCATGTTCTGTTTCGATTAGTTTACAATACTACAGAAATATCTATGTTTCTTAAATTAACAAGTTGGGGTGAGAACTGCCTCCTGAATACATTTTGATACAGTTGATATAGTCAATGTTGAAAGAGGTTTACTTTACACACCCTTTCACATGTTTAATTTGGTTATAAAACATTAATGTTGACAGGGCTTGTATGGGCATGCAGACCACTGCGTTTACCCATAAGCTGTGCGTTACTCTGTGTATTACTGTGTCATTAAGTGAAGATCCTACGTAACAACACAACCTCCAGCACAAAACTGATTTGTCTCTCAATCACATCATCTAATTTAACGCAATATGCCTCATAAACTGGGCGTGGCCTGCTTCTGAAACCTTGCTGATGGGAAACGTGCATGTCAAGGTTATTACAGTTAACTGAAACTAAAACTGAAACTAAAATCAAAGACTAAAACTGTAATGTAGTGTTCCAAAATTAACTGAAATTTAAAAAAATTACCATGAATTCTTTTTAGTTTTAGTTTCTGATCCTCCTCCTGACTGTTGATAGCACAGACCATTTTTGTTTGGATAATCCGGATTGCATATAGTGTAATTTGAAACATTCAAAACAAAAAAGTTGGGACAGTGTGTAAAATGCACATAAAAGCAGAAAGCAGTGTGATTTGTAAATTCTCTTTTACATATATTTAATTGAAAACAGTACAAAGAAAAGATATTTAATGTTCCATACTATTCCCGTGTAATTTACAGCTTACTCTAGTCCCGCTGCCCAATTCCCATAGAGATCCATTCAAATGCAGAGAGGTTATAGTATCGCTTGTGAGAGTACCTGAAAATAAGATATGAAGAGTCTTTTGATATCCTTTCATACCCAGTCATGATAGCATCACCTGGTTATCTGTGGAATGTTCCAACAGTTTGAACTTCCCAGTGTTTTTTTTGCCCTTGTCCCAACTTTTTTGGAGCGTGTTGCAGGCATCAAATTCAGAATGAGCATATATTTACAAACATCAATAAAGTTGGTAAGGTAAAACATTAAATATCTTTTCTTTGTACTGTTTTCTATTAAATATATGTAAAGGAGAATTTACCAATCACTGCTTTCTGCTTATGTGCATTTTACATACTGTCCCAACTTTTTTGGGGGTTTGGGGTTTGTATTCCGCCCCCCCCCCCCCCCCCCCAACCCAACTATTGACTGTTATTAACTGAAATAAAAATAAAAAATAAAATCGGTTGAAAAACTAAAACTAAACTAAAACTGAAATTGATTGAAAAACTAAAACTAAACTAAAACTATAAACACACTCTGAAAACGAACTAAAACTAAACTAAATTAGAAAGTGAAATTAAAAAACGAATAAAAATAAAAACTAAATTAAAAACTTAAAACTATAATAACC
Source organism: Synaphobranchus kaupii (assembly GCA_029718625.1). Lineage (NCBI taxonomy): Eukaryota > Metazoa > Chordata > Actinopteri > Anguilliformes > Synaphobranchidae > Synaphobranchus > Synaphobranchus kaupii. The sequence goes on along the minus strand of CM056379.1, from coordinate 102,454,858 downwards.
TTGGTGCATGTTCACTCCCATTCCAGGGTATCCAAGAGAAACTGCGCATGAGTCACACAAGCAGAGTCATACCTTCCGGGCCCAATGATCTATGTCCTCTATACCAACTATAAAGTTGCACTTCCACTTTATAATGTAAAGCGTACTTTATCACTGAAAGACTTTTAGTGTTTGTTAGCATTTGTTTTTCAAAACTACAATCTGGTATATTTGCATACTAGCCAGATCTTTAGCACACATCTTTACCTTATTGGAAATTAAGGTTCTGTCAAAATGAAAGATTTCTCAGATGAGCACACAGGAAGTATTTGAAAGACTACTACCCCTGTGGGCAGTTGGGCACTACACCAAGAGGACTTGGATAACCTGCTTAAGAACTAAGGGAGTAAGGGACTGATCATGCCAAAATATTCTTATTAAATTGCTTCAGAAATAAATTAATTTTCAATAACAATATATTGAGAGGTACATTGCTGATGAAATGCCGAAAACATGTTTGTTCATTTTCTTTTTTACGTTTTGCATTATTTACTTTTCTCATCTAGCTCTGTTTACTTAAAATGGCTCATAACTCAACAACTAATGATGCTGAGTCAGAACCTGTTGTTTTAGCAAATAGAAAAAAAACATGTTTTTGTGGTTCCTGAGAATAGAATCTTCTGGCTCTTTTGAATGTTCAAACGTATGAAAGACTAGCAGACGTGTGTCAGAAGGTGTCTTAATTGCCCTGTTTACTGAAATTCTCACCCTGCAGAGATTGTTCCTACCTACTGTGCTATGTTTTCCTTCATACCTCAACACACTCCGTGAATGTCCTCTATCACGGTTAAATGTACTCTGTAAGTGTTGATTCGACGTTTTAGAGCCGACAGTGTGTACCGTGACTGGGTTATCATGCGTGTCCTGGAACAGTAAACGCCTGTAATCCTTTACTTTCTCCCATCAAAACAAGGTGCTACACAGTCCACTGTTTTCCTTGTTTTCAAGGGAGTAGAGATAATAGACTGCAATCAATTGGCAATCTGGTGGAACGCACAACAAGTTCAACTGCAGTCTCCAAGTGATGTAGCGCAGAGATTAACCTTACAGACCTCATAAAGGAGAAACTGGAACATTCCTGCATTCAGACTACTCAACTCAGTTTATACAGTACATTGCTGTACAGAGGTGGAAATCCAGGGGACATAAAGTAAAAGTCCTCCCCAGTATTTTGCTTCAATCACCTGGATTTGCTAATTAACATAATTCTTCAGCTAGGAGGTAGAACTAATTATTGAAATCAGCTGGCTGAGTCTATGGGTGGAAGAAACACATGGTAGAACGTTTGCTCTATGTCCCCTGGATTTACACCTCTGTGTACAGCATACTGCTAGTGGTTTAACTACTGAAAAAATTCAATAGTTTTTTTTTCATGTTGATTTCCACATGAGCTGACAAAACCTGATCACTGAGTTGACAACATTGTCTGAGAGAGAGAGCCCAGGCAAATTCCAAGAAACGTTGCAAACGAGCAACATCCACAGCGCTGTAAGGGGTTTAAAAAAATGTAAACAGAAATAAAAACAAAAATGCTTGCTGGTCCTATCTGACACAAGATCTGTATTTTGGTGTCTGTAAACAGCCCTGGATACCTGTTACAATTACTCTCTGTCACTGTGCATTGCTGTGAATAGCAGTACAATGCTTCCAGGAAATCCACTGTGAGGAAGGAAATTCTACACGCAAACACTGGTTTATGTGACTAAAGTGAAGTGCGTTTACTGAATGTTGCATTAGAAAACAAATTCACTGCAACTGATAAGAATTAATTTAGTATGAACTTATATGAAATTATAAAAATATAATATTTATATGATATATAAAATTATTAAAAATATAATATTCCAGTCAACAATTGAAAATCACAGCAGTTTTCTTCCGATCGGAAAATTTAGTTGAGTGCGTAATCAAACACCAGCTTCAGAAATTGTCATCTGCCGACATCGGCTCAAGGTATACTGACCGACAACAAGATGTGAATCATGGTAGTGCTGAAACCAACAGCCAACCTCTGTCAGCTGATTGTGACAAAGCTGTGGTCTCATCCGATTGGAGGACGCCGGGAGGCACTCCCCATTTCAGCTTGTGATCAATGCAGGGGGAAAAAAACAGCGTCACACATTCCACAGCTAGTTTTACAATCAGAAGACATTGCTCGGATTCTTGGTAAAGTTCACTAGATAGATATCAGAGCAAAAATAGCTGGAATTCCACGATGTAATAACTTTCTGAATTAAACAAATCCAGATTTTCCGGGACCCAGTCTTCTTTGTGAATGAGGCGACAAGCGCCCGGGTTTGGTCCTGCGGCTGGAGTCTACCTTAATTGCGGAACTGGGACCGTCAGCTGTACTTATTCAGAACAATGAGTCTGCTTTCGCCCTCCTGGGAGAGCGTGGCAGAGCCTGCATTTGCACCTGGCAAAACAGGGGAATGATGGGACACGTCCCTCATCAAAAGGAGGACTGAGGCACGCGCTGAACGCACTCTCATCCATGCCTTCCCACAGAGCGTGGGGCGGATCACGCAATGAGTCGTGACAGAACTAGTGCATCCGTGCACCCTGTTTCATCAGGATCAGGATGGCCTACATTCTCCCAGCGGCCCCAAGGGGAGCGCCTGTCAGAGATCAATCTCATCTCAGCGGGTCTCTTCCTGGTCTGCTGATAGCTTCATACCTCAGGGAAACCTGCATAATGACATTGTCTAAGTATTGAAAGTACTTCCTAAAAATGAGGCGATATACCCTATTTATGCTTCGATCACTTGTGAACTGCCACCATGTTCTGTACCCAATCTTTGAGTATAGGAAATAGCTACAGACAGTCGCCATTACCTTCGGCTGCAGAATGGCACCCCTTTTAACTTTTTGTCTTGGAGAAACTAGGGAAGGTCAACTTCACCTGCACTGACAAGTTAACACTGGTCACAAAGTCTGCAGAAATCAATGAAGGTTCAGTCGGGACATGACCACAGTCATGGAAACAACTGTGTACATAATTATTCAACAAAGCATCAAAACACTGCATGTTGGAGACCGGGCTGAGAAACAAGACCATGTCAACTATTATTGGATTACAAGCAATGGCATCGAAGGCAGTCTTCACTTCACTTCACCCTCAAGTTTACAGTAATGGCAACATTCCATTTTCTGACGTGCTGATTGGACAATCCATTTTCTCTCATCTGCTTGATTTATATTTAGCTATTGCCTAGTCTAGACTTTAAGTTTAATAGTATTAACCGCCCGTCCTGACATTAAAATCAATCATGCAATCTTCTCAGAGACAGGCATAGAGCCAGCAAGCCTGCGTGAGCTACAGTTGGGCCGTTGCGAAGGCCTTCTCTTACCCACCTGGAGCTTGTTCGCCGAGCGCGCATTCGATGTGCAGGAGACAGCTCTGCAGTAATGTGAGAATGTCAGGTGTTACAACACAGCTGTAAGTTACAAGCAAATTTTCCAACAGGCCATAATTCAGCTCTTCCAGGAAGTCTTTCACAATCCTTCTGCCTTTAGTCAGGTTTGAGGCTGGCAGTTAAAAACCGAGCCTCCAGTTTTAGCACAGTGTCATGGCATGAGAGTAATTGACTGACTGAAACTTTAATTTAGTCAAAGCAAGTGAATGAACAAAACACAAAACAGAAACACATGTCATGTGAAATATGTGCAAGTGGGGCTGCAATATCAATGCAAAAAAAAGGGCTACTTTCAAAGGAGACTTGTATTTATGATTTAAGACAACATTAATGGTACAAATGTAAACCCAGAAAACCCAGTCCCTAGAATATCACCTTCAATGGGATCTGAACTGAAACACAACATTTTTTATCCATTGCATGTGCATGAAATATAACAAGCCTTGTGTTTACCGCTTTAATAAATGTAACCGTTCGATGCATTTAAGAGGCTGTATCTCGAGTCACGCTGTGAGAGGCAAGCTTAATTATGAGATGAAAAAGGGCGGAGTAATCGCAGCGCTTGAGATGAGATGCTATTTTGGTCAGAGGCAGTGTGTCTACAGGTCATGGATTACGATAGGCGACCGTGGTCATTTGTGCAGAGGAAACGGATGGACAAAGGGGATGCTCTTGAGATACCGTCCGCCGGGCCCCAGGACAGACTGAGCCCAGTGTACCTTCAAAAGGGAAAGTCAAGTAAAAGACAAGCGGTCATCCAAGGGTGCCATCACAGCTGGGAGAAAAGCAGTTCACAAAAGTCGCACTCAGTATTCCAGTTTACCCAATCCCTTCACAAATACAGGAAATACAGGATACAGAAAATATTCGAGGACAATTTTACATATTTTACTGGAGATTGAATGTATCGACACTGCGTGTTTGACAATGAAGCCTGGATGAATAGGGTCATAGTTGACCTAGTGTACTTAGCATGACATGAGTTATTTGCAATGCAGAGTTGCCCGCTGAATTTACTTGACAGTAAAGTAAGTCAGGTCTGAACAATGAAGATATTTGAATAATCTACGTGAAAAGAGACTTCAATAGTCTATGGTAAGAATATAAATGCAAACGCGTTTGGCATTGACACCATTTTCAGCGCGTAAACACACCTGCACACACGGAGTGCATCCTCATATAGAAAACCATCAAATTAACATAACATAACATAACATCATAAGAGTATGATGAGAACAGGCCATTCAGCCCAACATGCTCGTCTAATCCTACCACTAAAAGAAAAAAATAAATAAAAGCAATACAAAAACCTTGCTTTAATAACTAGAGATTAAAATACATATAAATACAATAAAAAAATACATGCTTTAATAACTAGAGATTAAAATACAATCTAAAAGAAATGAAAGAATGTAATAAAAGAAATTAAAAACTCTAATAACAGAAATAAAAGAAAGTGTTTAAAAGCAAAAAAAAAAAAACATTTAATTATGGGAGTCTCCAGTGTTATAAAGTGTCTAACACTGTGTCAAGCCGGGCCTTGAATACTCCCAGTGTTTCTGCCTCCACTACATGCCCAGGCAAGCTATTCCACACTGTGACCACTCTCTGTGAGAAAAAATATTTTCTAATGTTTCTATGGAATTTACCCTTTGCCAATTTCCATTTATGCCCCCTCGTTCTGCTAACTGAACTTAACTTGAATAATTTCTTGTAGCTCCCTTTAATAAATTTAAAGGCCTCAATCAGGTCTCCCCTAAGTCTCCTTTTGCTAAGCTTGAAAAGTCCAAGCGTCTCCAGCCTTACCTCATAGCACTTATCTTTTATACCTGGAATCATTCTGGTTGCCCGTCTTTGGACCTTTTCCAGCGCCTCTATATCTTTTTTTATAGTAGGGTCCCCAGAACTGCACACAATACTCTAAGTGAGGTCTGACAAAGGTATTGTATAGGGCGAGTATGATCTCCTGCTGCTACCCAAGCTTGGCTTGCCCTGCTTACTCCTGCACGTTTGCCTTTCAGGAACGTTGTTTCGCGCTCCCACCACTAGCCGAGCATCGACGTACGGGCTCTGCTTCTCATATGAACCCCACAGAGGGAGGTCAGGGGTTACTCCCTGTTATCATCTTGGCTGGCTTATACTAAAAGGATGTTATGCAACTGGGAGGCAGAGACTGACGCCAAAGTTGCATTTACACTAAATCTAAGTAAAATATTGTTTAACTCAACTGTAAATCGTCTGACTGAAATGCAGTAATCTACAATCTGGGGGTTGGCGGCTAGAGGGGTGTATGTAACAGGTGAGACCTGTATTTGGTGTTCCCTCATCAAGGTTAGATGGCCCTAAACAAGGTTAACCCACAAGTTTTCAGTTCACAGAGCTGAGCGAGAGCTAGAATACGTACAGATATGGCAACTTGGCAGGCGTGCAGCCAAACCAGTGGTGAAAACCGCCATTACGTGACAAAATTCACGTCACATGCAATTCTCATTATTCACAAAAGTCATTAATTTCAGATGAATTCAAAACAATCTCTGAATCAATTTCTTCATTTTCATATTGCCCTCATTATAATCACTTATAAAAATGTTCAAGATAATGGCGAGGCTTTTTAATGCCACCATATTAGTGCCATTTAAATCAAGATACATATCACGATAGCTGCAATTGCAGTAAAATCTATCATATTCAAATAAATTTAATTGTTCCCACAACTGAAAGCCATGCCACTGATCGACTGACAATCTGGTTATATCACTTTGTCTCTGCCAGTTAAATAAATATTCATAATCTACTTGTGGTGGCAGGAGCGTCTCTCGTAGAATTGCTGCCAGTAAAAGTTACAGATCAATGAGTACAAAAGCAATACGATATTTATTACTGAGCCTTCCCTCTCTGTCAGATAGGGGTCATGACCCTGACCTTATTTTGCCAAGCAATGCCTCCCACATAGACAGGGCATTCAAATAGGCATAGCTTGCTACTGTAATAAAGAGTTTTGTACGGTAACCCAGCTTATATGGACCAGGCCAGGAATGTGTTTGTAGTTTTTGCATGCCTAAAGGACGATCCCTGCTCCTGCCTCGGTCCCTGAATAACAACAGATACAGCGCCCTCCACAATTATTGGCACCCCTGGTAAAGGTGAGCAAAAAGGGTTATAAAAAATTCACCGTTTGGTGAATTACAGTGCATTGCGAAAGTATTCACCCCCCTAGGCATTTTTCCTATTTTGTTGCAGTACAACCTGTAATTTAAATAGATTTTTATTTGGATTTTATGTAATGGACCAACACAAAATATTCCAAATAGGTGAAGTGAAATGAAAAAAAAAACTTGCTTTAAAAAATAAAAAAAATTAAAAAAACTGAAAAGTGGTACGTGCATATGTATTCACCCCCTTTGCTTTAATGTATTTTTAAAGTATCATATTTAATATTTGGTCGCATATCCTTTGCATGCTGTTACTTCCTGAAGTCTGTGACCCATCAACATCAAAAGACTCTCGATATCTTATTTTCAGGTACTGTTACAAGCGATACTATAACCTCCCTGCATTTGAATGGATCTCTATGGGAATTGGGGGGTGAGACTAGATTCAGATGTAAATTACGCTGGTACAGTATGGAACACATGACTGGCTAAATGGCAGTAAGTCATCAAGGGTCTAAGGTATCAAACGAGCCCCAAACCATCACTCTGCGGCCACATATGGAGTAGATGTGGATGGCTCACTGCAAGGGTTATTTCTCCTGACTCATTTTCCTATAAAACTCTATGGGGAAAAAAGTCAGGAGAAGAAACCCTTAAAGTGATCCATCCACATCTACTCCATATGTGGCCGCAGAGTGATGGTTTGGGGCTCATTTGATACCTTAGACCCTTGATGACTTACTGCCATTTAGCCAGTCATGTGTTCCATACTGTACCAGCATAATTTACATCTGAATCTAGTCTCACCCCCCAATTCCCATAGAGATCCATTCAAATGCAGAGAGGTTATAGTTTCGCTTGTAATAGTACCTGAAAATAAGATATCGAGAGTCTTTTGATGTTGATGGGTCACAGACTTCAGGAAGTAACAGCATGCAAAGGATATGCGACCAAATATTAAATATGATACTTTAAAAATACATTAAAGCAAAGGGGGTGAATACATATGCACGTACCACTTTTCAGTTTTTTATTTTTTTTAAATTTTTTAAAGCAAGTTTTTTTTTCCATTTCACTTCACCTATTTGGACTATTTTGTGTTGGTCCATTACATAAAATCCAAATAAAAATCTATTTAAATTACAGGTTGTACTGCAACAAAATAGGAAAAATGCCTAGGGGGGTGAATACTTTCGCAAGGCACTGTAGCTTAATCTCACACTGAAAAAATTAGAAATTTTTATTTATTTATTTATTTATTTATTTATTTATTTATTTATTTATTTATTATTATTTCTTGATGAGGGATTTTTTTTTCTCTCAGAATAAATTTACTTCAATTAAAGGTTGGATATTTCTCATTTTTTCGATGTGTGATTAAGCTCATTCACCAAAAGGTGAATTTTTTATAACCCTTTTTACTCATCTTCACCAGGGGTGCCAATAATTGTGGAGGGCACCATAGGACTGAACATCGACTGGGCTTCTGATCTTTAATTTCCAGTTAATGAGCTGTTGAGCGAATCAGGTAAAAGAGTTGGGTCTATTAAGCCTGCGGGTAGAAGCTACCTGCAAACCAGCACCGTTAAGTCAAGTCAACCATCGAGCCCTTTTGTGTGTTCCTTTTCCAGAGCGCCAAGTCCGTTTTTTTTTCTTCTAACATTTTAAAGTTGATCCTTTGAATCTATTGGAGCTGAGCGGTGGCCTAATTTGTGTCTGCCAAACACAGACGTCACCAGTGCAGCAAATGAATCCATGCTTGCCGGGCGTAAGGCATGAATAATAGAGAGGGGAGAGAGCAGGCAACCTGGGCTCACTCTGTCCCAGGAAGAGGCCGCTTTCCTCCATGGTCCCCGCAGGGCAGAGTGGAGCGTGTGGAAAAGAGGCCCTGCACTTCAAACGCCTCACATGTAAAAGAAGGAGCAGCAGGCTGAAAGGCCCTTCTGTTACATACAGTGTGTCTCTCATTAAACGCAGCCTATGGGCTGATGACGTCATCGCTAACGTCTCTCTCTCTCTCTCTCTCTCTCTCTCTCTCTCTCTCTCTCTCACACACACACACTCACTCTCTCTATGACTCTTGCACTCTAATGTGCCCTCTCCTCCATCTCTCTCCCTCTGTTTGTCTTCCATTTCTCTCTCTGCTATAAAAATACTTAATTGAAAAGACAATATGCAAAGGCTTTAGATATAGACTTTGCTAAAAAAATAAAAAACATTTATGTGCATATCAAACACTATATATCGAACAATATTTAAATAATAGGGCTTAATATTCAGCTTGGAGATTAATGTAACTTCAGGCACAATGAAAGCATCACAAAAGAAACTGAATGTACTGTATCACGGATCCTGTCCAAAGAAACATCCATTCAATGATGCTAGTCTACTCCTTCTCTCTTCTTTATTTAAGCCTGTTTGATGTGGTGGGCAAATTACGGACTGAGAGAGAGATGAACCCACACACCTTTCATTGCATTACATTTCATACAAATGACAATTACCATAATTCACAACAATTCAATTTATGTTTCATATAATAATAAAGATCAAAGATGAGTGCAAGATTAGCAATACAATGGTTATTTCAGGTTTCTCATGCACAACAGATGCGCCTCATAGACTAGTTGACACATCTTTGAGGACTGCCGGTAATGAAAGGTCCTTTGTTTTCAAAAACTTGCAAGGATAGCCATAGTTTTCTGCAGTGTACCACATTCTTCATGTTTATATTGAGGGGTGAGAATAGATTAAGCTGTAAATTACGCATTAAATATATGTAAAAGAGAATTTACAAATAACTGCTTTCTGCTTTTATGTGCATTTTACATACTGTCCCAACTTCTTTGGAATTGGGGTTTGTATATAATGTGTGTGTGTGTGTGTGTGTGTGTGTATATACAGTTGAAGTCGAATGTTTACATACACCTTAGCCAAATCTGTTTAAACTCAGTTTTTCACAATTCCTGTCATTTAATCCTAGTAAACATTCCCTGTCTTAGGTCAGTTAGGATCACAACTTTATTTTAAGAATGTGAAATGTCAGAATGAATTTCAGCTTTTATTTCTTTCATCACATTCCCAGTGGGTCAGAAGTTTACATACACTCTGTTAGTATTTGGTAGCATTACCTTTAAATTACCTAAAACTTGGGTCAAATGTTTCGGGTAGCTTTCCACAAGCTTCTCACAATAAGTTGCTGGAATTTTGGCCCATTCCTCTTGACAGAACTGGTGTAACTGAGTCAGGTTTGTAGGCGTCCTTGCTCGCACAGGCTTTTTCAGTTCTGCCCACAAATTTTTGATTGGATTGAGGTCAGGACTTTGTGATGGCCACTCCAATACCTTGACTTTGTTGTCCTTAAGCCATTTTGCCACAACTTTGGAAGTATGCTTTGGGTCATTGTCCATTTGGAAGAGCGATTTTCGATCAAGCTTTAACTTCCTGGCTGATGTCTTGAGATGTTGCTTCAATATATCCACATAATTTTCCTTCCTCATGATGCCATCTATTTTATGAAGTGCACCAGTCCCTCCTGCAGCAAAGCACCCCCACAACATGATGCTGCCACCCCCGTGCTTCACGGTTGGGATGGTGTTCTTCGGCTTGCAAGCCTTACCCTTTTTCCTCCAAACATAACAATGGTCATTATGACCAAACAGTAAAAAATTTTGTTTCATCAGACCAGAGTACATTTCTCCAAAAAGTAAGAGTAAGGTATCAAACGAGCCTCAAACCATCAATCTGCTGCCAGATATGCAGTAGATATGGATGGATCACTTTAAAGGTTGTTTCTCCTGACAAATTTTCCTATTGAACTCTATGGAAAAACAAGTCAGGAGAAGAAACCCTTTAAGTTATCCATCCATATCTACTGTTTTTTCTGGTAGCAGAGTGATGGTTTAAGGCTTGTTTGATACGTCAGACCCTTGATGACTTAGAGCCATTTAGCCAACCATGTGTTCCATACTGTTCCAGTGTGATTTACAGCTAAATCTAGTCCCACCCCCCAATTCCCATAGAGATCCATTCAAATGCAGAGACGTTATAGTATCGCTTGTAAGAGTACCAGAAAATAAGATATCATGGGCCCTATCTTACACCCGGTGCAAGCGGCGCTAACCCAAACGCAAGTGTCTTTGCTATCTTACACCCGGCGCTGGGTTCATTATAACGCCTAGCGCTCACGTCGTTTAACTACCATGTATTCTTGTGCCCGTTGCAAGTGAACTGGGCGTGTTGGTCTTAAGATGAGGAGTGGCCAGGATTATTTTTGGCGTATTGCTATCTTGAGCCAGCAGAAAGCGCTTGCGCTAGAACCACCACAAACCTGGTCTAAAGTCATGTCGCAGTTGTTTACATGTTATTTTAACGGGGCATATAAGTGCGTCTACATAGGCGTGTTACACACAGGGGCGCGCACAAGCATGACTAAAAATATCAAGATTACAATGTGAAATATTATTATTGTGTAGGCTATGTGCGATGGTACGGGACAATGGCTATCCATTAAAAAGGAGCTGCTGACACCTATATCAAGCCTAATGCGCAAATTGTCATTTACACCGAATGCGTGAGTTGTCATTCAACTCGCGCACAGCAATAGAGGGACGTTTGAGTTCTGAAATTGTTTTATATGTCATTACAATACAGCTCTGTTTATCTAGGAATACAGCCTGTAAGTAAATAGAATGGTTTGTGACTGAAAAAAGTTCAAAACCTTGTCCAGTGAATATTGCATTTATTGTTTTTCAAATAGCCTAAGCTACAGCGGATTCGCTGTGCATATGGGTGTGTGTTTTTTAACCATCGCTGTGCTATGGTTAAAAAACGGAGATAAATGTCACCATGTTAACTAAACCTTAGCTATTCTTCGTCCTTCATATTTTTTTAAATTACAGTGACCAGGTTTCCATACTCTCAGTTTATTAAAACCCAGCTGATTTCACCTGTTATTCCATAACTGAACTAAACGATTTTAAAGAGAACTAAGCGTCTAATTAGAAACAAAAACAAATTTGCAGCACGTTACACAATTAATTCACAATTAATTTTAATGCCATTCTGTGCATGTGCGCTGCATGTTCTCTTTTTACCCTGCTGTAAGTCGCACGTTTCACAGTCTTCCTGGGAAAGTGGATTGTTTTAAAGCATTACGCTACGAGTAAAACAGGTTGGTCACATTTCCATAAACAGGACATTATTAAACAAGGGGAAATATGCCTGAACATATGGGTTGCCAACCTGACAGTTTTATTGTATTTAGTGTCATCATTAAGGCAAAATAACGGTATATATGTTATTAATCAATATTACTATGCAGGTAGCCTAATGAACTTCGGATGAAGCTTGAACTTCGAGAACTCCATGAGAACAGCCTCATGGAATTGATGTTTGACACTTTCATTGCATAATCAAACGAAATTCGCTGAACAAGCAGGCTAATTTGGCGTTTTTTAAGGTGAGACTGAAGCCATTGATAGCTTATTCTCAGCTGTTGCAGGTCCTTTTAACGAAATTTAACGCATATATTTTGTAAAATAACAGCCCTGTCGGGAATTACTGGGAACTCATAGGCTAATGGTTAGTCCGAATAATATTGATCATACTCCATTTAGCCTATTCCTTGATCACACTAAACACGCACAAGCATGTCTGTTTCGCCAAGGTGGAAAAGCAGGCTTTTAAAGGGAATGGGATATGACATTTTGATTAGTTTATTGCATGTCACGCCCAAGACACACCTATAATTAATGAAGCAACTAGGTTCAGCCCATTTGCACCTTGCACCGTGCTTAGCGCCCAAAAAACACGCCGTTAAAATAGCAAAAGTGGACTTGGACACGCCCAAAATGGACTTTACGCCATGCGCTTAGACCAAGCGCCAAGATCACCAAGATAGAGCCCCAAGAGTCTTTTGATGTTGTTGGGTCACAGACATCAGGAAGTCATGGCATGCAAAGGATATGCGACCAAATATTAAAAATGATTACTTTATTCTATATATAAATGCAGGAGTGCCAATAATTGTGACACACATGGTTTTGTTAAAAATTATTATTTCTTGGTGAGGGATTTTTTTTTCTCATAATAAATTTACTTCAATTAAAGGTTGGATTTTTCTCTTTTTTTCAATGTGAGATTAAGCTAATTCACCAAACGGTGAATTTTTTATAACTCTTTTTATTTATCTTAACAGGGGTGCCAATAATAGTGGAGGGCACCGTATATATATGTGTGTGCATATATATATATACATATATATATAATACAAATCTGAAATATATATTATTTTATAATATGTGGTTGCAAAAAACATATTTAATTGAAAGAGGTAATTGGTTAATTTCAATCATGTGATAAAATCTATTAGAATTCGTTTTCAGCTTCGATTTTAAATGTGTCACAGATGTGTCTCCTGTCAACAGGAATGGCAAAGGAGCAGTTGACTAATGCTGTGCTGCACAAAGGACCAATGTGAACGATAAGTTTATACTGCCTTTATCATGACTGGCTAACAGCCTGTGCTCTGTAATGTTGTCATGACGTACGAGTCGCCCTGCCCAGCACTGATAAGGCCTCCACACATCTGCCGATCGCTTCAATGCAGTGAAGTGAGATCGTTGTCAGTTCTAGACAACCAAAGTCTACAGATATCTGAGATGTCCCAGCATGTATTTTTGTAATTCAAATTCTCATACCAACATATTTGTTAAAGTGAAAATATTTCCCCCAATATCATATTGTAATGCGGAGTTAAAGTTTTGACTCCATGGCTTCTTGCATTTGTTTTTCAGCCTTTTTTTAAACAAAAAAAAGGCTTGCTGTTAGTCATCCAGCAATTATTGTGTATAGTCATCGTTTCCTCCTGTTTGCTATGCACAACTGCTGTTGTGCAAGGTATACCGTTACATCCTCTGAACGCTCACAGCTTTCCTTTGGCTAACACTTGAGTTTATCACAATGGGAAAACCTGGGTATGGGAAAGTAAGGCAATATCACCTGCAACCAAGTAGCGATTAGCTTAATTACCTCTACAGTCATCAGTGAGATTACAGACAGCAAATAAAACCCTGGCAGCATATGACATCTTAAAAATGCGCAACAATAGGAAAATGTGCTGAAGGAAAAACAGGCATCAGCTAATACCCAGTATGACAGCATTGGGTATTTTGAGTTGTTTATAAAGTGGAATTGAGGATAAAACAATTGTGTCTTCGACAACACACACTGAAGTCATGTTAGTCAGTGTGTAGACACACTGAAGTTATTTGAGCTGGACTTGAGTCATGCGGGATTTGGCTATTTTGTGATCTTTCCCAGACAAACAGCTCACAAACTTTTCATAAAGAATTGCATCCAACAGTGTTTACACTTTTCGGGTGTGTTGTACAGTTGAGTTGTAATAAAACATACAGTATATAGGCCACTATGTCCCAAACCAGCCCAAATCAAGATATAAATTATAACCCAAAGACTGGAGTGACAAACAAGGTGTACTGTTGCAATGAATCCAGGACATAAACTGGTCATAAAATGAACATGGTCATAAACTGCACATGGTCAAGTCCCAATAAACATAATTTATCGAATGAATAATAAAGACAACTGAGATAAGATTAATTTAATATTCTGATTTATGATACAGGCCCATGTGGGGTATACTGCAAAGCAGGATTACTGGGTTAGCTGGATAACTGTACTGAGTAAAGCCCGGAACCCTCCCAAATGAGGAACTTGGACTGAAGTAAAAAGAGCTGTTCCGGGCTTTACTCAGTGCAGTTATCCAGCTAAACTCTGTAATCCTGCTTCCCAGTACACCCCCCCCTGATAATCTAGGCCATTTGTTTTTTGCTTTGAGATAGTATCTTATTTGCATTATTTCACTGGGTGTTGCCTCCACAACAAGACGTGATGAAAACTCGCCAACAGAAAACTAACGCACAAGACAGCCTCTATATTTTCTACTCATTTTACACTAGATACTGTCAAGATAGAGATTCAATTCTGTCTTATCTTTTTTAAGAAATGACAGAATTTCTTTCCCTTTTTTATCAGCCCAGGAGGTTGTGTTAAACTGAATGACTGAAAGATCATGGAGCTGCTTTTACTTCTATTATCGATTTTGTTAACAGTATCTAGAACACTGTTCTACATGAGATGTTCTCCTTATGTAACTTAGGTCATATAAAGCAAAACAATAGGCCTTGACCTAGAAGCTCAGGTGTGTTTGAAGTAATCATAACATATCAATATAACTTTCAAGACCACACGAGCAAGATTGTTTTCATTAATTCATCACATAACATGAAAACATGTGAAGGGTAAACCTGAAGGCACATGAATTTGAACATGTTCAGTTTTCCAAAGTTTTTAGACAGATGGAAGGTAAAATGGATATATTCAAATATTTCACCTGGAGTAACAATTAAATTAACAGAGCACAAACAGCTTCCTTGTAAATTTCAAGCAATGGTAAAATTCATACCTTTCTGAAAAAATAAAAAAATTCCAATAGTTTTATCAGTACAGTTTATAATTGTAAACCATTCACTGTAGTACAAAATGTGTGATGAACAGATTTAAAAAGCATAATATTGAAAAAAAATGTATTGTTAATTAATTTCTAATAAAGTACAGCTAAATCTTGAGATTCTAATGGAATTTCATGTCAGTGGTATTATGCTGTAAATTGGTGAATACTGATGCATTCATCATATCATTTCCTACAATTTAGGCTGTACAGGCCTCCTGTTTAGTCAAAAGGAAATTATAAACTGCTTGATTAGAAATTGATTCCTAATTGCTAAGATGTTATGAAATCCTATCTACAGCTGGGGTAGATAAGATTTAAAAAAACATAAGCACTAAGTGTGATTCGCACCAGTCACTGCTTAAGTACACTGCCCCAGACCGGGGCGGAGTATCCAAACACCTGGTTGTAGCCAAGGAAACCAGCGCTGAAAGTGACTAGTGCTGTCATCTGAACCGTGCGCAACCTACTGCAGATGGCTGTTTGACTTCTGGGATTACAAAAGTGCAGCGTAAACGCTGACACCTGATACAGCAGCGCAAAATGTTTGTTGCCCTTTGATGAAGTGCAGAGCTGTGCGCCAGGAACTGTTTGAAGAGGTAATCAGGTGGAGATGGACACTTAACCAGATGGCCCATGGGGCCACGCCCTCAGGGACTATAAACAACATCCAACGTTCAATGAGAGACAAGGAGACCAGGGATGGTTTGGAAATCATTTCCTTCAGCCGGGCCACCACACTTGATTCCCAGACTTTCTGTAGAGTCTGCTGCATGAAAGCCTTCACACTTGTTCTTAAGATTTGTGCTTTGTTTTTGGTGTAGACAACCTCATACTCCTACAAATGTTAAAACAACCCAAGTGGAATTGAAATAAATAAGAGTAAACTTGTGAGAAAAACTACACCAACATGCCCATCTTTATATCGATGCCTAGTTTACCTCCATCCACAGTACAGCCCTACACTTTGAGTAAGCTGGTAATTACAATGCGCTTTGTTAGTCAATCACCAGATCATCTTATTTCAGGAGTTACACTAAAACACTCTTCTGTCTCTCAAATTGTATCTGTTGTCCTAAAACCCATTATGGAATTTCACAGCTTCAACCAAGATTATCTTCTTGGGGGATGTGGGATATTGTCTTATATTATTAGTAGCAACACCATACATCCGGTCTTCCTTAAGAACAATTAGCATTTCTCCTGTCACTCAAACACCAGGCCTATTTAGCATTGCTAAGTTATACAGTATAATCTGGCAGATCTTGTTCAGTTTGCTTTAGTCTTTATCCCATTTCTCAAGCTAGAGTGCAAACCTTGGCAAAACAACTACTTTAACTGTCAAAGACTGGTTGTACAAGACAAGGCCGGGCACGGCCATGCAGTGTGGGGCAGGGCAGAAGCAAACAGGAATGAAACAACATGATAGTCAGCACAAAGCACACATCTTAGCATTGACAATAACGGAGTGATCTCGCACAGGATCCCGCAGAGAATGAGCAAAGTCTGGCCTGGTCACAGTTACCATGGAAACCAAGATCTCAATTTCTTTTTTGTTTGTTAGATTGGCTGAGGGTACATTCAAGGAAGGGATGGGCCTACAGTCCTCACACAATCACCTTTTTATTAAAAGTCTTTCATGAGAATGCAGAGCACGTGTTCACTTTGTTTAAAAGCCCTCAGGCAGGTGTCTGTCTGTAGTTTAGGGAGGTGAGAGCAGGAATGCTACATGCAAGAGGCAATGTAACAATAAATTTTCGAGGCCAAACGATTAGCCTGTAATCTAAGAACAGTGCAAACTGGGTGTATTTAAGGTGTGTTACCATGGGTTTTTAAATTGTAGATCTTGTAATATAAATTCTAAGGATGAGATTTCACCTCAACCTACTGACCACAGTACAAGTATTTCCACAAAGGATATTTTTATGACTAACACCAAAGAGAGTAATAATTAAACTGTGCATGTGTGTACTTGCTTTACAGAAAATGATGAGCTTTACAGAAAATATAAAAGCTTCATCGTTGGAGAAGACTGTTTGAGATGAGAGTCGTGATCAGGTGGTTCATTGTTACCTGTGCCTTATTTACTCAATAAATGGCTTAAAAATACATGTGTCTCTGATGTCCAGACATTATTTCTCCACAAAGAGGCATCTGCAAAGTAAAAACAGAGATAAAAGGCAGGAAACTAATAAAAATTAAAAGCTCCCTCTAGTGAAATTAACAAGGCAGTGCGACTGATCAGGGAGGTATGAAATAAGACAAAAATCTGCCTGCAAAAGTAGATTGATTAAAGAAAAATATAGGTTAAAATTTCTTTATCTTCTGCCCAAAATGCACTTGTTTTAAATAGTGCAACTGCACTAAGTACGTATATCTAGGCTACAGGTCAACTGGGATTTGAAATGGTATTTTTATGAGAGGGAACTTGCTGAGCGCAGAATTCTTATTTGTATTTATTGATATTTCCTTTTAGTTTTGGGGTCTGTAAATACATTGTTTACATGGAAATGAACTTTTGAAAGCTTGCATAATCAAAAAGGGTAGACAAATGGTAAGAAGGTCTTTAAATAGACCCAAGGCACATCCCTGCTACAGCTGTTCCTCTCATTCCCCGCTGGCTTTAACTAGGGCCTTTTTTTAGACTGGGAGGATACTGGTACACGTGCCTCCCATTATTCAGCTGCTAGAGACCCATGGCATGACAACAAAGCGCTGTGACCTGGGCTGCGTTCAGCCCCGACAAAACGTAGCAAAATGTTTATTTAAACGGAAACGGTGGTGTGTTGAACACCCTGTTGTGTTACGCAAGCGTTGCCTTTTTAATATGCCGGGATTTATATACACGTCGCTGCTGATTGGGTAACACCTCTGACACACCCACCAAACGAGAGAAAATGTACCTCAAAGCCAGTTGCACACCGTTTCACACCGTTTCGAGGAAACATGTTCAACCCGGAAACCGTAGCAAAACGGTGCACCGTTTTCAGATTGAACGTGGCCCTGATGGCGCAATTTTAACTGCCGCAAAAAACCACACCATAGAGCAACTGCCGCAAACAACCACGCCATAGAGAGACTGCCACAAACAACCACACCACAGAGCAACTGCCACAAACAACCATACCATAGAGCGACTGCCGCAAACAACCACACCATAGAGCGACTGCCGCAAACAACCACACCATAGAGCAACTGCCACAAACAACCATACCATAGAGCGACTGCCGCAAACAACCACACCATAGAGCGACTGCCACAAACAACCACACCATAGAGCGACTGCCGCAAACAACCACACCATAGAGCACCTGCCACAACCACACCATAGAGCGACTGCCACAAACAACCACACCATAGAGCGACTGCCGCAAACAACCACACCATAGAGCAACTGCCACAAACAACCATACCATAGAGCGACTGCCGCAAACAACCACACCATAGAGCGACTGCCGAAAACAACCACACCATAGAGCGACTGCCGCAAACAACCACACCATAGAGCGACTGCCACAAACAACCATAGCATAGAGCGACTGCCGCAAACAACCACACCATAGAGCGACTGCCGCAAACAACCACACCATAGAGCGACTGCCGCAAACAACCACACCATAGAGTGACTGCCACAAACAACCGCACCATAGAGCGACTGCTGCAAACAACCATACCCTAGAGCGACTGCCGCAAACAACAATAACAATCGTATTGGTTCACTCAGCCCCATGGCTGGGGTCTGTGTGAGAGTTGTGAGAGTGCAATCTAACAGAAAGCCCTTAACAGGATGGTTCAATTAAACGTTTTACATTTAGCAGAAAGAAAATGTGGACTATTTCAACCGGGTTGGATAAACCATTCAAAAAGTTTCTGTACTAAGGATCTTTGTAGAGAGAATGGGTAAGAGTATGTAAGGTTGTGTGTTGGATCAATTTCACCCTTAGTGAGTGGTAAACAACTGCTTCATTATCAATATTCAAAAATCTAAAAATAAACATAATACTAATCACAGTATCATGAATGGCACAGTAATATCTTAGCAGACCCAGAAACTAATTATGTGGACAGGGAGGTGGAGGCTGTCTCTAGACTGCCTCGTCAAGCCCTTGAATCAACCACCATCCAATCATGCGCACCTCAGCGGAAATTCTACATTTCAGAAGTGAACAAGTAAACATATAGCACAATCACTTGAGCCCCTTGTCTTAATGTTTGGCCAACAACCCTGAGCATTACATTTTGTGTGTGTGAGAGTGTGTGTGTGTGTGTGTGAGAGAGAGAGTGTGTGTGTGAGAGTGTGTGTCCATGTGGGAGTTGTTCCTTCATTCCATAGTCACAGTATCCATGGCGACTCTCAGGTCAGAGCAGAAAGCAATATGCTAGGCCTACAATTAAGTACTAGCCAACTGCTAGTTTGAAAAGCTTCATTCAAACTGAGCAGGTAGACTCGTCCATGCCACACATGTAAATAGTTCCATTGATTTCAATATTCAGCAAAATACATGTCTGGTATCTTTAAAAATAAACTGCCTGTGTCCGTTTATTACATTTTTTACTGAAAGCAACTTGACAATGGCTACTACAGGAATAGGTTGGTAGCAATGAGACGTTGTAAAATTCCTCATTTGAAAGGTATTGTTGATACTAGGAGACATCATTGCCTTTGCTGTTCAGATTTCAGCTTTGTATCTGTTGGTAAGCCCACTTACACACTAACAAAATTAAAATATAAATAAATATCATTGAAGGAAATGTCTGCTCTTTACAGTATATTGGGATTTCTGAAGCAACTGAGATTAGAAAGGAATATATACCACATTAGAGAGCTCATTTTCTCTTTATTGCCAATTTTCTTAGAAAAATGAAAAAAAAGATAAAAAGAACAAAACACGAAAGGCAACTGAACAGACATGACAAATAAAGGTTTAAGTGAAGCGTCAAACACTGAAGATTACAGCATGAAACATCTTCAGGGATCTTTTTGGATCATACAGTTTTTAAATGCTTCATCATCATACTTTAAAATCATTACGTTTAAATGACAAAAGCTATTTTCTTTAAGACATGACAAGATAATAATAATAATAATAATAATAATAATAATACCTGAATCAGTGCATATAAAATTGCTAAAAAGACTGGTGTCTTGCATGACACCTTACAAAATGTGTTTTTTCCAAATCAAATCTGACACAAAATCAGTTTACTAGTTTTCAACCATTTCTAGACAAATGTAGGCAAATGTTATTAAATATACTAGATATATAGTCATTGTTTAAATGGATAACAAAAATGGCTATTGCTTGCATGTCTAGCGAATAGGACCAGCCTTGTGAAAACTGACATTATCAATAGCCATAGGCAAAAAAGGTACTGGATTGGACCAGATTATACTCTGATATAAATTCTAATCATACATGTCCTTTGTGTAGAGAATGCCTTTCGAAAATGGCAAATGACGTTCCGTAATCAAACACAAAGTGATTTGAAAATCAATATGAGAGATACACGGTTTTGGGTGCCACCTTGTACTGACAGTAAGGCACCTTTATTCACTAGGCATAATGTGTCGACCGCAAGGCATTACTGAAGAACCCCACAATCTTGGCTTTGGTAATGCACCAGCTGAAGTCAAAAATGCTTTATGTATAAATAAAAAATATATATTTGGAAAATATCTTGTGCGGTTGTACTTGAACAGAGTTCATTAAAGTGCATTCCCTCATATACTCCAGTCCTGTCATCCAAACACACTATGCATGTGCAATTAATTACAAGACTTGGAATTTGCATGGTAACACAATTCAATACTCTAATTGAAGTAGCTCTATGCCCATAGAATATTCCGGCAGGATGTTTCATAATAGAATCCTAGAGTTCACAACAGTTCTTCTCTGAAACTAAACTGGGTGACTGTAAATCTGAGAATTGAAGGCATGTTCTATCAGTGTAAATTGTAAATGGGTAGAGTCCAAATCATCTGAAATATACAATAAACAGCACTGTTACAGTAAACATAGTTCAGTATTTCAAATGTCTACCATAACACTTTCATTTTACTAGAGCCTCTTAAAACAAGGCCATAATGATACAATTTGAAGACCGAAAATATATAATGCCTAAAAGATGCCGCAGGCAACATCGTTGATTCAGATTCATTTCGAAAATGCGAACCTGTTCCAACCATTGTCGCAAATGCACAAAACGTTGAAGGCCAAATTCAATGCACCATAAATACTATTTTCCCAACAAGACAGGGAACTTGTGAAGGTGAGAAAATATGCATTTAGTGGTTGTTGAAATGGCACAAAACTACTAGCAGGACAGCTCATGATTTTGATGACAACTGTTTATGCCACTGAGGCAATTTTGTCACAGCTACTAGTGTATTCAATGTCAGGTCTGGGGTTTTCTTTGGTCTTCTTGCCCCAGCAAGGCAAAGCAAACAGGAAGAAGAAGATCCCTCCTGCCAAGACACAACTTCCACTGAAGTAGAATGCGAGGTCATATGATTGCGTCCAGTCATAGAACCAACCTGGAAAGGAGAAAAGAGACAAGACTTTCGTTAAAGGACATCCGGTCAACTGTGGCAAGCGCTGCACTCTTCACATGAGACAACAGGTGACTTTCTCACATTTTTCAAATATTATTCAACGTTGCATATCTGTGCACTGATTGTAAGGTCAGGTGCGTGTGCGAATACACAAGAAACACACGCAACAAAGACATCTTTGAGAGCTGGCAGGGCGATGGCCTTACCTACAACTGGAGGTCCCAGCATAATTCCGAAACCACCGAAGAACAGCAAGATCCCGTAGGCTTGAGTTAGGCCGTCGATGCCGACTATCTTGGTGGTCATGTAGGGTGTTATGGCCCAGTTCCCTGAGAAGAACCCCACTACGGCTGAGAGGATCTGGAGGCCCAGGTAGTTCTTGGTCACAGGAATGATAAGCAGCGCTATCCCTGTGCCGACCACGGTGAAGGCATAAAGGTACAGGCTGTTGATCCACCTAAAGTCAGCCAATATGCCCAGCCCCAGCTTGCCGACCCCTGTGGTGATGGCGACGATGGAGACCAGTGGGATAAGGCTGACCCCGTCAATCAGGCCCTCGCTCTGGGCCACGTCCTCCATGAAGAGCACGGGCGGGAAGGACCCCAGGCTGAAGAGGAAGAGGGTGATGCAGAAGGAGACGAAGACGCGGTCGTGCAGGAGCTCAGCTGTGGAGTGGAAGTACGAGTAATAGGCCTTTTGCTTCTCCTTGATGATCTTGACCAGGGCTAGGCTGCTCAGGAAGCTCTTCTCGTAGGCCAGCGGGTCTTTGGTTTCCACGGCGATCAGCGGGTCGTCGGCGGCGCTTTTCTCGGCTGTGCCAGGGGTGGTCTTGATGGAATCCAGGGTGACGGGGAGCTTCTCGGGCTGAGAGAAGAGCTGCTCCTCGGCCTTCTCGTATGCCGCCTTCTGCTTGAGGTAGTAGCCTGGCAAGTGTAGGGGCCTCATGGGCCCAGCGCAGGCTATGACATTCAGGGAGATGGCTCCAATGATCAGCAAGCATCCATCTAGTCCAAAGAGCTCAACGAGCTCATTTTGTGCCGTGGCGTACAGGAATCCTCCCACGCTTGTTCCTGGACAAAAGCACACAGGTTGGAAAAGATTAGACACACACACACACACACACAAAAGATAACAAAGTTGTGGTGCTGCCAACGACCCCTGACAAAAAAGTGAAAAGTAGGCTGAGGTGGCTCTACCTGTTGTCACTATCCCAAGCGCAAGGCCGCGTCTCTTGTCAAAGTACTGGCAGGTGATGGTTACCGTGGCGGCATAAACCAGCCCAAGGCCCAGCCCTATGCAAAACAAAGAAAAGATTAATCAGTATCCCAAAAGCAAGACTGTCATACAAAGAAAATGCATATATCGAACTATCATAGATCCAAATCCAAGTCACAGAACAAACATCATTTCACGAAGCACACACACACACGAAGAGCATTACCATTAAGCTTTTTTTTGATCAATGATTGATAAGATAAGAGGCATCATTAGGGTATAGGTGCCATTAAGAACAATAAACAATGGCCACCGCTGTTGTTCGGCTCTTAAATTCTCCTCCCGTCTTCGACTGTACGGTAAACGAAAGCATGCTGGCTTATACACATTCCGTGTTGTATAAAGGTTTCTAGGGGTACGACATTTTGTGTCTCACAGACTTTTGTTAAACACCCCAACCTATTTTCACACTGCCATGTTGTGCCAGAGGGCAGCAGCACGTTCAGCCAACAAGCAGCAAATGGGGTTCCACCTACCGACAACTATTCCATAGGAGAAGATCAGGAACTGGACATTGGGGGCGAAGGCACTAAGCATAAGGCCTCCAGCCACCATAACCCCGCTGAAGATTGTGACTGGTCTGGCACCAAAGTTCAGCACACAAGCACTGCAGATGGGACCTATAAACACACGGTTAAGAAGAATTAAAAACAACACACACACACACACACACAAAACACAATAACACTGCGACACTACATGTCATAGTCCTGACAACATAGGTCAGCTGAGACCTCCCACCAATGACAGAACCAGGAATGCCATTGTAGACTTATAGCTGTTTGTGTATACAGTGGAGCCTAGAGAGACCATCTGAATTCACCAAACCTTCTGGGGCCAGAGGGAGAGATTGGCCAAGGCCACCATTTTTATGGGCCATCATCTTCAACCATTGCAGATGACGGGCGATACGACCATACCACTTATGTTGGTGGCATTGCTGTTTTACAATGTTAAATCTGCTGACATTAACACGGCTTTTTTTGCATGTTCATCAGTTAGTTCTGAAGTCATGTAAGGACAAAGATGGCTCCTCCTGGAAATAACAGGGATTTAAACCCAATACACAGAGATCTCATATCAGGGTTGAGATTGACTCGTTTCTGTTTTTGTTGTCATTACTTACATTCTAATACTCTGCTACTCTCATTATTTTAATAAAGGGCATTCTTTCCTCTGTCAAATTTGAGAACCATGCCCTTTTTCACTTGCAAAGGGCAAGAATAAACAGCAATGTGCAAAATAAGTAACAAAATTAACTGACTCTACTCTTTTGCAAAAGGGACAGGAGACCAGAGAAGACTTCAAAGAGAAGTTGCACCCCTTTATCACGTGTTTCTTGTTTTTTTATGACACTATCTGCTGATGTACAAAGCGTAAGCTCAGGCATCTGCCCTCTACAGGTCAGTGCAGTCTATTGTTATCATGCTGTACTGAGTCAGTGGCAGGGCAGTGAGTAAAGAGTAGATGCCAGCAGTAGGCATATCTCTGAGGCACTTGATGAAATAATAAGCCCTTCAAAAGCTGATGCTACAGAACTGGATAGGCTGATTTCGTAACGGGCATGGTCCAATAGGGAAGAAAAAATGCACCGTTAGCATTGTGCTTTTTTCATCCGTTTCCACGTTGCTCAAAGTAAGGAATAACACTTGAACGCAGAGACCAGACCTCTGGTCATGCAATTTAAGAGCAGATAAGAACAGTGCAGAGTTCAACTAGGAAATCCCCAGTACTTTAAAAAAATAAATACAGAAACCTCCAACCACCCATATTACCTGCTTTAATAGCCAATGCTTTTTTTAACAGCCTTCGTTCAATTTCTCAATGGCAGGGGCTACAACATTTTGTGTAATTAAGTCTGATTCTTCTATTCAACAATGATTGTATTGTATTCAAGATTAATTTATATAACCTGCCCTCATCAGATGCAATACATACAGAGGTGTTATACTTATTGAGCTTTGATCTTCCATAAAAGTGTCTTTCCACTATATGGTTGTACCATGTTGGAAACACGTTTGATTTTTTTTTTTAAATTACTTCTACTGCAAGCATCTAGAATGCCAGTTGGATACAAAAATAAATAAAAACAAAAACTCCAAATGAAAAAAGTACTTAATCCACCCTACTTTTAAATACTTATTAATTCATATTATATTAATTCAGGTCCACTATTAGTTTTATATTACTTTGACTTTTTAAAAATTATAATCATCAATTAAGTTTCAATATTATTAAGCATTTAAAAATGGTAAGTGTTTAGCTGTGTCATTCAGTTACTGTACTTACTTGCAATCAATCCAACACCAGACACCAGAGATCCAACCCATGCGGTCATTCCTTTTCCCGCCTGGAATGCATCTAGCCACGCTGGGTAGAGGACTCCCACAGACTGGGGGGATCCGTAGGCAAGAAATTGGGCCATGAAAGACGCCACCACAATGACCCATCCCCAGCCCCCGTCCAGTGCTTTGGCAGAGCTTTGTGAACTCATCCTGTTGGTTAGGATTTAAGGTCTGAACAAGGTTTCCTACAAGAGATGAGAAAAACACGACAAAAAAGACAGCAAAAGTCAGCAACAAACAACATATCAAGCAATGTTCTGTAAGCCAGTCCACACTATAATCAACACATAAATATAACAAAAAAAATGTTGCCTAACGTTGTTCAGAAAAAAACTACATTTAAAACAACCAAATAACAAGAGGCATATAATTCTCTCATACCTCGGTGTTAAAAATAGGACCTTATCCTTAATGCCTGGTGCACCAAACCAAGTCCTGGCTAATTAGCGGTTCTCTATCTGTCCGCCGTCTCATTTTGTCTGCTTGGAAACCACACCTTCAAAGGAGGGAAATCCACGTAGGACACAACCTACTTAATTATTTGCCCTACTTCACATTTTTTCTTGAACTCTTGCCCGGGTAATGCAGAGATTACAACTTTTCTGGTGCGTATCCAATTGCTGGTAGCCGAGAATTTGATCCTGTGCGCACTGAACGACTGCATCCACCAGGACAAGCTGGTAGACCGTCAGCAAAGTACCAGTAACATCCTTTTCCTGCCTTGCTGGCAAATCATTTTCCACAGGATAAGTAATTCCGTATTACCAGAAAATCGTCAGGCAAAACGTGCTTTCTGACCTTAATAACTCTTTAGAAAGATTTTACTCTTTACCCTTTCAGGTACATAAAAACACTTAATCTGGATAAAGATACAGAGAGCTAATTCTGTGGCAGGAAATGGCAACATCACATTCAATGTTCAGTCAATTCAGTGCGTCATGATTCTGTCCTATCATATTATTTAATATAAACTTGTCGACTGCATAGTTTACCATTTTAAAATGAGACTTAAATTTCTACTTACCACGGCAATCACAGACACCTGCAAAGCTGTCGATCAACTGGGCGCAAAGTTTGCGAGGTGAGTCGACATGAAGGATGATATCATAGCACTTTGTATAAAATGAAAAGAAAACAGATAAAAGTACATGTCATTTCTTCAAGTAGAACCTTAACCCTTATGGTTAAAAGAGGCTTCCTCTTCAGTTAAATAGCAACTGTAAGCTCAAGCTCCTCTAGGTACCGCTTTTGTTGCCAGGAGTGGGAACCGGTTTGAAGCTGTTCTCGCTGGTCTTGCTAAAATACGATGCTAAACTTCCTCCTGTTTTTTGGTTGGTATAGCCTAGGCTACAGCTGATCACACCGTCCAACTGCTTACTTGGCATTTGCTTATGTGAATATATTCTATTATATTTTTACACAACAAATGTAGGCTATGCTATTTATGATAATTTCCTCAAGCGATACATTGTCAGAGAATATTATTTTATTACTGTATTATATTGTCCTGATATTTCAAAATGAAACCCACGATGATATCACTACCCTAATCTGTCAAGTATGAGCGACTGTGTAATAAATTCGGATACATTCTTCGCTATACAGTGTATTCTTACATGTTTCCTAATTGAAACGTTATTTATTTGTAAGTACAAGTCGTTATTTTAATGTAATATAAGCATTAAGGACACTTTCCAATTTTTGCATTTAAGTTCACCAACTGCTGTCGCATAAATCACAAGCTCACGATTTAAAATGTAGGCTGCCTATATAGTGCTCTTTTTTTACAAGTAACAGACACACTACACAGTGCACATGTACCGCTGATGCCACGACGAGGCGCCATGGCAATCCATGTTTTAAACATCCAGACAAAGAACTTTATTATATAGCCTACATTATCTCAAACACAGGGTATTAATCTGTTTCGCCGTGAGATCAATGTAACCAAGCTATACGCCTGGCTGTTAAAGCGAATGGATTTTTAAGTCCCCCCTTTCCAACAAACCAAATAAATTACTATAATGAAAATAAATACCAAACACAATAATTACTGCAGGCGTCGTTTCTCTAAATTGTACATTTTGTATTTGATTATTCGAAATGAAAGATGTCTTCCAAAAACCTGGCAGCTTAGAAACGACATAAAACATAGGCTAGCCTACACTTGAATAGTAAAGGAGACCAGTTCACCATAGAAGGATAATATAGCCTACAGTTTTACGAGAAAGCACACAGGCCTACGCACAAAATATTTCAATTTCGACTAAATTACAGTAATATAGTTTGCACCTTTCCAGCTGTTTCCCCCATGAAATATTAAAATACTATACAATGATAGTAGCTACATCGCATTTTGGTGCTGCCTATAGAAATAGAATTGAAAAAAAGTTTGACTATAGAAATGAGGCATAGGCCTATCTTACTTTACCAGTGGCTTCGTTATAAACAGTATTGTAAATGAAATATCCACTGTGGCATATCCTACAGTGTTTTAATTGGCATTTTTTGACAGTACTAATCTAAAATATTGCAGTCATTTGCAATACTGGTTTTATTGCCACCCTTAAGAATGGTTATATTCCGAGCAAATTAAGGATTTCAAATTCCTAAACGCATGCCTCGGTCGGAAAGATAGCCTACATACTTTATCTTTGTGTGTTATGTCACTCACTACATGAGCACAATACATCTACTTCAATCATGTTGTTACTGGGTTGTCTCAATCGAGCTTTGATGTAGTATTTGCTGGACAGATCCTCTTAACAA
Organism: Synaphobranchus kaupii; assembly: GCA_029718625.1. Classification (NCBI taxonomy): domain Eukaryota; kingdom Metazoa; phylum Chordata; class Actinopteri; order Anguilliformes; family Synaphobranchidae; genus Synaphobranchus; species Synaphobranchus kaupii. The sequence goes on along the minus strand of CM056379.1, from coordinate 102,426,776 downwards.
TGGCCAAATATCACAGGAGGACAGAATAAATTGATTGCCCTGCTTATTAATGATTCTTCGGAGACAAACCTAGAATATGAATAAATTAATACCACATAAATTAAACGAATCAGGAATTATAAGGGTGCAAATGATCTCATTAACCATATCCATTTCCTTTCTCCTGCACTCCTGCCATTGTCCTAACTAATATGCTTTACGTAATTACACAATAATTTACTCATGCAGCAGCAATTATACACTTCATTTACATGGTACTTACCTCTTAATTGTACTGCATGACTAGTATTAAGGTACAAGGGTCCCTTCTCCACGACTCTCTTGAGCCACAAGGGTATGTTTGGACTGTAGAATGTCAAATATTAATCAGGGGAATTTGTCAGATTAATCATCTATTAGAGCGAGATTAACTATCCAACTGTAGACATGAAGAACACGAAAAAAATATTCCTGTACTTTGCGTATTATGTCAAGGTCAATATTAAACTGCGGTTTTGGCCAAAGATAAGTCCTCTCCAAAGAACAATCGTGTACCTCTCCTAAGCCTGACGGGTCACGCCTTTCTCTTTGGCGCTTCAGCTGAGGTGCACGCTAATGTCGGGGTTAAGGTAAGGATACACATTATTTCCATAGGGCCCAATGTTCCCAAGGCGATTTGACGGGATTTCCCACAGATGGACAAATGAGGACTTATAAAATGGATTAAAAAAGCTCATAATCCTCTTTAACTTGAAAAAGAACAAACTTACATAAGTTGGAAGTTAATTGCATTCAGTCAAAGTGTCTTAAATCAAAGCCAGTTTAGCCAAAAAGGTCCACCTTCACATAAAGGTAGGGACAAACCAAAAATATGTTAGTTGCATTAAAACTGAACAAAAGCTTGATTACAGCCAAGAAGGACACACATCAAATCTAAAATCCACTCAGAGAAGTGATACAGAACATTCCTGAAACATTAAGCCTTTCCGATTGACTGAGCAGGAGGACTTCCCGTCTTTTTTGATGAGCAATTTAAATGACAAGGTATTTTGTGAAACTGATGAAGTCAGAGGAAAGGACTGGGCTAATACCATGCCATCATCATTTACACTCAAGAGGCATTATTTCAGTAATGTTCTTTTCCACTACATGACATAGTTTCACAGACTTGTATAAAGGACAGGTTTTTGTTGAGTATGATGGCACGCACTGGGCCAGATCAAATCAGGGCTATTTCATTGCCAGTCAGCCTGGGGGATACACAATTAGTCATAGCGCCAATCAGGTAGGGATGGTTTCTGTCGACAGGGTAACCCCTGCCTCATTGCTCATTCAAAACTCCGCTAGACAGTTTGACCAAGACATAAAAGTACTACCTTTTTATAGCGGATATACAGATGGGTGACAAATTAAAGGGAAAATCAACATAAAGTATCAACTTAAATGCGCCTTGGCATAGATTCTAGCCTCTGGAACTCTACTGGAGGAATGGAACACTATTATTCCAAAAGATATTCCCTCATTTGGTGTTTTGATGATGGTGGTGAAGAGCGCTGTCTAACACGTCGGTCCAAAATCCCACATAGGTGTTCAATTGGGTTGAGATCAGGTGACTGCGAAGGCCATAGCGTGAATCGCATCATTTTCACACTCATCAAACCGTTCAGTGACTCCTCGTGCCCATTGGATGGGGGCATTGTCATCCGGGAAGAGACCACTCCCATCAGAATAGAAATGTGTCATCATAGGATAAAGTTGATCACTCAGAATAACCTTGTATTGATTTGCAGTGACCCTTCCCGCTAAGGGGCTAAAGGGACAAGTGGAATGTCACCCGTCTGTATGCTGTTTGCCAAATATTTCCTATAGAAGCTATAGAACGGTGTCTTTGTTATGACTAAATGCTCACTGGTGGATTACATGGTTTTCTTTGAGAGAAAGTATGACCATCATACAAATAAAAGGTGAAACCTACCTGGCAGAATGGGGACTCGCTATTCTAAAACTAAATAGGCAAATGGGGGAGGCATTTAGCAATTTTACTTTTTTTGCGATACAACTGACACTTTTAGAACATGCACTAAATTTTTTTTTTTTTTTTTTACATGTCCACTAATAGTAGTTAAACTTAAGACAGTGTTATGGTTTAAATGATTTTCGGTTTTCCTAAAGTAAAGGGAGAGTGAACACCATATGCGGTAAACACTTCACTGCCAGTGTTGTGTACCGCCCCGATTAAACACCGGCCTTTTCACAGCAGGGCTTCTTGATCCTTGTAGTCCAAATTCTTCCACGGATTCACGCAGGTTTCTTATAACTTCCATGATACAGCATATTTGCACAAAAAAAAAACACTCCAGAGTCCATTTAGGTGTGAATGTGAATACAAATATTATTTAGAGCAAAATGGAACCATATTACAGGGTTTAAATCTTGCCTGTGTAACGACTGAGGACCCGTTTGGGTCATGGAACCTTTTCCGAAGCAAGATAAAAATGCGCTTTAATCTACTAAACCCTGGGAGAAACGCATGTGTAAACAATACATTCCCAGGCAGTGTTACAACACCACAGTGAAGAGCATAGCTGGAAAAAGGAAAGTCCTTCTTACTTCAGAGTAACTGTCATCTGATGACTACGCAGGTACAGACTGACAGGTCAGCAAGGCTATGGTGACTGTTCCTTTTTCCTGTCCATGCGCCACAGGAAAAAGGTCGACAGATAGTAGTGGCACGGCTGTTGCACAAACAGCAAATCTACGTCCGCATAACTTGCAATGCCTGTGAGACAAGCAACACCTACATGATACATATTATACTGTCTGTACGTGTAGATTGTGTACATGTGTATGGAATTTCGTGTCACAATCCAAAAGTCCCCTGTTCAACGTTTATCCAAACAGAAAATAAGACGGGACTAAGGCAATCGAGAAGCAGTGCAATCCCTTGTGTTCTTGTTCCGCAACAAGGCTGATATGACCTTTTGACCTCAACATTTTTCCTAAATTCTAATTCCTAATTCTGGATTATTATAATGTACAAATGTGCTTCCTCCCCCTTTCCACCAAGCGAGATCGAGGGCTGGTTCGGAGCCGGTGCCTAATCTCAAACCAGTCCGTCGCCTTTCGACAGCAAAAGAACCGGCTCTCAGCCAGGAAAACTGGTTCCAGAGCGGCACCAACACTTAACTGGTCTAGAACCGGGATTATCGTGACTAACCAAGACCAACTAAAATAAAATGTGATCGCCATTTAAAAAAAAAACAGAGCTTCAGCATAACGGGCAGCACAAACACGTTGGACCAGTCGTGTTTGGATGCCAATGTGGGCTCGCAAAGCCAGGAGCAACACTAGAGATGCCAGGTAGTCCGCCATTGTTGTTGCTGCGCTTGAAGCTGGCGCTAGCGTTGCTGGGAAAGCGGAGACGTATACAGACGTACGCAGTGACGTAATGACGTGGCTCTCCAGCCCGTGGAAAAGCAAAGCGATTCTTAGAAGGCACTAGCGCCAGCCCAGAACCAGAACTCGGTTCGTGTTGGTGGAAAGGGGGTACTTTCTTGAGGACACAAACATTCGACCAAGATACTATGTGAAACAAGCAGCGCAGTACACCAAAACACGGGTCATACCACATATTAAGGCTTTAATTATTGATGTGGGGAGAAGCTAGATAATGCTTACGCTGAGCAATACCAGTGTGAGTTAAGGCTCCAAGGTGTTCAATCCATTAATGATAGCAGTAAAACATGAGCAAACTTTACATTCATTTGTCAACAGTCTGTTGAAGTAATAAACACCCCCACCCCAAAATCAAACAGAAACAAAATACTAGGCCCGGTAAAACTATGAAATGTATATGAACACTTCACTGGTAAACGATTTCTTATAACAATGAAATTGAGCATATTTACAACGTGAAATTAAAAATAGAAGAAAACAATATAAACAAGACAAAAAAAAAAAAAAAAGAAACGGGGGAAAAAAAATTCCAATCAAGAATGAGTGCCTGGCACCCTGTACGTAAAAATTCACCACTGATGTTGATGAAATTCATCGCAACACAAGCCCCAGATCTTTAGTGAAAATACTTAATGTCAAAACATTATTCAACGGCGCTAATAATGAGTGGAGGGGAGGGTCATCATAGCAGTAGATGAAGGTAGAAATTGTGTATTTCAGCCAAAATATTATGGTAACTGACAGGTATCATCAAAAGACCAGACATTTTGCTTGTTATGCAAGTGTCCTCAAAGTCGCTTGAAATATGAATGTGGTTATTTGATAGATAGGACTTAAATCCAAGTGCTAAATGCTTCCTTATTTACGACTGCAAGTGAGTGGATGATAGAGGCTTGGCTAAAATCAGTTAGCAATGTGGGAGATGCAATCAGAATTTAAGACCAATTACTCACGTGTACTATTTCTGAGAATTCAAACACTTTCACAAGTATTGCAAAGCTTAAAAACACACGTACGCACGCGCGCGCACACACACACACACACACACACACACACACACACACACACACACACACACACACACACACACACACACACACACACACACACACACACACACACACACACACACACACACACACACACACACACACACACTCGTGGTATTTTCTCTCATGCCATTATTGCAAGTAATGTAGTTTACCATTTACCATAGCAGTATTTAACAATGATCTGAGGATCACGGAGCTATCCTATAAGATATTCAGCAAGATCACAGTGATAGCAATTACACAGACACTGTATGTTGAAATATTCATTAGAAACCCAAACGCAAGAAGCACACTAGGGAAAGGATGCAAGAGAAGCTGAGAAGCCTGATGTTATTTGCTTTAAAAGTTCAATATCTTAAATGGTTTTTCTTCACGGAATTTCAGAGCAAAAGTACAGACATAACACGTCTTGCAGATGAATATCAGGTGAAAAGAAAACTTGCAGCCAGCAGCATGTCTCTAGCCTTATACATTCCATCATTTAAAAAAAACCCCCAAGTACTGCCAGTCCACTGCAAACTCAGCCAACTCTTACAATGGTACAAAGAACGTATGAACATTGTGACACCCAAAGTATCCTACATCAGTCAGTTCTGTAGGCCACGGACTACTTGTGTCGCCAAATACAGCTAGACTGTGAATGGGACACGGTTTGTGTTAATTTTCCTGAAAGACTCCTGCCTTCAGAGCTCCGCTGCACTGCTTGTACAGCTCGGTCTGCAATGCTGTTATTGCACCAACTTCTTTGCGTTTCTCAGAAGCAACGATGAGATCTTTCCACTGTGTGCGAATCTATCAGGAGAACCTACGGCTTGTGCTCACAAAATTTGTTCAAAGTGAAAAAGAAAAATTAAAAAAAAAAAAGAAAACCTTGTGATGATTTCATATGCACTAAAGCAGGTTTTTTTTTTTTTATACAGGTTTACATAAATAATAGCAAAGAATTCCCACACTATCCTATTATACAATCTTTTAAACCACATTATTTTTCCTTGTTCTGCTGTACCTTGAAGTTGAATCTTTGTATTATTATTTTTTAAAGCAGGATGATTGTTCCCCCCCCCCCCCACCCGACTCAAAATACTAAGTATATTTAAAGCACTCCGTTTTACACCCGCAGATACTGTGCATTTTAATCACAGAGACACACGTTTACAGCTAGCTGGGGTGTCTCAACATTTATCAACATTGCGCATTTCAAATGTAGTGCTCACTCTACAATGGATTGGAAAATCGGTCACATCCTTACAGGGAAACTGCAAACCAATTATGCGGTCTGTCTGACTCAAAGCTGTACAGGGAGATATAGATACGGGTTCCCTTTTTAACAAATCAGACATCGAAGGCTTTAAACTTGATTATTAAGAAATTCGACGTTTACATTTTTCATATCATAGATGGAGCGGCGAACGTTTCCGAAGCAACCGAAAAAGGAGGGGGCAAAGAAACGGAATAAAATCAAAAACACGCGCAGTTCCAGAAAGCGCCGGCAAGAATGTGCGGTTTGCGTTTTTAGCGTTGTGCTGCCACAACACTGGCTGCGTTCTAAACATTTACAACACGGTTAAACAGTGAAGCCTATATAATCTCAGTGCAAGTACGTCGACTCCACATATGACAGGTAAGCCTTTGGCTTTCGGGTGACTTGCTCTGTCCAAGTCCACATCGGCAGAGGTCATGCACTACGGCTGCGCGGGAGGATGTGCTAGATTCTGGGAGGCGGCTGCCTGGGAAGATGAGGACTGAACCACCATTGGCTGCACGGGTGGAGGTGGAGGCTGCGCCCCATACTGCGTGTTGGGGGAGGGCGGAGGTGTCGGACGTTTAAATTTATCAGGGCTGTTGCTTCTTCGTGGTGAAGGCCTCTGCTGGGAAAAAGGGAGGGAAAAAAAAAAAACGATTAGGAACAGCGATCAAACAAACTGGAGCAACTTCAGACCAGCAAGGGTAACATCTCTCATGTTAACATGAATCAAGTTATTCACATTCAAACCCCGGTTCCAGTAGAAATAGACCTTAAAGGTTGTATCAGCGATTTTGGGTGGAAACATAAATGATCACATTCATCTGATTTTTCCTCACGATCCGCTAGCTGCCCACCCCATAAGCAGGCCGTCAAAAAACCGCGTCTCTGTAGGCAGCCTATGCTCCGAGATCGTACACAAAAACAAATGGTACTACCAATCACTCAAAACCAAAATAAACAGTATTCCAACCAATCACAATGATCTGCACAAACGCTAATACTCTTATCTCGCTGAAATCTTGACGGATTTACAAACGGTTTGGTTTCTTACAAACGTTATTAACGTGGTTATAATTCTGGATGCTTGAACACTATTTTTTAAAACATAACATAATTATTCATAAGTATGTTTGTTTGGGATTTCGCTTCAGAAGTGACGTCACCCAAAATCGCTGATACAACCTTTAAGAATAAATAAATGTTTTTATTTTACGAGACACAATCATATTTTTCACAGGGCTAGTTCTGGGGCAGTGATGAGGTCTTTATTTTGTAGTCTTTATTTGGACAGTTCCTCAAATTATTCTGGGAGAGGCATGGAAAATGAGATAAAACAGTTAACCACCCAAATCAAATGAGACTACTTCTTTCCACGTGAAGATGGCAACGTGGAATGAAATGTCAATCAAAAACAATGCAACGCCTTCACAGTCTGACACCTCCAAAATATGTATTATCCCATTTATTTTGCCGTAACTCTCCTCATTATGACCTACACAATTCACACTGCTCACTATCCAAACTAATTCTGTGGTAACACTGTGGTTTTAGTACCAAAACCGGTGGAAACCCCTAATAAAGTTGTAAAATGTAGCCTTCCTGTTCCTGAACAACATAGCCTATTAAGCAAATAAACAGCTTCGGAGCGACACGGCCCCGTCTGGAAACTTCACAATCGCGTCATCGCTGCACGCCGCAAGATGGCAGTATCATGCAAATCCGGTTTCATTCGCTACAACTCCCTTCAAACACACCAACTCGGCATTTTGGCGTTTATCTCGAATGCTGATTCATCACCGGTTCCGATTGCAAAAGGCAGGAGCGCGCAGGCAAATGCGCGCCAAAAAAGAAAAAAAGGCGCTTGACGCACATTAACAAAAGCGTACATGGAGCAAATGATAGAATGAAAGGAAGCAAACATAAAAAGAAACAGGACAGTCTGCAAAGGTAGGGCACGAATGGCTCAGCCCCATTGAGTTACGGTGGCTGACCGCAGCTCCTCTGGATACCGCTGTGTGAGACCCCCCTGGCTACTCACCAGGTGCACACAGGCTGCCAGTTAACTGGTGACCGTATCGGAAGAACGCATGTGCTCAGCTGATTCTAATCCTGTCAAGCGGTAAGTGGATATTATAAGAGCGCAAAGTACACCTGACCAAATGGAAAGAATGAGGGGTGAAGAAGGGCGGAAAACACAAAATAATAAAGGGGAAATGGCAGGAGAATATCAGAGAAGAGTAGTGATATATGCGGCGCTTGACGGCCGGTGCTTCGGTTTGAGTAACTGAAGATGTAGCAAGACACTGCTCGTATAGAAATGATCTAATAATGAAGTCAGTGTTGTGAAATAGTGGACACTTCACCGTGAAATCACACCGATTTCTGTGCCTGGATTTTTCAGGAAGAGAAGAAACACCCTGAATTTAGACCAAGCGTCCTCGATCTTATCCAGAAAGGGCCGGTGTGGGTGCGGGCACGGGCTTTTGTTTCAACAAAGCAGTAACACACCTGATTCTACTAATCAACCACTAGAGTCCTGATTAGTAGAATCGGGTGTATAATGCTTGGTTGAAACAAAAGACTGCACCCACGCCGGCCGTTTCTGGATAAGATTGGACAAAGATTGAGATTTAGAGAAACATCTGGACCTAATTAACAACTGTTAGAACAAGAACAGGACACTACTTCTTGACAAGATAAAATCAACACAAAAGGAAAATCGATTCCTAAATGTGAGAACTAAAGTAACCAAATAAAACCTGTCACCAGAGGTATACTCATAGCAGCCAATCATCAACGAGAATGAGACAATGGGCCACCCTGACCCAAATTCCTGAAAGAGAAGAATGGGATCTCATAAATACCCATGTAATGAGAGGGAAGAGAGAGAGAGAGGGAGAGGTTTCCAAGATCAGTTTCAGACAAAGGGTAATCAGATGCTGGTGAGGGACAAACTCACCACATCCCAGTTCAAATTATGGGCTTTGACACAAGGCCTTTCTTTCAGCATATTAGCTGCCCAAACAAGTATGGCGAGCCTTCAAGCAAAATGGTAGCTCATTTTCAGATTTAAAGAGTGACACATAAGGCTGTTAAATACATAAATAACTAGGCAGCGGCTTACATTACAATTAACATTGGACACACACCGAAAAATATGCATGTTGCAAGGGTTCCATGGGAAAATGAAGGGCCATTCCATGCCACGAGAGAAAATGTTACTCAACCCTCTCAAAACAAAAAAAAAAAGAAGAATTGGGTGTGCCGATATAAAAGATTAGTTATTAGTTTTGCTGTAAGCCAAAGGGCACTGGACAAACATTTTCATTTTTTTATTGTACAGTTAACCCCAAAAAATGAAAAACTGCTGTACAAATAGAAGTTCAGTATTCATGACATAAGAAAAGTAAACAGTCCATACATTATAGAACTGTCCATAATAGTTAAGATGAAGCCGTTACGATCAAACCTGAAGCTGTGAACGGACTGGTGTTCCTTGCACGTAACCTTGGAGGTGTGAGCGTGAACTACGTGCAGACTGGTTGATAACTTTGAGAGAAGTTAGTTATAAATTCATTGCACTTATAGGGGTTGATTTACTAAAGGTCTGCGTGTGCAAAATCACGTGTAAAACTGTTACCACCAATGAAAAATCATCCGAGGTGATGAACTAGCGAGGTGTAAGGAAGACTGCGTGTGCTAAAATGGAAAGATACGTGGATTTTTCATCTTTGCAGGTTAGCCTGAATGAATATGCAAAATTGGGCGTCCGTTATTTCGCGAAATAGTGGGAGGAGGTCATGCAAATATATTACTTTAGCAAAGTGATTTAGTAAGCCTGAAAAGAAGTTTGGGAAAGGTATTTGCAGGTGCATTTCAGTACAAATGGAAAGCAGGTATTGAAAAGATGACAGCTGTCGTTGTAGCAAGACACGTACGGGTCTGTTTGGAATATCCATAACTGAACATTCTGAATGATTGCGTAACAATGGGGGCTAATTAACTGGCCCATTCTAGCTAACGCTCAAAATACACAAGAGAATTCATGGATACATACATCAAACAGGCAATACAACATCTTAAATAAAACCAATGATCAAATGGAAATGTGATTATGTGACACGAACAGGTTTTTTTTTTTACATTTTTTTAAAAAAAAATACTAATCATTTTATATATTTTTGTCAATTTTCATTTACGTTTTATTGGATAAGAAAAATATCCTTAGCGTTGGTGCAAGAGTTTTAAAAAAAAATTGAATAAACAAAAATATTATTGAGTGTATCAAGTCATGTCTAAAACCTTTCTGGTTTTATACAGGCTAAGGTATTTAGATTTAAAAAATGTGAAAATTTATATCATATCACATCGGTATCACGACGACGGTGCAAAATATCGTGATATGAATTTCAGGCCATAATCGCCGCTGCTTACCCTCTGAGACACGTCCCCCTCCACTATCTACTTTCCTCTGAGAAACCCTAAAGACCATGTTTTTCATGCATTTTGTTATTTTACTTAAAGGTTGTATCAGCGATTTTGGGTGGAAACATAAATGATCACATTCATCTGATTTTTCCTCACGATCCGCTAGCTGCCCGCCCCATAAGCAGGCCGTCAAAAAACCGCGTCTCTGTAGGCAGCCTATGCTCCGAGATCGTACACAAAAACAATGGTACTACCAACTACTCAAAACCAAAATAAACAGTATTCCAACCAATCACAATGATCTGCACAAACGTGACGTCACTTCTGAAGCGAAATCCCAAACAAACATACTTATGAATAATTATGTTATGTTTTAAAAAATAGTGTTCAAGCATCCAGAATTATAACCACGTTAATAACATTTGTAAGAAACCAAACCGTTTGTAAATCCGTCAAGATTTCAGCGAGATAAGAGTATTAGCGTTTGTGCAGATCATTGTGATTGGTTGGAATACTGTTTATTTTGGTTTTGAGTGGTTGGTAGTACCATTTGTTTTTGTGTACGATCTCGGAGCATAGGCTGCCTACAGAGACGCGGTTTTTTGACGGCCTGCTTATGGGGCGGGCAGCTAGCGGATCGTGAGGAAAAATCAGATGAATGTGATAATTTATGTTTCTACCCAAAATCGCTGATACAACCTTTAAAAAACATTACACTACTGTGCAGCCGTTACGCTACGTTAAAAAAAATCGTGGTTTTGCATAAAATGCCACGTAAACCTAACATATCCAACACGATGACTGACGGATAAAAAAAAAGGAAATGTGCCAGGAGACTGGCCAGGACTCACCGCAATGCCATGTGAGGAGCCCACGTGCACGTGAAGGCCCGGGGTGTTGTAATAGGACATGCCCGCTCTCGTCAGGGTGGCCGGCGGAGTGAACCCCACCGTGTGGCTTGCGTACGACAGGCCTGGGGAGAAATCCGTTAACATTTCAGTGGATGTACTGCTGCATTTTGCAGGACCTCTCAAGAGTCTTAAGGTGGAATGCGTGGATATTTCACGTTGAGAGCTGTGCGGAGCAGCAAGGGGGTTCCTGTATTCGTTCTACAATTTCAAGTCCTGTAGAATAATTGCGCGAGGGTTAAATATTTCCTTACAGCCATGGGACACAGCCATGCTTCAACTGCCAAGATATATCATGCTGTCTCATGGCGGTAACATTTACTGGAAAATCTGCCACTAAGCTAAAATGTGTTTTTATACACAGTACAGTTCCCATCATAGAGCACAAAAACAACAGAACACTCCTATAGAATGGGGGGAAAAAGTCACTGTAATACAGGTTCCATTCATTTTGAAAATAGGGTAGGGTAGTAGGGTACTAAGACCAGCCACTGACAGGAGTACTGTTGCTGTGTCAACCTTCTATCTACAGTACACTTTTATAACAATGGTGATGATTTTTAGGGCGTCTCCCTAAAAAGAGAACGGTGTTAGCTACGATCCATCAGCGCAGATCAAAACTGATATACAGAAATATACATGAAGCAAAAAACAAGCATTTACATCGAAATCACATTATCCTCCCACCAGGATGCTCAAACCTAGCTTCAAATGGATTTTTTTCCCCCCAGAAAGACAATGCTCCAAAGCACGGCTCAAAGCAAAGAAATGGTTAGCTGACGACAAAATCACCCTACTGTTTTTCAGTCTCCAGACTAGAACCTGTTTGAAAGTTTTAAGAGGATAGTCCATTAGCAAAGGCCAAAGGATGGGAAGGGTCTTGAAAGAAGCTGTATTGGAGGGGTTAGTGATCCCCTCTGTTCACCAATCTCACAAAACACTATACAAGATGACTCAGTAGTGTATTCTTTGTGAAGGGAGGGTGCACAAAGTACTTAAAAACAATAATTGGGACATATTTTGGGGGGGGGGGGGGGGGTCTTGTTAAAATGTTTTTCTCAGAGCAACTGTATTAATATAAAATAGTATAATTTACCTATTTATTTTTAGCAGATATAGGCCCATTACCTGTATTATTTATTTTATACAGCCTTCATAGCTCACCTTTGTCAAGACTGAATAAGCTTGAAGGGCACTGTATACCAACCACGTTATATTAAATGCTTATGTAGGGAAATTCATGTTACATAAGCAATGATTACGGTTTGTCCTAACCACTTCTCAAGTCAGAAAAAATGTAAAGGAATATACGTACTTCCAAGGACTGGTTGCCAGTTAATTTATGATGCCCTTTCATTAGCAGACGAGACTATAAACGTATCGTAATAAAAATGCCGCTCTAGATTTTATCACTGCAGTATATATGGTCAGGATAAAGCCATACCAGCAAGTGAGACATTTACAAGAATAGTTCAACAGCCATAAAACATTCACTTATTTGCCAAGGCCGCTTGACAACGTAATCTAGGAAGTGACAAAATCTTATGTCGTAATAATGCAACTTAATAGACTGTCCAAGACATTGCACTATACAGTACAAATCCTATAAAAAGTATTGGAACATTACCCTGCAAAACAATTGCTCCCATTAAATAGGTAATTTTTAAATTTTTGTGGATTTGGCGACATCGGTGGTGACTGGTGGTTACAGCAGTTCGTTTTCATACTCCAAATCCGAGAGTTCCATCTGAAATTAAGCTACGATCCCAAACAAAGCGACGTGGTTTGCTTGAGGGCGTAGCACTAGGAGCGCATCGAGCGCTTCATTTCCTTAGAAGATCATCCAGCGGTAGTGTATTTTGGAGAAAGACGGCTGCCTAGAGAAGATCAACAATAACGTAATTTGACACTGGTATTATGAACAACACCTAATTTTAGGCGCTTGCTCTTTTGCATTCGACGTGCAAGTTCTGGTGCCGCCATCATAACATTTGAATACTGGGCGGGAATGTCGCACCAGATGGCACCAATGGAAATCGGCATATAGAGGAGCAATTACAGAGTGCAAATATATTGAATGGACATTGCTACAAAAATGCCAGCATGAAAAGGTATCAAATATGGCGTTTTTTAATGTGAAAAGAATTATGTATTACGGCTTTAAACTATAATGCTCATAAAAAAAACACTCCATTAACAGTTAAGTATGTCAGCTTCGGCACATGGAATTGAATTACTTAGGGGTTCAACTGGCTACCAAATTGGGAGAAAGAGGGGAAAATAAATAAATAAATCAGAAACAAAATAAAAAAGAATTTATTTTTTTAAAGTATGTCAGCTTCGTAGATTTTTTTGAAACTTGAAGAAAGTTCAATCTAATTATCTTCAAATATCAACTAATTATTTTCTCACATTTTTGCTTAAAAGTCTTTTCTCCTTATTTTCCTTATGAACTCTATTACATGAACTCATAGTACATATAAATGGAAATAACCAATGTAGTCTTAAACATAGCCTTAAGTTTCTGTGAGGTTTAAAAATTGTTTAAAAAAAAACTAAAAAAACATGGAACTTCATGTAAATATCATCTACAAAGGGTGATCACGTCACCCTTTGAAGCCAGAGAATTATCCCGTCTAGACAGCACACTGCCTCCTGGAATATCACCTAGTCAGTCTACGGTTCTGGAGCCAAGTGTGAAGCTACCGCGGTTGTTGGTAGGTCGAGTTACGTCTTGTGATTAAACGGCATGCCAGTCCCACAGGGGGGCTTTGATGCTGAGTGCGTATAATAAATATCAGCTCCTCTTCTGTGGCAGCACAGCCAGCTGCTGCTCTGAGCCTTGAGCTCGCTATGGAATCTGGACAGAAGCAGAAATGTGCTGTAGGTGGGAGCGCACGTAACGCATTCTCCAGCTGCCCCGCTGAAACGGGAGCGGGGCAGTAGCACTGCTAGCCGAAACCTACGCTTTAAAAACCTGCAAAAACCGACCGTCAACCCACTGGCCGGGCCGTTGAATTGGCAGCACTGAGGAGGGGTGATTGGGGTAATGGGTAGTGGGAGGTGCTGGATTTAACCCAGGCGGGGCTATATATACTGACGGAACCCTCTGTACAATTTGACCTTGAGGAAGGCTGTTTACGGGGATACACAACAAATCAAATGCACCTATGCCTATGGTCATTAAGATGAAATCTGACTGTGTAAAAAGACATTAAATTACTAAAGGTATCCCTCTTCCCAGGGGGTGGATTTTATCATTCATTTTAAAGCAAACGTAGTTTGGACTAGAAGTAGTCCACATCCACTACAATGCTCAGCAAAGTTACATAAATGTAACCACTAAATAGTGGTACAAAAAGAGATGTCAGGTTTAACTTGACTTAACACACTGAGGTCAATGGCAAGGTTGCACAAGGCAAATTATGCCCCTTTAATTGGCTGGCCAGGTATTTGTTGTGTACGGTTGACCTGGAGTATGCCTCCTTTAGTAGCTACTCTGCCCTTTCCCCCTAGTGCTTTAGTACATACTGCCCTTTCCACTAGTGCCTTTTAGTACATACTGCCTCTTTCCCCTAGTTGCTCGTGGGTATGCCTCCTTTAGTACATACCTGCCCTCTTTCCCCCTAGTGCTCGTGGGTATGCCCTCCTTTAGTACATACCTGCCTCTTTCCCCCTAGTGCTCGGTGGGTGTTCTTCATTTTCTTCAAATGTCTAATAAACAAAGAACTGTTCACAAAAAACAGGCCGACTTCCAAGAAAGCACAAATCAATTTGACCGGCAAGCAGACACGGCAGCACTTGGAAAGTATTAACGTGGAACAGTCTATTTTCAGTCCAGCTTATTATACGAATTGAGCAAGAGCTAAACAAACCGTTAAATTTGGTATTTCAGGATCAACTGAGAAATGTCTCTTGTGATAGGCTGATACAAAAAATAGCTGAGCAAGCGGTTTTTTCTTTTTTTTTTCTTGTTGTTGACTGCAAGCTGTTTTTTGACATCTCAGGTGAAACAGGTTTATGTCTTATATAATCTGATTTGAAAAAATAACAGCGCAGGTAAACATCACCGAGATGACCCCCCTACAGTAACCTGAAAGCTCTCGCTTTAAGTGGAACGGTGAAACCCCGATAACCCACAAAACAGGAAGGTACGTCCATTTGGTAATAATTCACAACATTATCACCCGTCTCATCAAATCTCATGTTATACAGCCCACTCTGACAGTTTCAAAGGTGCTCTTTATGGACAGGGGTACTGTGACACTGTGGCAGTAAATTGATTAAGACAGGGCGTTATCCTTATCGTGGTGTTTAGTGTACCATTAATAGCATACGTACCAGGTGATATGGGTCTGCTGGAGCTGGGGGAAGGTGTATACGGTATTGGGCTTGACACTGTGCGGGGGGCGAAGGACCTTGTGCGGGACATCTCATTGAAATACCTACAGAATGAGAGGCGGAATAAAGCCACACCCAAATGCACACTTAAACAAGAACCATTAAAAACCAAAGGCCTCTTTCAGATTTTAAAGATGCAGAATCGATTTTTGTGTCCACTGTACACGAAACCAATTACAGATGAAAAAAAAGACGCGAAGCAAAAAAAATCAATCGCGCAATAAAACAAGCTTAAAATGGTGACAAAAATAAAACGGATTAAGATGGATGCAAATATAATGAAGAGTTAAAATGAGGAAACCATTTGAGATTAACACCAAACGTCCTTAAATTATATTATATAACAGACACTTGTACAATATACTTTCTTATGAAATCGTATGAAAGCATTCTTCGCAGGAACCTAGGCCTAAGCTCTGTTTCTTAGGACAGACATGACCCTTATGGTCTATAATCAAACTTCTATGGCAGTGCTGGTTCATATCATCAAAACATTTCATCTTTTTAATGACCTGGATACAGACACCTGTTCTTGTTTCTAGTCAATCTTTTTCTCAAATTCAAATCCCACGTGTGCTTGCATTTCCTCTCAGAGACGGTCACCCCACAAATCAGCATCGTGCGCGCGCCGCGTACGGCGCGGTGGGAAACCGTTCCGATACGGCAGTGACGAGCGGGACCATGGTCCCGCACGCCCCGCCCCCCCCCACCCCACCCAGGCCATACCTCTCGTCGTCCATCTCCAGGCTGGACTCGCTCTCGGAGAGCTGCGGCACAGCGCCTCCCTGCGCTCCATCTCCCTCTGCAGCTTCCTCTGCAGCCGAACGTTCTCCTCCCACATGTGCCGCTCCTCCTCGATGTACTGGGCCCGCTTCTCCGTGTCCTGACACAGAGCGGGGGAAACAGCAGTCCGTTTAGCGCCTTCAGTCACGCACACGAGCGCTGATGCAGCCATTTTCACGTGGGAAGCTGCATATTAAACAGTTGGCAGTTTCTTAAACAACTTTTTTTTTCTTTTTTTTAGAAAAAACTGAAACGTGCAAACCTATGGTGAAGAAACCAAGCATAAGATTTCATCAGCCGACGGTCCACATTTGGTGGCCAGCTTTGGTAATGGTGCCATCTTGTGGTTACAGAGAGTACTAGGTGTGTAAATGTTTTTAAACCTACAGGTGAGCAGATGCGTTGCGGGTTATGGCTCAGATTCACTATTATTATTAGCATTATTATTAGCAATACTATACACTTATTCAAAAATATATTTTGTTTAATGATAACTGCAAGGAGCCACTATGGGAGTGGCTCTAACAGGGAAGAGCCACACCCAGGGAAAAACAAGGGAGGGTGGATTACAGGGAGGGCAGGATTACAACCTAAAATGCCATCTCTAATTTAAATACACAACCTAACTGTTTCACTAAAGGGGACCCACTAACAGCCAAAGGGCCCTGGCCTTATCTAGTCCAAAGTTTTGTCTAGAAGCTTAGCCAGACAAAATTCTAAACATGACTACAGCGCCATGAACCGAAGGTGTGTTAGCACCGTTATGTCACCATATTGATTCCCCCCACCTCGGTTGCTTTGGGAAAACGGCTATTAAATCCAGATTGTTTATCGAGACGTCGGCTTCACTTGGCAGGTTCGACCGAGGCCTGAGGGAGTCTGCACAAGTGCTAAGGAGCCGACTCTCACAGGTGCTAGAACAAGATTTTTGACATTTCTGAACTTTCATAACTAGCATACCGTAAAAAAAAAAAAAAATACCCTTCAACTACTTCCCGGTCCACTCTTTTCCCAAAAGGTAGCTACAGGCCAAATATTTTCCACATACTATTTATAAGCAATGGATGTACGTATGAATAAGATGTATCGTGTACAGTATGTATGTAAAATAGATATGCTTAGGCATTACATATTTTCTTCTATAAAAGTTATGGTTATGATATACATAATGATTCACATAATTAGTTTTGAACAAAGCATAGTCAACCTTCCCTCTACTTCCAGTAAAACAAAACTGCAATAAAACGGCAGCAGTCTGAGACACAGAGCTGCAGTCTCTTCATTGTAAAATAGGTGGGAAAAACTGGCTGATATGCAATGGGATTTTTGCATTATAAAGAAGGCAGTCACAAGAGGGTCTCAGCCTCCAATGAATATTCCTCTTGTAGGCGTACAAATACAAAATGTGCTGAAAAAGGCCCGCATCCCTAACCTTCCAGAGCATAAGCAGAGCTTATTAAGGCTACTGTACTGTATGGTTATAAAACAATCTAGATGATTCCAAGCTACAAACAGGGCCTAATTAGTGAATTTCACTGAGGAACGAGGACAGAGTAAGTCTTAAATGGAAAAAAAAAAAAAACTTCTTTCTAGGAGAGACATAGCACGGTAACAGCAGCCCTGTACAACTAGCCTTGTTGATGCTCTTCGAGAGGTTAGGGTCCAAGGCTAGTTAGACTATTATACTGTGTTGCCACAAAACCGTCTAGATCAGGGATGGGCAACCCTAGACCTTGCGGATCTGTGTATGCAGGTTTTTGCTGCCGTCAGTTACCAATTATTTAATTCGCCAATCATTTACATGATCTGACATTTTAGCTACATTCCACGATATTAACAACAGCTGGTGAATGTTCTTGTGCCTGCATGCATGTATTGTAGCATTTTATTTTTAGTCTAATTTACGAGTGAATCGGTTTTAGGTGTACATGACTAATTCCGCTGATTGAGCCAGGGTGATTGGCGGCATACCCTGCATACACACCGGCCGGCGAGGCCTGGAGTTGCCCATCACTGATCTAGATGAATCTAGGCAATAACCAGGCCCTTAATAGTAAATTCACTGGTGTGTGTGTGTGTGTGGGGGGGGGGGGGGCACACGGGTTGCGCCAGTGAGCGTTTTAAGAGAGAGATAAAGCATGTAAAAGAGGCCAGTGGAGTGGCACAACGGTTGAGCCAGTAAGAGTTTTAAGTGAGAGATAAGGCATGTTAAAGAGAGGTCAGTGGAGTGTGCCGCGCTCCGCTCACGCTGCAGTTCTGAAGTCCTCAGGTTCTTCTTTAGCCTCTCCACCTCGTTCTTTAAGAATCGGATATGGCGCATCATGTTCTCAGGAGAGTCGATCTCCATGGATATGTCTCTGGGAGATGGCGGGGCGGACACAGGCTGGTCTAATTTCTCCTGCAGAATTCTGTGGGGTTGAGAAGGAAGGCGTTTTTAATTCGACCATAAATCAAAGCCGGGGAAAATTCCCCCTGGGGCCGTTTGCCTGCCCCTTGGGGAAATTTCTCACTCGGACGTGGATTTAATTGAAGAGTTTAAATGGTTTAATTTCAATGAGCTGTATGGCCTCAGTATGATTACATTTGTGAAGTGTGACCAACAAATAAGTCTGGTTTATGACATACACTGGATGATAAATTATTCGAAACACTAAATAAATTGTTGTGTTTAAAATCATATCTTATGACCATAGACTCCCAAAGAAACAACCAGGGCTAAGTACTCGCTTTAACTTTCCAATTCTTCAAAACAGACCTCTTCTCTGCTTCCAGTTTGTCCATCCCGCTTCCAAAGGTCGATTAACCAGTGCTTCTTGTTCTTGCTCTAATGTGTTCTCAAGGTCAATCTTCTCGCGTCTGAGCTGCAAAAATAAACACGGAGCTACATCTTCGGTAACCTTCAAAATTCATGCATTTTTAATCAGAAAGCCGGATTAGTACCGCGATTCTTCAGAGATTCTTAATCATTAACCGCCAGAGAGCACACACAGCGGGTAGCCACTCCCGTTCTACGGCTAGTAAGATATTGAGTTCCATGGATAATTATTAGTGAACTAATTAGCAAATCGGACTACGTAATTTGGACCGCACACCAACCATCTGGAAAACATGTTGTGACAGAGAGCCCCAAAGACATCTGAAATTGTTGATGCTCGGCGATCTTACGTGGCCTTCTCCAAAGATTTATGCTGTGTACAGTTGAAGTCAGAAGTTTACATACACTTAGGTTGAAGTCATTAAAACTAATTTTTAAGCACTCCACAGATTTCATATTAGCAAACTATAGTGTTGGTAAGTCAGTTAGGACATCTACTTTGTGCAGGACAAGTAATTTTTCCAACAATTGTTTACAGACAGATTATTTCACTTTTAATTCACTATATCACAATTCCAGTGGGTCAGAAGTTTACATACACTAAGTTGACTGTGCCTTTAAACAGCTTGTAAAATTCCAGAAAATGATGTCATGGCTTTAGAAACTTCTGATAGGCTAATTGACATTATTTGAGTCAATTGGAGGTGTACCTGTGGATGTACCTGTGGTGTACCTTCAAACTCAGGGCCTCTTTGCTTGTCATCATGGGAAAATCAAAAGAAATCAGCCAAGACCTCAGAAAGAAAATTGTGGACCTCCACAAGTCTGGTTCATCCTTGGGAGCAATTTCCAAACGCCTGAAGGTACCATAGGAAGGGATAGGAAGTCCCTCCTCTGTAAAAAGCCTAAGCATGCTACCCTTCCTCGTATTTGCTTTTCCACTGAGTTCAGTCCGGTCGCTGGAAGAGTCAAAAATATTGTCCGTAAACACTGGCCCATTCTCCAGAGTGACCCTCTTTTAAATAAATTTACTTCCGAACCTCCGCGAGTGTGCTTTAGAAGGCCACATAACTTAAAAGATAAGGTGGTTCACAGCATGGCGAGTAGTCCGCAGACAAAACCCTCCTGGCTACCTACGCCC
The DNA here is from genome assembly GCA_029718625.1 of Synaphobranchus kaupii. Lineage (NCBI taxonomy): Eukaryota > Metazoa > Chordata > Actinopteri > Anguilliformes > Synaphobranchidae > Synaphobranchus > Synaphobranchus kaupii. Next base: position 102,406,567 of record CM056379.1, on the reverse strand, counting down.
CCTAGAGGGTTCTATCGATGTGGACACTGTGTCCATTGCTCTAACTCTAATGACATTAAAGTCTTCCGTCATCCACGTTCGGGCAAGGAATTTAAATTAACCACTTTTATTAACTGCAACACTACCCATGTAATCTACATGTTGAAATGTATATGCTCCAAAATTTACATCGGACAGACTTAAGAAAGCCCTCAAACTTAGAATAGCTGAACATAAGACCGCGATCCGGTCCAAGAATATGGACTATGCTATTGCGCGAGATTACGCTGAAGCCAATCATGGTTCTGTCTCTTCTTTAAAATTTTGGGGTATTGAGAGAGTCACTTTATCATCCAGAGGCGGAGATATTATTAAGCAACTGCTCCGCAGGGAGGCGTACTGGATACATACACTCAATAGTGTGGAACCCAATGGGTTAAATGAGTCGCTGAATCTTTCATGTTTTTTGTAACTTGTGTACAGGCTTTTTGATTTTCATTTTATATTGTTTCATGCCATGTTCACAATAGATAATTATTCAGTCTATTTACCTATGACATTTGTCGGTCTCTTTACCCTGTTAAAGAAGATAACATTGTGTATGTGGTATCTATGACGAGATTTATTAGTCCTACACATGCGCACCTTACTTTGTGTAATTGATGGGAGGGTATTTATATACCTCCCGGTGCATTGTCTGTATTTCCATTTGACTCTGAAGACGACGTCGTTGACGTCGAAACGTCAGTCGTATTAAAATAAAATATTATTTTTTTTGCTCTGAGCTCTGTGTGAAGTAGTCCGGGTTTGGTATTCTGCCTGAAGGTACCATGTTCGTCTGTGCAAACAATAGTACGCAAGTATAAACACCATGGGATCACGCAGCCATCATAATGCTCAGGAAGGAGACGCGTCTCCTAGAGATGAACAAGCTTTGGTGCGAAAAGTGCAAATCAATCCCAGAACAACAGCAAAAGACCTTGTGAAGATGCTGGAGGGAACAGGTACAAAATATATCTTTATCCACAGTAAAATGAGTCCTATATCGCCATAACCTGAAAGGCTGCTCAGCAAGGAAGAAGCCACTACTCCAAAACCACCGTAAAAAAGCCAGACTACAGTTTGCAACTGCACATGGGGACAAAGATCTTACTTTTTGGAGAAATGTCCTCTGGTCTGATGAAACAAAAATGTAACTGTTTGCCATAACGACCATTGTTATGTTTGGAGGAAAAAGGGTGAGGCTTGCAAGCCTAAGAACACCATCCCAACCGTGAAGCACGGGGGTGGCAACATCATGTTGTGGGGGTGCTTTGCTGCAGGAGGGACTGGTGCACTTCATAAAATAGATGGCATCATGAGGAAGGAAAGTTATGTGGATATATTGAAGCAAAATCTCAAGACATCAGCCAGGAAGTTAACGCTTGGTCGCAAATGGCTCTTCCAAATGGACAATGACCCAAAGCATACTTCCAAAGTTGTGGCAAAATGGCTTAAGGACAGCAAAGTCAAGGTATTGGAGTGGCCATCACAAAGTCCTGACCTCAATCCAATCGAAAATTTGTGGGCAGAACTGAAAAAGCATGTGCAAGCAAGGAGGCCTACAAACCTGACTCAGTTACACCAGTTCTGTCAGGAAGAATGGGCCAAAATTCCAGCAACGTATTGTGAGAAGTTTGTGGAAGGCTACCCGAAACGTTTGACCCAAGTTAAAAAATTTAAAGGCAATGCTACCAAATACTAACAGAGTGTATGTAAACGTCTGACCCACTGGGAATGTGATGAAAGAAATAAAAGCTGAAATAAATCATTCTCTCTACTATTATTCTGACATTTGACATTCTTAAAATAAAGTTGTGATCCTACTTGACCTAAGACAGGGAATGTTTACTAGGATTAAATGTCAGGAATTGTGAAAAACTGAGTTTAAATGGATTTGGCTAAGGTGTAAACTTTCGACTTCAACTGTACATGCATTTAATAAGATGCGGATGTAATAAGTCCAAGACATTAATTTTGCCAACAGTTAGTGTCATGGAGACAACTTGCGTCAACAAATTTATTGCCTTTTAACAGAAAGTTAAGAATTTTTGTAAATCATACATGAAAATTTGAACATCAAAATATATTAGGCTAGATCATTCTCAGCAAGGTACGGAAGTGAAAATTAACGTTCTAATGTTTATAATATGAAATACTCAAACCCATGGGGGAAACCTGCAAATACTGCTAAGGATGAAGCTTATGGAGTCTTGTCCTAAATTTGAGACATCAAGCGGCAGCAGAGACGCAGAGATCAGCACAGCAGTACCTGCTCCAGGGTGAGCTGTTTCGAGATGGTGTCGTTCTCCAGCTTCTTAATCTTCTTCATTAGTTTGTTCACCTGGAACTCCTGCTCCTGCTCCAAGTGCTGCTCCAGTTCCGCCTTTTCATGTTGTAACTTGGAGGGAGAGAGAGGGAGGGAGGGAGAGAGAGAGAGAGCACACAGTGATAAAGACGTGCACTGCTGCGGTTCGTCTTATTTTTGCACCGTGACCATGAATAGGGCCTCTGCATTTAGGGTCGCGTTAGCAGACGGTCTGAAGTAAGGAACAGCACAAATGATTTTAGGTCTGTGTGCTGTGTGCACGGTACCTTACTTTAGGTAAATGCAAACAACTGGACCGGATTTTGAACTATTTGGAATTAAGGCCATTTTGAATTATGAGGAAAAGTGGGAGAGCTCGACTCGGTTGAGAGTGTCCGTGAACAGGGCATTCCCTTATGTGGAGCGTAACAAAAGTTAGCGCTCGGAGCTCGGACCAAGCAGACGTTTCCCATCAATGTTCGGTACAAGGTCCCTTCAGGCAGGACTTGCAAGGGAAAACGGGAAAAACACAGCAGTGCGGTTTCCAGCGTGAGGCTGAATCAGTTGTCGACCTAACAGACAGGGGCGCCATATGAAGGTTAGGACGATTCTAAGGGCCCCTGACAGTCCTAAAAAATTATTAGAACATTAGGTAAATTTTTTTCAATATTAAATTATTAACCTATCATCATTAATAGAATATTTTATTTACAATGTACTAATAAAACTAACGGTTTATTTTTCTTTTCTTGTTTTTGGCAAAAAGTAAACATCCAGAGAGCCTCTGTACCCACCGCCCCCCGGCAGGAAATGGTTTAGTCCTGCCGTCTCAAACCTGTGGCGGGAGGGCACCGTTTTAGTAGTCGGTGAATTTCGAGTTAATACCGCAGTTCTGTGGTTAGTACAAAGTGCCATCTTGTATCTTCCTAAAGCAAAAGTAGGGTTCCACAAATGTGAAGTGAGTAAAGAGTGGGCGACAGTACATCACCCAACGTTTCACAAAGGAAATCCGTAAGTGGTGCAAATTAACACGTTATCTCCATAGTGAAATATGCGTGCTAGCCTACATCATATCTTCACAACTTTCCATTTTGCTCTTTTAGCCGAAATTTATTAAACGCCAGCTAGCGCTTAGCAAGCCATTCATAGGACTATTAAATCAGTTGTCCCTGGTGCCAGGCCCAACAGATTTAACTTCAAGCTCAGAACCCCAGTAACTCCACACCTCACCCAATGAACCAGTTCTAGTCTCAACTGAAGGAGGTGAGCAACATTATCTTGAATGACAAAGCAGTTAACTTTAATGCGTCTTCCACCTATTTTTCATTTATTTAGTGGTTTGACTGAACTCAAGATCTTTCATTTTGTCTGCTACAGGCTACATCCTTAAACAAATCACTATTTTGAGGTTTTCGGTCATCCAACTACACAATGATTATTTCTTAAGTTCTGAATTCAAGATTTGTCTCCTCATCGGACCAGAAGTGAGGGTTCCGTGCTTGCTGCAACATTTATTTATTTATTTATACCGTATATTAGCTGGCTACCCGAAACACATTCCAAATCTGTAGGCTAGCTACATGCACAGACTGTGTCGCTGTAAACCGAATAATGTGTTGATAAGCCTATATGCTTTTCATTTTTAGGTTATTATGCATGTGCAACCTATTTATTTATTTTTCTTTTTGCATATTTTTGAGGATTTTCCGGCGGGTTTTGCTTTTCGGAATAAGGTGTTTACAAGATGTAATGATGTGCATGCAATGTTTCCCATACCATTAAGGCTATTTTATATTTTATATAATTATAGCCAAGCCTAGAGTTGTTCATAATCAGACAATCAAAAAGATTTACAAAAGAATGGAAAAGAAAAAAAAATTAAATGTAGTGATATAACATGCAACGAAAAGACCATGTGGGAGGTGAGTGGTTTAACCCTAACCTCAGAATAAATTTTCTTTCATTCTGATTCATTGTTTTCTATCTATTTTCAGTATAAAAAAGCAGAAGCAGAGTTTAACTAATGGGCAAATTTTATTCATGTTCAACCTTTGGAGATTGAGCTGAGTAAGCTTTAGGTCATTGGTATGAAATGAGAGTATACACATATGCATAGGCCTACTGTAGTTTATTGTCAGGTACAGCCTACATAATACATTAGCAATGGCCAGATTTGTGGTGTGCCGCTATTGTTTACTGTTATGGGAAACACTGTTATATTATCTCTCAAAAGTCACAGAAATGCATGAAATGAGCTCTTGTAAATTCTAAATCTACTGGGGGTGTACCAGACCCCCTATTTGATTGAGTGTAATTGACAGCCAAAGTGATAGCCATTGTAATGCTACTGTCGAAAAAGACAGGTAATGTTAAGGTGACTGCCAGTGCTAAATGATAGTCCATGCAATGCCATTGTAACTTCAGTGTTAAAATGCCAGTTAATAAAATGTTAGTATTTAAAACCAATGGTTGAATTATTAGCTTCTGGAGGTGTGGTTACAGTAATTGTGACAGGGGTGGCGGGGTCCATTGCGAGATCTTTTCACGGGGCCCAAAATCCCCGGCGGCATCCCTGCTAACAGAGCCGGGACTTGCGCTAATGCGCACGGCGTCTCACGCGTGAGCGGCGCGGGCGCGCTGGCGACTACCCATCAGCCCTTTGGCTCGCTCGAGCGCAATCTTTAGTGTAAACACAACGCAGATGCGGTCCCCCGCGTCCCCTGCGCTTCGAGGACGCTGGTTGGACGGCACCTCCGTAAGCACCGGTACCCCCGTTACAGATGCGTTACCCCCGGAGCAGAGCTCACCGCTACGGCGGAGCAGGGACTGCATTATTCACACTGGCAACACAGCCTCCGCCGTCTGTCAGACCAGCACGGCACTGCCTGCGCACGCATTAGTGCATCAGTCGCTCTTCCTGCGCCAGAACGCGGGGAGAACCGAGGCAGGCCGCAGGGACTTTGTGCACAATTAAATTCCTGACTCACGGCAGCGCCGATGTTCCAGGCACATCAGGCGTTATGCGCGTACACTCGTAGTCTTTTCACAGGGCTTCTCCATCATCGCTACAAAAGCCTTCTTTTAATAATACGCCACAAATGACAATCCTGTTTATGTGTGCGTGTTCAGTACAACACCCCTATAATTTGTGTATACGCATATACACAGACACACAAGCTTTCTTGTCCTGCGCCATGTATATGAACTGCTGCGGTAATGTCGCTTCAGATAAGACTTGATAGGCTAGCCACAGAGAGTTGAGGCCCGCGTCAACATTTCCTGTCTGTATCACAAAAGTAGTAAACAAGCCAGGAGGGGGCGAGGGAAAAAAAAGAAAAATAAATGAAAAGAAAAAAGAAAAAGAACAAAAGGGGGAACCGTTCAGGTCCTGCTCCGGTGGCCCTCGGACACTTACTTGCATAAGTTTTCGAGACAGTTCGTTTGTGAGAAACTCCTCTTCTTTTTCATAATTGACTGCAAGGGTTTCCTTCTCTTTCTGCAGAGCCTGGATCTTCTTGAAAAGGGTGTTGCTGATAAATTCCTCCTCTTGTTCTGCCCTGGCTTGCTGTAAATCAAACATAATCAGGAGAATAGCGTCAAATGCCAAAGCGAAATGAAACGCTGTTACCTTGACTCGGGCTCATTAAAATTCCCAACAAGAAAGTACATAAGGCAATGAATCCCAACTTCATTCGCCCGTCTTCCGTATTTCCTTAATAACGGGGAAATGTAATATTCATACGGCACTGCCACCGTAGCCTATCCTTTTTCTAATCGCAAGAACAAAAGGGAAGCGTCATTTTAATAAGCGAACTTGATTACGCGGGGTTTGTCTTTCTGAAATTGCCAGTCATACAGCACTCAACCAAGCAGCAATAATTTTCCTCTGCCATTTCAACGATTATACAAACTGCACTATTGCAAATCTTTGACACACACCCACTTTTACACACATCCCTGCCTAAACAGTAAATACCACTGGCCAAAGCAGAAAACATGAATGTGGGAAAGAAAAACGGACAAAAAGATATTGGCACTCCTACATTCCCTATAGAAAACAAAGGTGCCGTCACCCAGCGCGCATCAGGCATAAGCAGACATTTACTCTCCCACCTGTACAGCAGAGCAAATATCTCCCTTCCCCAGAGAGGTGTAAAATCACTCTCATTATGAGTGACTGGTAATGCTCGGTTTACTAGTCTGAAGGCGTTTTAAGAAGAGTGGCCTGATTCGACTTTGAGAAAAGTCAAAAAGCAAAAATGCAAAAGGAACAACGCAGTGGGTGTGGGTGATGTGACGATTTTATACCGTCACCAGTACAATTTCAGCCATGACAGGCCTTTTCATGTAAATCATCGAGATCCTTCAAACTTTTCTGAAAAGCTGGTATGACCATTAACCAACTAACATGGTAACCTGTGTTGCTTCGTTTGAAAAGCCTTGGTTGGTTTTAATGATATTTCAACCAACCCTGGTGGATTTAATTGCTATATTGAAGTACAACTGCAGTAAATATGCATGTTTCCCCATATTTATTTTTGTTTCTTACGGTCGCTCGTCACTCGGGTATGTCACGGCATGGGTTTGAGACAACATGATAACCATGCTGAAAAACTGGTAACAGGTAACCGGAGTATCAATGAGTAACATGCACGCACTGCTATAAATTAATAACATTAATGAATATCTTCATTGTATATACCTTCACCTTTGAAATCACATGCCCCATTGTTTCCAGAGTAAGAAAAAATACGTTACCGTTAGTTAATCAAGCCAAGGACTTCAATATATTTTGAAAAACTGACAATAGGTTATGAGTTTTATAACAATCATTAAAATCCTTTATTAATAATTTTACCATGAATAGTTTGATTATTAACCATATTAATAGACATTAAGTATTGCATTATGTATTGCCGAAACGTCTGGGGGGGGGGGGGGGGGGGGGGGGGGGGGCTGATATGATTATTTTGACCATGTTACCAGGCAAGGAAGACTGTAATTACACGGAGTGCGGCAACAAAAGGAAAACCTTGACAACACAAAACACAAGAGAAGAACACAGAGGTCTACGCAGAGCTGTAGCGGAGGGTGAAAAGAACAACAGCGAGTCGATGTGCTGCGGAAGAGCATTCCAGAGTTTAGGAGAAGCCGCACAGAAACTCTATCGAATGTGCGTTCTGTGAATGAGGGCAATGGGACCACCAGCGTTCTCAGAACAGAGGCGACACACGGAGACGTACACTGGGAGCAGGCCACTGACGTATAATTACATTACATTACAGGCATTTAGCAGACACTCTTAATCCAGGGTGACTTGCACATCATTTTTTATTTTTATTTTTTTTTACATAGTATTCATTTATATAGCTGGATATTTACTGAAGCAATTCAGGTTAAGTATTTTGCTCAAGGGTACAACGGCAGTGTCCTACCTGGGAATCGAACCAGCGTGTGCAGTTCTCCAGCCATTATACTACACTGCCGCCCCATAATGAATCCAGACAATTTCAAGGCTTAAAAGTCAGTATCACAATTTTAAAGTGGATGTGTAACTCTTGCAGGGAGCCAGTGCAGTCTGTGCAGGGTGATGCCATGTTGCAGGTAGGACACTGCCGTTGTACCCTTGAGCAAGGTACTTAACCTGAAAGTGGATGTGTAACTCTTACAGGGAGCCAGTGTAGTCTGCGCAGGGTGATGCCATGTTGAGTGAGAGCCCTGGTAGTAGTATTTTGAACATAGTGTAATTTTCAGATGTGTTCGTTAGACAGAGGGGAGCACATGGGGAGTACACTGTATGCCTGAGTGTAAATGTGCATATACGTACAAACAGGATGCATTTTGTTGGCAGTTGAGTCCATCCATTTGCAGTTTCATAAAATTTGAAAGCAACGGACACAACCGCAATAGCCTGTACAAATTCTTGCAAATTTCCTGCACAAAAACCACACACTGAAATAGTAACCGAGGATAACACTCCTGGCAGATGGGGAAGTTAGTTGCAGATTGCGCAACTGGAGATTCACAAAATAATACAATGGGATTTCAAAAATCAGTGCAGATGGAAGTGTGACCCTCTTTCTCTTAAAAATGACAGTCGTACACATCACTCCCTTACTTGCACCATTTCATTCAAAGAAATCAGAGGTTTATGAATCCCACAGTTACTGAACAGAGTGACATGGAGGCTAACAGCATTGGCTGATAACCAGGTGTGGAGTATCTGAAAGACGGCATTATTTGCATCCCAACCTAGTCCAGTGCATTCCTGGCATAAGGACTAAAATACAAGGTAACTGCACAAAAGAGCAAACATTCTCCCTGGCAGAGTACTGCTCCAGTCTGCGTGGGCTGGGGTTCCATAAAATTCAGGTTTAATTATTCAGTCAATCAATCAATAAACAAACCAATCAAAGTGTAATTGAAAATGCGACATTAATGTGTAAAGCACTAGATCCAAAATGCAGGCATATTCATCATAAATTAAGTGTAATTAATTCAATATATTGAAAAATTGCAGGCAAATTTTATCTCAGAAGGTACAATCAGAGGTGGAGAGGTTTCATTCTGCCAGAAATGAACAATGGTCTCCATAGGACAATGGTCTGTAATACCAACAACGCCCTGTCACTATTTTAAGCAACTGAAAATATTGACAGTGGGGCATAAATCAATCTTCCATACACGTGTGCAACTTACACAATAATGCAGAACAAAGCACAACACATTTAATTTGTAGCTCACAAAGATGACTGCATGGGAACACGGATCAATAGAACACCATATCTTCTGTGGGTAGGAACTAATTCAATCTGAATAATGAGATAATTGTAGAAAAATAATCAACATATAGACATATACAATGGTTTACAATCGCTTTGAAAACTGACTACGATACTACAGGAAACTAAGGAAATGCGCACACACACACAACTCCATTTCATACAAGTTAAATGTATGCTGCCATGTGTGTGTGGATCGTGTGTGTTAGTGGGTACTGCAGTGCACTGTTGCAGAAAATGCAAGACATGAAAAAATACTGAGGTTTCATCCAGCTGTCAGACCTGCTTTAAGAAAGCACTGTGAATCTTCAGCCCCTATCGGGGTTTGATTTATAACTTAAACAGAATGTCCAAACAGCTGAGTATTTCAGATCCCCCTAACCACCCTTCTAGCAAGTTAACTATTGATGGATAGCTATTAGCTAATTATCAAATTAGCATGTAACCGAATATTCTCGTCTCAAGGCTTAGCTTCGCTAGTATACTACGTGCCCTTCATTGTAGCTTAACTGCACGATGAGACGTTGTCTGTTCGCGCAGTGTCCACACTAGACCATACAGAAACAGGCCCCATCTGAACAGTCTTGCTTCCTACCTGAAGACTGCCAAAACCAACATCGAATGGCCGGACCTTACGAACAGTATAACAGCTAGTTTTTAATTAATTACAATAAGTCGTTGGAATCGTCAGATCTTATTCTAGCTAAACCTTCACAAAATTAACACGCCTTGTTTTGAGTTAGTTGAATGAGCGCTAACTGTTAGCAAGCATGCAGCACCTGCAAACCAGTCAGTGTCCATGTCACTGAATTTACCATCTGTGCGAGCGTCATTTCTTTTAGCACAGTCATATACTGCTGGCCAGCAACCAAGGTTTTCCTATATCAGGACTTCGTGTTCGTGAAAAACAATTAGCCAACTGTGGCTAAATACTCAGCGTTTCGTTAAACTACAAGTTTCTAATGTCACGTGAAATGTGCAGGTATTCGCTTAACGGGCCGAGCAATTCCGCTCATCAAAGCTACCTGGACGCTACAAGGCCTAGTTAGCATGCCATTTATCTAATTAGCAAGCGCTAGCTCGTCCGTGTTCCTGGTCAACTAGCAGCTAGGCATAAACTTGGCTAGCATTAGCTAGCTAACTTAACCAACTGCGTGCATAACTGCTCACTAACAAGCGAATTGCATTTATTTCTCGCGCTGCCAATTAGCTAACGTTAGGTGGCTAGATTAACGATTTTCAGGCTAACAAAGGCATCGGTCAATGTGCATGTGATACTCGATATGATATTGTAATTGGGAACTCCCTACTACTTAGCTGAGGGGAGGATCGTGTTCTGACTTCTGTACATTGATGGGCCGTTCTGGCTTCTATGCTAGGCTAGGTAGCGAGCTCGCAAGAACACACTCGACTTTTGGATGGAAAATATGTGAGGAAGAACTAGCCAGCTAACTAGCAAGCTAGATTAGCCAATTATGGCAAACAAGAGATCAGTAATAACGTTACCCAATTTAGCTAGCTAATGAAAACAAATGACATGGCGACATCCTTCAGACACACACACAAACGGTTACCACTGTACGCTCTTGTGCATTTATTGTGCATTGGAAAGTTTTTTGAAATCACTGTTATTCACAGTTGATTTATACACACAGCCTGCTATGTAAGCTAAGTTACTCACAATAGTGACGCTAGCTTTACGCAGTTCCCGATTCTCCTCCTGAAGCGCTTTGCACTTCAGTTTGAACGTTTCTAGCTCGATTTTCAGCACTTTGTTCTCTTGTTGCAGGGAAGCTAGTCGGTTGGTCAGCTCCTCAAGCCGAAACGGGGAAATGACTATTCCTGGTTTGCTGGAAGATGAGGACGATGCAGACTGTGTGGTTGCCGTGCTGCTCCCCGCTCCGTCAGTATCGCTCTCGCTTGCGCTGTCCGCCATGATCACCAAGCGATTGTAGCCAGAGCGCAATGATTCATGTTTCGCAGTGATGGAAGAGTGGCACACACACGGAGCGAGCGACCTCTCATGCTAATGCTAACCACCGAAACTACACTGCTGCTGGAGTAGCGACATCACGTGGCGAAGAAGCGATAGTGCCTCTACATTCATTCTCGTGAATTATTAGGAATGCGTCATCGCAAAAAACATATCACACTGCACAGCAGAGGAGGAAATCCAGGGGACATAAAGTAAAAGTCATACCATGTGTTTCTTCCACCATAGACTCAGCCACTTGATTTTACTAATTAGTTCTATCTCCTCGCTGAAAAATTATGTGAATTACCAAATCCAGGTGATTGGAGCAAACTACTGGGGAGGGCTTTTACTTTATGTCCCCTGGATTTCCACCTCTGCTTCACAGCAGCACACAATGATACATTGGTAGGCTACTGGTGTGTGTGTGTATGTATATATATATATATATGTATATATATATATATATATATATATGTATATATATTAGTATTGATAATTAACAACGGATATTTCAGAGATTAGATTCGAGTTAAAAACAAAATAAATTACAGATAATACATTTTCAAGGACTGTGAAAATATAGTCGTATTAGCATTCAAACCTCTTAGATCTAACAAAGAAATGTTAATTCCACATATTCAGTACATGTCAAAACCTGCAGATGAACAAGTATTTCCAATTATGCAGGGAATATTAGATACCAGTTACAGATAGATAGGAAATTTATTCTGAAGACTCTGTAGCCCCTTTTCTCTTTAATGGCATAAACTTGGGCCATTATATTTTTCTACTTTATTTCAAACCTTCTAATTCTGCGAGACTACCCAGGCTGTGTTATTTTATGTTATCATTTTCCCAAGTTATAGTTTGCCATTCCATAATGGCATGATAAAAAGTGCAATTGTACAACTGAGAGCACCATAAGTATAATTGGTCATGTAATATGTATAGTAGCCTAACATTGAAAAATGTGTCATGTATTATCAAATAACTGTGCATTATGAGGCTCAAATTTGTCTTTCAGAAATGCCTTTTCTTTTTTCATAAAAATAAGGATCGTTTAATCTTGTGTGGGTGTTTTATCTGTGCATTTTAAAATTAAGGAAAAGTAAGAGAATGAATCTTATTACTTTAAGGAAAAATTGTATATTGTTCCATAAGTGTATAGTATTGACTGGAGCTCGTACTATAGTTAAGTATGGTACTGTAGTACTGAGCAGTGCTGTTCACATGTGAAATCGTGCATAAACAAGGTATTGTGTTTCTTTGATTGTATGCCTGAAACACTGTGAACCTATACATTCACGCTATTGTAGTAAGTGGTTTCTCCTGATGTGGCAAGATTCCACTCCTGCTTCTGTGTTATTCGGCAATGACGGTAAATGCTTACGGGAGTTGACTGTCTCCGGAACATTCCTCTGTGCTTCCTAAGACTTGCACGGTATTTGTCCACGGCATCCAGAGACACAAAGGTGACAACTTTTCGGAGTAAGCATCTGTGCTATGCATGCTATGCACTGATTAGTGAATGAAATATGTAAAAAGAGAGGAAATTAGAATAAATAAATAAATAAATGCATATTCCAAAAAGAAAAATTGAATACTGGTGAAGCTAGTTACCCAGTAGTCAGTTGTTTCTTTGAGAGTTAAGAGCAGGCTAGGAATTGGCTACCGTTCGGAATTTAGCACTGATACATTTAATTGCTCTGAATCTGATAACAGAAAACCAAGAGAGAATTCTGTGAAAAATTCTCTTCAAAAACTGCTCCTAAGCGGTTAGGATGGGTCAAAAGCCCAGGACAAATTACCCCACGGGGTCAATAAAGTATAACTTAACTTAACAATATGTCTCCAAAATATTCCTTTAGTACTGGATCTCTGCCTGAATGCAACATTAGATACCCATAATTGTTATTTTTTTGTTGATATAAGGACCTGAAAGTGCATGGAGGCAGAAAATGACATTGACCTTTCTTTTATATTGCACTGATGGGAGTCTCAAGAAAGCGTGTCTTTCATTGCAGTTGATCTGCCGTCTTTGTGTCAGTAATTTTTATAAAACGCCTCCCATAATAGCTGTGCTCTATTAGCAACCTTCTCAAATGTTGTAAAAACAAACTTTATACATTCATAAATGTACTTTATTTGGGACTTTATTTAGGAATGGTGATGTGTAATACATTTGTCCAACTAATACAATGTGGTTATGCTATTGGGGGAGCATATCATGAATACAGAAATGGGAATTATGAATACATTGAACACTGCAGCTGAAGTTAAACAGCACAAAGTCCTACACCGTGCTATTTAATCACACAAGTCTCAAAGGAAAATGGAGCAAAGGATTTTTTAAGTAATATTTTGCATGGAAATTAAAATAAGTGCCATATTTCTGTGGTAAAACATGAAACGTTAAATTCAGAATCAGTTACCTCCCGTACAGGTACCAATTCATGTTCATTGTAATAGTTTAACTTTTCACATGCCAAAGGTATTGCGACATTATGATGCTAAAATAATTGTAAACCAAACCCAGAGAGTGAAATAGTTGTTGTTTGCTTGTTTGAAAAAGGTGGATATATTTGTATAACAAATACCTTAATTAACCCAACAACCAACGCAAATTGTTTTGTTCAAATGGCCTTGCTCAGTAATACTTACACATTGCAAATTGGCTTGTTGGTTTGAATAATAGGGTGCAAAACAGTCGACAATTATAATTACTGAGTAAATGAATTAACTAATGTCATCAGCTAGCTTCACAGCAAGGTCAGCGTGTTGTGTAGGTGGACTAGTCCTGATAGAAAAGAGGTATTTATTTAAAATTAATTTAGCAAATAAATATCCACTGAATCACGGAGAAACCAGCTGGCTATGCAAACAGTGCAATACATTTAACATACAGATTCTCAAGCCTAAAAACAACACACAATTTCAGAGTTTAAACACAATTTATTTATGCTTAAATAATCAACTAGATCATCCAGTGTTTGTTGGTTTTTCATACATGTTATTTGATCTACTATCCATGAATGCTTTAGGTGTTTTCATATGAATAGATTCAATGGAAGGAAATATTTCACCAAAACCCAAATAAAAATGCCCTTTTAAACCACAGCAGCCTTAAAACCTATTAATACACTGCTAGAATGATTACAAACGACCGGCTTACGGAAAGACTTCTACATCTTATAGCCAATACACATGATACAGTTATAATTTTACAGCGTGCCAGTCTACAAGGTACATTCTGATCATTTCTCTCCAAGAATTCAAGCCTATGTCTGCAGAGGCTATCCTTTATCAGCAAGCAGTAAACCTTCAAGAAGCATTAAAATGAAATATCCCCTCTTATGCATGGTGAATGTTTTAAAGATATTGTCTTTAGAAAACCAGCAATAGTGACAAATGTTAGGGTAATGTGTGTACACAGATAAAATATTTTTTCTTTCATGTTATTCTTAATACAGTGTTTGCAAACTTAGAAAAAATTGTAATTAAAATAAGGTGAATCACATGCATCAAAATATTAGTACTCTGAGGAATTATTTTCACAGAACTACAGATATTCCCATTTTGAGAATCACAGAGAATCGCAGCAGGTTTTAAAGAAATGTCCTCTGTTAAAATCAAGCTAGCTCCGTTTTTCCATTTACAAACATTATACCTGCAAGTAATTGTACAAGAACGTGAAGTTACACCCAACCTTTCCGATAAACGCGGAACAAATCTTGGCATTTTGCTCCAACGAGCTTCTACAGTCCTTTTCAGCCAGTGCCTTCACAATCCGTGAGCTACTTCTTTTAGAATTTATACAGTGAAATTTATATACAGCAAGATCACCAATAATTTTGTTAAAAAGAAGCGAAATAGCATTTTTCACCCCGACAGTATGGGTCCAAGAAAAATATAAGGCGAGTGTAGAAGGTGATTTAAAAGTGTATTCCTCCGGTTTCACCAATCCAATTTGTCTATGTGCCATCTTTGGTCACAGAAATGTTTGCTCAGGTGCTGCTGCTGTTGCTGCTGTCTCCGGCGTTCTATTGGTTCTTCGAAGCGGAACACCGTGCGTCGGTTCCCATGACACCATGGCACAACGTGTCATTTGATTATGAAGCCCCAGTTCATTGACAGAAAAGTGAGTTTTCATGCTCATGCTAAATCAAAAAAAAAGAAAAAAAGAGAGAGAGAGAAATGTCTTCTTTGCTGAAAACCATGCGATAATGCGGATGCTGCAGACACACGTTCTTTTGGCCGATTGATTTCCTGTGCTCGGGGTTCCAGTAATCTCCCCGCAGGAAAATTATTATAATAAAACATTTCCAAAAACCTAGAAGGAAGCAAACATAAAGACAAGGTATCAGAATGTGATAGTGAGCTATTACTGTCCAATCTTAAAAACACCCTCAAATTCCTATGATTGGCTGGCTGTGTTTCCCTCTTCAGAAGGGGAGAGAATCAGGAATTTTGCTATTGTTGAATTGTGGTTAATAGTTGTCAGCTGTTTTATACATTGCCTCATAAATTAAAAAAATGGGTAATTACATGTACACACTCGCTACACAATTAGAAAGTGTATGTAAAAAACGCTGTAGATTTAACAGAAATGAGTTTACAAACAACGTCACGAGACTCGCAGTTTAAGCCATTGCATCGGCACAAAAAAAAAAGCAACGTTGTCCCATTTGTTGGGGGGACTTCCAGCTGTTTGGCCCTGCTAGCATTGTTAAACTAGCTTTAGAAAGCCCAGACACCAGCTCATCTCTGTGCCATGCCGCTAACCTTTTCAATGAATCATTTAATGGTCTTTGACATTTCCAAAGGGGCTTAATAAGCCAGCCAATCAGACAGTGAGTTTGCAGCAATGCAAATTCCCCCACAATGGTTCCGACCGAGCGGGTCGGCGGGGGGGGGATTAGCGGGACAAAGAGGAAGAGTATCTCATCTTCTTTCGGTATGTACTGTTTAGCAGAGTCCGCATGTTACTGAGAGAGGCGCATTTCTATGGCTTTGAAAAAGAGTGTGCTTCTTTTGTTCCTCTAGTTGACGAAGAGAAACTGCGCCTGGCACCTCTGCCTGGATTTCATTGTGTTTTTTGTTTGTTCAGCCCCCCCTCCCTGACCCCTCCGTACCCAAAATGTGCAGAAGCGAGTGTGTACACCACTCACCGGTTAGAGCAGAGCGGCCATTATGACTGAACCTTTTTCTCCCTCCCTTCCGTCTTTTTCGTCTTGCCGCCTTCCCCGTGCTGTAATGCAGAATACAACGCATTAACAACAATGCACTGGCTCCATCCAGGAAGCATGCTGAAGCAGCAGCCAATCAGGGAGCAAAGATGTCCAAGTCCAAAAAAAAAAAGCACTGGTGGGGAAGAAGACGTTAGGAAAGATAGTTTTAGTTGTCTATTCACCTTTAAAACCGACATTGCTCATTACATGTAAGCACAAATACATGTTAGCAACACACTCCTGTTAAACCACACAAGAGGCAGAGGTAGTTTAGACACCAAAGGCCTGGAAAAGGAGGGCTTCATGGCAACTGCCTCAGACCTATCTATAATACTGTAATGCTTCAGTACTAAATCACCCCAGAGATGAAATATATGTTGCATATGCCCGTGGAATGAATCCTGAATGGACGCAATAGCGCAATAAGAAGCGTCTACGAATGAGACATGAGCACTCTGGAATGAATCGCGCTCATGTAGTATCCAATCAATGCAAAGCCGAGCGGTTGTACTGAGCTTCCAAAGCAGACGCATATGCAACCTATATTTTCTTGCAAACACACGGACATCTCTGTCACAGCACACTCGGATTCTGAGAAACTCAAACTCAAAGGCCCAGATCCTGACTGGCTGTGGCCTGTAGGGTCCTTAAGACCATCGTGTTGCCCCAGTGGGAACACGGCCACAGCAGTGCATTCACGGCAACACAGTCAGCGCAGGAGGTTTCCGTCCGTGTGCCAACCTCTGCTTTTGCCCTGGGGCTTCCTAAGCCCTTGGAGTGGTCCTCCTCCTCCTCAAACATATCCCTTTTTATGGAGTCCCCTTCTTTTTTCGCCCTCTCCCGGGCTCTGTCCTCCGCGGTAACCACGCGGCGGATTACTTTCCTGATGACCTGCGAGAGGGGACAGTCACGTCACGTGGTGTCGCTTCCACACGGCAAGGGAAAGAGAAAACGGGTAGAGAATGACCAGGCGACAGGGGCGAAAACGTTACTTTTCTGGTGATGATGTTACCGTCCTCGTCCGTGAACCTCTCCTCTGTGACTGATTCCCCGGGAATGTTTTTGGCCTGCTCTCCCTAGAGGGTGCAGGATAGGACAATCACCTCTGCTTACCTGCCCGGGATGATAAACTCACCCCCACACAACCTTGAGACATCACCCAAACACACACGTTTAGGATCACCACTGTTCTGTTAAGGAAGAGAGGCCGCAACTTTTAAGCCTTATTTCAGAGCTAGCGTAGATGAATCGAAGGTCGTCCAAGAAGCTCATGTGAAGCGTTTGAAATTCGAGGGTCAGAGAGGCCAGGAGTGGTTTTTACAGAATGTGGTGATCATAAATCTGTTATTATCTGAAATATTCTCAGGATGCAAAACCAGGGTGTGCAAAAACAGAATATATGTATATAATGATATTAGTGGTCAGAACTGGAGGAAAGTAAAAAATTGAGACAGCGGTCATAAGACCGCAGTATATCACATAGCGCATATATAATATCAAGTTATTATAACACGTCATAACAGGTTATGAACCGAAAAACAGTGCAAGAAGAATTTAACCTCAATAAATGATGGAACATCATAGACTGCATTTAAATGGACTCACTATCATACCTTGGGCTGTAGTACACTCTGTTTTTGCACACCTTCCAGAAGGAAAAATTCACACAAGCATACAGTATCTGAACAGCCGTCATTGTGTTCTGCATATTGTTCCAGATTTAGCATTTTGGCAGTGGAAAAGGGCCTTGAGAGATACTCCCGACACGTCTGGAAGTACGAGGAGAGAAAGGCAAGCAAGCACGGAGCACGTCTGCAGCCAGTGAGAGGAGAGCTGAGAAAGCAGGGAGACACTGCAAGGCCGGGCGGGGCCGTCTGTCCGTTTGGCACGGCTCTGGCGGCGCAGTGCGAGAGGGCGACCCGCCCGTGTCTTCGCTCACACAGCCCACACAAAAACCGACCGCACGGCTGACCACACCAAAAACTGCGTGCAGGCCACACCCCCAACTCACTGCTGCCGGGTACCTTAAGAATCACCCGGCGTCGAATAACCCTGGTCGTAATGGTCCGTTCCTCGTCCGAGCTGGACTCATTACCTCTACCCTCCTGATGGACGTATTTCAGCAGATTTTTATCACCACAGAGATTAGGCAGATTTTACATGGGAGGATGAGTGTGCGGGTGCAACCATCGACGAAACTAGTGACCTGGCAGGGCGTCGGTCTGTGCCACATACAACCACAGCTGCACAATACTACAATAAGCATCAAGGATGTATAAAAGGAATGATACTCGTTATTATCCCTGAAAGAGAACACTACTCTGTAACAGGAGCATTCACACAAGTGGCCATGAATACAAATGGTTTTTTGTTGTTGTTGTTTTATCTTGTGTAGAATGTAAAAACACCCTGATTGTGTCAATGTGTGGTGACAGTAAAGTACTAAATGGGTAATACATTAAGTACAGGCACACAAGCTTGCTCCGGTTTACTGCACCTGTTGTCAAGAAGCATGGTAAAAAGGCAATCCCCCAGTGGAACTGGAACAAACCCCCAAATTTTACCTGGACTTTGTGCTCAGATGCAGGGCTATCATCATCCCTGCTGCTTGGTCCCGCCCTGCTGTCACCCGGGGCATCGTCCTGGGACCCCTCAGCGTGCGCCGTCTCTTTCGGCATCTTCTGGCCCTCGTTGGCCGAATCCTGTGCAGCAGGAAGTGACCCGGCTTGAGCATACTCGCCGTTTTGCTTTGCCTGTCCCGCTTGTCCCTTGGACGCTGAGGTAATGGAGTCGTTGGTGTTCTCCGGGCTAGAGTACAACATCAACCATAACAACTGTTAGTACACATACTGTCGGGTCCTCGCTTTGTGACAGAAGAGAGAGAAGCAATTTGGGACCAATTTGTACCTGTTTTCCTGCCGATCGATCAGGTCAGAGCTCAGACTGCGGCCCGGGGTTGGCGGCTCCACGTTGACGCTGGAGGTTTCGCTGTGCCAACCTGGAATTGAAGACATGTCTTTTTCTGCCTGCTCTACTTGACAGAGAATAGCCTGTACCCTCTCCTCTGTCATCTCCTCCCCCTCTGAGCCTTCCTCCAGTTTAATGTCTTCCAAAAGGGACTGCAGCCTCTTGTGCGTCATTTCCTCCTCTTCCTCGTCAGAACCAGACTCGCTGCCCTCCCTGACCGCAAAGATGGCGGCCTGTGAGGCGAGGTCCGCAGCCCCCAGCCGGGCGTCTCCCGTCGGCCTCTGGTCTTCCGGCTGAGACTGGTCTTCCGGCTGAGACCGGTCTTCTGGCTGAGACTGGTCTTCTGGCTGAGACCGGTCTTCCGGCTGAGACTGGTTTTCCGGCTGAGACCGGTCTTCCGGCTGGGACCGGTCTTCCGGCTGAGACCGGTCTTCCGGCTGACACCGGTCTTCCGGCTGGGACTGTTGCAAAGGCGCCTCTTGCCCGTCGCGCTGCTTTGCGGAGCCTGAATCGTCTTCCTCTCCATCCCTATGTCTTTGACTGTCCAGGGAGGTGTCCTCGGCTACGACCGTGGGCGGCTCCGCTTCGGCAGCAGGGCCGTAAGTTGGCTGGGACAAGGACAGATCGCTGGGTCTACAGGGGTTTCTATTGGGAGAGCATACGCTAGACTCCTCGCTAAAGAAATCATCTTTCCGAAGTGGGGTGGGGGGCTGATAGCTCAACTCTGTGGGAGTCTGCAGTTCCAGCTCGATGTCGTGGTAACCTGAGTAAGATGACACAGTTGGACTGACATGAAGTAACACATCACAGGAGCCACAGACCATATGCATGGAACAAATGAGGTGGAAAATGTCACAAATGTTTTCTTTTTCTCACATGCACAACATTTCAGAGGGAACAGGGACCTCAGACTTGCAACAAAATGCAAAATGCAAAGGACTTTACTATTTACGTCTGCCTTTAGCTCATTATAGTGCAGACCTTTTCAAAAATAGTCAATGTGCATATTGGATTGACATTAGTCATGCTAAGAGATGTTAGCTCTTAGATTAAAGCCTTTCCAAAAGGGTATATATGCAGTTATATGCAGTGTATGCTGTGCATGACTTATGAGAAATTGAATTTTACTTTAATGAATGGAATGTGTTAAAATGAGAAATGTGATGGAAAGATTTTGGTGGTTCGGCCATATAGATGTGCGTTTGAGGACTTGGAAAGATGAACACAAGGGAACTCAAAGGGCCTGATTTACTAATACCTTTAGCACATGCAAAACCAATAACATGACCAATGATTGGTCATGTTATCTGTTTTGCACCAATCAGCGGTTGCGTTATTAGTTTTGCGTGTGCTAAAAGGTTTCGCCCATGCTAAATGCTTAGTAAATCACGCCCTAAATGTAGATTTCGGGGACGGAGGGATCGAGATGTAAACCCTGTGGGAAGGAGGAGGGGAAAAGGAGGTTGATGCACAGAGGGTCAGAGCACGGGCAGAGGAGAGGGGAGGAGCTGGACGGGAGAGTGTTAGAGGAGGACAGGGGGCGAGGATCGCTGGGGAAGGGAGAGGGGGACAGGGGAGGAGAAGACAGGCCAGGAGCTACAAAGCAAAGCGGAACAAGAGAGACAAAAAAAAAAACCCACGTGCTATTAGAGAGGCATGATTTGTGTGGATGAAGAAAAGATCATGAAGATTAATGATGGCGTGAGACATTAGGGATGCAATGCACAGCCGCAGCACCAGTGCGGATACCGGCTTCTGCACTATGAGAGAAACCGGTCCAAATGCGAGCCAGGGGGCACGGGTAGGGGTCAGCTACAAGGTCTGCCAGCGCGCAGGGAGAGGGTGCAGGTAGTCTGGTTTTGGAGAGGAAGCACTCTACCAGGAAGGTTCAGAGAAATTGGAGATACTCTACAGGTATAAGCAGGTCTACAGCTATCAAAACAAGCAGGCATTCCTTTTTTTAGCCACAGCCATGCCACCAAGAGAGGTGAGTATGATATTAGACATATTACGTCTGGCCCTGTTGCTCAGAGAAAGGAGAGATATGCAAGTTAAAAGCAAAAAGTTGAAAGAGCATGCAATAACAGTGGTTTAGGTATCATAAGTATGTTTTCATGTACCTATATCAATGATTCATATTCAGTGAATCCATATATAAATATTGGGCAAAAAATTAAATTGTATTGCTTTGCACAGCCACAGTGGGGTCCACAGTGGAGTTTCAAAGACAACTGCCCATATTTTTCAGATACTGAATATGCCACAAGGCATGTCATATTAAAAACCGGCCATTAAAAATGGCACATACAGCACATTTAAACATAAACTATTGTTGAACCAAAGATCAACTATTATTGAATCAAGACTTTAATCCACTTGCTCATCATCGATAGCAATGACAGTGATCACACCTGCCCAAGGAGTCTTGAGATCCATTTAAAGGTTCTCACTGTCAGCTTTACACATCGAGATTAGCAGGTGGGTCAGAGTTGATCGAAGTCAGGCATTGAGGAACAGCAACATGCCTTGCTGTTCTCTTTGCAGGGGAAAAGAACGGTTACTGCTGCTACGGCGGCACAGTAATCGTTTGAATTTACACACACCTGGCTGCAGTACATAGAAAAGAATCAGGTGGGGGGAAAAGCCTTCGTCAGACACCGAGGGATGATTTCAGATTGGCCTCGTTACCGCTAAGGTTTGCGTGACAGCTAGTGTTTAGCCGTGAGGGTTCTACGTGTGTACACAGTTCCAAGAGAGAAATAAAAGGACAGATAGAGTTCAGCTAGATGGGGCTAAACTTTACCATCAGCCTGATCCAGGAAAACAGCGTTATCATCTGCAAAACACCTTGTGCCTGAAATGTTACCATAGTCAAATATTGGCCCTTCCAGCAATGTCACAATATCCATCCGATTGATCTTTGTCAGCACTGTGGTTAAGGCATCCGCTAAGAAAGGGGAGAAAAATCAAAGATTTGCTGATATTAAAAAATACTCCAGATATGCCTTAAATTGTTCATTTAACTACGTTCAATTCAATGTCCCAGGAAGCATTGTATTTATATTCTTGATCTAATAAAAGTAAAATAAACAGCAGTGAGCACACAGAGATATATTAAGAGTTTTTCATATTCTTGTCTGAAAGAATTGCAGTGGGAAGACATTTTCCTTTGATCATAATCTAACAATCTTGTAATAGACTGCAATAAAAAAACTGTTTTACTCTAATTACAATATTATTTATATCAGAATATGAAAATGTCAGATCTGATTTCATCAAAATTTAAAAAAAACATTGTTACTTTGATTTTCCATAGCACACAAACATCTAAAGAAGAAATGTATCCATTAGAAAAGAAATGACAAGGGAAAAAAATGCTTTAAGGCTGGGCTGCCCAACCCTGTTCCTGGAGATCTACCGTCCTGTAGGTTTTCATTTCAACCCTAATTTGGCACGCCCGATTCCACTAATCAGCAGCTCAATGAGATCTCTAGCTGTTGAATGAGGAGTGTGCTTTGTTAGGGTTGGGGTGAAAACCTACAGGATGGTAGATCTCCAGGAACAGGGTTGGGCAGCCCTGCTTTAAGGTAATAATTCAGCCTCTCGTAGAGGCACATGACCAAGGAGACGCAGAAGCAACATTATGCCGCCCCCCCCCCCCCCCCTCCCCTCCCAACGGAACCTATTCATTCACACTAAATCACAGGCATACAAATCTCCAAGGACACAAGGCAGTGCAGAAACATCTGCAGGCTAAGACGAGAACTAGGTCAACCCAGATTATCACTTGACAGGTCTTTTTATGTTAGCGATATGTTTATTGTAAAGAGCGGCTTTTCATTCGGTAACATGAAATTTCAGTGTATATAGTCCCTGCTGAAACTGTTTTTGAGTTCCCAATCAACAGCATTAGTCTTTAAATGGGGAAAATAGCTGGCAGAAACATTTTCTTTTCCTAGTGGCTGAGGAAATAACAATACCCAAACCATTTATAGAAAAATGTTAAAAGTCTGAATTAGAGTTTCTGGAGGTTTAGAAACATAATGGTCACATAGAATGCCTCTTCCCTAATTAAAATGTCACATCAATTTCACACATATCGTTTCTCCTCCGGAAAGGATGAAATCTTCATTAGGAATAAAAGAAAGAAATAAAAGGAAACACTTACTTGTGGCGTTTTTACCATCTCTGCTAACCCATTTCTTTAACAGCATGAAACTCTGAGCTGTCAGTGAATTAGGGTTATCCACTCTAATGTGGTTTATTTCATCGACAGAGAAATCCATTTCCCTGGCCAGCTCTGCAACACATTAAAAATGGATAAGCGGCCATTCCAGAGGCACGCGGAGAGTGCTGCAGTGCAGACAAGTCCTCAGACTGCAGATGACACTCCCTCAACAGACAGAACACCCGTGGAACAAGACGGAGGGATAACACTCAGTACAACACTCCTCTAACACTCAATACGAAACATAAAACTAAGCATACTTGCCCTGGATACAAACGGAGAAACCGTTCTCCTCAGAAAGAAATAATACTCAGATTGCGGGACAACTTCGCTGAGGAGCGCACATTCAATGTTAAGAACATCAGCAGAAAAAATTTAATGGCACGCTGCCACTGCAGGAGTAATTCCTGCAGATGTCCTCTAGGTGGGGATGTTTCTTGGTTTTTCTTACCAGTCCAGCTCAGGCCCAGATGATCTGCTACGATAGCCATTCTCAGATCAGTTCTCTCACAGGGACTCTGTGGGCCTGGGTGTGGAAAAGAGCATGTTAGTATCTCATTGTGCCACTTAAAGTGTGGATGACAAAAAGAGACTGCACCCTTCTCTGGCCACAAACACATACTTTCTCCAAATGGCAACAAAAAAAAAATTTGTAATTTGACCCCTGATGCAATACAAACTAAAAATTTGATCTGTTTAGTATAGCAGAGCATGTAACTGCGACTATTAATATTGCACACACCCAAATCACAGAACACACAACACAAATAGCACTAAAAATGTGTATGTGCTCTACAGTGGCAAGAAAAATGATAACAGGAATTTTAGTCACCCTGGAGTTTGTTAATCATTTGTGTTCACGTTTTGTGATATGTATCCTATGCATCTACACAGGCATTTCGACTCACGATATAATAATAAATTTAAAAAAACTAAGTAAAACAAAACAAAAAAAATTCTACAGAATTCTACTGAGCTTTTGTGTTTGAAAGACTAAAGTGGCTCTACTGTGTAAGATGAGAGTACACATGCGGACAACCTTTATGCTGCGCTAATGCTGAATGTCTGTGTGTAAGCTGCACTACCACTAGCCGCACAGACACAGACTCAGTAGCCCTCCACAGGGGACCAGTCAGCTGCCCAGTGCGCCAGGCACTCTAGCATGCTGCAGTAACTGACCTCTTCAGAGGATCTGAATCTTTATAGGACAGTACACAGAAATGACAATGACAGAATGACAGCTACAGTTAAGTCACGTCACAGGCAAATCACAACGGCTCATGCACTAAGATCAACAAAACTTTAAAATTTGTAAAATTTTACAAACTAGGCTTGATCTCCCCGATGGCAGCCACGGGGGGCCCCGCAACCTGACTGCCTTCATTCCCAACCGTCCGCCTACTCCTCCTTCTCTCACTGCCGGCCTGTTCAACCTTTTTTCTTACGGGCGCTGCCTCGGTTTTCATAACTCTAGCAGACCGCGACGTAAAGGATGGTTGAGAAGCTTCTGACAGCGAGGCGTTCCTTGATGTGCTGTCTTCATCGTCTGACAATTCTGACCGCGTCTTTTTCTCTTCGTCAGAGAGGCGAACCGCAGGTTTTGGCGTCTCGCCACTAACGCCTTTAAAGCACTCGTTGGAGTGCTTGCGCACCTCACTTGTGCTCTCCCTGCCCCTCTTACCAGCTGAACTGGAGCTTGCACTCGACCTGTCTTTTACTGGCAATCTGGACGGCACCTGTCTTGTCCTTTTAGGCTCTGTCTTCCCCGACTGGGACTTACCCTGCGCTGGCACTGGGGGTGTGACTTTACCCCTCTTCACTTCTTTAATTGGAATTCTAGATTTAAGTCCAATGCTTGAAGAGTTGTCTACTCTTTTTTTGGACACTGGTTTAACTATTTGCTTGGGCTTCTCCTTTCCGGTTGTGGTAACCGGTAAACGCGGTGCGGGTGCCCGCGCTTTAATCGGCAGCCTTGACTTTGGCTGCCTTGCCTCTGTTTTCCTGGTTCCATCTGTCTTTATTTTTTCACAGGGCATACTGCTCTCCATCACTTTCTCTGAGTTCCTACAGGATGAAGCATCTACCCTTCTGACTTGCTGAAGTGCAGGCTCTGATGACGACTGCAAATTAAACACTACACTGCCACACTGAATGTAGTTAGCTTGGATGTTAGAAGACTCAAGGTTATTGTTGTTATTGCAGTTCTCTGTGGGGAAGCCGCTTCCCTCTGATGGCTTTGGGGAATCTGTGCTTCCGCAAGGCTTACTTCCTGCCTGCACCTCTGGGAATGTGTGGTCTGGAGTTTGACTGTCTGGTGTATCAGTTTTAGAATCTGTCGATTCCATGGAGCCAGCATCTTTTTTTACAGTAATGGAGGCTGTGATTCCCATTTTAATGGGGATACGTAATTTGGGATCAATTTTAGAGGCTATGATCATACATGAGGGTGTCTCCTCAATTTTGTCATCAGGTGACACACCTGTGCAATCACTGCTGATCTGCATCAGGGTGCTTATGGATGTTGTAACATCTGAGGGGGCCTCTAGTGTAATCCCTACTGCTTCCCCCACTGTCTGAGCTTGTGAGATAAGTACATCTGGCTTTTTGACCCCTTCCCCTTTGCCCCCTGACTTCCCTTCTGAGGTATGCTCACCAATCTGAAAAAACTGAAGTCTTTCTTCAACAAAATCCCGCTTGCTCATGTCAATTGCACCACTGCGAGTCATCTCAAACATCTTCCCTTCATGAAAAGGGAAAGGATTGGGCTCGCTACTCGGCGTGCTTTCATCGGTTGGTGTTCTGGCGGGGGTTGTGTCGGGTGTAGTTGCTTGTGACCTGTCGTCTACTGCTAATCCAAAAGGCCTGGGCTCCTCGTCATTTATCCTAGAGTCAAAGACCTCATCATCTCCTCCTTTACTGGACCAAGGGTCAAAGTCCAAACCTTTAGTTGCAACAGTTTTAAACGGGGTATTGAACTCCTCCTCTAATTTGTAACTAAAGTATGTGTCCGATAGTCCTTCTCTGTCAAGATGTCTTCCATCAGTGGTGCAGACTCTTCCTCCATTTTTTCCATCCGTTTCAGATGAGTCGCTTTTTGTTATTGCTTTCGTGCCTTCTTCCAGCACACCCCTTTCCTCTTCCTGGATGACCTCAAGCTTGGTCTGGCTAAATGAGCGATCACATGGCTTTAAAATACTCTCTGTGGCCCACATATCTTTTCTGTTATCAGAGGAGAAGCTTAGCGGTTTAGGGTCCTGCTCAGTTAAGCCATCGTCCTCATCTTGAAGGTCATATCCATCAAGAGAATCGATTTCTGTTGCATCTGTGTCATGAGAAAACTCTGCAGTTGTTGCAATTGAGCAGTCCGTTATTGACTGATCATTCCCATTTTGCTCAAAGTCAAAATCATCTTCTTTTCCATTGCCATTGGGGCTATATTCCTGGTGGTTTCCATTCGTTTCCTGATTTTTGGATTTAGACGCCTTTTCCTCTTCTTCCTCAGACATCTTAAAGGTGTACTTCTTAAAAGGAATGGGTTGAAAAACAGATTCCTCGTCTGTGGAGTCGCTGTCTTCTGCCCCAGGGGGCACAGGAGATGGGGGCTGGACTCTGATGATGGGTTCAGCCAGAAGGTGTTTGTCATGCTCCTCTTGGAGGTTGACCTCCATCATTTCTGTCTCAGCCTCGGAGGAAGGACATGAGCTCTTTCTTTCAGGATCTGATTGTTCTGAGTCCAGAGGAGGGGGTGGGGGAAACTCAATGTAAGCAACTCTTTTATCTTTTGCTCGACTTCCCGCCTCCTGGTTTTCCTTTGTAGACTCTACTATGGAAGGTTTCGGCTTTTCCGATGGAGATTCTTTGAAGGGGAAAGCTGTGCCGGGCTCCTCTTCCTCTGATTCCTCAGAAACCTCTGGGATTGGGCTAGGTTTGCTTGGCAAGAAACCAATGAATGAATCAGGGGTTCTGGAAGTGAGGTCATAGCTCACTTCCTCAGAACTAGGTGTCTCAGGGGTCAGAGGACTTTTACCAGAGCTGTCAATAAAAGATACCTGTTCTAGCGTGTCATCGTCAGGGCTACCTTGTGGGGATGTAGGTTGTTTTTGTTTAACCGTGTAAAACGCGCCACGATTTTCGGTACGGCTTTCCTGACTGACAATCTTTTTGTAAGTACCCTGCTGTCCACCTTCTTTCTCACCCTGCTTGCCTACTTGAATACTGACATAAACTGGTAAAGTTTTTATACCTTTGAAACTTTCTGCAGTGACTATTGGGGCCCCTTTCTCAATATATTCTATCGGGCTGGGATCACTAATGTCATTAGAGTCTTTTATAGAGCTGCACTCTAAAGATTCTGGGTATTTATTTTCTGAAGACTCCCGAGATGTACTTGTTTCTGAGCTACTCTGGGATCTGTTTCTAGCTAAGGTGGGTATCTGCGACACACTCCTTTCAGAAGGTTTAATTAAAGTGTCTGGTTTTGCTTTCTTGGACTGATCACTGTCTGTCAGACCGCATGGCATCCAGACAGGAATTTGGGATTCTGACTTTTTTTTTTGCACCTTGCTTTGTGTGTCGCCACATTCTGCATTGCTACGTGTCAAAATTTCAGTGTAGTTGTTTTTATTTGTAATAGAAACTGCTGTACCCTCCATCACAGGTGTTCCATTTGTTCCAAGTTGTTTTTTTTCTTGGTCAGAGATGACATTTTTCATATCATGACCACTGTCCTCTTTTATGATGCCAGGAACAAGGGTATGGCTTAATTTCTCCTTTTGCACTTTATTGCTTCCATTTCCATGACTCTCCCATGTCTTGTAGATTTTTTTTTCGTTGTCTGCATCAAGTTCCCTGCCATTCTCAGGCTGTGAGCGTTTGGGAGCTGTGGCTTCCGTTAAGCCTTTATTTGACATTTTGTCACTTGATGGTTTTGGAGCAATGACAGGCACCCGTGACTTAATGACCTCCGGGCTTTGTGAAGGAGATGCTCTGCTTTTGTCACTATCTGGAACTTTATTTGGACCCCCTGCTTCATCTGTGTTATCTGCTGATTTGGGAGTCTTTGCTCCAGCAAAAAGTTGATACACAGGAAGCTTACTTTCCTGGGGTTTTTTCACTGGGGGTTTTGCTGGTCCCCACTGAGGACCCTTGTCCTGCTTTTGATCTTCTGACTCAAATTTAAGTCTTACAGAGCTTACATTGGATGACTTCAGCTGAACAGCTTGTGAGGTTTCACCTGTCGTGTTCTGTGCTGCAATGTCTCCTTGTTTTGTTTTTTCATCATTAAAGCGGGAACCGATGCGCCTTTCGGGACTGTTGGGCAAGCTAGCACATTTCCTTTCATTGGAACTGCCAAACAATTTCCCTACAGATGGCTCTTTTAGTCTGCCCTTACCCCATTCCTCACCACTTGCTCCATTCTTATGCTGTGTTTTCTCTGGACTACTACAGGTAGAACTTGGTCCAGAACGGGTTTCCCTGGGTTCTCTCGTTCGTGGCTTTTTTTCCGGGGACTGGAGCTCATCATTTAGTTTCTCAGTTTTGTCACGGAAAAACTGAGAAACCTCGCTCAGTTTTTCCTCAGCCTCCTTCACTGTTCGATCTACCCTGTCTTCATATATAAGTTTCTCTCGATTTCTGTCAAGTCTGTCTTCAGTAAAACGCATCCATACGGCATGTTTTGGGCTACCGGGTTCTGTTGTATAATGCAACACAGTCAGTTTGTCAAGGTGCTCATCCTTGTGAGCAAATTTACCTGCTTTGTCAGATGCATCCTTTGATGATTTCATAACGAATTCCTTCCGGGTCCCGCTGGTCATTTTCTCACCATAATGACTATCAGCACTATGTACATCTGAGCTCCGGATATGAGGTTGTTCAGTCACAGATTCTTCTGTGTCAGAGTGAGAAAAGTCTAATTTCTCAGAAAGAAGCATTTTCTCCGCAAATCTGTAAGACTCTCCTCTCAGTTCTGACAATTCATCGTCATGGTATTCAACAGAATGCTGACTCAGCAGCTTCAATGCTTTGTATGAGTCATCAGCAATAAGTTGCGCTGAACTTGGACGACTGTCCTCTTCCTGAGAGACAGGTGTATTCACTCTTGATGATTCCAAGTAGGAGGGAAGCGATTCTTCAGCATTAAGCTCATCCTCCTCCTGTTGTGCCTCATCATCACAGTAAAATTTGTCTGTTAGTTCCTTTATCGCTCGATCACCCTTGTGGAGATACATCTCTTTATCTGGGTGCTTTTTTGTTTCTCGGATGATAACCTCAGTAGGATCAGTCTTACTGCCTTTTTCAATGTGAACCTCTATTATTCTCTCAACTTTTGGTTTTGCTTTAATGTCTTTGTCAAGAAACCTTGGTGATATCTCATTTCCTTTGTGAGACTCACCGGCCTTGTGCTCAAATAAGCCTGCCAGTTCTTTAGAGGGATCCCGACCAGACTGGAAGGCTTTCATTATGTCTCGAACCGACATTGTTTCCTCAATCCTCTCAGATGTAGCATCCTTAGTAGTGGGCTTGTGGTACACCATTCGAGTGGTGGTGGTAATGTGGGTTTCCTCTTTGAGACGCATAGCCTTGCTAATAAGAGAGTCCTCCTCTGTGTTCACTTTTATCTGAAATGCCTTTACTTTGTCTTTGATATATCCGACTTTTGGTTCAGGTTCGATGCATGCAGGGGCTGTCAGTGCTGCTGCCTCTTCCATTATAGGTTCTGGAGCCCCGTCAGGGGGCTCGTAGCTTCTAATGACATGAACGACCTCTGTGCGTGTTTCCGTGATAACGGGGGGAATGGGAACATCTTGGAAGAGGGGTTTAGGCCCGGTACTCTCTGCGCTCTGAGGGGCTGAAGGGGTCTTTTCACTTCTCGTTTCAAAGCCACTGTCCGAGAGAGGACTCTTGTCGTGGTCGTGTGATAAGTCCTCAGGGGACTCTAAAATGGCGTCAGTGCCAAAGACAGAATCGACAAGTTTGCACAGCTCTTTCTCTGAGGGGGAGGAACGCATGCTGGAGGGCGGCATTTTAAGCTTGTTCTCTTGCAATGCCATGGCAGGTTTGAGAACACGTTTCTGCTTTTCCTCCCCATCTCTTTTTACCTCATCATATCTTTGCTTCATTTCTGACATTTTTGACAGGGAGCTGGCACCGATGTCATTGCTTAAGTAGTCAGCCACCTTAGCTATACTAAAATCTTTCTGAGATATAGACTGGGTTCTGACAGCGGTGGTTTCTGTGTCATAACTGGGGGGGCATCTCCTGGCACTTTGCTGGGCCTCCTCTATCTCATCTTTTGAGAACTCCTCCCAGTCTTCCTCAGATGTCTTGTCTTTGATGGAGGCTTTCCTTGCACTCAGCACATCCTTTGTCAGGATTTCACTGACTTTAACAAGATCTTCTTTCACTTTCTCCACTATGCTGAAGGGCTCCTCGTCCTCAATTTTAGATTCTTTTGGAGGGTCTGTCTGGAAGCTTTTGGTTGAAGAACTGGTGTCGGTCTGCAGGATAGCAGTCATCCTTATCAAGTCCTCTTTCATTTCTGCTACGTCCTTCAGTATCTCCTGGCTTGACGATAAGGAAGAAGAAGCAGTTGTTTTTATGGCTGCCGGGGAAATGAACAGGGAAGTTTTGATTGGCGATAGGGTCCTGGAGAAGGAAGACTCAGCCTGTGTGCGGGCGTCTGTGGGTGCTGTGGTCCTCTGAGGGGAGGCTGGTCTTGTGGCACAGGTCACATCAGCATGTTTTTTTAACTGTGCCTCTGGCAAAACATTGACAAAGGAATACACCGGGACTGTTATCGAACTGGATGTCACAGAGGTGGTGAATGAAGCAGGAGACCGCATAGAGCAGTAGATGGAATTCGCAGCGGGAGACCTCATGGACTGGTAAGATGAAGACACAGAGGAAGACATGGACTTGAGTGTGCCGTAGCCTGAAGGAGAGCAGGAATTAAAGGTCTTTTCTGCTTCGTCAAAGGCCGCGTTCACACTCGTTGTGGCTGCATGGGTAGTTGCTTGTATCCTTTCTTGTAAACTTCCTCCATAGCTGGATGAAGAGGAGGCATATTTAATTGGCGAGACAGTTCCATTTAGCAGAGCCGTCTCCATGGAAGTGACTGGACATTTTGCTGGTGAAGACCGGGAAGAAGCCAGCATTCCCTTGGATGTCACAGCAACATCTGCAGTGGGTTTCATTGAAGACAGGCCACATACGGATTTTGTGGGTGATGATGCTGAAGAGGCCATGACAGATTTGAATGGCAAACTGGAGCTGTACATGTTTATGGTTGACTTTGGTGAAGCAGGAGGGGTCATGGTAATTGAAGATCTTTCCAGCACAGACCCAGGGGTTGTGACATTGGACGTTCTTGAGGACAGTGATGCAGCCAGTCCTTTCACAGATACAGGGTCTGGTCCAGTTTTGCCCGGTGAAGACAGCAGCGAAGAGGAGACCTGAATGGGATATTGGCCTTGTTGAGTTATAGTCTTTATTGGGGATGAAATACTTCTGAATGACCGGATTGGTGAAGCTATGTCGCTAACTGATGCAGGTGAGGCTCCTAGGGTGCACTTGATTGGAGAAGCAGAGGATATTGACCACACTGACTTCAGTGGCGAAGCAGATGGCGTGTTGGACGATGAGCTGGAGAGGGAACCCAGTCCAGATTTTGCTTGGCCAGGGACGGTAATAGGAGCAGTCGACCATTCCTGGTAAGATCTTGTTGAAAAGACAGGTTTGTGAACGTAACCAGCAGGCAGTGTTCTTGTTGTACTTCGTTCAACTGTTTCTTTAATGAGTAAATTAAAATACAACATAAAATCAACAAAAATGGTTGAAAAACAGAGAGACCAGAGGAAAAATTGGTCAGTGAGTCTTGTATTATTAAAGGAGAAAGAACAATACATTCATGGGGTTTTGAAATGGAAAAGGATGATTAAAATGAAGCCAAAAAGAAAGATGATCCTTTGTGATCCATGGTTCACGCAAAATACACAACAAAAAAAGAAAACCAGCACAGTAAAGCACACACAGCAACACAACATCCATGAAAACAACGATGACAAAACAGACAATGGCAAGACAAACACTTGAAACCCAGAATAACTCAAAAAGCTCCACTCTTTTGACTTTAGATGTGCTGCATTCCTCTGTCCCTGGCTATCTCTTTTTGCTAGCGTGCCTTTTATCTGTTTGGTCTGAAATGTCCATTTCAATGGTTTTATTACAATTTTGTAGTTCCGACAAAACAGAAGTAAAGACTACAAAAAGCCTCTATTCCTGTATTAAAGCAAAATATATTATGGAAAAACATAGGTTGCCAGACTCGGTTTTAAGTCCATAATAGCTATGCACGTCATGCAAGATTGAGTACCCTTTGTTCACAGGCATTTGAAGTGCAAACTGTAAAGCACCTGGGAGAAAGTCAGCTTGCGACCTTCCATGCATTTCCGTTAAAAACAAAACAAAACGCTGCACAATCACAAAGCCAATAAGAGCAAGAAACGTTCTTTAAAAAACCAAGGGTGAATGCAAACCAAAGGACTTTGACTTTAAATGTGTATTATTAGATTAGTTAAATCAAAGTAAAATGATAATATATGGACGTTGCAATTTAGGTTGTCTTGCTCACAAATGATGTAACAGAAATATTCATAAACAAAACAGAAATAATATCTCACAAGGTGGGCAAGCACTGCAGAGCAACTTAAAAGTCACAAGAAATCATGCAAGGTATATCATGTCAGAAACAAGCGTGTGGACTTACAAGTTATGTATGGCAGGAATATGCAGAAAACACATATGTATGCATATATAGATATGTTTTATTAATATTATGAATTAGGTCAATACTTGATCTTACATATTAACCTTTAATTACTTTCAGGCAATTGTCATTTGCAAAAAAAATCAGTAGAAGTTAGTGGAAGTGTCACACTCACTCGTGGCAGGGTCAGTCAGATAGCTGTAGCGCTTACGTAAGGCTAGAGAT
This sequence comes from Synaphobranchus kaupii, assembly GCA_029718625.1. Taxonomy (NCBI): domain Eukaryota; kingdom Metazoa; phylum Chordata; class Actinopteri; order Anguilliformes; family Synaphobranchidae; genus Synaphobranchus; species Synaphobranchus kaupii. The sequence continues at coordinate 102,373,070 of CM056379.1, read as the reverse complement.
GCAAAGGTATGACGTCGCTCTGGTTTTTCAGTCTGCAACAACAACAACAAAATTCCTGTTACTTTAACTACTCTATTAACTACTAGGATTGTTGATCTCACTATTCCTAAATGTCATGGGCTCAAAAGTTGCATTAAGTGCATTAATATGCAATGTACGTGGCAGGGGTGGATCAATGGTTGCTCCATTTTGGGTTGATTCCACGCTTTGGCGATTCAGTAAGCGAGACTGTAAGTGAGCTCTGTGTGATGACTAAGATGGCCATTGCCTGCAGAGATCAGCCTGTGTGGGTGTTTGTTTTCAAGGCAAGCTGACGCAGTAACGTTTGTGGACCCATTCTCTTTCAGTGTACCAACTCACTCAATTATAAAAGGGTTGGAGCAACACGTCCTTTTTTTTTTTACAGGCATCTGTGATAAATATCTGGGAAAAACATAATTTGTCTGTAGTTCTAATAAGATTCCCGAGAAATACACAGGAGATCTATTTCTGGATCAGTTTAATGGCTACAGGAAAGGATTGCTTCTTTATGTAGAATGTATAGGAATGTACATCAGGACATATTTTGGTTACTATTTACAGCTAGTTACAATATATTTAACATTTTCTAATGCGGGGAGTTTTGTATGCTGTCAAATAAATGTGGCGCTATTACACACTGAAATCTATTGATTTCTTTTTTATGAAATTGTATGACCACATAATAATTGAACAAAACCATTATTGGCCCATGTAAAACAAACCATATAGGAATGTCATCTGGCATCCATTATATCTTCTGTTAATATAAGAAGTAGCTACTCTGATTTAAAAATTGGTCAAGGAAACTGCTTGTTCTCCTAGGAACTAACTAATGCACAGTTAATGTGTGTAAACATACAGTAGTTAACTAAGCCAGAATTTGACGTATCCACAGCAAGATGCAGCGATGGATTGATTGATTAATTAATCGTTGTTGAACACTGTGTGTCACCACAAGGCTTAAATCCCATGTAGAGGAAGATGTTAAGCTAATGTACAGGTCTGAACGTGTTTGCACAAAGAGAAGCACCACAGACCACGGCCTCCCATCTAAGACAACGACAACACCAGCACACCCACACGGCCGAAATGGAGGGTACATATTACCTCATCATCTGGATCTGACTCCATATCCTTTGGGTTCCCAAGATGCATTGCGGAAACAGGGAATAACGTAATGGACAGCAGGGGAAAGAAAACACCAGGATGTGAAAAGGGGCGATTGATAGCACATGATATCAGGTCAGAAAAAAAGCCACCACAAAGCCAGCGAGGAAACAAGGCCAGCCTTTGCAGAAAAAAAACAAAACAACAATGACGACGACAACAACAACAACAAAATATGCCACCACGAAGCAAAGAAAACCTGTGCACCTTCAGCCAACGCATGAGACCCAAATAAATTTTAAAAAACTCTGATTCGGAAGGAAGGAATCAGCGAGGACACAACTAGGAGAAGCTCGAAACAGATAAAAGACACAATCGGGCAGCCTCAGCCAAGTTTGGCCGTTTGCGCTGAAATCACTACTCTGACTTCCTGACATGTGCAGATGATGTGATGTGACACAAGAATGGACCATTCAGACTGGCACTTACCTTTTTGTGAGCCGGCAGTGTGATGTTCAGGTTACAGATGGCAGTCTGTGGGAGACCTTTGGTAGTTTTTGAGTCTTTAAGGTACGACAGTCGCCCGCAAGGCTCTTGGCTACTGTCTCTGACCTACAAAATGGAAGAGGACAGCTTTGCTCTATATTTATGCTGTGAATGAGTAGGTACACATCCGCACACAGAGTATCTGATTGCAAACCGTCTGTGAATTAAGTTTAGTTTTCTTAATAAGAGATACAGCACAAACCGTGCCAAGTGACAGCATATTTAATTTTGAACTTGAAATCCGAGAATGAGGTTCGCAAAAAAAACAAAACATTGGGATACTTAAAGGACAGCTATGGACAGCCAATCAAATGGACTTTGGAACATCTGGCCCTTTGTAATAGAAAAGAAAATAAGAGCCTGTCGTATTACCTTCACACAGAAAGGAAGTCTGTTTTCTTTGAATGCGTAAAAGTTCAAAACCAGCTGCTGCCCAGCCTTCGTCAGTGGAATCAGGTTGCCATAGCAGTCAACATAGATTGGCTTTCCCTCCAAAACCTGTAAAACAGCACGTCCATTGAAACCAAGCACTTACTGTGATTAAAAAGCCTGTCTGGTGTAATATACTGCACTTTAAAACAAGTACTTTCATAGTTCACACATCTGATTTTATTGGCACCCGTTTTCAGGACAGAATGCTTGTGCAATGAAAACTATGGCAGGTAGCCAAAAGATTGATAAATGGTATCTATACAAATGATGTAGCCATTGGATTAAACGTGAGGTTGAGAAAGAAGTCTTCCAATCTGCGTCTATGTGCGTGAGCGTGTACGTGTCAGTACTGAAAATCCGAACACACCTCAATGTCTTTGCTGCGGGCCACCTCCTCAAAATTCTCCTGCTGTTCCAGGGTCTTGTCCACTTTATCGTCCGTCATACAGAAGCATCGCAGACGCGACTCGACCGGGTCGTTCATTTTGGCAAACACCACGAACTTGGCCATGTATGGAACACAGATCAATTCCCTGTAGAGCTGAGAGGCCAGACCAACAGTTTCCGGGATCTGATGGCAGTCCGCAAGCCAAAACCTAGATGTGGAAAAGTATAGTATGACAGACAGAGCAGGTGGATGTTGATAAGCAAGCAGGGGTTAAGCAGGGGTTAAAAAATTAACTGGCTGTTCACATCTGTGTCTTTTAGTATACTTGACACTGGACACATACTGTATTTGAAGTGTAGCCTAGCAACACGCACTTGTGTGTCTTGAGATTCCACGCACGCACGCACGCATACACACAGTATAACTGCCGCTGTACTGTCCTGCTGGTGCAAAGTCATACCTAGCAGACACATTGGTGGTGAAGGAGACACAGTCACTGACAAAGGTGAGAGGAGTGGTGCCTGTGATGTCCTCCCATTGAGCTGGTGAAGTTCCCCCTGTAAAAAGGAGCCCACTCATTATGTCACTGGGTAGATAACTGCACAGCCTTGCAAGACCAGACCAAGTATAAAGCATACAATAACAATTAAATAAAATATACTAATATGTTTGTCACATGGAATAATCATCCAATGTTGTGAACATGACTGGTACTTCTAATGAACAGTATTTTATGTAATATAGAATAAGGTATGCCAATAAATGACGCCGTTCTCTACGTAACAACAGAAGACAGGGATAATACTCAATCATATTTCCGGAATGTTCTGATGGAAGCCATTGGGCTGCACGTGCCTGTAATGCTGCACAGGAGCCTCAGACAGGGGGTGCAGTCCCCTTTGTAGCCGTTGGAGACCCCTTCCCCCGACAGGGGAGGGACGGGGATCGTCATGGTGATGGGTTTGTGGAACTTCCTCCTGCGGGGCTCCACGGTCACTATGGGGCTGAACGTGGCCCTGTTCCCCAAAATCTTCTTCACCATTTCATCTGGGACTGGCTGAGCCTGGTAAGTGAGAGAGAGAGAGTCATAGCGTGCGTCATGTTTATTCCATAAGAGACAAACTGATGAACTAACTTTAGCAAAAAAAAATAAAATATGGAAAATGGTATTAGTTCATTTCACGATTCTTAATTTCTTTGCATTCAAGCCAAAATTATTTAATGCATTCACCTGTGATCCTCTTTACCAAGCAGTGTAGTATTTTGCATACAACAATGTTTATAAAAATCTGGAGTATGTACTTGTTCTTGATTTACGGTTCACTACCGTTGTATTGGACTTAGGCCCTAATGAGCTAAAACAGGGCGCATACCTGCAGGCCAACCCGAATCTTCTTGGTCAGCGCCCCTTCGGGGAACGAGGCCTGGACCAGAGGCACCGTCAGGCTGGACAGCAGCCCGCCCTCTGGGCCCATCTGGTTACTCTCCTGCTTGATCCGAGACACGACTGCAAAGTACTGCGGGAAGTCCTTGGTGACGATCCGACAGATGCGTTTCTTCTCGAGCTCGGACGAGCTGTCCAGTTCTGCGGAAAGCAACAGTGTTGAACACGTTCTTTCTCCTCACTGCTATTTTGAATTAGAAAGATCGTGCAAATAGTAATTAATTGGCAATTGCTTGTTAACACTCCTACTCTTTGTGACAAGACCTAAATTGTAATAGCCTAAAAGTTTTTGCTTTCTACAAGTGTCCGCAGTAAAGCGCTGTATTGATGGGAAATAAAATGGTACAGCAATAGGGAAATATTCTGCCTGCTGGCCAAAAAAACATCATGTCCAATAGCAATGTATTTATACTCTCAATATTTATTATATGGGCAAACAAAGCCACAAGATACAGTGCATGGGTGGAACGGCTGTGTGCAATACCATCAACATCCCAAGTCCCTTTACATCCGTACTATTCCTTTTTGCTCCCATGACGGAGGCATACCTTCGTCCATGCCGTTGAGAACTTCGTTGAGGTCTTCGGTTTTGCAGTCGTACTGGTGCTCCTTCCACGTCTCGCCATTCTCGCTCCTGAGCATGATCAGCTCCCTCTCGTTGCCCCTCATTGAGCCAAAATGGGGGATCTCCACTATCACCGGGCTGGAAAGAACACAGGCTATAAGCAGTGCAATGGAGCCTCTTCCATCCAGGATGGAGAAAATTGAGGTATGTGGGGTGGTAAGGCGTGCTGGTGAATTGGGGGGGTGGGTGGGTGGGGGGAGGGGCTACATCACCGACTGTGCATGGATAGTTTATGCTGTTTTTCTAGAAGGGGTGAAAGTGGAAAAAATGGTTTTACAAACCCAAGACATCAACCATACACCAACTTGCGATATTTCAACTTCAGCATTACTTTGGAAGTGGCAGCAGATTTAATAGGATGACTGAATTAAAATAATTTACATTAAATTAATGAAAACGATGCCATTTACACTTGACACAAGATTCAGAAAAGCATCAGAAAAGCTGCATAATCCTTTAAATATGAATTTTAAATGGGAGAAAGGTCAAGTAAATTTGTAAAGTAGCGTGAAAATCAATATAATATATATATACTAATATATATATACAGTTATTGATTTCAGATGCCTACAAACAGGTTCACATACAATAGAAATAGCTATCACTTTAAATGTAAATCAATTCCATATTGTGTCTATTGGTGGAGTTCATTATTGCAATTTCTGTTCTTTTTATGTCATCAATATTTGAATTTCATAATTTTCTGGCATATTTTTTATTGTTGTATATAACAAAAGTGATTTTCAGGGATGACAGAACACGACGTACTGTATGTAGATTAGGGCAAACAGTCCAGTGTGTGAACTGTGCAAAGCACAATGGACATAGGTTGAGGTCCAAAAACAAACAGAAAAACAAGATTTGGCTTTGAAAGATTTGTGTAGCATACACTTAGCAACGCTTAACAATATAAACCCTTGCACCTAAGACTAGAAATTCCAGATGTCAAAAAAGAAAGCGTTACACAAATCAAAAATTTAATCGGATTAAAGTTCAGAGGTGAGTAGAGACCAATCATTAAGACTCTGCAGCTTTGTAACCCATAGACAGTATCCTTGCATTCCTACACTGGTTGCATCTACGGTCAGATATTCTTCAATTGAAGCATACACTACATGCTTTGAATTAAGCAAAGTAGAAAAGTACACTAAGAAAACAGTAACTTAAATTTAACTCATGTAGTTGGGCTTACTTAATGCCAAAGATGAAATCTGTCCCACGAGAAAGGGTTTGGTTACATGAGCACTGAAAACCCTAATTACAGTACATGATCTGATTATTCTGATTATCTTCTTTATCAATTTCAAATGTGTTTACATTTTATGGGGTTCGCGGTATGGCTGCATTTTAATTTCAAACTTAACTTGACATTTGGTGTCATAACGATTTGTACATTTGTAATGCTACCTGTGTAGTTAACAAGAATGATACTGTCTACCACAACATTTAATAAAACATGATTTTACAATTTTGTGCATAACATATAATGCGAAATAAATGGACACAGAGAAGGTACCAGATATAACAGTTTTATATATATGATTATTTGCATATATGATTATTTTTAACATAAGTGAACATATATTATTATGCTTATCTACCATAATAACATAGGAATTTATCAGTTATTCTTACTGATAAACACATGAATCGATAAGACAAATGGTGAGCAAAAGTTTATTGTTAATCAACGGAATTTTGGAAGTAACTTTTTGGCCATATTTTGATTAAAATGTCACCATAACTGTTTGCTTAACACATGTTGTTTCTATTCAATCTAATGGCAATCCTCTTTGTCCTTAATTTTGACTAAAGCCTATTTCAGCAGGTGCAGCTTTTTTTCATTCTGTACACTACATTATGAGTTTGTCAATCACTGAAATGAATGTACGTCTCATAAATGTAAAAAAACAAACAAACTGGTCACTCAAAGTTAAGGACAAACCGCATTGCAGTTATATTGAATAGCTACTATAATTTCACAAAACACAAAATTGCGCAATGACACTTTCCACCAGGACACACGCAGCATTGCGCCACTGTGGAGCATCCCCGGTCCTTCCTTCACAATTTCCCTGCGCAAAGTCAACGGATACCTTCTCCGTGGTCGACGTAAAATGGAAAACCTATCCACACAGATAGATGCGTTTGATGCGACGGTGTTTTATGCGATTTGGGTGGGGGAAAAAGAAAGCATTCATGACCGCACGATGCCCGCAGTCATGCTCATGCCCAGCAAGCATAGCTCAGAGTAGCAAGCTAACATGGACGGCCTTCAGCGAAACTTAAGACAATCGAATGAAAGCCTTAGAGAAACAGAAAAATATGGGAGTGACCAAAAAAAATAGTAATAATAATTGTAATAATAATAATAATAATGCCTGTTACTTATTTGGACACTTTGCGTCTTTTCTAAACGTAATTTCCTACCCAATAAATTTTGTTCCTCGTGGGCCGAGCTGCAGGATACGGCTAACCATGCTCTCTCCCTCGTTAAGAGGGGGGAGATTGCTGGGGAGATGGAGTTTACTGAATAACATCCATGCGGCGGTGAGAGAAAACAAAAAGGGGAAATAGAGAACAAGCTGTCATTCCCTCAGAGCGCTGCACTTTCCAAAGCACCGCTTCAGGAGCAAAGAAATGGCGTCACAAAAAGACTGTTTGGCTTTTTTTTTTTTTCTTCTTCTTTTTTTTTTTTTTTTTAGCAGTCCTTTTTTCTGTTCTCCTGACAGATGGAATAATTGCATTGCAAAGGAAAGAAAGTGATGTGGCAGAGGGGGGGTTAAAGCGTAGTTTTCGCCTCCTGCAAGGTGCCAGCACAGGGATATGGACACTGTGTAATGTGAGGATTGTTTTTGATGTCTGTACATTACAGGTTTAGTTTTGGTGCTGGGGTGGAACAATGCGGGGGGGGACAGGTTTCTTAAAAATACCTTACCCTCAGACATTAAACAAAAAAAACAAACAAACAAAAAAAAGGTTTCCACGGCAACGAGCGACTTACCCGAGGAAATGAGCGCCGGCTGGTCCGACTTCCACCAATCGGCTGGCCAGGCCCTCTCCTTCCACCATTGGCGGGGGGCAGGCCAGTTTGTGCCTCTTGACGAGGCGGCAGGTGATGCGCGTGGGCGCCGTGCACTTCCGCGGCGGGATGATGATGCGCATGCCGTTGTGGCGGCTGCCCCGCATGGAGCCGCCGCGGGCGTCCACCATGAAGCTGACCAGGAACCTGCGGATCCGCACAGGGCTCAGTGAGGGCGGAGGGGAGGGGGCGGGGGAGAGACCAGACCACTCTACCGACACCATGTGAAGACCTTTCCCATGCTGTGATCATATACCCACACATGTACTCTCAAGAGGAAAGAGAGGAAGAGAAAGAAGGGAGAGCAAGAAAGAGAAAGAGACAGAGAGAGAGAGAGACAGAGAAGATGCTGAAGAGATTTCGACCCTGGCAGTTATCCCACTAATATGTCGTAGATCCTGCTTTTCTAATGCCATGTAAAAAAAATAAAAATAAAATCTTAAATGAAACCAATCCATTAAGCTATACTGGGTCATAATTGGTCAATTTTATTCATCTTTAATTGAACACAATTAAATTAAAAATAACAATAAAAAAATAAAAAAACAATTAAAAACAAGAACACTGCCAAGTGGCTCTTTGGTGGTGCATTCAGCCGAAATACTGGCACTCAGTGAGGCGATGAGACCCAATCTCTGGAATAAAATCCTGGCCCGCCAGTGCCAACTCTACCTTGGGAGCCTTTTGGATCAATGCACAACTGGCCATAGCATCACCTAAAGAGGTAGGGCTTAATTTGGCAGGGTGTGCCTGGGCAATTTGGCAACTACAGCCAGTAGCATGCGTGTGCAATGCTGGAGAAGCTCAGCTCATGAACCGTAGTACAAAACGAGTGAAGCGGCAGTTGCTGCATGTGTTACTAGGGAGGACAAGCATGCAGAAAAGCCTGCCATATCATTGGAGAATGCTGCAGGAATGGGAGGGGACTTAAAATATGTTAAAAAATAGCTAACGTCAAAGACACTGCCAAGATAAAGCACTCTAAAGACATCTGTGATCAATATTAGGGATATTTTGTGTTACTGACAAAAATGGTTCAACTTTCTCAGTATGCCTTAACATACAATGCTTACTCAAAAGACATAGTTATGCTGTGATGTGTATTTCTCCAATACAAATGCAAGGCTTGTGCATTCCTTTGTTAGAGTTGCGTTTAGTATGAGGATTAGTTTGGTTGACCATCACAAGATGGATGGTGAGAAGACCTGGCAGTAAATTTCTACGAATCAGTTGTTGGTAGTCAGCAAGCTGATCCGGCCATTTTTAATGGCAGAGGAATTGACCATGTCTGTTGATTTTACGCCATTTCAGCTATAGCTATGTGAGTTAAAAAAATTCTATGTAGAATATAGGTCACTCCTAGATGTGGGACAGTTTTAACTCATTCTCTTTTTTTTTTTTTGCTCTAGAGTTGTCTCCTGATATTTACTATCAGTCCCAAAATCCTTTGAGATGAAGCCCCCTGAAGTTACTATGACAAGAGCTACGAGAACTAGGTCTCAAACACAACCACTGTACACTACCACGGGCCAACAGTCTAGGTGATGTACCGCACAGATGACACAAACACAAAGAAGAGAAACTGTGATCACAGAGTCACAATTATCACCTGGAGTCATACTGTGGTAGAGGAGAGGAAAAGCTGAAAAATATAAATGAAACAATGCAGGAGCCATAAATCATAGAGCTTTACTTTCTTTAATATTAATGCTGTTCCCTTGGCTCGTTAGTCTTAACATTATTATCATCACCAAGCATTTAAGCGGCAAAGAGAAAGAGCAGAGGAAATGGGGAAAATACCACAGGGTACAAAAAGAGCGGGAAAGGCTCACACTAGATTAGTAGCAACAGAAAAGTGCAGACTGCTTCGTGACTACTGCTCCGCAAGCACGTCTGCAGTACAACGTTATCTGTGAGGCGGTTTACGGCTGCACATACATAAGCACAGAGCAACATAAATACGGCACGGTCATTTCGACGGCAGGGTAAACTTTGAGTCCACCTCATGTACATTCCAGTATTTACAAACAGTAGCAGAGAAACAGGGTCAGGTTTTGTTGACACCACGTAAAACATGACCGTCTAAAGACCCTGTTGGAGTGCTCTCGAAAGGTTCTTGCTCTTCGCCAGCACCTCCATTTTAACGACTTCCTGTGATGTCCGTGCGCCTACAACAGATTTAGCGCTTACCCAGAGTGAATGGGGCTGGAGACCAGGTTGACGTTATCGAGGGTGTCGGCGGCCCAGCTGTACCGCCTCAGAGAGTCCGTGTCGTACTCTCTGGCTGTCGTCAGGTGCTGAAAAACGAAGCCGTTCAGTCAAGGCCCTCACACAAGCACGACCCAGCCCACCGTCTGCCCCAAAGCGCGTCTGTGCATTTAGGGCCTGATTTACCTGAAAACCTTTAGCATGTGCAAAACCTTTTAGCACACGCAAAACTAATAACACAACCAATGATTGGTGCAAAACAAATACCATGACCAATCATTGGTCATGTTATTGGTTTTGTGTGTGCTAAAAGGTGTTGCACTTGCTAAATGGCTTAGTAAATCAGGCCCTTAGAGCATACCGCTGTCCTATACGACCACCCTCGAAATGAGAGGACAAAGCTCATATTCATTAAGCATCTCAGAGTACAGCTGATCTGAAATCAGGTTCCCCCGTCCGTATCCTAACCTTATGCATTACGAGATAAAAGGCAAAACTGATCCCAGACCAGCACTTCTGCTCTAAGACTCTTTTTGAATACAGACCCAAGATCGCAAAATGACACAGTACACTGGGTGTTGTCAGGGTTACCAAAGCGCTGAAATGAAGCATGCTCTCCTAAAAATGTAATTTTTTTTTTTTTAAACTTTAAAAAAAAGAAAAAGTTTTACAATTAAACACTGGAGAAAAAAGAAATTTCTGGACATTATGGTGGCCAGCAGTCATGTATTAAAACATCCTGGATGCAAAATTAATATTTAATGATAAATTAATAAAATAAATTGATAAAAATGATAAAGTACTGCAAACAAAATGACTGAAATGAGACTTCAGGCACAGCTTAGTTTGTTGACTAGAGCAGAAAAAATATTAGCAAATGCAGCAAAGCCATCGTTTGTCTGCATTTGAACTGCAGATTAGAAAGCAATACAGCAGTTATATTTCAATATATTTTCATATACCTTATTCTGAGGCTCAACAATGAGGGATATGTCTTTACAGACACTCTGAAGCTTTTGAAAAGAAGAGACAATCTGTAATTAAATTGATGGCTCTGCAAATTTGGCAAATGAGCTCAGCACAATATTAAAAGTAGAAACTATTTTGCCATATTAGGTGTCATGAGAACACCCTCTCTGCACCATGTGAGGAACTCCTCATTTGCAAGCACAGATAACACCCGGAGAGATATTTCTGTGGAGAGATTATGTCAGACCAAGGCAGTGTCCACTGGTGACTATAAACACGTGCACCTTCATGAATGAATCGTTTATTCATATATCAGCCCAAAAGAAGAGAAAGTCCTCCCCAACAAAACGCCGTGAGAGAGCCTCTTCTATCGACTAGCAGTAAACATGACGAGTGGCTTTGAATTGCCAGCATTTCAGATCTATTTCTACTTCTGAAAAAAAATATCCTCAAGTGAATGTTCCCTCAGTGATCAAGGAAATTCAAAACCTTCCCAAGTTATTTTAACTATGCCGCCTGTAATTTAAATATGGAAGCTTAGCACCCTAAAGACGCCATTACTTGTGGAGGTCACTTGGGAAACATTTAACAGTGAAAACACCTTACTGTACACTTCCAGTCACACCTGAGCCGGATTATGCTCAGTGTAAAGAGACTTATGGCTATTTGACACTTCAAAGAGAATTCGCAATGGTTTCGCAAAAAGTTTTTCAAGCTCATGATTCACATTTCGTCTCTGACCTCCGTGCTTCAAAACAGACTGTCCAGTGTTGCTCCATCGCTCAACACCCCGTTTACACTGGGGGCCCCAGAGGGCAAGAATGACTTTTCAATGCACCCCTGTGTTTCTGGAGTCAGTCAGAGCCGAGGCGTGACCTCCCTCCTTCACACTCTACAACCATTCAGCTGTGAGCGGCACACATGGCAAATAGCGCACTCAAAGGGACACGTCTGTTACCGTTATGCACGGCATCATTTCAAAGCACGGAATTGTCAAGCAACAGCTACCTTCTTGTTAACAATGACCTAATCTGAAACAACACTGACCTGTGAGTTAATTTCAATTGTTCTGATTTGTCCAGGTTGTTCTTTGGATACACGCAAGAAGTAGTAAAACATCACAGCCGAATGTGCTGTGTGGACTGGCTGAAACCATTCCAGAACCTTCCCTGAGCAGGTTCCCTGCTTACCCTTCAATGTTCATCTTGAATAGCTACCAAGCCTGAGTAGCTTGTTGTCCACTTGACTACATTTATAACCACAGTCATTTTCCAGTCTATAAATCTGACAGCATTGTAATGTTTTGGCTCCCTTCCCGCAGTTGGACACATTTTCACAGAATAACTTTTTGAAAGTGCGCTGAAGAGAAACGGAGGTGAAGAGGCGTACCGTTGCTTTGTTGGGGTCGAGGATCTCCTCGATGATCATGCTGTCCCGGGTGAAGGAGCTCCGGTTGAGTGTGTTGGACCTATCCGAACTGAAGGAGCGGAGGCTGGTGTATTTACAAGTTATCACACAGTAGGGGGTGGTAATGAGATGAACAGAAAACAGAAGAACAAACAAACAAACAAACAAACAAACAGAAAACAAAACAAACAAAAAATTTTTATTACTGCATGCAACTTCCAGGGAGCTGTTGCATAATTCAAAAACAAAATCCACAGCACAGATGGGAGAATGAGCGCTTTCCAGGCAGGGAGGGAGGCTGTGAATGACAGGCTCGGGGGAGTGGGGGTGGCTTGTGTCTGTACGGCGATTTTAATGAAATGTATGCGGCCGTGTAAACAGATATCACATTTACATACAAAGAATTAAGACAATGACGTACGCATTTTTGCATCTAAGTGAGCAAGTTTTCTTACCATTTAAACTAATTTCCAGTTATAGTTATATGAGAATATTTTCTGAGCCATTAATGCATTCAAAACAGGTGGCAAGAGAATATTGCTAAATAAGGAAAATTGAGAAGACGATAATATTGCATTTCTGGAATGGTTTTAAATTATCATGTAATGGAGAAACGCGCCTATAATGTTTTAATTAAGTTTGACATTCTGACTATCAAATGACAACAGGCTATTCCCATTCTGCAATAGGCTCCAAAGACAGAGTAGTGCTCTGGTTATTGGTTGTGGTTTATTAACAGCATAGGAACTGACTGACTCACTCACTTGCTCATTTGCTGACAGTGAGTAGCTCCGATGTTCTGGAGTATCTACAGTCCCTGGAAAGTTCACGTTAATGTTCTCTCTCACTCTGCGTGCTGTACTTAATGTGCGGAGTCTGAATTGCTGATGTCAGCATGCTCGGTTGGCATTTAACACAGAGGAAAGCAAGTTTTCTGGCTCACTGAATGTTTCTAGGCAACATAAATCCAAGCACTGAGGTGACAGAAATACACTTCCTATTTCGAGATACGAATCTATTCAGGATTCATCTTTTCCACTCCTGAGGTGGTGTGAGTTTCAATTTACGGCTAAGCTGCATCTTTCCATGGGATAAACTGGTGTGGTGTTTTACAGCTCTATGGCATGTTCCACATACCAGACTATTATCTCAGCCATGTCTAGCCAATGTGAGACTGGATATTAGTTAAAGAAAAGCAAATGTTCCCTATCCTTGATAGATGCTTTTCTGTAGTTCTGAAACAGACGATACGTAATTGTTCTAAAAAATAATTCAAGTATGGCAGAAATATCAAGTGTAGTCAGTGTAAATATATAATTTTCTAAAGAGGTGTTTTTTTTTTCTTGAGAATGTTGTACCAGCCAGTGTTAGGCTGATCAATTGATCCCTGGAAGCTACAGAAAGTAACACTTCACGGTAGAAACAATGCAATGGGATGTATCGCCTTCAGTGTTCTCACCAAGCATCTAAGCTAACCAATCACAGCACACTGGTGTTCCCATGATACTTTGAAATTAGCACGAATGCATTATTTTCTGTGTCGCAATCCTTGCTACGTGAACGTGAATGCTATCGGAGTGTAAATTTCCTTTGACAAGCAACAGGGACATTTTGTACACGTAAAAACAGAGGGACAAACCAAAACAATTTCAACGCGAAATGGGCAGCTACGGAGACACGGCACACGTCACATGACGATGTTTCATGAGGTCGTGATGGTCAAATAAATGCAAGTGGCGGTAAACGTGTCATGCCCTCTTACCTGATTTTAGGGCTATGGTAAGGGATTGCGCAAAGTTGGCGGGGACAGGGGGGGAGGAGGGAGGGAGAAAACAGAAGATATTGAAAGCAACAAATCAGAAGAGGACAAAGCCGAAAATGCAGGGGTTTAATGACATTAGCGCTGCCGCTCTGCCGTTGCATGCCTTATACTCCCAGACAGCACCGTGCCCCGGGGATCCACGGCCGAGAGACATGCCGTGCCTCGGGCCCGGTGATTAACGGTTTTGGGAGGGAGCACGGCCTCTGTCCGAGGGCATAAAATGCAAGCCGACTTCGGCCGATGCTGGAAAATGCAAAAAAAAAAAAAATAATGAAATAAAAATAAGAAAAGGTGCTCAACGCTGAGCAGGAATGATTTAATCGAAATCAACAATCTATGGACTCCAGCGTTTCGCAGCCATACTGGAAGACAGCATACCATCAAACCGCAATGCAAATTTTCCTAGAACCTCGACTAACAAATGAAACCAAGTGCTACTTTTTAACGTTAAATACACACCGTTTTGAACTCATTCCGGTGAGTTCCGAGCTTGTGTTGCTGTGTAGGAAATTTAAAAAGTAACACTTGTTTTAGTTCATTCCTCTAGGTTAAGGCAAAGTGCACAGCAATAATATTGAGCAGAAACCATACTTATTACAGCAACTTAACAATTAGAGTAAATGCATGTACTTATACATTACATACTGTTAACCATGTTAGTCCTAAGAAACTGTAACACAATTAATGCAAAACCAGTGATCACAGTCTTCATTCATTCATTACGTGGATGGATATCTATCGCCTGGGGCCTCTGACACTTTCTAATTTCCTGTTGTGCAGCATACATGCATATGGCTTGAATATTCAATATTGTCAAACTTTATGTTCAAGGGAAAATCCCCTCAGGGTGCAGAAAATGTAGGTTAAAGATTAGCTACTGTGCGAACCTTGCTTTGTACAGTGCAGCTTGTCGAACTGGAGACGAGCGGCATCAGCGCGTAAACGCTGGCCCGGCCTCGCGACTAATATAGAAGCGAATGTCGAGCCAGCAGCTTGTTTTTTCTTTTTTTTTGTTGTTGTTTTGTTTTTATGTAACCCGTCAGCAGCCAGTCAGCAAACTGTTGCTCAATCACCATGCAGCTCATAGTTCTATCAAACCACCCCCGCCCCACCCCCTCTAGCTGTTATTGTCTGAACTAATTCACGCTTCTCTGTAAATCGGCAGCTGCTACCATGCACTGCACCATACATAAACAATAAGGTGATGCGTTTCCCTCAGGCCTCCGTGTTTCCATTCCATTCTGTTGAATATGCATCTCCAACGATGACAAACCCCTATTTTAGCATAACGTGTGGACTACGCTGAATCACTCTTTCCATATTTATCACAACTGTTTAATAAGTGCGCAGACCCTGGGGATCCTCTTAATACGAAACAGAATGGGATATTTTAGGACAAGAATTACCCCCGCTAAGTAATTTTCTTTTAAAAGGTTGGCTAACATCACCTGAGCCAATCACTGCACTTATAACATCACTGAAACCCAATGTGATTTTTTTTTCATTTATAGAACAACACAACACAAAAGACCTGCAAACATTTTCACCAAAGCGTACTGTAATGCATTAATATGCACCACACATATCACCGGCAGACGCGGCGTGCTAGAGTTCCCCCTGTAGATAGCGTGCGGAAAGGGTTACGTTACCTTGCCGATCGAGCCGTAAGGCTGAAGCCCATGTACCCCTCTTGGGGAAGGGAGTCGTCCCCCAACTCCCGCAGGTCCTGGGGCCCCAGGTATTTGTCGGTGTCTCCGGTCATAGCATCGATATCACCTGAGAGAGAGTGCGAGCGTTACTCCCAAGCGGGGCGGACCACAGGCCTCTCCCCACCGCTCCCTCGCCGGCCTCCAGCCACCCCCCCCCCCCCCCCGCCCCGCCCCGGCGCACAGTCAGGGAAGGCCACCCGACAGTAATCGATGTCATCTAAAACCACCCCGCAGGCCTTTTTCCGACACCCACCCCACTAACTGTCAAAATCACTCCGGAGCTGTGTTGCAGCTGGAATGCGCTTCACACACTGGCACAGCCCACGAGGGAAAATGTATTCAGCAGTTTTAAAACAAACACACACACACACAAAAAAAACAAAAAAAACACGAGCAAACAAAACACAAAAATCAAATGCGTTAAAAAAAAAGAAGAAAAAAAAGGTAATCAGCTTTTGAAAGATGTGTTGCTCAAACGCTCTTGATTCCAGGGGGGATTCATTTCTCAGTTTGCTGTTCCCGGGGTAGGGAGTGGGGGTGAGGGAGGAGGGGTCAGCGCAGCTTGTTATTTTACATTCAGAAAGCAGCCGGAGAAGCGGAAAGGGTTAAAACAGAGGGGACTGAGAGCAAGTGCGCATCAGCCAAGAGAGGGGAAGGGAGGGGTGGGGGGTGGACAGCATTCCAACAGCGACAAAAGCAGCGGCCAAATCCCCCCGCTGCTCTCCACGGCGACCCCCTCCCCACCCCGCTAAACTCCCCAGCTCCGCTTACTCTCCTACGGCTCCCGCTGCACTTTTACCAATCTAACGTCCTCACACCGCTTCCAACTACTTCCATTCAAAGACCGCTTCTTCCTCCAGAAAGAAAAAGTTTCTATGCCACACAGGGAAAGTTGAGTGACCTTTTCTCTGTCAGATATGAGAGATAGAGAGGGAGAGAGAGAGAGAGAGAGAGAGAGAGAGGTAGAGAGAGAGCGAGGGAGAGAGAGAGAGAGTGAGAGAGAGAGAGCTGCCTGCTTGTCTGAAAACTTTCCGAGCTTCACAGCTTTTCCTCCCCGGAGCACACAAAAACAGATCAGCTTTCTCCCGCCCGGGCTGCCCGGGGGCCGGACGTGCGGCGGATTTACCAGCGGAGACCCCGGTTACAATTTCAAGACCAGAATAGCAGCCATTTGAAAGCGAGCGCTGCCCTTACACAGTGAGGCAGCCATTGCTGTCATCGCTCCTCGTATCTGTCGCCTTTGCCTCTTGTTTGTTTTTGTAAGTTTCCGTCCGCGGCCAGTCCGGCAGAGCGCGTCCCGTTCTCCCGGTTATTCCAAAGAGAGTTTGCGCTAATCCTGAGAGACGCGGAGCAGCCCGGGGGGGGGGGGGCGCCCTGTCCGCTGCACCTGAGGTCTGCCGCCGTCCGCCTCTGCCTCCTGCGCTCCCCAGCCGCTAGCAAAGTTCAAACTGAGCGCGGCTCCCGCACGCATCGCCGCCGAGCGCGCTTAATTCGCGAGCCATCCCAGGTCACCACTGAGCGAGGTAATGCTCTCTGGGCCAGGCTTCACAAAGCTCCCTCTGATTGGATTTTAGGAGGACGTTCCCCGGCTCTGCGGTATCCCGGGCTGGGGCGAGACACAAAGGCGGCGTGGGGGGGGACTTATTTGTATGTTAATGGTGGGGATTCTTAGGTGTGCTCAGTAATTTGACACTCGCAACCAGGCGCTTAACAAAGAGCCCTTCTGGAGGCAGATGAATAAAATGGCTACAAATGAGGGGAAAACGGCGCACTGAAGGACAAGCAGGGCTGAACCTGCACTTTATTTCAGGGATAATGTGGCCGTGCTTCAATCGGGAGGATTTAAAACCTCGTAAAAAAATAAATTATAATAAGGCTACAGTGTTGCTTCCCCCCGAAAGATGCAGCTGCAACAACAGACTCAACTTTTCAGCAACATTAAACGGCAAATAGCTGGAACACCCAAAAGTGTCTTATGTCTCAGCTTTAAAAATGTGCATTTTTACTAAGGCTCGAAGCTTAACATCCACTTCACAGCTTGCCCACACACACAGTGTTAAATTACTTTGGAGTAACTCTGCCTCTGCTGCCGCTGCAGATCTAGAGGGTGCTATATAACAGGAACGGCAGGATCTCTCGTGGCATCGCTCCGCCGTTCCCACTTCTGAACTCCCCATTCAGTACTGAAAGGGGTGCCTCCGTTTCTTAAGTAAAAAGGCTGCGCAGGAAAAGCTTGCGGAGACGGCCAGCAGATCAGCAGGTCAGGCTAATTAGGCGGTTTCTGGGAACTAAGCTTAGTACACTGCAGCTACAGTATGCCAGTATGCACTACAGGTGTCCGTTGTTATATTCAAACAAAATGGCTGCAAGGTACAGCAGACCAAAAAGACACCTCTAAAGAAATTACAGTATATCCTTGGATTGAATTATAACAAAGGGACACGCCAAACTGAGCTCATACTGCAGTCATTGTGAGCCAGAACCCCTGCCAGTCGTGTCAGTGGAATCCTGGAATATTTAGGAGCATTAGCCGACCCGGTAACTTCATACGAGCCTCTAAAGTTACCTGGGTGACATGCAAGCAGCATCCCGCGAGCCCTCCCCACCGCAGGCACGCAGTGGCACCTTTAAGGGCCGCCTGCTAGAGAGCAAACGTCCCCAAACCCACCCGTAAAGGCCCGTTCACACCGTTTTAACTCCTTCGCGTTTTTGGCACGAAAAGTAAGCACGCCAACGACTTTTCTTCGCGACGGCACTCGATTGCTTCATCTACATTCCCCAAATTACCTAGGCTCTACGGAGTGCCCGCAAAGCAGCCATCTCAACATTTCCATCACGAGTGGACAACTCCAAAACACTTCATCCTGCGCTCCCCTAAGAGGGACAAATTGCTCCCGTCCAAGTCAAGCTGTACTGGTCTTGGGTGTCGAGTATTTTACTGCAACAGGGAGCACACTTAGGAGCTAGAAATAAGACCTGCCATCTCCGTAATTGTAAAAAACGAGGACCAGCCAGAGGACCAAAACCTGATATAGTCATCATTTAAAATCCCTCTATAAAACACCCGTCAGTAGCCTACAACACGCACGTTCACTGCCAAGGCTGCTGGCGCTGAAAGTGTAGCATCTGAATAGCTTTTGAAAGCCCCACTTCTCTTCAGTATAAACATGGTGGGGCGCCCATGCAAAGGTCAAACTCTGTACTGAAATACAAAATGGGGAAAAGCTTGTGTAACGAAACTGAATTCAACTCAACATTGTCTAATGGCAGGGC
Organism: Synaphobranchus kaupii; assembly: GCA_029718625.1. Lineage (NCBI taxonomy): Eukaryota > Metazoa > Chordata > Actinopteri > Anguilliformes > Synaphobranchidae > Synaphobranchus > Synaphobranchus kaupii. The sequence goes on along the minus strand of CM056379.1, from coordinate 102,354,037 downwards.
TCTTAGCAGTCTGTTCTGATTTCACTTAAGCAGAAAGCCCCTTTGCTGCTGAGACAATGTTTACTGTACGCGTACGTGTGCACAATTCCAATAACCTAAGCTGCACAATCCCAAAGAAATGAAACGCAGGAAAAGGTCAGCGCACACAAAAAGGAAGAAAACTTTGCATATTCAAGTATTCCATAGTCAAGAGTGCGCTTAGCAACAAAAACACGGACGCATATTCCACACATACCAAAGCAGGAAATATTGGATCCGTGACAACACAGCATGTGACAGATAGAAAGTTTGTTAGTTATTGACATAGTAGGGAAAGGGGGTAATTCTCACAACTGCAAAATATCACAGCATAAAAAATGGGACAAATACCTTCTTCAACATCTGAAATATAGTCTTCATTGAGAATTTCGGGTACATTGTCTCTATGAACTGTGTAATTTGAATAAATAGCGTGTTAAAGAAATGACATTAAATGAAACTTACATTCACAAACATGACTCATGCAGATTGTCAAACAAGTTACAGTTATTAAAAGTCTCTTCAGAAATATGTGAAATGTGTGCAAAACAATGGCAAGGCAATGGCAACAACAAAACCAAGGAAGTGCGTTAATGAGGCGAACTCTTACATTCGTCATCTGACATGTCGAGCACCTCGTTCATCGTTTCGGGGACATTCATTTTATGTTTTTCAGTCACAGTCTGTTAAAAGGAAAAAGAAAAAAAATTACCTGAGGTAAATTGCATGTTTTGACAGTAGCATGCCCACTCTCAGAGATTTGTAATTATGCTAGTGCCAAAAGACTACTCTACTGTCTCTTCCAATACCATAAAGGCCCAGAGGGCAATGGTACAGCTTTGTGGCTTTGTGGATAATCAAAATCACAATCTTTGACTTTAAATGAGACAAAAATTATGCAAGGACACCCAAGCTTCAACTCCCGTAACTTTACCTGCATTGAGAATGCTATCAACGAATATGCTTTGAATTGCCGTAAGGTTCCTTGAAAAAGCCAAAGAGTCGTTTTTTTAAAAGTGCAAAAAGTGTGTTTTGTTGCATGTGTGTAGCTGATTAGATAGTCCTGACAAGGCGAATTTAATCTGCTTTTCGTGTCTGAGCAATGGTACGGTTGGAATAGTACGGTGCTATCACTCAAATTAATTTGAATAAAAGCTTTGCATTTTCACATTTTTACATACTGCAGACAGCACGTACTAATATAATGTTACGCACACTGACGGATCACCTAGCAACCACATACACTCGCCCCATTTTATTTTTCAAGAAATGTAACTTATAAAGCAGTTGCCAAAAGAAATCAAATTTAGGGCACTCAACTGAATGTGGAGCGCAAGGACATGTGATATTAGATACCAGTTTTTGTATCATTCAACCCCACGTTCACCCGTGCACTTAACTGCCCGTGTTGCTCATTCGATATTCAAGTGGGCAAAAAGACAACGGGTCTTACCACGGTGGTCAGTGTCTCCTCCGTCACCACCTTCAAAGTGTCCACAACGGAGATGTAGCCCAGCCTCCTTGCGATGGACAGGGCAGTGTTTCCATTCTGTGGGCAGAGACAAGCATGGAGACACAGGCTTAACGCTGTATGACTGCCTTATATTGAGTTTATATGGTCAGGGCCCCAAAAACAACCACTCAAAACCATTAACCTAATCTGATGTTTTTGAAATATTTGACTATATTGAATTAAATAATTTATTTCAGATTTGAAATGTCAGAAATGAGGTGCTGTGGTGAAACTTCAGAGGCCCTCCAGAACAGCCTTCGCAAATTATTTAAATTCTTTAAAGTGCCTTTACATGGCGCACCCATGACACGCCTTGAAGTATCCAGATAAATTGAGCATGCCAGCCAGAGTGTTATTTTATCTACAAAGCAATTCAATTTGACTATAGCTGCGGTGATGATGTATGACTGAAAGTTGGGTTATCCTGGAGCCTGGAGCTGTGTTCCTGGAACTGAGTGTGAATAAGATAATCATGTTTATTTTTCAAGATAAGCTGTATTTTGCTACTGTCATAATTGCATATTGTGTCCTACAGCAAACTAAAATGCGTGTGACAGCGTATGAACGTGGATTAGGGTGTGTGAAAAACAAGGCAGCATGTATCACAGTGTGTGAAAAAGTGTGTGTCACAGGGCGTGGAGAAGAGAGTATAAGCACAAAGAGTGTGTAGTAGAGGTGTGGAGCAGTGTGTGAGGCAGAGCATGTAACAGTGTATGGAGCAGAGTTGTGTGTGTGGTGTGTGGTGTGTGGATCTAACGGTGTGTGGAGTTAGAGGTGTGTAACATTGTGTGGGGTAGAATTGCGTAACGTTGTGTGGGGTAATCCCCGTTTCTGATCGTCGGGCTCAGGAAATTCTCCAGGATGCAGGAGCTGGATCTCTCACCAGAGTCAGCTCATTGGGGGAGGCGCCGTGCTGCAGCAGCATGTTAATGATGTGGGTGTGGCCCTGCTGCGCCGCCTGGTGGAGAGGGGTGTATCCGTTCTGCAGAGAGACAGCGCACCGGTCACAACGTCTCTCGCACGAACACACGCGCAACGTCAAAAACACACACAAGCATACGCGCATCCACACAGGTACACAGGCACTCACACACACACACACACACACACACAGAACAGCCTAGAAAAAAACTAAAACAAGTTTTTTTTTTTGTTTACCTTTGTTTTGGCATTGACTTGAGCCTGGTTCTGTAAGAGGAAGTTCACCATCTTTACGTTTCCATAGTGACTGGCCACGTGCAGCGGAGTGTATCCCATCTGTCAGACACGGAAAAAGACATGCCGTGAGCTTCTTTTTTTTTTAAAATACCTGGAAGATAATGTATAAATGCATAGTACACTACCATAAAATACTAGTTTTAGTCTTATTACTACTTGTAGCATTTGGTTTAATACTAATAGTTAGTCTTATTTGTACTCTTGATGAACATGACATGGAGTGTCTGCTGCTTGTCACGCTAGTATCGATCTTATCTATCTGTGTCAGGCACCGCCTGTGTTCTCTGGCACAGACACACCACTGCTTTCCCCTGCCGTGGGTCTGTTTCTACATCAGTGGCCTGCAGTGAGGCGTGAGCGAGCGAGCGGGCGGCCCGGCTCGCGGGCGTCGCCGGGGGGAGTCGGTGCAGATGCCAGTCTCTCGGACTCTGGGGCTTCTGACCCCTGAGCCCCGCCCAGCTGTGGGGAAGCTGGGGGCTCCTGCGTGCGCACTGCTGGGACGCTCTTTCTGCTGCAGGTCTTGCATCACCCGGTAAATGGGACCTTTGCTTAGCCTGGCTAGCGCCACTCAGCTGGTCTCGCACGCCACCCTATCCATTATTCACACGCTGCTGAGTACACATGTGACTTCCTGTTTGATACCATACACCAACTGGTACAACAAGCGCATGCACAAACACACACACACACACACCCTACACAGGCACACACACGCACACACACACACACACACACACACACACACACTACACAGGCACACACACGCACACAAACACACACACACTACACAGGCACACGCACACACACACTACACAGCCACACACACAAACACACACTCACACTACACAGGCACACGCACACACAAACACACACGCACACACACACACGCTAGGTAGCTTATAAATAGTATTTCTCTCAAGCTACACATCACTAGATTATACATGCCCAAATCCATATTGTTTGTACAGGTTGAAACAGGGATCGAATAACAACACCAACACCAACATTTAGAGACACCGGATCCTTTCCAAAATAACCGGTCCCGCTTTCCTTCAATGGCACAATGAATAACCCACTGAATATGTGAATAAGTTCTTCACCATTTCTAATTCTCCAGCGGTCACAAAAGAGGACTGCGCGGTAGGAAGAATTCTAAAGCAGAGGAACAGGGATCCAGAGCTTTGTCCGTGGACCCGTGAGAAAGCGGGGCGACCTTTACCTTTGTCTCGGGGTCAACAGTCGCCCCCTGGTTGACCAGAACCTCGGCCACGTTCACTTTGTCCTCCTGAGCGGCTAAGTGGAGGGGTGTCAGGCCGCTCTGAAAGAGACGCGCGCGGTCAGACGCTGTCCCTCAGCGGGGTGAAGCCTCCTCTTTCTCTCTCTCCTCCATGTGATTTACCCTCTTTTTTTTAACTCTCAGTTCATTGTTCATTTCAGTTCCAAAAGTTCACTGCCTTCAGTGGAAAATTCATTTTGAAACCGTATCATAAACAATGAGGGGAAATTAAAATGGGGCAATAAAAATGGGAATTCACACATGGAAATGTATTCAGGATTATTTACAATCCAGTGGATTATGAGAGTGTGGGACATGGACAGAGTGAAGACTGAGCACACATATAGTTACCAAAACAAACAAGGCTAAACACACCTTTGCTAAGGTCCTTTTACAAATTAAACTTAACTTGAAGGGAATATTCTTTAAAATCAGTGAAAGTGAATGTGAAAAATATCTCTCAGCAACATTTTTGAACTCAAGAACTCATACATCTTTCATTCACTAATTTGGCTTAAACCATCCCTAACTGGGTGGCAGTTTGGGATCGTGGATGAGGAACAAGGACATTTTCTGGTTCAGTACCCATGTGGGGATGTTGCAGTACAGCGAGTGAGCGACTCAACCTGAATGGCTTGAAATGGATATCGTGCAAAAATATTGGCTTTGTAAGTTGGACAAGGGCGTCTATCAGGCTAGCAATGCAATTATCCCTGTAGCTACAGAAGGAGAGTCAACAGTACTTTTACTTTAAGAGTCAAGATGCAATGGGGCTCGTTTGCCTTTTAAAGGACGAGGAATCATTTTCCAGTTTTTACAAATAAAATGTTTCCCAAACTGCCACCCAGTTAGTGATGGTTTAAGCCAAATTAGCGAACGAAAGATGTATGACTCAAGTTCTTGAGTTTTTACAAATAAAATGTTTCCCTGTTTTTTTTTTTGGTTCCCTCTGAAAAATGCTGACTGTGAAGGGTTTGTGTCACAAACTGACTGTACATGAAGCGACACAAGACTGAGGAGGCCCTCACCTTGTTACACAGGTTGACGTTAGCGTTCCTAGCCAGGAGCAGAGACACCATGTCCACGTTGCCCTCCTGAGCGGCCAGGTGCACGGGGCTGATTCCCTGCCTCGTGACGGCATTGGTGTCCGCGCCGTACTCCAGGAGGGTGGTGGCGATGTCCATCTGGTTCTTTTTGGCAGCGATGTGCAGGGGAGTGTAGCCGTTCTGGAAGCACACCCAGCACAGGATAGTGGATCAGCACTGGCTATGGAGACTGGAGCCTTCCACTTCCACAAGATAATTGCTTTACAAATAGATCTGCAGAGCTTCTGTTTGCAGATCATCTTGCGCTAGTTATGCCTGTGATTGTGTCGAAGCATAGCAAGGGAGGAGTTACCGCCAAACCAAACGCACGGAAAGAAGGGATACATCAACACTTGTAAAACAGCACTGTAAGGACTTGGTTCATCAATTTACACATTTACTCAGGAGTTGACCTTTAAAATATAAATAAATAAGCTACTGTATATGCAGAGATGATAAATATTACTTTCAAATTCAAATTAGATACAGATAAAGGCAGGAATCCTGTCTGCTGTGTGTCTGTATTTAGATTTGCTCGACAACCAGGCACTGTATGAAGGTGAAATTCACTAGGTGTATTGCTCAGGACCCAAGGAAGTGCAGTGTCAAGTGTGAAGTTGATTGGATGAACGGTTCTCGAGAAAGCTGCAAGCAGCAATACCGGGGGCCAAGCAATCGGCCCATTCCGAACGGGCACTAGTTCTTACAATTACATTAAAGTTTCTTGATCTTTTTTCATTGGGCAGCTATGAAACTAACAGCTATGGAAAATTACACAGTAAGGTTTTGCCACAAAGATACACTTTATATAAGGGGAAGGTTATAAAGCAAACGAGCGAAGAACAAAATAACCTCATTCTGACATTTTCCAGTCTGTTTCCCTGGAGACCTTCAGAAAGACTAAAATGAACTTGAGGTAGAGCTGGTAATTAAACCAGGAAGTTGAAGAGGACAGGACAATGACATGGAGACAGTGATTGATATGGACACACTTGTGCAGTACGTTCAACTCTTATCTATTCAAGTGCTGTGGTATAATGAGAAAAAAACCAAAGATAATATTATTAGAGAAAGAGAAAAGAAGGATTTTTATCTACCCACAGTAAAAGAAATCAGCTGAAAGCAAATCAAACACACATATTTAAAAATGACCTCAAAATACTTGGAAGCAAAACATGAAGTGGAAAAAAGAAAAATAAGTGCATACTACATACATTTCTTTTTGTTTTAGATGTTCGTTTAATAAACTGATTCCAGTGACGGTTAAAGTAAGTAAAAACCTTTCATCAATACTCTGAGATAAAAGGAGGGAAAACATCATGTTTTCTGTCCCCTGTTGTTTCAATGCAGCCTTGTCTTTTCAGACAGTTTACTGCTTTTTCTACGAGGGCCGAATCCAGAAGACACAGCTGTGGAATACATTTACCCCGCAGTGTGATTCAAGCCCAGCCTTGCCAACCGCCAAAGCCACAGCTCTCAGATTTATTACATTTCCAAAACAGCAACAACTGCACAGTTCTTACACCAGAGACATAAAAACGCAAAGTACTAAGATACCCCACTCCCTAAAAAGAGTGAGTGAAGTTTGGAAGACTCCAAATGGACCAATTTACTCATGTCAGTTGACGGCGGGGCCGGCCAACGTTGATGTCACACAGGCTGGAAACCGGCCCGTCCAACCGCACGTCACCTACCCGGTCCGCACTGGCACAGTAATTGCGTGTCACGGGGAACAAAGGCAGTAACTAGGTCACCATGTTTGCTTGGGGATCACACTGAGCCTTCAGGCACAAAAACTAGCAGGAGGGGGGAAACGTTCCTGAATGTGGCCTTCCCTCATCGTTCAAACAAGTCCCACCGAAAGCTTGCAGCTCGCAGTCAGCCAGAGATTGGCTCCTAAACACCGGCTGCATCATGCGCGCATGATCAACGGTTCTTTCTGGAAGCAAAAAAAAATAATGAAGTAAATAAAATCAAGCTTCCTCCCACCATGCCATTATTTTCTCCAATGGCCCTGCACTAAGTCAGTCAGTGGATTCGAAGCAGCCAAAGGCGTCTACACTGAGGCGCGGTGTGTTTTGTTCTTCATTTAGTGTTAAGTGAACTCCCACAAATGTATGTGAGCTTCAGTTGCAGGCAGTGCCTCGAGACACAGCTCCACGGGGGAGTGACTCTAAGTTGTCACAAGCCCTATTCGTCAATCCCGGCCTCCGCATTCCTCGCGGCAAAATGGCCTCTCAGCCCTCCAGCATCTATCACTCCGCTCTAATGCCACGCCTCGAACCGTTAATTACCCAATTAAGTGCAATTATCTACTTAGTCAAAACAGAGATGTCCAAGGAAAACCGGTATGAAAAACAGCAAACACAAAACGCACGCAGGCTACAGAGAAGAACCTGCAATTGGCAAGCACTGCCTAGATTCTTTCGTTTTGTTTTTTTTGTTTGTTCACTTTTCTTTCCCCGGAAAAAGAAGACGAATTGTTTTCAACGGCCCTTAAGGGACGAGCATGTTTTTTTTTTTAGAGACAGTGTCAAAACAACAAAAGAAGAAATGATAAATCAACCAACAGAGGTAAAAGAGTGATGCAGAATAAGTGGCTTATGGCAGTGCTGAGCTTATCGGCTGTATTCCTAGACGGCGTGAAAGCGTCACTACGGCGGACAGGAAGAAGTGGGAGGAGAGAGAGAGAGAGAGAGAGAGAGAGAGAGAGAGAGAGAGAGTGAGTACCTTGGCAGCAGCATGGGGGGAGGCTCCCTGGTCCAGCAGGAGGAGTGCCACTTTCTGGTTATCGTAGTGCGCAGCAACATGCAGTGGAGTTAAACCACTCTATAAACACAACATGCAGAGACCTCATAAGTGGGGGGGACGGCAACAGCTATTCCCTACCTGGTTTTTCATGGTTTCTATATCTGCAATTGAGGTTATCACTCCGCACCTACGGAGTCCCTTGGGGGTACCCCTTTATCATCTCATCCTTTAAGTAGGTGGGTGAATACCCCAATCACCTACAGTGGGGCTAGTCTCTAAAATATACAACCAACTAATATCAGTACAAAGCAAACCACTTGGGGTGACCGAATCCTGGAAACAGGATTTTAAATCAATGGGTCTGGAACTGGATTGGGACACCGTTTGGAGCAATGTATTCTTGGCATCAAAAAATCCAGCACACCAACTTATACATTATAAATTTATTCACAAATATTATGCCTCACCATATAGGAGATTCAAAATGAAACTTATTGATAGTCCAGAATGCACAAAATGCAACCTGAAAGCCGTAGGCACATATCTTCATATATTCTGGGACTGTCCAGTGGTGTCCCAACTCTGGTCTCACATCTCGTAGATTTTTGAAAAGATCCTTGGATTCCCAGTTCCAAAGCACCCCACACTAATTTTATTTAATGACGACTCTTATATACATCTCAGATTATCCAACAAAAAAATCATATTTGCAGGGCTAACTGCTGCAAAGAAGACAATAATACACTCATGGTTCACTCCTGGTAATCCATCAGTGCAGGGGTGGGTAGGTCACTACAGAAATATAGCCAGCATAGAGAGATCCCTAGCAATAGTAAACAAAGCACGTGCCTCCACTGTGGGTACTTGGGATGGCCTCATTGCGGTTCTCACAAACCCTTCGGTTTCCGACACCGCGTCATCTACTTAAGACACAATATTACTCTGTCGAGCAAGGAAAGGTTTAAGCATATCAATGTGTGTATTCTCTTTCCCTAATTTTTTTTTTTTTCCCCACCTTATTTTATTTTTATTATGTCTGATCATTTGTACTGACATGTAAAAAAAGAATGGATGGATGTAATTTATAATTCAACAAGGCTCTGGCAATTTGTAAATAGTTTTGAGTTTTGTTAATGTGTATGGTAATACACTGCCTGGCCAAAAAAAAAGTCGCACACTTTAATATTTTAATATTATTGGGGCGGGACTTTTGATAAGCAGGCTGCTTTTTCCCGTATCCCTTTTCGGCAGGTACTGTGTTTGTTCAAGGCATATTACAGTAATTGTGATGAAGTGTGACTATATACATGCCGAAATAAATAAATTAAAAAAAATAAAAAATAAAAATATATTTTGTTGGACCGCCTTTAGCTTTGATTACAGCACGCATTGTATGGACAACCTTATGCAATGTCACAACATTTATTTCCGTGCAGAGTTACATTAATTTTTGGCCGAGATCTTGTATTGACGACGGGAGAGTCGAACCTCTCCGTAAAGTCTTCTCCAGCACATCTCAAAGACTTTCAATGGGGTTAAGGTCAGGAATCTGGTGGCTAATTCATGTGTGAAAATGATTCCTCATGCTCCCTGAACCACTCGTTCATAATTTGAGCCGGATGAATCTTGGCATTGTCATCCTGGAATATGCCAATTGATGGGATAACCTGGTCATTCAGTACATTCAGGTACTCAGCTGACTTAATTTTATTGCTGCATAACGTTGCTGAGCCTAGACCTGACCAATTGAAGCAACCCCAGATCATAACACTACCTCCAGAGGCTTGTACAGTGGGCACTATGCATGATGGGTGCAACGGCGACTTTTTTTCTGGCCAGGCAGTGTATGTATGTGTCTATCTATATGCAGGTGACTCAATAAAAAGTTGATCACAAAAAAAATAAAATAAGTGGGGACGGCAGAAAACAGGTGTGCGACCCAGGAAGCAGCACAAAACCAGTGGCATGAGCTGCGCCCGAGGACGCGTTAAACCCCCGTCACTTTCAGCTGTCGAAAACGTGAATTTCATCAATTTATTGCGCATTTTCAGACACAACCGTAGAAGGGTTAACAAAAAAGCTGCAAGTGATTTAACACACCATAGAAACCAGAGCAACCAGGTGTCGCATTGCAGTTATTGGTCAGTAAAAAAAAAAGAAAAGAAACGGCTTGTGAAAGCTTATGTCGGTTTTAGCACCCGGTGTTTAAACCTTTACAGGGGCAAGTGAGGAATTTAGCGTGGACTAGTCAGAGCTTTAAGACATGTTTCTGTATGTGTACTGTTCCTTTAAGGGGGGGAAAAAAACAGTATATTTGAACCATGACTCCGCCCACAGGAGAGAGACAGGACAGACCTCTTGTCAGGAACAACATATTTGCAGGTTTGTGAAACCAGTCACTGGTATATCTTACAACTCCTTAGTATCGCTTTATTTGTGCATCGTAAAGAGGTGTTAAGTGATATTTCATAATGGCAAAGCCCAGAGCAGTTCTGACAGGGATAATAGATGATGATAATATTTTCATCTAACTTAAAAGGACAGACTGAGAGACTAACTTTTATTTTCGGAAAAAAAGTCTTGCTCACGTTTTTTAACTCTCATTTAGAAGCTCTGAGACTAAAGACTAAACTAAACTCATGTTTTTAACTCTCATTTAGAAGCTCTGAGACTAAAGACTCCATTGCTATGTAAGCGGAGGCCTGCGTAGAGAAAAGACATCAATTCCCCCTGCAGTCTGGTTCTCAGAAACAAGGGCCGCGTTAGACAGCACTGTACAAATTACCCCCATATATCACGAACATCCACATCCATCCACACATAAAAATCAGACTTAAAAATATGCAGCATCAAATACATGTGAAGATGTAGAAATCCACTGAATTATATGTAAACATCTGAATGTGGAACATGAGCTAAATATATGAACACTCGCGTGGCCGCAGGCTTTTAAAAGCACGGTGCAGTTGTGGACAGCCACGCCGTCCTCGCGCTCTCTGATGTGTCGCCCACCTTTCCAGCCGCATCTGGTGGAGCGCTCTTCTGGAGCAAGAGATTGGCCACTTCAATCTTCCCGTACTTCGCTGCCACGTGTAAAGGAGTGAACCCTTTCTGCGAGGACAAACCCAAGACCCACCCCCATGAGGAACGAGCGTAGGACACAAGATGGACTAGAGTTAACATAATACACGGCCTCATTTTTAAATGCACATCCTTCTTATTAATGGTTAAAGTAATGCAGCAAACCTAGCCAAAAACAACAAGACGACTGAACAGTTCTGGACAATAGCATTCACTCCTATTGTGCGATACAGCCCCCCGGCCTGTTTTGATTTGTATAGAGGCTGTAAATTATCACCTCTTAATAAAGAGAAGGCGTGTTCGGAAGCCCGACAAAGCAGAAATCTGTTGAGAGAAACCCGACTCCTCCCAGAATAGTTTTAAGCGCTGGAGTCTCTTAGCATTGAAACATTTCCTGTGTGTTTTCACCCAAGACAGCAATCAGATTTATGCTAGGTCTGCCTTTTTAAGAAATTTTTGGCAGAAGAGATAAACATGGGCAATATCACCAGTGCTGCATACACAAAGATTTGACAGCAGTTTGTGATCTCGATTTCTGTAGCTTTTCTGATCTACAAATGGATACCGGGGTCAGCCAATCACTGGTTTTGACCTTGGCATACATGGGCCTCCTCATCATGGGAAGAGGCTTGCAGTATGAGGTCATGTTTACACATGGGATACATTACAAATCAATCTGACGCTCACAGCTGATTAGCACAGCGTGGCGCTTGGCCTGGTTAACGTCAATGTAATGTTGGAGGGCGACGCATGCCTTCACGGCGTGGAGGCGGGGTCACAGTGGTGCTAAACCAGGCAGACTTGTCCCTTCCCCTCTCCTGTGCAATAATGTGCGGCTGGGGCTCGACTTTTGCTTCCCCCGCAGAGTGACGTCATCCACGCACGCGGCCTGCCTTCTGTGGTGTGCTCTCTTAATGAGCTCTTTCTGAGAAATGCTCTGTGTGTGGGTGGGTGAGGTGTGTGTGTGTGTGTGTGTGTGTGTGTGTGTGTGTGTGTGTGTGTGTGTGTGTGTGTGTGTGTGTGTGTGTGTGTGTGTGTGTGTGTGTGTGTGTGTGTGTGTGTGTGCGTGCATGTGTATGGGTGGGTGAGTGTGTGTATTTGTGTGTGCGTGCGTGTGTACGTGCATGTGTGCGTGGGTGAGTGTGTGTGGGTGGCTGAGAGTGTGTGTGTGTGCGTGGGTGGGTGAGAGTGAGCGTGTGTGTGTGTGTGTGTGTGTGTGTGTGTGTGTGTGTGTGTGTGTGTTTGGGCCTGAGTGCCAGTGCTCGCTGCTGGGTATGACTGCCATTAATCTGTTCCTCAGACAGGGGTCACCTTCCAAGAGAACACTGCCACAGAATATCTGCCGGACTACAGCTAGCAGTGCAGTAGAGCGAACGCTCAGGTACCAAATGTTCTCTCTCTCACTCAGACCCCGTCTACACGTATATGGATATTTCTAAAAACGTAGTATTTTCTCTGCGGTTTGGCCTCCCGTCCACACGAAAACGAGTTTTAGGTCGCTGAAAACGGAGCTTTTGGAAAACACCTTCCAGGGTGGAGATTTTTTAAAACTGCGTTCTACATGTATTCGTGCGTACGGTTGAAACGGAGTTTTTGGAAAACGCTGACATCATGCCCTCAATTTGCGCGTGGCAAATGTTGTTATATGTCAATTTTCCAAGAGACACAGACCATTAGAATAGTTATTTTCTTATTTTTGTGAACTCATTATTTTTTTCTAACTATATTTTCTCATTGATACCATCTTTTATCAACGTATCACACAAAAAAAAACACACAAAAAACTGTTGTTTTAGAAAATCTTACACAGAATTACGTTATAGACTTGTTGCTTGTCATTTTCATGGATGGTTTTATGTCTCCCGATACACGACTACTTTACAACCAAAGCCTACATGGGCTCTTGTACTCAAAAAATTGTATTTACGGTTAAATTAATGCAAAAAAATGTAGTTTTTTGCGTTGTCGTGTGGACGGAGAGATTTTTAAAACGGTGTGGTGTGGACGGGAATTTTTTTTTTAAACGGAGGGGGAAAAAATGCGTTTTTAGAAATATCCGTGTACGTGTGGACGAGGCCTCACTCTCTCTCTCCCTCTCTCTCTCCTATGTGTAAGACATACATACAGACACACACATAGATACACACACATGTACAGGTACACATACAAACACACACAGTACTGACACAGTTACACAGACACTACACTGTGTCAGCATCCCTTCTACACAAGGTTCATGGTGCTAACTTGTCTGATTCAGTCAGCCTCCCTTACCCCATAGGCACACACACGCAGGCATTGCATACACGCACGCACACACAGATTCACACACGCACACATAGCCAGACAGACACACACTGTTCCAGCGTCCCCCCTACAGCTGTGACACGCTGCTAACATGTCTTTGTTCTGTGACCTCTACAGCTACCCTTTTCATTCATGCGCAAGACCAATAAATAACTACTCTTATTTTAACCTTTTTTTTTTTTACCAGGTAGGTCAATTAAGATCAAAGTGTTAGTTCCAATGATGGCCTGGCATCAACTTCTCTTTTAAATTGGAATGATGTGGTCATATTCACAAGTCATCATAACGCGGATATCACTTGTTGGATAGATGACATTTTCCCCTCCTCACACTTAAATGAGTGATTTGTCAATCTGAAAATCTCAAAAATCAAACTTTCCGCCAATCATTGGCTGTTTTGGGCTGACCTCGAAAGACTGCAAGCAGGAAATAACAATACGTTCCCAGAGTGCTAGGAACAAAGCGGTTAGGAATAGCAACAACAGACACCAGCAGGGTGTCTGACCTGAAGCGGTCTTTACACCGTTGCCGTTAAAAAAATGGCTAGACTGCCATTTTTTTTCTGATATCGGATTTAATTTTAGGAATAATTATCTCGAGGACCCGAGGCTTCCGAAGTGATCTTCTCTTTGTAAGGGTTATAAGAATTTAATTAACGTCTGAAATTTCTTTTGTGGAGGAGTGTCTCTCTCATCCCCCCCCACCCACACCCCACAGCCAACAGCCAAGGGGGAGGCCCGTACACAGACCACGGTTTCGGAGGGAAAGGGGACGCATCGCTGACCTTGGTGGTGACGGAGAGGGAGGCGCCGTGCTCCAGCAGCACGGACGCCACGTCCTCGTGCCCCTCGCGAGCCGCCAGGTGCAGCGGGGTGTACCCCGAGGTGGTGGAGGCGTCGGGCGACGCCCCGTTCTGCAGCAGCTGCTGGACGATGTCCGGCTTCCCCAGCCTGCTGGAGATGTGCAGTGGGGTCTGATCGTCCTGCGTCCGGGGGGGGGGGGTACGGACAGGGCGAAAAAGGATCTGTCAGCACCCTCACACAGTTCACAGTTCACCGCTCTGCATATTTAACAGACATTCGTATTTACACTACCGACGCTGCACCTCGCAAAACTTTGCTGTGCGTAATGGAAATCTTCACAAAGTCCATAAACATTACAGCATTCGATGGAACACTTTTAAAACTTTCCTGTGCTGAACTGCAGCGGATATGCTAGTAAAGTTAGCAAACATTTACACAAAAGATGGAACTTCATTTATACATTATATACATTAGGTCACAACTAAGCCACTCTTGCATAAACAAATGTAAATGTGAATATAGTACTGAATGCAACTTTCAGTCAGTTGACTGACTATTTGATAAGAAGACAAACAGTATGCTTTTAATACATGGCAAAAAAAAATGTCTGTCTTAACAAGTGTTTTAGTCTTGTAATGAGACTTAAAATCTTCTTTTTTCTCTCATTTACAAAATATTAGCTTGTTTTGAGGTACTTGTTTTGAGTGAAAGTATCTTACCCCATTGGCAAATCATTAAATGAGTGAAACTCTCACCCCATTGGCAATTTCTTTGTCTTATTTAGCAAAAAAGTAACAGAAATACGATGTCTAAATATAAGGCTAACATGCTTGTTAGGATTGACTTATTTTTTGCTTGTTGCAGTGTGCTTATAAAAAGTGCAGTTAAAATACTGTAGTAAATGGAATGTAAATTGTTCACAAACTCGCAGACAATCTGCGCAGTTATATAATAACCTCGCTTCATTTACCTTAGCCGTGGCCTCCACCCTGGCCCCGTTCTGCACCAGGTACTTCACTACGTCGGCTTGCCCTGCCCTGGCTGCCATGTGGAGTGCCGTCTCTCCCCTCTGGAACACAGAACGAGAGGTTCTGGAAAGGCACAAACGGGCTACAACACAGTCCCTTTGTTCCCGCGGGCCATTCATCAAGTCTGGCCCCTCTCTCCATACTGTCTGTCCGCTTTGTTATGACTGCTGGAATGAGAGGCAGAGCCCTGGCTTCGCGACAACAAAGCTGAAGTCATGTTTCTACGGCAACGACAGCAGAGCCGTTAAGTCCCGCCGACGACTAAACACTGTGGAAAGCGGGCGCGTGATTACAGTGCTACTGTAGTGCGGGGTGGGAATCCTCGGTAATTACTATTGTGAGCTCAGACCTCAGATGAGATGCGACAAAACAAAAAAAACAAAAAAAAAAAGTGTGATCCTGTTATTACCCGAAAGGGTTTACTGTACCGCAGGGGGACAGTAAACTGAAATGTTCAAATGGCAGAGCTGGTACACGTCTAGTTTGAGACCGGAGGAATTAGCCCCAAGGGGTAAAGCTGTGAAACTCCCATACATACATGTCCAGTGTTTTGGTTTGACATTATGAAATTATCTTATGAGTGTCTGTCTGGAGTTGTCTGTGCCTTTGAAGCAGACACCAAGAAAAAAGAAGAAAAAAAAGACAACTCACCACGTTGGTTGTGTTTGGCGAAGCTCCGTGGTTCGTCAACTGAGTCACAATGTTTTCGTGTCCCATAAAAGCGGCCACGTGAATCGGCGTCAGCCCCGACTGCCAAAGAGCCAGAAACAGTCACCTGTGATGCGCGGGAAGCACCGCCTCACGGCCAAAATGCCGCTTCATCACATGTACTTAACGCTGTCGTTCCTCCACAGCGCTAGTCGCAGTATGACCACACAAAAAATATAAAAACATCAAAATGTGCATCACACGTTCTGGAAGGTTCTGCGGGAAGTGTCGCAGCGGGTTAAGCGATCCCGGGGGCTCGCATTGAGAGGTTAGAGAAAGGGCGCTCCGGGAAGACCGTCCCCTACCTCGGTCACAGCCTGGATGGACGCTCCATGCTTCAGCAACAGCTCCATCACCCTGATACGGTTCTTCTTGCAGGCGATGTGAAGCGGCGTGAAACCATTCTAGAAAAAAACAAAAAAAAAAAAACACACGCACCACACTTTAGATGTTTCTGGCAGAGTCGGATACAGCCTACGAGCGGGGGCCCCTGGAACACGGACCGCGTCGTCTGCCAGTCCAGATAACCAAATAAACATGTGTGGACTTAGCAAAGCATTACTTTGCGCGGAATTATGCGGCCCGTCTCTGACGCTCTGGACTTTGGCAAAGCGCTGTTTCTTCCCCGTTTTCTTTGTTTCGTCCCTCAGCGTACTTCTGAGACACGCCCATATTGTTCCAATTACTAAAGACCATGACAGTATACTCCCCCGTCCTCTGCCAAGTCAGTGTTTTTTATTAACCTTTTAGCGTCTGCTAAAGTCGAGAGAGGCGCAGAAACAAGGGGAGACGGAGCCATGCCTCACTCTTTCATTGACCCTGTTTTTGATACGGATTTTTAACATGGGCTTGTGTATAAAATGTGCACTGTTTTTAGTGAGGGGAAACTAATTCCAGGGGGTGTGTAAGGGTCAAAAACAGACCTGAGAACTTCTCAATACGGAAGGGGTATCACCTCAGAGAGGATAAAAAAAGACCTGAGAACACGTCATCAGAGAAAATCTTTCGTCTGCGATGATAAAAGATATACTTGACGACTCTTGTTTAGAAGGGGTGTCCTCCCAGTTAGGGTAAGAAAAGGCTGGAGGATCCCTCAGCACAGAATAGCTCTCGCATCAGCAAGCATAAAATATACTCGAGGAGCCTTGAGTACAGATGTAGCCTAAGCTCAGCTGCGGGCACTTTCGGCCCTCTCTCCCCACCCCTGCTCACCAGCGCTTTGGCGTTGGGGTTCGCCTTCTTGTCCACGATGACCTTGGCCACCTTGTAGTGGCCGCAGTGGGCCGCGACGTGCAGCGCCGTCAGGTAGTCGTTGGTGACGTCGTCCACGGGCACGTCGTGGTGAAGCAAGAGCTGGACGCAGTTCAGGTGATCCCCCTGAGTGGCCATGTGCAGCGGAGACAGGCCGTTCTGCGGAGCACAGACGTAAGATTACACTAGATTACATACCATCACTTCTGCTCAACGTGTCATTAGGATATTCTCTGACCAGTAAACGGCAAACAAGAACTGTTGACTACAGAGTCCACGAGGTTAAAAAAAGTTCAAATCAAAATTTAAAAAAAACCCAGGAAATATATAATTATGCATACATTTACATTATTGTGCTTATTTACATGACTACGGTACGTACACTGTAGAAAATGACAGTAATTGGATATAAAGTAAAGCAATTCAAAGTCATAGTTTTACATACACTTGAAAACTGTTCTGCAGATGTGCACTTTGAGGAAGGATTTCAATCTCATGTCTCACATGGTAATGGTAATAACACATGTTGGAAGGGCAAATCTTGTCACAACCTTGTTTAATGACATATTAAAGAGCCACTCTGTGATTTCTTTTGTCAATTCTTTTGACTAAACATGCAAAGCTGTTAATCTAAATCAGCTTCCGGGCAGCCGTGTTGTTATTCAATAATATAAATATTCAGCGATGTAACTCACAGGAGCAAGTACCTGGCATTAAATGTATTGAGACATTGATGTCACTCAAACATGGAAATGGAGGATGTCTGCCATTATAGCAGCAGGATATAAGATAGTTTTTGAGTTTTCTCTTGCGCCCGCTTCTATGCTACAGTTTATATGAGACCAACTGTTCTGAGGAAGGGAGTGAACCATTGGGCTGATATGAAGGCCCCCGAAAATAGAGAACGGGGATATCAAAAACACGATACTGCAAATGATACTGTAGCTATGTGGGTGCTAATCGAACGCTTTGAAGTACATCTAAACCACTCAAAGCTGCAATTTGGATGTTTTCAGAGGGTAGCTGCCTATTAAATATAAATAAATTTGCATTTGAGTCACACATCCCCGTGACAACTAATGATAACTCTCTCCAGTACAACGACCGCTGCAAATTCAGCTCTTACTTCTGCAAAAGACTAAATTCAATCTACCGAGTCTCGTTGAGTAACTCATTTGAAAGAACATGAGTCTCAGAGGAGCAGACAACAGAACGTCAGCGAGACATGACTGCGGTGAGAGCAGGCTGGCACTGCTAACGGCCATTACATAAGCACTCACTCTGGCTATGAACGCAAGGCAAAGTGCTGTGGCCCATTCTCGTGGAGCGGTTAGCTTTACGGATGTCGTTACAAAACTTCTGGCCCCCCCAGACTTCACTGGTTCAGTTGTCATTAAAGGGGCTGCGTCTTTAACGCTGAATACGGTCTAACAAAGTCCTTGCCACTGAACTATCCGAGACAGCTTTCTAATGGAGAATGCTGTGACCCTTTACATCAGTCCACAATGCCCAGCCCTACACTGTGAATGGCGGCGATATACTGTACCTTCGTTTTGGACAGAATCGGGGCTCCGCGGTCGAGCAGCATCCCCACTACTTGTTCGTGACCACTCCTCGCGCCACAGTGTAAAGGCGTGAGTCCGTCCTGCAGGCCAAAATGCCGTCAACAGCAGGTCAAAGCATGGTCAATAGCAGCGTGGGCACATAATACTATTTGAGGACAAAAATCAATAGGCTTGCACCCTCTAAAATGCTCACAATGTACACATTCTGTTTAGTCACAACCATACAAAGGTATTGCACCTTACCTTACATCTAGTGTATCATTATTATGACCGACTGTAACCAGCTTTATCATCCCATATAAAATGGAGGCATTCATGCATTCAGAAAAGGTTTATTGTCTTCTCTTACGACATCCAGTTTAATTTGTTAAGACAGAAGCCTTGCATTGTCTTCCTAGGGGCTTGTCGGGATTGAGGTTTTATGAAAAAAATAAATCTTATGCACAGTTCTGCCAGCATGGTGCGGCCAAGTAATACTAGCGTACTCACTTTCGATGTGCATTGTGTCATGAAGGATTGCTCAATATAACTTAAATCCAATAATCTTTCTCGCTGCATAATAATGAAATAAATACACAGCAGTACACTTCCACGGTGATGAAAGAAACTGCAGCAGAGCAGCAATCTTTCCTGCACTTTGCTTCTGCCTTTTTAGCACTTAGACGCCATTTCAGTGCCAGAATCTGAGCTGCAGAAGACCCCATTTCATACATGGAAATTTTGTGCCAAAGTTTCCCATTTGAGTCCTGAACACTTAGATTAATCTCACATCTGCACATAATTGCAGAGGAGCTCTAATATCGAACACTGAAATTAAATATATAGTTGTTAATACGAGTGACGCCAACGCGTCCTATCACATTGCACGGTGCGTATAATGCGTCCGCATTCTTTTTGTGAACGCATTATCTGCAGTCGGGAGAGCGTGCTGCAGTGTGGTGAAGCAGGAGGAGGTACAGGGGAACGTACAGGGACGAGGGCCTTGCCCATACATGTCCGTAGGGGCGATGATGTCACTCGCTGTCGAGCACCATGGAGGTTTATATGATTTAGACAGTTCATTTTGCAGACGGGTCTTAAAATGCTCCGTGTCAAAGCCGCTGCTCGTGCCCCTAATCAAAGTTTACTCACGGATGTAACGGGCGGCGTGTCCGTGCCTGTTTTGCATTTGCGAGGAGCTGGCATGGGCTAGCTTTTGTGTGGCAAGCAACGCATTGCAGGAAATAACCGATCTAAGCAAAGGCAAATGTTCTCTGCAGAGTGTTTTATTTAGCGCAAGCACATGGTGCATTTCAGAGGCACAGTGGGGTCTCACCTTGGTTTTGGCGTCGATTTTGGCTCCTCGATCCAACAACAGTTTGACCATGTTTCCGTTTCCTCTCTTTGAGGCAACATGCAAGGGCGTGATGTCATTCTGCGAAAGTCAGAACCGTGGCATTAAGACTTCTTCTTACTAATCAGCTACTTCCCACATACTGTAGATGTGTTACGATCGGTTACGATCCCAGAAATACAGCACTGTTCCTGCTCATTACGGTTGCATCTGTCTCATTCATTCCTGTGCCATCATTAACAACAAACACTCACACGATGTAATGCGGACAAACATCCAAACCAGTAATCATTATTAAAGGAGGTGTTTTTACCCTATGGTTTTTATGTCAAAATATGATTACCATTTAGTAAATGGTTAATTAATTATGAGAAGGCCTTGACTTGAATATGTCCATTCCAAGTAAAAATAATTTTCTGTTTTTTTTGTTAGGAAATGTTCAACTGAACCACAGCAGGGAAAAAGCATTGAGTAACAGCGCCCTCTAGTGACAACTTTTCATATTCACCTGCCACGGTTCGGTACTGACATTTTTCCATCTGCCATATCTGCCATGTACTTGTAATACGTGGTCTTTGTTTTCCCTTGCTTTTCAGCCATTAAGAGCTAGACAGACAGCTGCTATCTGATGTCTTTGTAAAGGTGAATTCTAGTGCAGTCGCTGACATGGACACAGGATAAGAGTTTTCAAAGCGCTAAAAGATGTACCATGTAATTATTATTATGTGAGGCTTTGCATTATGTCTCCTCAACAGAGCATGGTAGGAAATCTGCAAGATCTACTTCACAAACGAAAGGAACAGTCTTTCATGTACCTGAAGGAACAAAGTATCTTTAACTCTAATCTTTAAAATGCCTTCCTCCCCCCCACCCCCCGGAGAGAGTACAAATGCTGGGGAGATTCTCTCTGGCGCGGTGTTCGTGTCCGGGAAAGGCTGGGCCCTTCCACTCGGATTTCACTGCCTTGCGTAAGGTATACCCCGATGCATTCCTTGGCTCCACTGGAGCTCCTCACCGGGGCCCGGGGGCTCCTGACCCGCCCGCGCGAGCCGGGGATGTTCCTCTGAAACACGGGCCCGAATTCCATCATAATCTACGCGCTCACATTTCAAACGCAGCAGGGAAGGGGCTCCGGAGAAGCAGAAGGCCTTGCCAGTCAGCCCTGGCGTGTTTACGATGTGTATGCGAGCGAGTGTGCGTTTCAGGGCGTGTGCGTGTGCGTGTGCGTGCATGCCTGCGGGTGTCTCTGCCAAGACTCCGCTAGCCGCTACACTGACCACAGCTGTCCTTTCCCACCGTTTCCCATTTCTAAGCCGCAAGCTCTTTGTCACAGCCTCTGTGTGTTTAAGCCTGAGGAGGTCTTCACGGGGGAGATAGACCACGTTTCTCAGATGTCAGACAGAGAGAGCCATTTTCCTTCCAGCTATTTGCACAGCGCTAACGATCCAGAGACTCAGGCGTGCAAGATGGTGCTTTATCAGGCACACAAGGAATGAATGGAGGTAGAGTGTAGGACATGAGACTCTGTCAAAGAGGGGTACCCCCACACCCCTCTCCCATTTAAACTCAGTGGGACAGCAGTGTGAGGCCGGCCCCTGGGGGGATTTGAGAGGGCTGGCTTTCGAGGAGGCGCAGCACAGCGCGTGGGTGGGAGCAGCCAGCCTTACCCTGGCCTTGAAGTCCACCGCCGCCCCACGGTTCAGCAACAGCGTGGCCACGTTGATGTTGCCGTAGTGAGCCGCGATGTGGAGCGGGGTGAAGCCACTCTGTCGGGGGGGAGGGGAGGGAGAGACAAGAAAAGACAAAAAACACAGCAGCAGTCAGCCACAGGGGGCGCCCAAGAGCAGGACACCACGTTACCACAAGTGCAATGGGTGCAGCAAGCTTCTACCGCTTCCAGAGGCAGTGTAGCGCAAGCCAGAACCTCCACCCGGTCACCAACCAACCATGTTAGCACAGGCTCAAGGAGCATCAAATGTGTTAAGCGCAGGGGACGCAAGTGCTTCCTGGGGTCAACAGGATGTGGCTTCCATCAGCCAGGTGTGAGAGTGAGGATCAGTCACATGTGAGAATTACTGTGCTGAAGGAATTCTGAAGCGGGTTTCATTTGAAAAAATAGCAAATCAGGGCTTCTTCGAATCAGGAAGCCTTTCAGTACACCAGCCATTGGCAAAAGGGAAATCATGGCACCTTAGTTCAGGTTTGCAGAAAAAAAGCTGCTGTAAACACTGACCTGTTACCATGACGATGCAACTTTTCAAAGCCAAAAGCCTAAAATAGGGCCAATGTGCGAAGTAATAAAATAGTCATAAAATAATAGAATCACAATAGTCAATTTTACTATAGGTTGCTTTGAAACTCACAGGCAAAACATGCCGTATTGACATACAACATATACCCTTATGGAAATGTAATATACTGCAGTATATTTTAAATATATTGTGATGATAATTTTTATATATTTACAATATACTGCAGTATATTCTTTTTCCATAAGGGGTAGGTGGCCATCTTGTTTATCTTGCTTATGGGGAGCAAGTGTGACGGACTAGTTTTTACAGAGGTACAGACTAATGATTGATTTTCAGGTCCGGTATTGTTATTGTGAAACCCAAAGTCAGAATAACGACACAGTATAACTGATATTAATAGAGGTAATAGCATTAAATAGAACCCGCGGGCCGCGCAGCCTTCTCCAAGTGCAAGAGATGTGCATGGGCTTCTCATGTTAGTGTGTCAAATTTTGTTTAGTGACCCACATTGGTTACTTTGTGAATAGTGTTTCAGGATCACCAGGACGAGCAGGACAATGACAGCCCCCAATTTGAACCTTTCAGGCCTTCAGATATTCTACAACTGAATAATCCCTCACAAAGCAGGTGTCTCTACACTCTCAGAAATAAAGGTACAGTGGAGGTACATTTTTCTTCTTTAAAGTACAAACTTCCCAAATGTACCCTGACTGTACAATAATGTTCTATATGGGTTCTAATAAGTACCTTTTCAAGCCAAAAAAGGTACAAATTAATTATGTATTGCTGGCCGGGGGGTACAATTTTATGTACCTATAGGGTACCACCCCAGTGGTAAGCGTTTGTATCTTTTTAGATACTTTTTGTATCTTTTTTTCTTTTTTCTGAGAGTGTAAGTCATCTTATCCGTGCATTATATACCGTGTATTTATATACATATCTGGACCAAGCCAGATTTGCAAGGAATTATCACTATTATAAACCACTGGAGTACATAACTCATAAGTTGATGTCTGCAAATGAAGGAACTACATAGACTGGATGAATTAAACAGAACTTAATCTAACTGAAAAAGAGCTGACTTAATAAATAATTGCTACTTGTCAACTATAAATATGCAATTTATAACTACACTCCATGCACTATAAAAGTTCATGATTTAATATCTAATACTTTGAATTCCTGTGGGCCACAAAAGCAACCTAGCATGTTTCAAGAAAAAGGTTTGATTCGGTTTATGATAAATGTGCAGGTGATTATAATTTATTTCCCCACGATCAACTGCTACTTCATTTGATTTTAAATTTCGTTCCTGTGATTTAGAAGATATCATGCACTGAAATGACACACAGTGCCCCCCAAGCCTTCTGTGAAAAGTAGTTCCATCTACAAACGCCAGAGCGAGCCTCGCAGCCATGCCGACTGAGGACAGAAAGGTACAAAACAAACACGGTTTGGAGCAGGAGTACAGATTCTGCAGTCATTACGGGCCCTTGTCTTTCGCTGTTACCTGCGAGGGTAAGAGTCATGCACAAGCCTGAGAACGGAGACCCAGAGGCAGACCAGTCACTAGCAGACAAGCTCTCTGCAGCTGAGCGGCCGGGTTCCTCCAGTCCACACACTGCAGTGCCACCTCACCACTGCCCTCTGCTGGTGCGAACAAGTCTGGTCACAGTCATTGATTCGCTGGCAGAATGGTCACCCCACACCAAACCTGCGCATGTGACGTCACTCGGTAATTTAGCGATTCAATTGCTTTTCTTTTCGGTACAGGAAGCCCAGCCTTCAGCTGCAGATAACCTCGGTTCCATAGTCCAGGTTCAATCTGACCACAAACGGCCTTTTCCCTCACCTCTGAGTCATTGGTTTAAGGAAGTGTATCATTTTTTTAGTTTTCCATTTTGTTACACAGAATTAATTTCACAGGCTGCCGAATTCACATATTTCGAAGCAGTAGAGCATCGAATAAAAAATAAAAAACTTGCTTAAAATCAATACTCAAAATAGATCAAGGGGAAAAAGCATATTGCAGTTGGACTGAACCTGGAAATACATGCTACATTTTCTCAGTTAAAAGCACAAGTCTAACAAAAAACAAAAGGTAAACAAAAAGAAATGCATAAACAGAGGATAGAGATGAGGCATCAGCAGCAGCAGCAGCAGTAGTAGCAGCAGCAGTAGCAGCACTAGGCTATGGGAGTGTGCAGTGTGTAGAGTATAGTATGCATATGTATATATAATACCTCTGTCGTTCTATTCACCATCATCTATGGGTGCACAACCACCAGCCGAGAGAAGAGAGAATGGACTGTTAGTGTACACAATGTCACAATGGAAGCTCCAAGCTATAGGATGGCGACATGGTAGGAGGAGTCTCGACAACAAACACAAAAACGGCACAGAGCTCAACTGGATGGTGCATACCTTCTTGTTCAGGTGACATTAAGAGGCCTGGTTTATCCAGAGATACTTAATAGTTTAATATGAGCATTTGGTATTAAAATAGCTTCCACTACATGTACTGTGGGATGTAAACAGGGGTAACATAAAGAACAAGAACTGCGGCAGTTGGAAAACTGCATTCGTGTCTTCCGAATGTAAACTATGCTGCCATCTATGGATTGAATTACAGCTCATTTCATCATTCCTCTAAGCACACCCAGCTGCGGATCTATCGGATAGCTGTGAGTGTTGAACAGAGCCATTATAACTGAAATACCATTACTCTATTATTGCGTATTATATTCACTCTAAATTTGACTAATCATATTTTCTCCAGGTTTTATATAGTCAATGGCATAATTTTACCCAATACTTGTGTATTCATTTAACATTTGTAAAATAATACAAAAGAATAAAATGCATAAATATTTATGATTTTCCATGAATTTGGCTCTATTCTACCATCCAGCACCATCAAGTTAATAAAACCCAAACTAAAAAACAAATGGCTGTCCATACAGAGGGCGTATGAAGTGGGGAGGAGAGGAGGATGAGAGGAGGGCGGGGGGTCGCACCTTGGACTCCACGTCCGCGTTGTGGTCGTTCTGCAGGAGCAGTGCCGCCGCCTTGGTGTCGTCCTTGCGGGCGGCGATGTGCAGGGCGGGCAGGCGCACCTTGCCCTTGGTGTCGTTCTCCAGCAGCAGAGACACCACCTGGTCATGCCCCTGCTGTAGCGCCACTGCCAGGGGGGTGAAGCCGTCCTGCCGGGGGGAGAGAAGCGGCACGTAGCGCAGTTAGCACACGCCTAATCTCATCACCCGTTTACCACCCGCTACACTCCTCACAACACAGCAGTGTAGCATAGCGCAGTTAGCACACACCTAATCGCATCACCCGTTTACCACCCGCTACACTCCTCACAACACAGCAGTGTAGCGTAGCGCAGTTAGCACACACCTAATCGCATCACCCGTTTACCACCCGCTACACTCCTCACAACACAGCAGTGTAGCGTAGCGCAGTTAGCACACGCCTAATCGCATCACCCGTTTACCACCCGCTACACTCCTCACAACACAGCAGTGTAGCGTAGCGCAGTTAGCACACACCTAATCGCATCACCCGTTTACCACCCGCTACACTCCTCACAACACAGCAGTGTAGCATAATAAGTAAGAAACTGGGCTCGTAACCCAAAGGTTGCATGTTCGAATCTGAGGTAGGACACTGCCATTGTGCCCTTGAACAAGGTACTTAACCTGAATTGTTTCAGTAAATATCCAGCTTTACAAATACTATTTAAAAAATGCAAATGTTGCTCTGGATAAGAGTGCCTGCTAATTGCTAAATCAAAACATCTGTGATGCTGCACCTTTGCAAGGACCACATCTAGCCTGGTGGACTGTGGAGCTTATCTCTCACTAACACAAGATGTATAGAAGGTGCCCTGAATGAAGGATACATTATCCATACAGGGCCTGATTTACTAAGACATTGAGCGTGTGCAAAACCTTTTAGCACATGCAAAACCAATAACATGTCCAATGATTGGTCATAGTATTTGTTTTACACCAATCACTGGTGAAAAATACAAATGTACATATTGAACATAATAATGGGAACCATACTTCTGTTATTCTGGAGCAGGCCAAACCACTTTTCCAGCATTTCTGAACATACTTTTTAAGTTTTATTGTGCAAATATGCAATTGTCTTTAACTGTAAAATAACGTTTAAAGAGAGAAGAGAACAATATTTATATACCAACTAACTTAATAAAAACTCCTCCATTCCATTAAAATTATTGTTGATTTGAAAATGTAATGAAAATCATACAATGTAGAATATTATACCAGGCAGCCACATAACCACTTAGTGCGTTGTCTTTCCCTTTACACATTTCAAAATAATATGCAATTCAGTAAGAGAACACCGATATGATTTGCATCATAAATTATCACAGCTTTGGGGGGAAATTAAGTCAGAGAAACAACACCGCATCAACAAATAATTCAGCTGTTCGTTCTCTTTATTAGATCGGTACTATTAACGGTCGTTTTTCTACATTACAACCAATGACTCCCGCTCATCTTTTTGATCTTTTTTCATGCCACGGGACTGCATTTTTATTAGACGTCTGCCCCTTGAAACATTAATTATTAACAAGCACGAGTTACTTCAAGCATGGATATATTCCCTATCATACATAATTCAGGCTGGCTGTGCTCCGGCTGCACTTTGGTCTCGTATATTCTCAAGGACGGCTCCCGAACAGCCCTGGTCACCACCGCGCCTGCAGGGCGGACCCTGGGCTCTGGCGCACGTAAAAACTCGCAGGCTTCCATTACAGCCCGGCTGCAGTGTAAATCGCGCAAAGCCCCAGATGTCAAGAAAATGAAATTATTTTACAACGGAGCTTCACAACGTCACTTCACTATCAAAAGAAGAGTCTGCTCCGTGTGCCTGCACCCACCGCCCAGCAGACAAACGGGACAAAGCACAGCAGTTATCCGGGTGTGGCTACGGAGTAAACGCTGAAGAAGAACAGGGTGTCTATCCTCTCTAGGTGAACGCGCGAAAACACCTCCTGTAGGGCGTTCAGTTTTCTGCCTGGCTACAGCTGGCGTGCCCAGACAGACAGTCATTAATGAGTTTTTCCAGCCCCTAAGAGATGTTAGCATCACATTGTGTTCCCTCAGTCAGTCCTACAAGCTCCTGTATTCTTCAATTTATAAAACGTCGTGCAACTACTTTGCATAAATAGCAAAGTCAAGTCAACCCATTGAGCAGAGATCCAAGTACATAGCCTACATACTAAATCGCTTCAAATACTGCATGGCCCAGATGCAGCCCACATTCTTTAAATGTGTGCATAATACACAATATATTTATTTTGTTAATTGTATAAGCTATAGTGAATACTATATACAGTAAATTAATGCATATAAGCATATAAACATATATACTGTATAATTAATACACTGACTGACATAACTAAGCAGCTTTTCTCTGTTCACCTCTATTCCAGCTGACGTTTCTGAGAAAAGTACGAGATTGATTAGTAGTTGTCATTAAAATAATCCTTTAATGGCTTAATCAGCTTAACCAAACTTGTGCACGGTAATAACATTCCTTTATGTGAAGGACATCACAGTTTTAAACAGATCCAGTGTGATTCTGATGCGATGAATCCCATGAACATCTGTGTTTTATTCACACAAAGCAATTAATCAGAGAGCTTTCTGGTCACACTTTCCTCTACTGCAGGTATTATTTGGAAACCTTGATTCATTTCAGTCTCTTTTTGCTTACTTTCTTCACCATTTTCAGTTTTAGAATGAGCCTACAGAAACTACACAGTAAATACAGATAGATATGCTATTACAGAGGGAACAGCTCGCTAAATGAGGTGAGGTGGTCACTTATTTCACACATGAATAGGTCTGGCCCCGCTACAACACTATTTTCACAGGGGAAATAATGTTATAAGTATAATATGGATATTTTCACCTAAGACCAATCCAAAATGGATTTGTTTTGGCCTGCCCCTGACCTGCTTCATGATGTAAAAACCTACATCACATCGAAGCAAAACCTGCTAAAATACAGCTTTGAATGTCTCATCCAGTTCAGGATTCTGCCTCTGAAGTTATGGTCACATCCCTAACAAAAATATAGGCCGTCCAGCAAATCTGCGGCAAACCTTTGGCATTGTTGCCACAGGTTTGTGGCAAGCTCATATTTTCACATGCAAATTAGCTTTGTGGGCAACTCTCTGGCAACATTTTGTGGAAAACAATTTAGTTTGCAGCAGCTGCGCTACATATTAGCTGCAAGTTTGCAGCAAACTATCCAGTATAGTAAGGGTCGGTGATGGAAAAGCTCTCTGTTATTTAGGTTGTCAACAGCTGTTGTGTTTCAAGGTTTGAAGGCACTTTGATACACGCAATTTAGCACTGGAAAGAATCCAGGGCTTAAAAGGCACTGAGAGTCTTTCAATGAGAAAGATAAATGCAGAGAAAGGCTCGTTTGATTGGATGCACCAAACATCTATGAATCAGCCTCAGGAACCTCATATCAGCTTAGTGCATCTGACAAAACACTTTGCCTGTGGAGATGGACTTCCAGAAAACTATATATAGATATTACAGCTAATTGTATTAGCTACCAATATTATTGTTATTATTATTGTTTCCGGAGAAAAAAAAAGGAGAAAATAAGACAGATCAAACAACAGCAACGTTAACTATAGCCGAATGCATGCCTCAGACTAGTTGACGGAACGCAATGTAAAATGGCTGTTCTGTACTGCGCAGTCCAGCAGGGTCAGTAGGGGGATAGGGCCGCTCACCTCAGTGGCAATGCTCTGGCTGGCGCCATTGTCCAGGAGATACCTGACCACCTCCAGGTGGTTCTCCTGAGCGGCCATGTACAGCGGGGTGAAGCCATTCTGCAGAGAGAAAACAATAAAAGCCATTTCACCCCATCACAGTTTACACCCTGCAGTGAGCAAGCAACGCTGATAATATATATGGAAAATGTCGGAAAAATGTCAATAATAGAAAAACCTGTGGATTATCATAGCAATAATCTGATGTACCCCATTGATGTTAAAATGTCATATTAATTTAGAAAGCATCAATATTATGCATCTCATTTTATTACGTTCTAGTGTGTATTGTAAAATTGTTACAGTCGATTATACAGACACACACACGCACACACACACAAATATGGCGGTTTTCCCCTCCTTGTATTGCCACTTCATAAGGACAAATTAAACCCGAAGCAGATGGGCTGTCCCCTGAGAACTCTCCGGAAGCAATACCCTTGGCTATATTGCACGCACATATTACACCATTAGGACAAACATTTAATTTCCCCCTGCTAAATATGAGCAGTAAATGAGGATGCATATCACGTATAATAAATAAAAAAATAAGCATGTTTGGCTCAATCGTTTATCCTCAGCTAAGTGCATGAGAAAAATGTACAGGGATCTAGTGCCACTGCACTGTTACCCAATGTGTGCAGAGTAAATATGGTGTGCAGATGGCAGAATTAAGTATCATTTCACTATGCATTCTACCTGTCACTGCTACAAAGACATAAATGCCACACAGATGCTTCATCCCCCCAATGCTAGAGCACTGAAGATTCAAACAGGACTGAGAAAAATAAATTAAAAAACAAATAAATAAATAAATGCATATGAGTTACCCACACTCAAAAACTTTAAATGCAGCCATGACAAAATCCTATGGCAGAATTCAGTTTGGATATTTTCCAGGTGACATATTACATTATCAGCGTGTTGCCTGGGTGAATGATACACTCTCAGAAAAAAAGGTTCTCTGGTTTGTCTCCATAGGGGCACCATTTTAGTTATTTATGGAACTGTCTTTGTTAGGTGTGAAAAGCGTGAAAGTTCCCAGATTGAACCATTTTTTCTGCCAAAGAATGCTTGAACTAGATAGGGTTCCTTTATGGAGACACAGAGGAAGCTTTTGGAACCCTTCTGAGAGTGCATACACAAACTGGGAACAGCACCGACAGTGCATGCCTACTTGCAGGCAGTGTGAGCTGTTAGGTGCTGACACTATAACAGAAGGAATTTAGGGCCCAGCCAGATCCAGATTATCCCCACAGGCGGCCTGTGAAGTTATTAACACCCTATGCATATTCATAAACATGTGGAGCAATTAGATCAGGAGCCGGGGGCCGGAGAAGTCAAAGCCAATGTATTAGCATACTGCAGTCTCTGAATATCATGCATCGGGTAATTACAGGGATACAATTGGAGTGTTTTAAAAAAACAAAACAAGTCTTTAATGTAAAAAGGACAACGGGCCTTTGCTTCAGAAGACATGTGTGTTAGTCCGCACCTAGCACACTGAGAGGACCATGGGACATGTGTGTTAGTCTGCACTTCCCACACTAAGAGGACCATGGGACATGTGTGTTAGTCTGCACTTCCCACACTAAGAGGACCATGGGACATGTGTGTTAGTCTGTCTTTCCCACACTAAGAGGACCATGGGACATGTGTGTTAGTCTGTCTTTCCCACACTAAGAGGACCATGGGACATGTGTGTTAGTCTGCACCTCTCACACCGAGAGGACCATGGGACATGTGTGTTAGTCTGCACCTCTCACACCGAGAGGACCATGGGACATGTGTGTTAGTCTGTCTTTCCCACACTAAGAGGACCATGGGACATGTGTGTTAGTCTGCACTTCCCACACTAAGAGGACCATGGGACATGTGTGTTAGTCTGCACTTCCCACACTAAGAGGACCATGGGACATGTGTGTTAGTCTGTCTTTCCCACACTAAGAGGACCATGGGACATGTGTGTTAGTCTGCACCTCTCACACCGAGAGGACCATGGGACATGTGTGTTAGTCTGCACCTCTCACACCGAGAGGACCATGGGACATGTGTGTTAGTCTGTCTTTCCCACACTAAGAGGACCATGGGACATGTGTGTTAGTCTGCACTTCCCACACTAAGAGGACCATGGGACATGTGTGTTAGTCTGCACTTCCCACACTAAGAGGACCATGGGACATGTATGTTAGTCTGCACTTCACACACTAAGAGGACCATGGGACATGTGTGTTAGTCTGTCTTTCCCACACTAAGAGGACCATGGGACATGCGTGTTAGTCTGTCTTTCCCACACTAAGAGGACCATGGGACATGTGTGTTAGTCTGTCTTTCCCACACTAAGAGGACCATGGGACATGTATGTTAGTCTGCACTTCACACACTAAGAGGACCATGGGACATGTGTGTTAGTCTGTCTTTCCCACACTAAGAGGACCATGGGACATGCGTGTTAGTCTGTCTTTCCCACACTAAGAGGACCATGGGACATGTGTGTTAGTCTGCACTTCACACACTAAGAGGACCATGGGACATATGTGTTAGTCTGTCTTTCCCACACTAAGAGGACCATGGGACATGCGTGTTAGTCTGCCCCTCACACACTGAGAGAGGATCATGGGACACGTGTGTTAGTCTGCTCCTCCCACACTGAGAGAGGATCATGGGATATGCGTGTTAGTCTGCTCCTCCCACACTGAGAAGGAGCATACAGCAATGGGGCAGGCCAGCATTGTAAATTGAGAAAAAAGGAAATAGGGGATAAGATAAGGTGAAATAGTCTAAGACTAGTCTATGAACAATTTATTTGTATTGTCCTGAAAAGGAATAGGAGGAGTAGTTTAGATGTGGTGATGTATACAGAGAGATCACAAACTAATTCAAAACTAGAAAACAACTGTACTCTCCCCTAAACAGCCACAGTGCAAGAGCTTGGGGATATTTCTGGAGGACCTACTCTAAACTCAAATTCTAGGTCTAACCAAAGTCCAGCTCATTTATCCATTGATTGGTTTTCTGCGGCACACCACAACTGGCCGCACTCCCAAATCCCAAACTATCCATCTGTCTTGTACAGTGCACAAATTCATACAGTGTTTATGCAATGAGAGGGGAAAAGTAAGTACAGATACAGTTATGGGTAACTACTGCTCCGGACACCCACCCATCCCCCTTATCTACAACCATCATATCCCCATTCATGCTTGGATCTCATAAAGGTTTGAGCTCATAGTTGGGGCTCATAAACATCTCATGGGATTCAAACGTTTGTCCAGATATCAGTGCTACTGCTGCTGCTGCTGCTGGTGGTGGTGATGCCCTCAAGTTTTCTCCTGTTAATATATTTCAGAGATTGTCCTTTATTGCTCATAATTTCGAGACGGAGGCCGGAATACATTTATGTTGGCATCCTTGTTCTTTTTGCTGGCTTCATTGTTTATTTAGCATTTTATGGAATTGTGGAGCTAATGTGTTCAAATCTCTCTTGCTGTGCATCACGGTAATTAGTTGGAGTGCAAGATTTCCATTGTGGATGAGATTTCATTGGTTACAAATGTTATGGGATTCCCGATAATAGGAGTGTAATTGGTATATTTGCCATTGTGACGATGAGGGTTGTGCCATGCTGAAGTTTACATATACTGCGGTTATGCTTTTCGATTTTTGGATGTAAACAATGCGTCGAATGTGATGGCTATACAGGGAGTTAATGTGCTGCATAGCCCAGGGGCAGGAGGTTAATTGTACTGCTTCCAGTAAGAGGCGGATGATGTTTAGCTCTTCTTGAAACTATTTGAGGACACATTGTAACTGGAAGGCAATGTTGTGTATTCAATGTAGGAGGCAGACTGCCATGTCATTCTTTCCACATTTTCATTAGAAGATAATACACTTGATGTGTGAGTTCTGGTTTCTTCCATAAATTGAATGAATTCATTTTTGTTTTCCCTGTGGTTTTTGGACGAATGGTATCTCTGACGATGAGCAATTCATCTTGGGAGTATTATGCGTGTATGGACTAGAATTTATACGTTTGTACAATGCAATGTGTATACTGAACAGAAGTGAGACATGGCAACACTGCCATGTGACTCAGTGTAAGCTACATGGTTTGGAAATTATGTTATTTCTGATGAATAAACATCACACAAGATGACTGAATGACTGTACATTACATTACATTACATTACAGGCATTTAGCAGACGCTCTTATCCAGAGCGACTTACACAACTTTTTAGCATTTCTTTTACATATATTATCCATCTATACAGCTGGATATATACTGCAGCGATTCAGGTTAAGTACCTTACTCAAGGGTACAACGGCAGTGTCCTACCTGGGAATCGAACCTGCAACCTTTTCAGTTACAAGGCCAGTTCCTTAACCATTATACTACACTGCCGCCCCTGTAATCATGAGGTAGATATTTTCCCCTAACTTCCTAGCTAACTTTGGGAATAGAGTAACAGGTTGCCTCAATGCCTCGGATCTCTTTCATAAAGGCATTGTGTTAAGGGTGGATGAATGTCTGTATATCTGGTTCTAGTGTGGTTTGTATCACACATTGGTGAATCTCAGAGCCCCTCAGAGGAATGTGATTGGTGGAACGATTGTGCACGCCACCCTGCTTGTCTGGAGGTAAAGCAGCCGAGCGATGCTCCCCTCTCTAGTACCTACACTGTTTATTACTGCATAAATCCTTCTGGGTCCAAGTGGTGTGTGTGTGTGTGCGTGTGCGTGTGTGTGGACCCCCATAGCCATGTGCGCGTTGTTCTCAGCCACGTCATAACCCAGGGCTGATTGGGAATCCGCACACACACTCTCTCTCACAGGGCTGTGATTCATTAGTCATGCCGGCCACGTAACAATGCAGTTTGTGATACAGCAGTGAGCGGCCTGATAGCGGAGATACCAGTCTGAGCTGCTGTGCATCCTGGGATGTGTGCCAGATATCCGGGCGCCACAGGACACGCGATCATGTGACATGTCTCAACAGCACGTCAAACGTCAAAGAGGACGCTGTCATTCTGGAAAAACATCAAATTTTTTTTGCCCAGTATGTGTGTGGGATGCATGTGCACTGGATGCGTGCAGCATGTGTGCTGTGTGTGTTCTGCCTATGATGTGAATGTAAGCCACAAATGTGGTGTATTCATGGGTATTTTGCACAGGTGACTGAGCTTACAACCCACTCCTCGAACCGCCCCACCCCACTCCTCGAACTGCCCCACCCCACTTTTCGAACCGCCCCACCCCACTCCTCGAACCGCCCCACCCCACTCCTCGAACCGCCCCACCCCACCCCTCGAACCACCCCACCCCTCAAACCATCTCACCCCACCCCTCAAATGCCCCCCCCCCCCCACAAACACACACACACCTCACACACCACATGGAGAGAGTTTTGGGGTGCATATTAATATGCTACAGATGAATGAACAGTGTCTGATGTTTAACTAGGAGGGGGCGGTTCGTGACGGCGTCTACCGGACGCGGGTCTCTTACCTGAGACTGCGAGTTCACGTTGGCTCCGTTCGTCACCAGCTCCTTCACCACGTCCGTCTGCCCCGCTAGGGATGCTATATGCAGAGCGGTGTTTCCTTTCTGGATTAACAGAGATATGAGAACAAGTTGGATGATGTGTTTTACACCTGCCTGCCTGTCCTGCCCCCCGCCTGGTCGCTGCGGACCATCTGGTTTGTGCATTCAAGCCAGGCTGCACTTCCGATGCCCCCCTCTATTTATACGTCTCTCATTCCGCACATGTTTATGACTATAAAACTATTTGGCACTCTTTTTGTTTTTTTATAAGGACACTTGCGCACGCATTTGCAGACGCACGCATGTTTTCACTGACTACACTGCAAAAAAAATGTCTGTCTTAACAACTGTTTTAGTCTTGTAATGATCAAAAATCGGACAAATTATATATAAGAACACACACCCAAAAGAAAGGAAGGTGCTGATTATTGAGAAAATAGAGTATTCTGGGGGCAATTGTAGCACAACCTTTTGTTACAATTGCCCCCAACCCTGAACACATGAAACTAGCTAGCTGGCTGGATAGAATCTCAGCTCTAGCTTGTTTCAGATTGGTGCAATGTTATGGTGTTGCAATTGCCCCCTATTACAATTGCCCCCAGAATACTCTATATGAGAATCGCACGCTTATCTCCATGCAAAAATCATTTAATTTTAAGTTACCAACATGTTTTGGCATGGATTATTACACAGGTGTTATTGTGATATAATGACCTGTTGAACAGACACCATTACTACACCCTGATGAAGGCACATTACATTACCATTACTACACCCTGATGAAGGCACATTACCATTACTACACCCTGATGAAGGCATATTACATTACCATTACTACACCCTGATGAAGGCATATTACATTACCATTACTACACCCTGATGAAGGCATATTACATTACCACTACTACACCCTGATGAAGGCACATTACATTACCATTACTACACCCTGATGAAGGCATATTACATTACCATTACTACACCCTGATGAAGGCACATTACATTACCATTACTACACCCTGATGAAGGCACATTACCATTAGTACACCCTGATGAAGGCATATTACATTACCATTACTACACCCTGATGAAGGCACATTACATTACCATTACTACACCCTGATGAAGGCACATTACCATTACTACACCCTGATGAAGGCATATTACATTACCATTACTACACCCTGATGAAGGCACATTACATTACCACTACTACACCCTGATGAAGGCACATTACATTACCATTACTACACCCTGATGAAGGCATATTACATTACCATTACTACACCCTGATGAAGGCACATTACATTACCATTACTACACCCTGATGAAGGCACATTACCATTACTACACCCTGATGAAGGCATATTACATTACCATTACTACACCCTGATGAAGGCATATTACATTACCATTACTACACCCTGATGAAGGCATATTACATTACCATTACTACACCCTGATGAAGGCATATTACATTACCATCACTACACCCTGATGAAGGCATATTACATTACCATTACTACACCCTGATGAAGGCACATTACATTACCATTACTACACCCTGATGAAGGCATATTACATTACCGTTACTACACCCTGATGAAGGCATATTACATTACAATTACTACACCCTGATGAAGGCATATTACATTACCATTACTACACCCTGATGGAGGCATATTACATTACAATTACTACACCCTGATGAAGGCATATTGGCCAAACATGTTGGTAACTTAAAATTAAAATTATTTTTGCATGGAGATAAGTCTGCGATTTTCATATATTTTCTCTTAGTCTTGTAATTAGACACAAGTCTTAGTAGAAAATATAAGTCTTAGTACAAAATATTAGCTTGTTTTAAGTTACCTTTTGCTTGACAAGTGAAATTCTTACCCAACTGGCAAATCTTGAAATGACTTAAACTCTCACCTCATTGGCAAACCTTTTGTCTTATTTAGCAAAAAAGTAATAGAAATAAGATTATAAGTCTAAATATAAGACTTTTATCTGCTAGTTAAGTTGACTTATTTTTTTGGTTTTTGCTGTGCACTTGACTCTCTTGGTGTGAGTGTTAATGCTGTTAAATAGTGTGTATAAAAATTATCTTAAAAAACAACTTTCCATAGAACACTGACACTCATCCTGGCAGTGCCTTAATTTGACCCACTGTAATCTTTACCCTCCGGCCTCTAGTCTGTTTCTCTATGGTCCTTTCTTGCCCTCCCACCACCATTGAGCCCATTGCTTACAGTTACAATGCCACCCCGTGACATCTTCCACCCCCCCACCTACATTTTAGTATTGTGCAGAAATATTGGCTGGGTTGGGCTTAGGGTTCGAATTTTGTGTTGGCAAGGCGTGGTTAAAACGAATAAAAGGGTCAGAAAAGTAGACACGGTCATAAACCTGTATATTATTTCTGAGAGGGAACAATACACGTGGAGCATTTACATGGACATCCTCTCCTTTCCTTAATAGGATTACATGGGCAGCGCTCTTAAACAGATTGGCAATGCACACTTCAATTACGTGCATCAGATGTTATAATTGTGCTAATGGAAAGGCAAACATATAATTGATCTAATCTGTTTACATACATATAATATTCCACAACCTAAACATTGTGTATTCCTGGCAGCTACTCGTATCCAGGGCAGCTTATGCATATTAAATATCACCCATTTCTATAGCTAGCATTTATTGAAGCAATGTGACCTAAGTTAAGCACTTTGCTCAGGGACCACGGCTAATGCCCAAACTGGGAACTAAGCCAGCCACCTGCGTCAGGTGCGCTCGCGAGTATAATTATACAGGCGGATACATACGTCCAGATGCACGTCTGAACGCGAACGATGATTGGTTCTGGTTTTAAGGTGCGAAAACGTACGCGTGAAAATCCGCCGCGGGTTAGGTTTACGTTCGGTGCTATTAATCACCGTTAGCGGCACAGCGACTTTTGCGATTCCCCTGACGCAGCAGAGGGAGGGGCCGAACAGCTGTGCAGGGGCTCCTCGCGGGTCGATGTCGTCAAGCGTGGTGACATTATGAAGGCATCTGGCAGGGCCCACCCCTTACGAATTAGGTTTCTCTCGGCGCACCCCCCCCCGGCAGAACCCCCGAGCCTCTCCAATTAAGGAGAAAGGAACTTGCCTTGGTCGCCGCGTCCACGTTGGCCCCGAGCTTTATGAGCTCGGCAACCACCTCCACGTGGCCCTCTTTTGAAGCGAGATGAAGAGCGTTCAGCCCATTCTGCGGAGACAGAAAGAGGCAAATTCTAAGGTCACAGAGGTGCAAGCACACAGCACATCTTGCTTTGCTTGGAGGTATCAGCTGTTGATGGCGGTGAACAGGCCAAAAATAGCATGGTGTGCCAAATTACTGTTGTTGCTCTTCTTGTTCTCTAACCAGCGCAATAAATAATTAACATTGTTAGCTTGGGTGTTGGTGCATATAATCTAGAGTTATTGTCTGCTGATTTACTGGAGTTCTGACCTTTCAAATGGGTTCTTATAATCAAAGTCTATGATGCTTTAGATCGGTGTGTATCGGATATAACATCTTGGACCGTGTCTCTGTAATTACACAACTACAACATCCTGGGTAATTCATTTACTAAACCAGTTAACCAGTTATTCAATCAAGTAAACTAACATATGACTTCATGAATAGATCATACAGTAGTCCCAAATGCTTTGCTGTTCGCAAACGGCTTCAGTGAAAAGTCTACCTTCTCATAAATAAAAAAATGATGAAGAGAAAGGCCGCAATCTGAATACGTAGATTTTTAAAATCTATTTATACCAGAAACTGCTTTTGTAATGAGTGTGTTTGTGTGTGTGTGCTGCAGGACAGAATGCCCTATTGTGTCTAAGAGCCACGGCAGGAAGGTCACCTGACCTGGTTGCAGATGTTGATGTCGACCCCCGTCTTCAGGTAGTCGAGGGCCTTCTCCAAGTTTCCGGCACGGGCGGCCCTCAGGTAACTGGCATTGCCGTCAGACTGCAAGACAAAAGACCCCAGTCAGTTTACCTCACAAAAGCACATTTTTCACTCTCCACCGAAAGCCTGCAGCGCAACACAGATCTGCCAACCTTGGGGTTCGTAGTTACTCCTTCTCACCGACAACAAGGCCGGGGGGAAAGGAACTGAGGCGGTGTCAGACAGTGTGTGCCTTTAGAGTTTTCCATCTACAGCCTCTGCTATGTATCCATTAAGTCATAGAGGCTGATGCCTGGGGATAAGAAATATCAGCTGCATACTGATGCACTTATTACCATTCTCTCCTACAGGGATTACAAGGAAAAAAGTATTTGTTCTGCTGCTTTCTCATGTGCGGTAAATTAAATTGAGCGATGATGTAATTTTACTCCTTAACACGAACACAAATGACAAGAGAATTGCTCTGAATTCGTACCAGAGACAGTTTACGTCCATAATTGCAATATCGCCATGGCTACGGCGGGCCGTCGACATGGCAAAGGTTTTTTTTTTTTTTTTGTATGCAAGAAATGAAAAAAGCAATAACATTTGCCCAAGCTGATAAGTAAAACTTGTGGGCGCAGCGCTCGGGCTGGATATGGAGGTTGGAAGATGTTGAGGGGGAAAACCAGACAGGACTGGAATGCGAGCGCCTAGAGGTGTGGACAGAGCGGCTCGTACTGCTGGCGCTACTCGCTCCCTCAGCACGTTCTGCTCATAAGAGCATAAACCCACACGCCCCACAGCAGCCTGGCCATGTTAGCCCTGCCCTTGGACCTCAGCCTAAATTCCTGCTTCTTTGTCTTCTTGCTGTTATATAGAAATATTCTATATTATATACTGTATATTCATTTTGTGCATGACATACTGAGCACTGAGGCCTCCTCTCCGGGTCCGTTCTCTCTTGTTTGCCTGCCGATTTGTGTAAAATGGCTGCTCAATATGTCGTAAAGGCAGGCGAGCAGAAGCAGTGGGATTCCATTTGATTATGAAGTGAGATGTGCGGTGCGCGGGGATTAGAAAATGTCAGCGGGGATTGGAGGAGATGCCCTCTCTCCTGGCTCGAGGGGGGAATTCCACCGCGTTAGCCAGCATCGGCCTCGCCCCGGCTAACATCGCCGGCATCTGTTCCGGGAGAGATTCCTTTTCCTCGGGCTCAGCGCTGCTGTGCAGCCAACCGACAAGTGAGCTAGCTTCAACAAATCAGGCGACCGTCAAAAATTCCGACCGGCGGTATAGAGAAAGAACAACCCCCCAGGGAAACAATAGTGCAGAATAGTTCCTAGAGGGACTAGAGAAATATGTATTTTGAATTCATTTTCACTTGGATACAAAGAATACACTGTTAATGTCACTTCTCAAAACTTCTCGGCCGCATCTGAAACTTGACAGCCGGCTTTATTTTTACTGGAGTGTCTCTCTAATTGACAGGCACTGTAGCTGATAGTCGGACATGGTGGGCCTCAGCTATTTTAGTCACTTTGTCTTGATCCACTGGATAACCTTGCCCTTTCTATTTGGAGGGTTAGCTTACTGGCCCTTCTCCAGAAACTCACTAGCTGATTCAGTCTGTAATTTTATTATCTGGACTAGGCCATTGTCTTACCCTGCCCAATACAGGCCTTACAGAGCTTAAGTGAGTAAGAACAGTGCTCAAGAACAATGACTCTCAAACAAAAAAAGAGAAAAACAAATCAATACCAAAACAAATATTTGCTATATTCTGAGTACATGCCATTAACCTGCCCAAAAACCTACACGGCCCTGTGTGAGACCCCAAATCGGGAAAAACAGAAGCGAGGCGAGTTTGGAGTTGGTAACCCCCCCCGCCCCCCCCGCCCAAAGCCCCCCATTACATACATGGGAGAACAACCCTGTGCACACAGTCAGACAAGCGCACGCGGTCCCCACTCCAAACAACAGCTGTTTGGAGTTACATAACGAAGCCCATGAGACGTGTCCTTCATCAGAGTGGAAGGCCGTCGGTCGCCGCTCTCCAGAGCCTGATCTTTGGGAGCTGCAGCCACGCACAGGGTAATGAATGCACTACGCAATGCCCAATTCCATTAGCATCCCTGTGCCTGCCAGAGCACCTGCAGGGCAGGGTCAGAGAGGGACTCCTCGGGTTGCGAGCAGGTGACCTCCGACCCCCGGAGACACTTACATTAACGTACATCGACAGCCTTGTGAAAACCGACTGTGTTAATTTCATCCTGGCGAGGCTCTCTTGTGCATTGAAACGTGTCGCATCCATAGCCATTCAATTAGGGCAGAGAGAAATAATTTATTCCTTGGGAAAATAGGATTTAATCTTACAAATTAAAGTAAGTGGAGAGAAAGGACATTACATGGACCTAGTGGATTGAGCCCAGAGATTAACTGACACTAATGCTGAAATTTAATCTGAAACGGAGAAAATTGGATGTCATAGTCTCCAGACCTCTGGTAATTTAGGGTATGATTTATATGTTAAATTACCCAAAGACTCAGATTAAATGTTCAAGTAAATCACTTCCAAAACCAGCAGTAATGTAACCATTTTCAAGATATATGTGGCGGAAAAGCTCACGGTGAACTCGAAGAGCCACTTCTACAGGAATGGAAAAAAGAAAGATGAATAAAAAAAGGCCCCCAAAAAACCAGGGGCATGTGATCTACCGGCTTCTAAAAGGAATTCGTTGTAAATTTTAAAAACCTGAGAGCAGATCAAATATACTGCACTTTAATGTAAAATCAGATTAGATAGATTATTAGATAGATGAGCGAGTGGGTGTGAGAAGGCGTGGCCGTGCCTGAAGTGCTCAGGCTGAGCATGTGGCTCTGTGATTGGAGGCAGAGTGCTCAGGCTGAGCATGTGGCTCTGTGATTGGAGGCAGAGTGCTCAGGCTGAGCATGTGGCTCTGTGATTGGAGGCAGAGTGCTCAGACTGAGCATGTGGCTCTGTGATTGGAGGCAGAGGGAGGGGTGAGGGGGAGGGGGCACGGCGATGTGCTGCAGTGCTGTAGAGTCGATCTCTGACACGCCCGTGGCCGCCGCGCACGCGGACACACGCACGCGCTCGCGCGCAGACAGGGCGCAAACACACCCCCTCGCTCTCCTTGAACTGCAGGAGCCCGGCATTCGGACCTGACCGAAATAACCTTACTGCCGGGGGGTTCTTACATCACATACAGACGGATCCCCTGTCAGTTTGTTCCTTGGGTTTTACGGGGGTGTCACAAGAGACAGGGAAAGGCGAGACTCGAATGGGACATCTGGGAGAATTACATGATAAATAATCCTCGCAGACAGACACGCCCACTGTCAGCACACTTTACAAAAAATATTATCATTCATCATTTTAAAATGTCATATGCTCCATGGCTTTTGCATAGTGGTCTGTGTCAAAAACTATATAATTCACAACTGAGAATAAAAATCGCTTAATATAGTCAATAATGCAATGTCCCTGTGTTATCCTTTGAAACAATAGACCTCTGTTCTGAAGCCCAAGACCAATCCATTGCAGGATTTCTGCAGTAGAGTGCTTCTGTGAAGGGTCCCAGTCCCCCACTTGAATGAAGAGATTCAACCTCCGCACCTCACCCCTCACCTCTGCTCCATGCTCTCCATTACAGAGTCCCGCTTGGGGCCGTTCTCATGCTAAACTGCCACGAGGGTAATAACATGAGCCTAGGTCTGTAGCTGCCCCTCCCTCCCTCCCAAGTGCCTAATATGTCCGGCTCCTTTATCTATTTCACACAGATAAAGTCAGTCAAAAGCTAAAATGGCGCATTTCGCTGGAAAGTTTCTTAATTGGTTCTGATTGATTTCCAGTCTTGTTTTGTTTGTTATTTGTTTTTCTCAGAAGTAACTTTCAGAGCTGTCTGGAAGCTAGTATGTTACATGAAGCATCCAGTCATCCAGAGATCAGCAGCCTTGCAAGCTAAGTCACCCCCGACCTCCTAGATTTGTGTGTGTATGATATGCGGACCGAGGCTTTGTTCGAACCCTGAGACCAGCCACAGGCGCAATGTCACTTTTATCTCCACCGCCATCAGCATTATCCTCAAACTACTACCAGGGGACGGAGCACAGAACAAAGTGCTCATCACCATCCTACAGGGGCAAGCAGTGGACTGCAGGGGAGTGTACACACACACACACACACACACACACACACACACACACACACACACACACACACACACACACACACACACACACACACACACACACACACACACACACACACACACACACACACACACACACACACACACACACACACACACACACACACACACACACACACACACACACACACACACAGAGAAAGAGCTCAAAAAGAGGCAAGTCCTCTGTAAATTACCTAAAGCGATTTAGCCGTGCGTCTTAATGATATCAAGTACAAGGGCTTTGTATTTCGTTTGCAGTCAGCTAAAGCACTGGCTCACTGTGTCTAAACCTTACAGAATGAAACAGCAGATTCGAATAATTAAGCGAAGGAAAGGGCTTCCACGTAATTTTCTTTAAAAAAAAACTCTACTGGTTTGTATTTGGCAAATGGCTAGAATGAACAGTTACACGAGTGACTCAATGCTCACTTGACCGCTCGCTACGTTTGTCATTGGTTACAGTGAAGCTGTCCCTCGCATCCATGGCGAGGCAACAGCGTGAAGCATGACCGTGTAAACCAGGTCATTTCATTTCCACTGAAAAATTCCCACCAGTCCTTTCTATGACTCACTATGACTATGACAGTTTATTTACCATATGCGCCTAATATACTTGTGATATTCTGGGCACAAGCTGCTTTCTACAGCCTTTTTTTCCAGCCTTCACTAGCCCAAGAATTTCACTTGCTTTTTGGAGATAGGAGGCCCCCAGTGCACACTGGGTAAAATTTGTCCGACTATGTCGACTTCAAAGATGAGGTTGCCTGCTGCTGTGCTTTTTTTGGATGGAGTTTGAACTTGGACCTGAGCATGGCCTCTTTGTGCACAGACCCACACACGCAGGAACATAAGTGTCCATGTCTGTTGCTACTATCACTGCAGATATGTCAATCACGCAGCGCTTCAGAAGAAGCCATTTCATTATCGTGCCCAGGGGCAGTCGACACAGCCTCGCACCTCTCTTTAAACTTCAAACCTGCATCTCCGCCGGTCTTTACCGACACCAAGAGTGTTACTGGGCCGA
Source organism: Synaphobranchus kaupii (assembly GCA_029718625.1). Taxonomy (NCBI): domain Eukaryota; kingdom Metazoa; phylum Chordata; class Actinopteri; order Anguilliformes; family Synaphobranchidae; genus Synaphobranchus; species Synaphobranchus kaupii. Next base: position 102,310,312 of record CM056379.1, on the reverse strand, counting down.
AAACCCGGCCAGAGGATTAGGGCCCATTGTCTCTGTTCATAATGCCTGCGGCTGAAGAGAAAGACATTGGGGGGGGGGGAGGGGGGGGCGTGTGTTAAGCCAGCAGAGAAAAGGTGTTGACTGACACAGCGCATCACACGACTGGCCTTTTAATCCACGCAGCACGAGAACGCTCAGATAACAATTTGCGTGCGCAGCAGGGACAGTCAAAGTTATCAGCACGTCCGTGCCAGAACGTATGCGTATGGAAACATCTGGGCAGAGCTCCTTCGATGTTTGTCTTTGGTGTTAGTGTTCACAGGCCATGGCCCCCAGCCTTTGGCTAACCACAGCCGACTCCTTTATTCATTGGATGATTTCTTGCACGCCAGTAACCGGACACCAGAGATAGCGAGGAGACTTAGCACAGGCTACTTTAACAGGATGCATTGTTGTTGGACTCCTGAAAGCACATAAGGCTCAACCATTCCCAGGTCAAAGACACATTTTAAAAGTAAGTAAAGGATATGGTTTGACTTAATTTCCTGTAACTAGGCTAAAGCAGAGATACCATTTAGAAAGAGCTTCGGCGAGGATTAAGTAACCGGCCACTCATACATTACACAGTTCACTTTTTCAGCTTTTCAAAAAGGGACGACTAGATCCTATTCCTCTTTTGTGATTGGCACGTCCAGTCCTATGATTTCAGGATTAGTTTTCATATACTGTATAAGAATACTGTAAACAGCCGGGGATTGTAAGAGATTCTTAGGGGAGGGTTTGCCAAATCCCACAGCTGTAGCCTACCAACAAAACTGACAAAGGGAATGGAAAAAGTCTTCATGAAACAAAAACATGTAACAGAATAAAAAGTTATGCTTTCAAGAGAAAATATAGTTTCAGAAAAATATATGACCAAGGGGGAACGGTGCATTAAAGATGAGCAGGACATGTGGAGAACCCTACGCAGTGATGGGGCTTTTGTCTAGCACATCTCTTCCTGAGATCTCGCTGCGAGCACAGTCCACAAAAGCATATTCACATTCAGAAAGCAGATTCACCTGCTAACGTCAGATGCATGTGTAAAGCATCAGGGGTGTGGTGAATAAACTCCCGTGGGTGTTCCCCCAAGGTCAGATCACGGTCCGTTTGCTATGGAGAGCCGGGTGGAGAGAAGCTCCAGAGAAACTCTTTTACACCTGCCGAGGTCCAGTCTCTCCTGTCCTACCCTCCTGCCATCCCCTACCCACTCAAAGTGAAACCCCTGCACCTCCCACTGAAGGTACTTTCACATCGCAGGGGTATTTTCAACAAGAACCTGGTCAAGCACGGAACAGTTTAGCCAACCCAAAAACCCCCACAACATCGTCTCCAAGGTCAGGCAGCTTGCGAGAAAGAGAGCGGAATCATCTTAAGCCGTTTGTAACCCGCCTAAACTGAGAAACAAGCATTGAACACAGATAATCCATCTAAAGCATTTCCCCCGACCAGATATCCCCAGTCAGCTGAAATGCCTTCCCCCCTATTCAGACAATGCACCAGTGCAATGCAGTCATGTTACGCCCGCGTCCCCGTAAACAACCGACCATGCACCAGTTCATCCTGATCTCTCAATCACCTCACCTCCAGTAACAAGTCAATGTAAAACCACAAGCCCCAGCCCCACAGCACCATTCAGACAAATTAGCGAGCGATTCCGAATGTAAAGGCAAAAAGGATTTTAAAGAGCCACTTACTGGAGCTGGGAACTCTGCTCCCTCCTCCACTGCCATTTTCCCTGCAGTCAAGAGTGAAACCCGAGTATTCAATTAGCTAGCGCTGGGATTGGGAAGTGGAGAGGGACATTATGTCAGGACTAAAAATACCTGCCTGGGGTGGGGGGAGAGTAAATAGGAGGTCCTGTGCTAATGCTTTTCTCTCAAAAGAAGCAAACAGAGGACACTCCCTGCTCCCCCCCTGCAAAATCAACACAACTCCCCGGTCAAAATCCCAGCAAAGCAAGCGTTTACCGCGGCCAACCCCTCGCTCGGCACGGTCCCCGGCAATGCCCCGGCCCGGGATCACTCACTCACCCAACTTACCATATTTGTAGGCGCTAGTCACTCAGGAGCGCGTGTAGTCATGATATGCGGAGGGGAACCAAAATAGCAGTGGAATCAGATGCTATGCAAAAGGGCCCCGCTGGCCTCCCAGCCTGGAATCTGTGCACTGCGCGAGCCTTATTGTCATCCTGCTTATCAGCTTTTTTTCTCCACAATGCGGCCCGCTGCCAGCCGGGCTCGGTCAGGCACCCGCTGCTATTGGGAACAAATCAGCCATGGCAGGGGCGGCGCGCGCAAAATCAACTGCCACAGCTTAGGAGGATTTGGGCGCATTTCCCCCCGGTATTACGGTCTCCGCGGCCGAACACCGGGACCACCGGCAGCCTCTTTGGAGAGTCGCGCCCCACACACCGGCGACATAAATAACGGTTCCCGCTCAGTGACTCACCCCGATTCATCGGATCGATGTGGTACAGTAACTCACTCTGACTTTGGGAACGGTTTCAGGTTCACCCGATACCTTCTGGCCGAAATCGAGTCAAGTTGACATATGTTTGTGCCGTACATGGTGCCTGTAGTACTCTTCTGCGCTTTTATTTACCATGAAATATGCAGTCAAACCTGCAAATGGAAGTTAAACTGAACCTGTTTACCAGAGAGAATATTTACCCGCATTTGGCGCATGGCAGGTGTTCATTTTTGAGCCCTGCACAAGGACCTCTTTGCCCGCATTCAGATGTGAACTTACAGGATTTGCTCTGAAATGTGTGAGGCTGTTCATTAGTTTACACCCCTGCTGAAGTACTGAATTGATAAATCACTGTTGCACATCATGGCAAGGCTACATGTAATGAAAATGCAAACTAAACCAAAAATCTGACAATGCCTTGAAATAATAAATCCTTGCTTCAGAGAATTTTCCATGAGCCCTTTGGAACTCTGGTGAGTGTCACTACTAATGGCTGTTGTCATTCATCATGATCCGATTCCATTTTTTCTCTGTCAGGCTTCAAGACATGTAACTGTGGGAGAAACTGAACACTCCTACTGAGATTATAATGGAACATAATAGTGGAAGAGGACAATGGAGTATTCGTTCTTTCCTTTGTACAGTATCACTGGTTCCATAACCAATAACTATCTATACCGAACATAATTGAATGGTGAGACTCAGAAGAATCTTATTCTTGGCTCATTTTTCCTGTGAGGAGTGCCGTTTATTCAAATGAAAATATTCTAATTGGATCGGCTTGCTAACAATTTAGCTCCAGTGATGGCATAGCTACATTACATTCATTTAACATTACATGCTCTTCAAAGCAACTTACAATGCAGGAGAACATAAGTGAATAATAGTGTCAGAGTTAGCTAACAACATTCCCAGACCACTGAGTATGTGTAACATCACTAAAGCAATAAAGCTAATTAAGTATGTTAAGCAATAACCAAGCACCACAGACATGGCACGAACCCCAAGTTACACTGAATTTAGATTCCCTCGTCCTGTACATTTCTCCCATTCAGTTATTGACCTGTTAAAACAAAGGTTGAATAAGGAAATAAAAACTAAATAAAGTTTAAAATACTCCATCAGCATTGGTTTACACTGAACATTTTTCTGTGCATAGTATCACAGTTTTGTAATTCGTCATTTTGATAAAAAGGCATACTAAATCTGGTTGAAAATTTGCAATGACATTATTATTGTTTTGTTATCGCTGCATACTGTGCATACTACTACGAGTATGCACAAAGGGTCTGACTCTCAATTACACATTCAGCAGCTTGATTTTCAGATTAATGACACATTTCAAATCCTGACCTCCTGCCTTACGCTGCACTGTACATGAGCCGTCCCATCATTCACTATGATGTTCCACATTCAGCATGGGTTTGAAACTAACAACAGCAAGCACAAAGCTTCACAAGAGCTAGCTAGCCATCTTAAAATCAGCCATGGGGCTGAAAAACACGGCTCTTGGATTTGCCTTACAGATGACAAAATGTCTGCTTCAAAGAGCACGAAGAGGCAGAATCTGAAGAGGCAGCAGGGCAGTGGTGGATCACTAGCTTTCTGATCTCTTTAGAAGTGCGGTGTAACCATAGCGATGGAACCCTGCAGTGAGGATGAAAATGGAGCACTGGATTCTAGAATCCAGTCCCAAGCATTCCTGACTTTGTGCCTCGCATAATAGAACAGAGTTTACAGAAAGTATAGCATCAATTCCAGTAGCAATCTACTGGAGAGATCTCCTAAAATTTTAGACTGAGGGTCTTGGTGTGAGCTACACTGAAAAATAATAGAAATACTGTAAGATGTAAGACAATCTTTCCATGATGCTGATAGTATAATTATACATAAATTACTCCATGAGGTTGAGGGAATGTGTGACATGCAGATGGCAAACAAACTTTTTTTTAAATAAAAAAATTATACAAAAGCTCAAAGAAAGCTTATTTGGTTCAGTATTTAACTGAAATAACTGCACAAAGATGATACTATAATGTGGTATTCAAGCACTACGAAGTGAATATAAATATGTTTTCCTAGTGTATAAATATCATTTTGAAATGTCAATTCATTCAAATGATTTATCTAGACTTACTAAATTTGTCTTGACGATCAAATTACGTAAAAAATAAATAAATATCACATGTACCAGATTTCAAATATACAGTATTACAAACCTTTCCAATATTGACTTGTCTAAAAAGTGAAGCAATGACTCTTGATATTTGAGATGGCAACTAGTGACATGTTGTGACCATGGGGATTGTGTATTGGCATCAATAAATTGACAAGGTGGGGATGGAAACTCAATATCTATCAGAGAAACCAATTGACATTGAGGTTTGTGGTAGCCAGGGCATGAAATTAACTTAACCCACTGGCCAGAGTGGCTTGTGCATTCAAAAAATCACCAGCCATTTTCAACGTTTTACTAGCCAAATTATCTTTTACAATGTATCACAACCTGGTTGGTTACCTGAGTGACTGTTAGAGTTGAAATAATACCAGCCACAATCAAAATTTTACTAGCATTTGGCTGGAAGGAGGTGTTCATTTCACACCCTGACAGTAGCCCATATCTTCACACACAAGTCATAAAGTTTAAAAGACAACAGACTGGAAATGATGGATCAAAGACATTACATGTAGTTACTGCAGGAGTACTGAGTATACCTTTTTTGCAAGTTCGTACATATTATATATTTCCTCCATAAGCACTGGTTTTTGGTCACATGCCCCATAACCTGAAAGTGAATCGTCGCCATGCCATTGGCCGTAGTGGGCGGTGGCCCCGCAGGGTGGCTCGGTAATTGGCCCAGGGAGGGCGTGTGTCGGTCGCGGAGTTGTGCCTGATTGGCCTTGCAGGAGCGACTCCTCTGGTCATTGAAGCACGTGTGGTCTGTCTGCTGCGAGAGCAGTATTTCTCTGCTGCGATGACAGCACAGGGTAACTGGTGGACTGCGGAGTGAAGAGACGGGCCAGCTGGCCGAATGCACTTCGGAGAATGTGCAGGTGTCTGTACTCTCCAGTACTGATATTGGAGAATGTCGGTTGATGTAGTATGCATTAGGCATTCCAAATAAGTGGGAAACCTAATTGGGATTAAAAATAGTTTGAGAAATACACAAGGGACTCACATCTATGGTATAGTATGTATTCTATATTCTATGGTCCGTGTGGTTTCTCACAATTCCCTTGGCAGTCCATCCATGTTTCCCTTGGTTACGCACACACACACACACGCATACGCACACGCACACGCACACGCACACGCACAAACACATATATTGGCAATAGAACATGCAAGAACATCATTGTTGATCCGGTGAATCTTAAATATGAGATAAAACATCTTGCAGTCAGACAGGGACAAGACCCATATAAATCAAACACAAGGATTGAATAATGTAAAAAAAAAAAAGCTACTCACTCAAGTCAATATATCGATTTAAATTTTCAGCACACATCCCCCTCAGTGGCCAGCTGAGCATATTAGCGATGAGCGGATTGAACTGTACATGCGAAATAACGATGCTGAGCTCAGCCAAACTCGTTTTCCACATGGCTGGAGAGCGAAGGGCTGAGGAGGCACGTGGGCGTGCTCGCTCGTGAGCGCGACCCACCGCCAATCTGGGAGTGATGGCTGCTGCCGCTCGATCCCTGCACCCCTCGTCCCATCTGCTGTGTGCGCTGCAGGTTCGGCCCTGACTGACGGCGTCGATATAAACCGCTCTATTTTTTTTAAAAATAACTGCTTTTAAAAGAAGTGCTACTCAGCCTCCCAGGCCCGCTTCTCCCGGCGCATGTTGTGTTCGCCCCAGATTACGCCGCCGATGGTCTCTTTGCGGTTGCGTCCCGGCGTTCCCCTCTCGGCTGCATATCGCGCCGCCGGTTGAACGGCCTTGCGGGCTTCATTATTTAAAACATGCGCCATGTTGGTTATAAAAATAACTACCCGTGAGGACTGCCGTGTGAGGCGGTGGGTCGTTAATTCAGCCAATCAATTGTTTGGCTTCGGCAGAGAGCTGATATACTGAACCATGGCCATCCCTCTCTCTGCCGACTCCCCAACACACAGAGAGAGCAAAAAGCTAAAGAGAAAAAAACAAAAAAAAAAACATTCCAACTTGACTTTCTCACCTGTACTCTAGCAAGGTATTCGGTTTTTAAAATTCAGGCGGCACGCCAATATCCATTTGTTGTGACTGCCTTTAGTTTTAAAATGGCGCATTAATTTTAAAAGCTTGGGGGCATGCAGTGTGTAAGAGAGGGAAAACAGCACCACCACGGTCTTTTCTTTAATGGTGTCAACCACAGTGTGCATTTGAATCATTGCTTATTATTTCCCTCTCTTATTTCCGTGGTGTGGCGCAGTTATCTTGTCGCACAGCCTGTGCTTTTACAGGAGTCACAGAGGGTGTACAGTGGAACCCACAGGACTGCTGAGGTCAGGAAAAAAGAGAACTGAGTCTGCGAGGAGGGGGGTTGGGGGGACGGGAGTCAAAACAGTGGTCTTACATCAGGCCCTAGTGGAGAGAAATGAACACAGCAGCGTCACCAGGCCTCGCCGCTATGTGGGCACGGTATGCTGATTCGCGGTGCATATAACGCGCGACCACTTCCTCTCCCCGACCCCGTTCACAGCTGCAGCCGCTGATGCGAAGCGCAGCAGCATGTGAATATCCCCCCCCGCGTGCATGCGTGTCTCATACAGTACATGCGATTGGCTCACGCCTCAACTCTACCTCTTTAACACCAGCCGATCTCGCTGCCGTTTCTGCCTCAGCGCCCCAGTATAGGCGATAGAACACCATTTTAAAATGTCAGCTGCAGAGAAACACATTAGCTAAAAATGGTGTGTTAAATTTCACGCATTGCGAGACACTCTGAACATGGGCGTGTTTGTTTTCAGGTAGATAATGTGGTAAGACCACAATAGATCACGCTGATCATATTGTGGCAAAATACAGATACAGTACATGGTATTGGATTTTCATTTATAGTACTGTACCAGTGCCTCTATTGTACGGTTCACACCTTTCTCAAAACTCAAATAAAACCTATATGAGCCATTGTCCAACACCACATTTACCTGCCTTGGGTTACTGAGTACAAAAGCAAGGCCCCAATTAAATTTCAGCATGCATCCTCACAAAACAATAAAGCATATTTACATTTCATTTGCTGGAAATGAGGTCCATTTGGTCTGGACACATTTTATGTCAACAAACAACGACGTGCAGAAGTAGGTGCTCTGGTTGCTTGAGCAACTGCCCCATTTCGCTCATAGGCTAAAGTTTTCATTTGATTAAATTATTATTTAAGCCTGGTAGAATACAATTACTATTTAGGCCTACATCATATTGCCTGTACCAGGCATATATGTATTTAATAATTTGTAAAATAACCTAATGCACGTCCCTGTGAACAAATGTTCCAGGTTTGACCCCACCCACACAAGTATCAGTTTGAGTTTTACGTGTAAGGAAAAACGGGACTGTTATTGTCAGTTCTGTGTGGAACTCCGGACGAGCCCCCTCCACTGTACAGATGGGGCACCTGGAACAGATCTGGAGAGAGCTCTCCCGAGTCCCCAACGTTCCTGTTCCTGACTGCTGTCACACTCTGTTCAAAGCCAAGATTGCTAATTAGTTTAGGGGACCTTCCCATTTAGGAAGGGGGGGAGGGGGTATTTCCTACACACATATAACACAGAAACAGACACACTCACGCATGCACACACACACACACACACACACACACACATCTACACAATAGTATTCCTCATACCACTTCTATGACAATTACTACATCTTCTTATATCATTACTCCTATAACTACAAATACTACTGTCAACAGGGTCTTGATCTTATGCCCTCATCTATAGGTATATGATGAAAATATTACAGCTTTTATGCTTATACACCAACTGATGCCCACCAATACACACAAACAAAACAGCATCGGCCAATCACAACCATCATGGGTCATTTTCACAGTCTCTAGCACCCAAGAGTAGCGCTAACAGCTGCACCTTATACGCATATATAGCGAAATATACCTTGGCAAAGATTTCTGCCAATTTAACTGCCAACAATCTAAGGATTTGTTAAGGTAGTATGATGCAAATCCATTTTTCCCCACCTATCCAAATAGAGATCAGATTTTTTACTTTGCAGCAACTGTCCCCCAAACTATTTGTCAACCTGCGTCGCGGTTACAAGAATGATTGACGTCGAATCATGACGGTGTTTTTTTTAACCTATAATGGATCTATATGCCGACTTTCATTTCTGCCCCACTAATCGACTGCATATGGACCTCCATGACCAATGTTTATTAGACATCTAACCGACATCAAAATGTTTGGTGAGTAATCACAAGGATTCGGGTATTTTCAATTCTGATACGGATCACCTTCGTATCCGATACTTAGCCATATAACTTGTGTCTGACCGGTCAAATCTGGGGAAAGTGCTTTTTCCATTAGTCTCCACGAGACACAGTGTTGACCTACATCTCATTTCATGAGAGAAATCAGAAAAATACATGAATCCGGTCTGGCCACGTTTGAAATTATTGTGTGGACAGCCACCCAAAAAGACCGGATTTAAAAAGCGAATCCAATTTGAGCATTAGGGTCGGCTGTCTAAACAAAGCCTAATAGATAAACTGAGCCCACCCTTTGAATGAATGAAGAAGCATTATTTTAAACGCTTTAGTTCACTATAATGAAGGGGGGTCTGACAGCCAAATCAACAGTTGAGTATTGTTTTCACCCCCGCTCTGAAGGCATACAATTATTAGGACGGCATTCAGATCCACCGCTTTTTCGTTGCTCTTGACTTGCAATATTCTCTTGGTTTTATATTCACAGAAATACAAACCATGGCCCACCACAATTTCTTTGCTGCTGTCTGTCGGATATGGGGGGCACCCAAGGTTGCCTGGGATTCTATTAACCCAAAATGTGTCCCCCAATGTGGTAACACTGGACGTGCTTTGTGGAACAGGAGTTGGGGTCCAGGTGCACGATTGGGCCACCTCCAGAGCCCACATCTGCTGAACAGCGTAGGCCGCATCACCAGCCAGCACCGTCACCATTCACTCTCCCCACAGCTTAATGGCTGCTGACAGGGCAGGATGAGGAGCCATGAATAACTTAAGTCAGACCTGCGTACGTCCGCTGGGACTTTCACCGACGTTTTAACTGCAGGGAAGGGCGAGGAATATCACAGACAAAAACTAGCTTATTTCTTCATTTTTTTCTTTGCTACTGCTGTTTTTCTGGAGCACACAAACACACGCATTATGGATGCGAAGCTAAGTCGAACCTCAGGGATCAAAATAGCCTCCGCGTTCGAAGACAAGAGCTATCATGATTGTCAGACTGAGCCGCCCTTTACCACAAAGCAATAAGCACCACCAAGATTAGCCTGAGTATCAAGTTTAATCAAGGGTAGGCTATAATGTGTGAATACATGCACATAGTGGGCCTCACGTATAAACAGTGCATACGTACAAAAAATACGTAAAAATATATATGCGAGTTTCCCCACCATCAGAGTTGCCAATTCCCACAGTCTAAAAAATGTGCATGAGTCATACTCTGCGTAAATGTGTGCATGTTTTGATGTCAAGTTTGTTTTTCCCAAATCCATGCGGAAAGTGGCATACACATTTTATTGTACGTATGCACATTTTATACATGAGACCCAGTGAGTCATATTTTAAACCTAATTTCAGAAAAGCCATAGTGCTGCCTTAGTGATGTAAAAATGTTAAGTATATAATAGTTAGTCACTAGTCAGAATGGAAAGGGTAAAAGGGAGGTTTTACTGCAGTCACTGCAGCACCATAATTAAATCTCTATCCACGGAAACCTCCAGAACCCCACATGGCTTTATGTTTGGTAATGTGACAGATTATTATCCCCGGTTGGCTGCGCATTCAAAACTTCTTCTGACCATGAATTCCACCCCTGCGTCTTAAAGTGTTCGACAGCTTCTCGCATTCATTTCAGGGGAATTAATGCTGGCAAAAGGCCACACAAGCTCAGTTAGTGCAGCAGTTAAGACTTCTGCTGCTGGATTAATGGCGTCGGTCGTTTTGCATTAAAATTAAATTTTCGTTTCGCCATCACACTGCGGTGGGATTTTCTTTGCTGGAAGCTCACACCTTTAACCTTACTGTCACTCTTACAATCGGCACTCGTTTTCCCAGAATTCAAATATCTTTGCAGTAGCATGACTGTCAGCTATGGCCTTACGGTACAGAAAAGTGGTGAATTTAATAAAACAAGAAGTTGATTTCTCCATCGGATGACTTCAGTACTTTACCGAAACATTCTTATCATTTTGCTGAAAATGTATTAAACGTGAAAGGGAAGCCAGAAAGAGGTTGAAAGTCAGGCAGCCATATTAGACTTCATTCTTTTCCCCAGAATATAAATAAAAGTCTGAGATAGAAAGCCAGACAGAAGGCTTGTAGAGTTGACACAGGTTCACAGTCTTAAAAACAAAATGCCAATCCAGGAAATCACTGGAATGCCAAAAATACCACAAAGAGGACCTGAGATGCCTGCTTATTCACTAACAAGAGCCCAAAATCACAAGCTCAGATCAACGATACAGCTTTTCAATCTTTTTTTCCTTTCATACAAGTCAACATGCTCACTTTCAAACTATGTTGCATAATAAATTACAGCAGTATTTTCATTTCAGCAGTAAATTTCAATTTCAATTTCAATTTGTTAAAATGTTCTATAAACTGGTAAGAAGCAGCGGCTCGTAGTGTTTCAGTGAAATGAAGGTGGAGTCCAAGGGGAAGCTACTCAGGATTGCCAGACAGGGGGATTTTCCCCTAAATGTAGGGGATTTAAACATTTTTATTTTTTAAGAAAAAATGTGTGGGAGTGAATGATAGATGGGGGATTTTAAAATGAGGTATGGGGGGAAATTGTGAGAAAATTGTATGGGACTCTATTGAAGATGGGGACTTTTCAGAATTTTTTGGGGGGGAGCATCTGGCAACACTGTAGCTACTGCTGTCAAACTCTTGCGCAAGGCACTTAAACTGTGCGTAAATACATATGAATCACACATAACCGACAAGTTGTCCACAATTAGGGAAATCTATTATGTAAATAAATAATAATTTATTCCCCTCAGACCTATTCCTGAGTTCTTAATTAAACGACCATTTCCAATTCTACACTAACTTGCATTTCTGCCCTTAAATCTTGCTGACCCATTATGACCCGGTTGACTTAAAGATTATCCCGATCAATAAAGCTTTCACGTAATTTATTAGTTTTGGTGGGAGCTCCTTCAAGCCAGATGATTGGCTGGGCCATCTGTCGTCTACCAACCCAAGCAACCCCATTGTCTCACAAAAACAAGCAAAAATGAACGTGCATCGCTTCTGCAGCCCTATCGAATGTCCCCGTAGTCACCACAAAGGACACTGTGTTAGCCATTAGCAGGTTTCTGATCGTTTGGCAAATGTTTACCATGATCATCAGGCTAAATTTAAAGGGAGAGCACTGACTCCATTTTGTTTGTATCAATGGGCATATTTTTTTTTAAATAGCACACGCTGCTTTCCTTAGCTTTCCATTTCAGGCACAGGTCTGTGTTATCTGCATATTTACCGTTAGCACGTTTTATTGATACTGCAAGGATTGATCAATTATGGGTCAAAAACAACTACATGTGTTTCTCAAGGAGCACACAGATGGATGTCTTACGGTTCGGCTCCTGATTCTGTTCTCGATCAGGGGTTCCAGATTTCACAGTAGACTAATTGCAAGTCCAACCACACAATCCTTCAAACACAGATTTCAACCGAAAACTTAACAATAACAGATGGATACAAGCAGCATAGGGGTTTAACAATTGTAGGTTAAGCCTTTGGGGTCTGAATTCAAACACTTTGGATCAGACGGCTAAACTGCTGAAAACAAGGGCAATGTAAGGGCAATGTAAGGGCAATGTAGTAGACAAACACAGTTGAGCGTGAGCCAGCAGTCTGTTAAATAATATGTACTACAAAGCATGTGTCTATCATTTAGAGAAAGAGAAGGAACCAAGATTCAAGATTTGTCTGCAAGATTCAAAAGTAAACACATGTTGGTGCCTGTTTATGACCAGGATCTGAATAATTCTGCAAATTGACCCCAATTGGTAAAAATAGCATATATTCTTTAGGAATCTAGATATTGTTTTGTTCTGTAGGTATAAGCAGTTAAATGCTGTCCAATACAAGTGCCCTAGAAGTGAGTGGTCTGATAATACAGCCAAGCAACTTTGTGGTTTCAGACTTTTCCAAATTCCAGTTTCCAAATGTAAAGCAGTTTGTGCGGCTTGTAACTACGACAGGGACCACCATTTTGTTTCTGTAAAGGATGCTACACACAGGCTACAAATGACACAATGCCGATGACTGCTGTTCTGTACTGAACAGACCGGTCCTTACCCGCTGCTCCATCTGTTTTTTTACAAAGTTTTGGAAGACATTAGACACTCAGGACAGTCTGTTATGCACTAAAACACAATATAATCTTACCGCAAGGCTATATTTTGGTGTAGTTTTATGTGGAAATATGAGAGCAGGGGCTGAAAAAAAAAAAAAAAAAGATAATGTTCATTGTCGTCGTTAGCAAAAATATAGACCCTAAAGGAGATCCTACCATAGTGTGTAAATTCATGTCTTAACTTCAGCTTAGATGTCTCACTTTAGAGAGGGCAGCTTTACTCAGTGGTAATTTAATAACTGTCATTATCATGGAAAAACATTAATCCAAAAGATTTTATAAAGAAAATGAGAAACGATAAGTGAGTTTTGAATGGGTCATACATTACCAGGAAGAACCTAAAATCATGTCCTACACATTCATAGCAGTCTCATGTTACATATTGAAAGGTCAAAAAATGGTATTGTACATAACTTTGTATAAATCACATGACGTGTGAATACTGTATGGGCGTGTGCAGAGAACAACTGTGCAGAGAACAACAGGGTAGGTCCTGGATTACCTATTTCTGTGCTACAGCAAATTTAGTGTACGTGAACATCCATTTCTCTGAAGATATCTGGAGGTGAGCCTGTACAAAAAACAGCCACGGGCCGGGTAGGAAAGTGCAGAAGAGCGCAGTTCTCATTACAGATAAGCTCACAGCACAGTCAGTGCAGTACAGGCGGTCTATAATGACACCAGCCCTGGCGTCTGGTCCTGACAGCCTGCAATGCTGTATTTCTCTCATCATGTCCCTGGATGGTGGAAGAGCAAAAGCAAAGCTGGCTCTCACACTTCAGCCGTGCCGCTACTAAAACAGCTATTGCCATTAGCCCCGTAATCCAGTCAGCTCCAAAAGTGCCTCTATGCCAGTAAGACACCCGAGATCAAATCGATAGCAGACAAACGCTCTCCTGTCTGTTTGGCAGGTGTAGGAGGGGGAGAATCCGTCCGAGAGGTGACGTATGCAACATTATCCACGGTGACGTAATTAACTGCAATCGCTATGATGCTGCATTTCAATCGTGAACTGAAGACCAATTAGTAGATTATACAGTTATAAGAGGGAAACTGCCCATTGGATAAAAAGCATCTGTCTCATATAATATGAGATATATAATATTTTTTCAAAAGACAAGGGCTTTAGGGGCAACTAATTTAAAACGGTTGCTTATTAAAAGCAGGTTGGTATTATATTTATTGAAATGTCTTCTGAGGGCAGCATTGCATGTGATTGGTTGTCTCAGCCATCCAAGCAGCGAGAAGGTTATGGTTAGGGTTAGGGTTATGGTAAGGTTTGCAATGCTGCCCTCAGAAGACATTTCAATAACTATAACACCAACCTGCTATTAAAAAATATGTTTTTTTGTTTTTTTTAAAACAGTGGTTTCCTAAATATGTAAACAGCAACTCGTTTAAAAATATAGCTTTTTAATAAAAATGAGATGTTTTATTTTTTTTAAACGGAGGTTTCCTAAATATATAAAGCATCTTTTTTTTTTAAAAAGGGAGCAACTAATTTAAAAACGATTGCTTCTTATTTTGGCATAGGGGTTTGCACTTTTGGGCCACTGTAGTAGGGACCTGATAAGGGGTAACAGACAGTACCTCAAGTCAGATTTTTCATTACAAACCATGCAAACCCTGCACTGTCAACTCTTCTCCATGACAGTGGACCACCTTGTCTGATGGATGATGGCTGATGGATGAGGGAGAATTGTGCCAATCGTGCTCTCTCTCTCCATTTGCCCAGCTCAGCAGAACACATAGCGGCGTGGGCCTGCTCCTAATACTTGGCAACCAGGGCCGCTTGGCCCTCTGCATGAGCTGAGAGGGGTGAGGGGGATAAATCATCACACTCTCCCCACTAAAATCGAGCTCCACATGAATTATGGACAGGGCCCGCCCAAGCGCTTCCATTACTCTCCTGCCTTTCACCTTCAGGACGTCCTCTGGAATCCTCGGCGTTCGGCGCCCCGAGTCCCGGCCGAGCGAACGCCCTCGCGACTGAAGCGCCGATTGGCTTAAATGCGCTTCGCTTCGCGTTGCCGACGGCCCGTTACCTGCGCATCCGTCACAGGCTGCTGCCGGAGCAGGTGACGGCCGCCGCGCCCAGGGGTCCCCAACCTTGGCGCCAGAAGCCTGCAGGCTCTGCCGGTTTCCGCTCTCCCCTTAAAATCGAACGGCCGGTTCGCTCCCGAGAAACTAGGTGCGGCGAGTTATCGGTGTAATCGATTACTTTGATTGATTAATGAAGTGCTGAGCAACAGCGGATCCCGTGGGCTACGCCCTGCAAACGTCTATATCTGCGCCTGCTGCAGCCGCGACGGCTAATGAGAAGCCGGTTTACTGCTTCATCTGCCCTCGCAGCAAATAAAACAAGGCTCACGGAACGGCAACGGCTAGCCGCGGTTCCGCCGCTGCCCTCAGTCGTAGATATGAGGAAGATGAAGGAATCCTCAAAGGAGGAGTCGGTGCTGGGGAGCAGAGTGGAGGAGCGCTGTTTATCCCCAGCCAGACGCCGCTGTGACAGTCTCAGGTAAACAGTGTAATCAGAGGCACAGAGGGGAGAGCGTTTCGGATCACTGCAATGAGATTATTCAAGGGAGGGGCCTCTGACACGTTTCAGAGGCAGGTGCTTAACGTTTCCATTTCGGTAACAGGCAATTAAGATTCTCTTGCCCCTGTGTGTATCTCGCGTCTATCAGCGCACACAGAGATTTAATTGAGTTGCTTAGCGCGGTTGCTAAGCAAAAAATCGGCTCGCGTTACTGCGGCCGAAGCTCACCTGCAGTATTGGAAACTCCTCTGCAGACACTGAGGAGGAGATACAGAGAGCCCTGGGTATTTCCGCAGAGATGTTTGCCTTGCGTTAACTACACAGTCTGGCTCCCACCTCCCCTGCATGAGGACGCCTTTCAGCGCGTGGGCGGGGAATGCCGTCGTGGTTTGGACTAACAAACAGAGAGCTCTTTAGACTGAGCCAATCACGGCGCTCCATTCCCTCGCCGCTATTGGCCACACAGTCATGGAAGCAGATTTCTGATGCTCCTCTGCACGTTTTGAAACAGCTATCATTCTATAATTCATCACAAAGGAGTAATTACCCACAATGCCTTGCTACACAGATGCAGTATCAGGCACGCTGCTATTCAGTTAGCCTTATCTTGTGAATGCTGCAGATCTCCACCCTGGGAATGCGGTACTGCAGTGGTAATGGATGCTTTCCCTTAGATCTGAGCCTGAAAAAAGGTTAAAATCTTAGGAAACATGCCCCTCCATCCACATGACTGCTTTCTTCCTCTGGACAGCTAGATATCACAATACTGCAATTCTCTGCTATTTATTAAAAAAAGAACAAATTCAGGTGCTGTCTACTGAAAAGTCAATCATATGTAATTATACTCTTGAGCCAACTCTCTGGTCAAAAGGTATGGTAATCATTTTTATGTACCTACTGCACACAAATTATCTTTGTTTGTGAAAATGTGCTTCGGTGCAAAATACTATACCATAACAAGGGCTATTATCATACCTAACAAAGTAATATCTGCGAAAAATAATATCAAAAATAAAAAAAGGTATTCTTTTTTATGAAGAGTGTATTTTTGTGAATTATCTATTTCCGTCAGGGC
Source organism: Synaphobranchus kaupii (assembly GCA_029718625.1). Classification (NCBI taxonomy): domain Eukaryota; kingdom Metazoa; phylum Chordata; class Actinopteri; order Anguilliformes; family Synaphobranchidae; genus Synaphobranchus; species Synaphobranchus kaupii. The sequence continues at coordinate 102,293,629 of CM056379.1, read as the reverse complement.
AGATACTTTCCTAAGCACTGGCCCAGAGATGCGTCTGGACTGAATAAAAACTCAGCTACACGCTTGAACCTTTTCCAGAATAAATACAACCATCATCCCTTGCCAAACGTTTCTCATCAATAAAGTAGTATCTGCCATTTTTTCTCGGTCTTCACCAGAGAGCCTGGAAGCTGCGAGCAGACGGCACCGTGTATTGTGACGCTGAATCGGCGGAGGAATTTCACCTCCCACACACCCAGCGTTGTGGGATAGATCTCACTAAACCGCCGTGCCTGCCTGAGGGAGGGAGGGAGGGAGGGGCACAGTCACCGTAGCGTAGTGCCGCAGTCTCCACGCGCAGCTGCGCCCATCTTCATCGCACTCACAAAACCCCAGATACTTTCTCGTCATCGACGAATAAGCGAATCTGCGCACGTGATTGTTGCTCGTGCTGCGTCCGTGTGCCTCTGAGGGGAACAGAAGCAGAAGGTACCTCTGCTCGGTTTTTTGGGGTGTTTTTCTCCCCCCCTCAGAATCTGCGCCTCTAGTCCCCGGAGAGAACGTGGGAGGGCTCCTCGTCTGTGTAGCAGTGTGTGGTGTGTCTCTTTGTGTTTGTCTGATCGCACAGGCTCATCGATAGTCAAAGGAAGACGCTTATAGATGTTATATGCTGTGGTCAAGCCTCGGCCACCGCGCTTGCCAACGATTCAGCCATAAACATCCAAGCTGCCAGCCGATTGGCACGCAGCCATGTACTTCACCCGAACTCACAAGGGCTGGATCAGACCTAGCTGTTGGGATACCTCTTTATCAATGTCCAAATTGTGGGTTTTAGCACAAGCCGTTACATGTTCTAAGATTCTGAGGTATACTGCAGCACGTGCAGCCATTTCGAAAAATGCATAATTTTATTTTTTTTCTGCTGTGCCTCGGCTATAAAAACCAGACAGCCCTCATAATGGTTCATTTCACAGGATTTACAGTCGCGACCCGCCAAAATGTGGCGGAAAAAAAATTGTCCAAATCACAGAATGGCACACACAAATGAAGCTGAGAGCGTAGATAACTGGGAAGTGGTCTTTCTGTTATTGGTAATCAGGCACAGGCTTACCAGAGGGGTCCTGGCGAGATAATTCCAAAAAGTGGGGTTGCAATGCCGGAACGAGGGGGAGAGAGAGAGATGGAGGGGGGGCGGGGGAGAGGGGCACGAGGAGCGCATGCTTTCTACACACAATAGGAAAAAGGAGAGGGGGATGGGGAGGCTGGTTCTTAATAAGGAGCAGGGAATTAATGTAGGAGGAGTGTGGTGCGTGTGGAGATGGGGGGTTATAGTGTAGAAGTGTGGTGTGTTTGGAGATAAGTGGGTTATAGTGTAGAAGTGTGGTGTGTGTGGAGATGGGGGGTTATAGTGTAGAAGTGTGGTGTGTTTGGAGATAAGGGGATTATAGTGTAGGAGTGTGGTATGTATGGAGATAAGGGGGGTTATAGTGTAGGAGTGTGGTGTGTGTGGAGATGGGGGGTTATAGTGTAGGAGTGTGGTGTGTATGGAGATGGGGGGTTATAGTGTAGAAGTGTGGTGTGTGTGGAGATGGGGGGTTATAGTGTAGGAGTGTGGTGTGTGTGGAGATGGGGGGTTATAGTGTAGGAGTGTGGTGCGTATGGAGATGGGGGGTTATAGTGTAGGAGTGTGGTGTGTTTGGAGATAAGTGGGTTATAGTGTAGAAGTGTGGTGTGTGTGGAGATGGGGGGGTTATAGTGTAGAAGTGTGGTGTGTTTGGAGATAAGGGGGTTATAGTGTAGGAGTGTGGTGTGTTTGGAGATAAGGGGGTTATAGTGTAGGAGTGTGGTGTGTGTGGAGATGGGGGTTATAGTGTAGAAGTGTGGTGTGTTTGGAGATAAGGGGGTTATAGTGTAGGAGTGTGGTGTGTTTGGAGATAAGGGGGTTATAGTGTAGGAGTGTGGTGTGTTTGGAGATAAGGGGGTTATAGTGTAGAAGTGTGGTGTGTTTGGAGATAAGGGGGTTATAGTGTAGAAGTGTGGTGTGTTTGGAGATAAGGGGATTATAGTGTAGGAGTGTGGTATGTATGGAGATAAGGGGGTTACAGTGTAGGAGTGTGGTGTGTTTGGAGATAAGTGGGTTATAGTGTAGAAGTGTGGTGTGTGTGGAGATGGGGGGTTATAGTGTAGAAGTGTGGTGTGTTTGGAGATAAGGGGGTTATAGTGTAGGAGTGTGGTGTGTTTGGAGATAAGGGGGTTATAGTGTAGAAGTGTGGTGTGTTTGGAGATGGGGGGTTATAGTGTAGAAGTGTGGTGTGTTTGGAGATAAGGGGGCTATAGTGTAGAAGTGTGGTGTGTTTGGAGATAAGTGGGTTATAGTGTAGAAGTGTGGTGTGTGTGGAGATGGGGGGTTATAGTGTAGAAGTGTGGTGTGTTTGGAGATAAGGGGGTTATAGTGTAGGAGTGTGGTGTGTTTGGAGATAAGGGGGTTATAGTGTAGGAGTGTGGTGTGTGTGGAGATGGGGGTTATAGTGTAGAAGTGTGGTGTGTTTGGAGATAAGGGGGTTATAGTGTAGGAGTGTGGTGTGTTTGGAGATAAGGGGGTTATAGTGTAGGAGTGTGGTGTGTTTGGAGATGGGGGTTATAGTGTAGAAGTGTGGTGTGTTTGGAGATGGGGGTTATAGTGTAGAAGTGTGGTGTGTTTGGAGATGGGGGGTTATAGTGTAGAAGTGTGTTGTGTTTGGAGATGGGGGTTATAGTGTAGAAGTGTGGTGTGTGTGGAGATAAGGGGGTTATAGTGTAGAAGTGTGGTGTGTTTGGAGATGGGGGGGTTATAGTGTGGCAGAGATTTAATTTTACCATAAATACAGTTTTTGGAGTACAAAGAGCCCATGTAGGCTTTGGTTGTAAAGTACCAGTAGGGTTGTGTTTAGGAGTTAAGTTTTAGAAATCAAAGGTCCTTGAAGCTTTTTGAATATTTGAATATTACACCATTTAGGCTATTTTGATAGTGCACAAATAGAAAAATAAATAGACAGCACTCTAAAATAGAAATAAAAAATAAGTGTAGCTACAAGTTTTTTGCTTTTAAAAAACGTACAAAACCACCGTGTGTGTTTTTACATAGTCTACGTTGCTGTTGTTATTACAGCCCTACATGCGATAGGTCACTGTGGAAATGTCGACTGTACGGAACTTTGGCGAAATGTAACAAGATAAACTCTTCAGGGTTAATCATAACACAGTGATAGCTGCATATTTGGTTTCATTAACATATTTATAGCTACGAGAGATTTTGGAGAAAAAAAAAAGGTGAGTGCATCAGGTAGCCTACTGTATAGCTAGTAGCCTACAGTAAGCAATGGAAAGCGCTGAATGCTTAGGCTTATTTGTACAACAAAAAATATTATTGTTTCTAGCTATATCTGAACATGATTTTCTTGTAAACGGTGCATTTTATGCATTTTACAGTCTGGAGCTGTGGCAAGACGAGGGTCGTAAGCGCTTTGGGCTATTAATAGCACCCTCTTATTTTATATTCCTGTGGGTTTTCTTAAAGTTGTAGCCTAGTTTATAATTTAAGACAAACATGAATACTGTAATTGGGACCAATACGTCTACCACTATAGTATGGGGCGCCAACGTGGATTCAAAATTGGAGGGTGTTCCATCCAACTCACTGCGCACCATGAGCCTTTCTACCGAGTCGCACTCTGCCACAGAATAGCTGAGCCGCATGTCAGTACATGGTTCTATGCTTCTTCTACTCGACTCCTAGTACTGACATCTTGAAGGCGACTAGTACAATATATATCGCCATGTGCTGGCCGAAAGACCATATTGCACCCAAAAAATTTAATTAAATTAATTCAGATATGATTTTATTTTTAGTTTTCTCAATTATTGTCATTTTGGCGGTCGCGATTTTCCTTAGGCGGTCCGTGAAATCATTTTGGCGGCTGCCAAAGAATTTTCTATGTAGGAAAAACCCTGGGAGTGTGGTGTGTTTGGAGATGGGGTGGGGGTTATAGTGTAGGAGTGTGGTGTGTGTGGAGATGAGGGGGGGGGGGGGGGGGGGGTTATAGTGTAGGAGTGTGGTGTGTTTGGAGATGGGGGGGGTTATAGTGTAGGAGTGTGGTGTGTTTGGAGATGGGGGTTGTGGTGGGGATGAGGTTTAGTGGGCGTGGGAGGAGTCGGAAGCCCAACCCCCCCAGGGAGCTGGTGGCAGGAGCGGTAGAGCAGAGAGGTGGGTGATGAACAGCAGAGAGAGTGAGAGAGAGAAAGAGAGAGCTGAGCTAAGGAGGAAAAGGGGGTGGAGGAGGTGTGCAGCCGCAGATATATGGCACGACTCGTCCTCCGAATTAATTTACAGCAGGAGATTCTTCTTTTTGACACCCCCCTCCTCCCCATTTCTCCTGTCCTCAGGTATCCTCCGCTCACTTCTCCTCCGCTCACTTCTCCTCCGCTCACTTCTCTTCTGCTCTGCGCAGTGTTTCAGGTCAAGCAGCGGCTTCCCGATGCGGAAAGCAACGTCGTTCGCCGGTAGGGCTTTTTCTTCGTCATCGTTGTCATCGGCAAACGGCCGCTCTCCCGCCGCTGTCCGTCACACAGACGATATTCTCGCCAGCAGAGCATCTGCTCGGCAACTGCACTGCAGAGCGAATGTCAAAGCTCTCCGGCTCTGGTTCCGCAGTACAGACTGCTGCACTGGAGGCGGGTCATTATAACTGTGCACAGTAAACGACAACACGGGCTGTCCACAAGCTTCATTCTTACAATACACTCGTCCGAGTATTTTGCTGTAATCAATCTCAATCTCTCTCTCTCTCTCTCTCTTCCTCTCTCTCTATCTCTCTCTCCCTCTCTCTCTCTGAATACGAGATTGCTTTTTTCTTCATGGCAAAAACTGGCAGAAGTAGGTCTCTGAAATTTTTAGCAAGTGCCAAGGGACCATGGAACAAAGGGTGTTTTACGTACACAGGCAAGCTACGGTAACGGTCACACTTCAGTTCCCCTAAGGTTTACACAGACAGACTGCGAGGCTCCTATTATGCTGAATAAGCCTTGAAAGTCACACAACCAATACTTGAATCAATAACAGTAAAAGAATATCCACAATAAACAATCTTATCCCATCCATCATAATACAATCTTCCATCACGTGAGTGTCAGGGACGGGTAATCCATCGTCCTTTGTTTTTGAGCAGCGGGTCCACAGAAGCATGCTTCTCCACCGGGCCAGCCCAGAACAAGGCCTTGAACTTTGAACTCACTTATACAGTGCTCATTATAGCCAATGACTACAAACAAGCCCTCTGTTTGCTGTAATACTGTATGGCGCACCACCAATGGGTAAACTTGCACAAGGACAATCACAACAATAACTAGTTCGGTCAGAATTTTAAGCTTTAAATTGTGAAGTAGTGACTGAAGAACTCCGGAACACGATCCTTTTTTATTGACTGGATTCAAACTTCGCCTAAGCATTTGTTGAAAACAAAAAGTAAAGTTACATGCAAAACACATCAAAAAAAATTTGTGTGTGTGTGTGTGTGTGCGTGCGTGTGCTTGCGTGTATGTGTGTGTGCTTGTACAAAAGCTTAATCATCATGACAAACTCTTGGACTGTCCCTATTCTTAAATTCAGTGGGGAAATTATCTGAGATATTACGGTTCAATTTACGTTGATCATGAGCATAAAATAGCTTTGAGTAGCACCGAATCCCCTAAACAAGACCGAGGAGTCACACTGTTTCCAGGCATTACTGCTGACTCTTACAGTACTTATGCAATACAGTGTGTATCTGTAATGTATCTGGAATGGCTTACACACTGAAATATGTGACAGAAAATAAGTACGGTATCGGTGCTGTTGTGCTTGTGTCGTTTGTGTCCATTGGCACAGAACACCGCCAACGTACGGTCAATTTTACACTGCAAGAAAAACAGCTAAATAAGATGGAAGCGTGACGGCGCCAAGGCCTTATTTATTTTCTGAAACAATCCGCATTGACGTTGTTCTAAAAATGAACAACATATAACGTGTCTACTGTATCTGAAATGGCTAACGCACTGAAATATGTGACAGAAAATAAGTACGGTATCGGCGCCGTTATGCTCGTTTTACCGCTCCACTGGCACAGAACACCGCCAACATACGGTCAATTTTACACGGCAAAACAAAAGGCTAAATAAGATGGAAGCCCCACTGCTGTTATCCAGACTAGCATGACGACAGCGTGGATATCGCCGATCACAACAGTCCAACATTAAAAAAGATGAGAAGTCATTTGTCTGGCTCCGCAGGAACAGCAAACCCTGCTACAGGCTGAAGAAACACAAAGGACAACCATGCCAATTTCGGGGTAATCAAATCCTGAGGAAAAATCAGTATCTCCAAGCAGCAGAATGAGCTAATGAACCAGAGCTGGCCTGACCTGGCTCAGGAAGGCTCTTTATTTACCGCTTCCTTGCGCTGGCGTTTGGTCCGACAAATTAAATTTGCTCCCCGCTGAAATGCAGCGCGGCCTGCACAATCTCACGCTGTCAAACGGTCTCTTGAGTTACGGCGATGAGCAGAGACCTCATACAAGAGCCTAGCCACAGTTAGGCTAGCTACCTGTGGAACTGGCCCGTGTACAGGGCTTAGAAGGCCATCCTTGAAAAACAAACACAGATTTCACCAGACAACAAACTATAGACACAATAACATTCCTATGTGACAACAGAGAGCTATATTGTTAATTTTTTGTTAAACGACATCAAGAGGATAGTTTAGGTGCCTAACTGTGGGTGGTGGGGGAATGTAAATATGTGGTGAGCTTGCGTGCTGATGCTGTGTCAGGTCCCTGTTCCGGGGGGTCGGGGGGGGTGTCATTAGCTTAGCCTGTCAGCCGACTGCTTAGCCATGCATTGCTATCATACCTCCCCTCCCCTCCCTGTTTCTGTTCTCACAGGTGAAACAGAATCATGCCAAGCGGCCGTGGCCGTGACTGTAGTATGGATTTTTGTGTGTCTGATAATGAGTAGGGCACCCAACGCATGCCCTCTCTGTGGAGGCTGCGCAAACAGCTGGACCCCGCGTTCTCCCCGAACAGACGCTAGCCGAGCCCGCCGCACAAACCGCTACGGCTAGGTCACTCAGAGAACGGCTAGACGTGAGAACAGCTCCATGACTGCTTCCTGCATACAGGCCCTACAGAACGTAAAGCAGTTCTTTCGCCTTCAATTCACCCGTTTGAAGCCTGTGAGTAACTACTGTTTCTTTAAAAAATAATAATATAAATATTTCAATTCCAATACATGGCAGAGTAAATCACAGCTGCAATAATCTTCCCAAAAGTCATTTCTTTGCCAGTATTAAAAGGGAGGCTTGGTTTCCTCCTCCAGTGCTTCAAGAAAGCACGTAAATTCACAGGAATTTGCGCCTCTCCAAACCTCTATAACCAATTCAGTCGGAACAGCTCTGTGAAACAGCTCAGACAATTCATTGATCAATAGGCAAGCGCCGTCCTCCCCGGGCCTGCTCTTCACCGGAAGCTTCCACTGCACTATCCCGCATTAACGTGCTCGTAATTGCTGTTGGAGGCCTTTGTCTCAGCGCGAGCAGACTGCCGTTGAGAATGCAGCGTTCAGCCTCGTTTTCTCCATTGTCTACAGCGACACCCACACCTGCTACGCTGGGGGTCATTATGGCTTAGTGTGAGTGACAGACAGACCGCCCTTGACTGATGAGGGCTCTCCGCGGGTCAGCGTTGCCGCCCTCTCCTTCCAATCAGCCGACGCCACACCGGCTATATTTGGGACACCTTGCACCTGCAATGTGCTGCCTTTGACAGTTGACAGGTGTGACTCTCTCCGAAACCTGACTAATCCCATGCAAAATGTGACGTTTGTTTTCACAAATATATGGTTATATCTTTTCACCAAGAGTTTTTTTTTTTTTTTTTTTTTTTTTCCATTTATACCATATGACTATAACCAGCTTAATTAATGGAAATTAGTGCACAATTAAAGGTAACAGTGAACCTTAATATAATGACTGAACACCAACAAAAACTAAACCTTCTGTAGCAAACCTTCTGTAGCACACTGAAGGGATCATTAGAACACAGATAGCAACAGCAGGTCCTCATAGGTCCTACCAGCATCTTCATGGTAATTGCATTACACTTAGGCGGTTAACAATAGCCATGCAATTACCTTAGATGTGCATGAGTGAAGAATGAATTAACCTCCATCTTTATTATTGGAATATGGAGCCGAGGGGGGCAGGGAAGCAACACACTGCTATTGTTTCTGCGTGCCTAAAGTGGCTGACATTCCCCTTCCTTCTCTTACCCCGCCATTTACGAACAATTAGCTATTTTAATTAAACACTTGGCCTGTGCTGAATGTGTCCATGTTTTGTATACTTCTCTTTCTCCCCATTGCCTTCCTTCGAGCATACAAACGGTAGAAACCCGTCCCCGTGGATTTTGGAACGCGGCGCGCCGTCAAAGACGGGCGCCGGGGAGAAGAGCGCCGCTACTGCTATCAGAGGACGCGCGGCGCAGCGAATGTTTGGGAAGAAGAAGAAAAAAAGAAGTCCCTGCTGCCGAAACGTGAAGCCAAGCGGAAATGTCCTGACACAACCCATTGTGTTTGTCTTTCTCCTGCGGAAATGTGGTTCCCGATTGGCGGCGGTACCAGACAACGGTAAACCGCAAAGAATAAGGGGAGTCAAATGGGACCGGATACAAGAAGGAAGCTGGAGAGAAGGGGTGCTTCAGAGGAGTACACTGCTCTGTGGTTGGGGAAGCTCTCTCTCTATCCCTCTCTCTCTCTTTCTCATTCTGTCTCTCTGCCTCCCTCTCTCTCTCTCTCTCTCTCCCTGCGGAAACCAGCGCACCCACAGAAAGCTAGAGACACCTACAGCTGATCCATATTACCATCAGGTCATGATGAATGAGCTCAGAAAATGATTGAAAATTAGCGTGCCTGTGGCTTATTCTCCACATTCCCAAAAACAATCAATAAAGGGCTGGAATGCTGCTCCATCCTTAATGCTATTACACAGTATTCCATCTGGGACAGGAGACAAGGGTGCTTTTTTACGGGTGAAATCGACAACGCGGAGGATTGAGGAACGTGGCAACTGAAAAGACGATCGAAAACTATCAAATGATCGAATCGATGAAAATGTCCAATCGGTTCTCCAAGGTGTATGGCCATTCGCCAAAAACAAAACAAAAAAAATCCTCCTAATCTTAGTTGGGAAGAGGCTTATTGTTGCGTGATCAGCACAGAGCGAGCACACACATGCTCACATGCAACATATGTAGGCAGAGCAACAGAAGACAGTCAAGCGGACACTGAAACCTATCAACAAGAGGATATGCACACATGCACTCTGCGCGTAGTGCAGCAGTAAAACTCCACAAATTGTCAAAGAGACCGTGCCTGCGAAGCAGAAGCCTGCCCTATAAATACATCCACCCCTCCTGATGCAGCGACACTGCAGTCCACAGCCCCGCTCTCTTTAAACAGGTGAAATTCCTCCATCACTCGCAGAGGGTGGAGAAGGGTGGAGGGAGGTATTAAATGTGTGGGAGCACATTAACCCCCCCAGACAAAGGGATGCGGGAGCCTGCCCCAGTCATGCCTTGCCCTCCCACAGTGGGAGCCCACCCAGAGTGCAAAAGGCTGGTGTCACAAATTTTAAGACAATGGAACGCTGCTGTTCCCCCCCCCCTCCCCCGAGTACCTTTTTCTTCAGCTCCCGGGACCTCTTCCTGATCTTCTTCTTCTTATCTTTCTCCTCCTCCGCTGCGGTGAGGTCTAAATCCGCTTTCTTCTTCAGCTGAGACGCCGCGTGAGCCATAGTAAAAATCTACTGTTGCAAAATTCCCCTCAAAACAGTGGGACTGCAAACAGGCTGTATATGTGTATATAAAAATATATTTATACACACTCACACACAGACAAAAAAAAGGGTGACGGTTCTCCTAAAAACAGGAGTAGAGCCCTCTTTTTAAGTCATCCGCTGCACTCTAGCCCGGGATGGAGACAGGCTATGGTGGCTAGCATCATCAACGGCAGGAGCTGCGTGAGGCAGTTTCTACGGAAACCGCATCTTCTTTTTTTTTTCTTTTTTTAGGCTGGTTCCCTCATGCCTCTACCTGAGCTCATCCCCGGCGCGTGGCGGTCGGTCGGTCTGGAGCGCGAGCGTGGATGCAGTGAGCGGGGCAGCTGGGACGGGCTAGGTTGCGCTGCGCCTGTATCCTTTGCCACCAGCTGGAAGTGTCTAAGTGAGGAGAGGGATGAAGGGAGGGGGGGGGGGAGATACGCGTCTGTGCAGATCAGCATATAGGGGGGGGGGGGGGGGGGGGGGCGGGTGGACGGGGGTGTGGAAGGGGCTGCCTGCGATAAACCAATACTGTCATACATGAGCTGAGCCCGGGGTTTTTTTTTTCTCTTCTTTCATCCTGATGGTGCGGAATAAACTGCCGTACGGGTGAACCGGTGGCGGTAATGCGCTTCTGTGAAACTCGCCAATAACAAACGGGAAGGGTCCCGTTTCTCATAAAATAGCTGATTCTGGAAGGAAAAAAAAAATGAAAGGAATTTTTTTTTTCTTCAGCAGCAGCATACACATTTCAGCATTCTGGTCCTCACAAGATTATATATAACAGTAGACTATGGTGTTTTGAGAAACGTCATGACTACGCAGGGCAATGGCAACCTTTGTGTTCTGCACATAATAGATTGCTACTGGAAGCGCAGTCATGAGGCATTTAGACGCATCAACAATAGATTTTGTAACATAGATATTCTTTGTGATACTGCTAACAAAAATTGTACAGATAAGGGCTTTCATAGTCACACAATGCATCACACAAAAGTGCCATGTTATTTCGCACCCATGAGCTCACAGCGAGAGAGTGCAGTGGCTGAATATTAATGACGTGTGTGAAGCATTTCTGTGGACGGGTGCCATACTGTACCACGGTTGTCTCTGAGAGGTACGGCAGAAACAGGCGGGGGAGGGGATGGGGGAGCACAAAAACAAACTAAAATGCAGGAGGAGGTGAGGTGGGTAAAAAAATTTTAAAAAATTAAAGGAAGCAGCCGTAGAGGAAGCCAATAGGAAATCCCTTTACCCACACGGCAGAAATGCAGCGTGACCTACGCTCACTACCCATCATGCACCACTGAGTTCCACTTTAAACCCCAATTCATTTTTTTCGTTGCTAGGCAAAGGCAAATTCATCCATTTTCAATTTTATTGGAGGGGGTGTGAGGCAGATAGGAGAAATAAGAGGCGTCTCTAGTTTGTTTCCGAATTAACATTTTATGGGGGTATGCTGGATATTCTACATAATCCCTCAAAGCAATTCCCTTTTAAACTCACGCTAAATACAAAAGAATTCAGGAAATGTTGGGAAGCATTTTGGCTTGCAATCAAATGCCTCCTAGTCAGCCAAACCTGCTGCCAAAGGGAACATAGAGAAAGTACCTGCCATGAAATATTACCCATTAATATCAAGGGGTGGAGATTCAGTGTTCTTAGGATGTGATGAAAGAGGCATTAATGACCCATCTCTCATCCGTGAACAGCAGATATTAAAGTGTTACGTGTGTGAGGCTGTGCGATCGGTGTATCTCAATGAGGAAAGCCGTATTATTAGCAAATCTTCTGAGGAGAGAAAGGGCCGTAGCATCGGGGTGCTTAAAGCTCTCAGGGGCCTAATGGGTTTAAAGAGCGTTCACTGGTGGAGATTAAACCAGAGATGCTGCAGGACTGGAGCCTCACCACCGCCCACCGTTAGCATAGGAGATAGCATAGCGCTACACTGCAAAAACCAAATCTTAACAAGCATTTTAATCTTACATTTACACTTTAGAATTTTGTTACTTTTTTGTTAAATAAGACAAACTATCTCCCAGTGGGAGATTCAAGATTTGCCAGTGGGGTAAGATAATTTCACTTGTCAAGCAAAAAGTAAAACAAGCTAATATTTTCCACTATTGAGAAAAAATATATATATTTTCTCATTACAATTTTTTGCAGTGATGGTATTAGCAAATGTTCTGAGGAGAGAAAGGACCGCAACTTCAGCGTGCTTAAAGCTATCAGGGGCCTAATGGGTTTAAAGAGCGTTCACTGGTGCGGATTAGCTGCAGGGCTGGAGCCTCACCACCGCCCGCCGTTAGCACAGGAGATAGCATAGCGCTACGCTGCATAAAATGGGCGGTGCACACTTTCAGTCGAGAGCCTGGGAAGCAGACAGCTTCATAACAAGAGCATTGTGCGCCATACGAACGGCTTCAGACCTGAAAACTCTGCAGTGACCACATGGCCTTACCAACATCCTACGCTGCATTGGCCTTGGCTGTTCGTAAGGGTTAATGGTTCTGTGAGATGATACTCTCCAAGATGGAGGACTAAATTATGAGAACTGTTTATATATGGAAGTGTCATACAGTACACATAAGGGCTTTAAAATGTGTGCCGGGACAAAGTAATGTAGGTTGTGATTCCCAGAGTAACGAGCAATTCATTTCTGAAAATGGCTTTTCTGACAAAAAAAAAAAAATCAGTTATGAGATGGTGAAAAATGGCATGAAAGGGAATTATTACCAAGCGGCCTGACTGAGTGTTCCCACATCTCTCTCCCTCCCCCTCACACACACACACACACACGCATATTTCATATATCCACATAACCATAAACTGCTCGTAAAAAAGTTGCAACTACACAGAGAAAGTGAGCAAAAAAAAGAACAGCTCTCAGTTGTGTCATTAAGGAGAATATTATATCAATAATTTATCAGCAGAAAGCACCATTAATACTATATTACAAGGGTGTGTCGATCAAGAAAATAACTTTGGGCTGGGATGGTGCTTTGTTTTGATTAATGAGTGGGTACTGGTTGGCCAATATCAAACTGGAACTATGTGTACGAGCTCAGCGCTGAAATGCAATTAGTGTGCAGGAGAGAAAGGGACCAGGCCGGGAAATAGGGAAAGAGAGCAGGGAAATGTGCTGAGGCTGCAGGTTCCTGACGGGAGTGGCTTCGGGTGGCGTGCTCCGGCTCATGTGCCACAGCTGTGCTCTGTTCCCCCTCGCTCGCCAATCGCCTCCCACCACCCCGCTGCACCACTACGCTGGAGCCCCACCCCGCCCGCCGTCCCAGCGAAGCTGCGCATACACGCAGCGCCTGTGGGCCCCCTGGTAGCAGACGGAGTCCACTGACTGCTGGACTGGAACAGAGCTCTCCTTATGAGACTGCAGCCACTGACCTGTGAGAAATGCTGGGATCTACACCAATGAAGCCAGAGGCCCTGGCTGAGCAAAAAAAAAAAAAACAATAACAAAAAAGAAATAGTACCTGCTTACAGGTGATGACACTGCGCTTAAGGAGACGCATAATAAGCTCTCAGAAGGAGGCTCTGTAAATGGGCCCGCTGCAGTACGCTTTACGCTACTACAAAGAAACCCAGGCACTACCCCAGACAGCCCCTGCAGGCCCCCTGCCAACTGGCCAGCTCCAGGGATGGATTTTCACAGGGTCCATATCACCTCCCCGCGTGGCGCCCTGCCAGCTGGAAATACGCTTGGGGTTTTTTTGTTCAGGTTGATGGTCAAAAATGAGTCAAAAGCCAGATCGATTACATGTTCTCCTGGCCGATAGCGGCTTGGGCTCTTTCTCTCTCTGTCTCACACACACACACACACACACACATACACACACACACACACACACACACACACACACATCTCTTACCCGGAAAGCCAAAACTACAATTACGAAAGAAAGTGCATCACTTGGTCTGGCAGGCATAGAGATCCGATGAGATGGGATTTGACATCAGAATGGAAAAGTAATGATACGGATCAGGTGGGCGATATGATATTCGGTACGGGAGATGATGTGAGGTGGAATTTCTAATGAAGAGTCGATGAGACACAGTGGACATATTCATGTACTGCAGTAAAGCGATGTGTACAAACACAGTCTGCCAGCACAGTAACAGCCTGTATCGGAGGGTATATACAGCTAACAGAGAAAAATGGCCGGAGATTCAGGACCTCCAGACAGCAATGATATGCTGTATTTTTCTCGCTTAGAGAAACACCGGGGCGTGCTAATTTACTCTGACGTGAGAGCGCTGCTTTCTGTCTGAGCGCAGTGGGAGTGGCCCTCTTTTGAGTGGCCAAGGCCCTTCCACGTGCAGCGGACCTCCTGCGGTCGCTCGCGGTGACGGACGACGACAGCGCCGTCGGGGAGCCGAGCGGTGAAATTTCAAACCGCCCTGCCGACGAGACTTTCGCCTGTTGCAAAGCATTGATTACCTACAGTAGTGTCTGCTCTGGACAAAGCAATAACCAGGTCAAAATGGAAAAAAAGGCTCTCTCAAAATAGAATGTGTGGGTGCCACTTTTCAGAGGAATGGAGAAAGAAGGTGCAAAGTAATTGTGAAAAGCAACGGGTTCTCTATACGATCTGTCTTATTTGAAAGAAAGTGAAAAATCTTCACTTCGGCTAAAATTAATTAAATTGTGAAAAGCAATTGATTCTCATATTGGGTATGATCTGTCTTATGATCTGTCTTATTGGAAAGAAAGTGAAAAATCTTCGCTTTGGCTAAAATTAACCATGCCTTAAAATAGCACTTCAAGTACTAATTTGTCTCTTTGTAATGTAGAGCTCTCTAAAGTATCAGCATGCTAATACTCTATGTTTTGTCGTGGGGGTTATATCATACAAGTCCTACACAACTTTAGACAACACTCACCTTTACAGCACATCAACAATAAATATGAGGGAACTTGGAAAATAACTGAGACCAGCAAATGGAAAATAAGCTAGAATACTCAAATACTTACAACACTCTGACATAAGCTTTTTTTTTTACACTGCCCAAACCATTTATTCCCCATTAAATCTGTGTTTAGGCTGTCCTTAGCTTAAGTCCAAACTGAAAAAATTAGAGATTGCACACATGCTCAGCTGTCTGTCCAATCACACACAGACATTTTTACCTCATAGTTCATGTTTTGTGTATTCCATTTACAAACAGAAGAACACATGAAAATTAAAGTACAGTATGCATACTACCAATTTCATAAAGTAGGACAAAGGATTTGAGAACTCAAATTAATTTATTTGTGTAACACTATTCAAATAAAGGTGTTCCATTTTAAAATGAACATGTCTTGTTCCTGGTCATTGCCCATGCAGGACCAATCTTCTTTGTCCAAACTGATTCTTTCTTATTATTGTTCTCTGAGTCCCTCTGGTGGGCAATACGAGGAACACATGCTATACAACTGTACGAAATTCTAAGCAATATGCTGTTATTTAAAACAGCAATAAATAAAAATCTCCTTTAAAATAAAATGTAAAAATCTAATATTTCCAATTTGTTTTTTTTAAATATTTACAAAGAGATACTGGTATCCACGACCGTACAGTAACTCTCCATGACGAACAGTAAGCAGTCAGACTCCAGCTACTGTTGCCATGGCGCCCTCCTTCTCTCATGGAGAACAATAGGCCGATGGACATTCAATGGATTTTTGAACATCTTTTTAAGAAAATTATTTCTGCTCACATGGATATGAGGATATCTAGGAGGACTGATATTAATAATAATAATAATAATTAACAATATGCGATATAGTTTCTTATTGAAGTTTACATAGACATGTAATTTCAATAAGAGCTTGGAGCATTGCACAGTGTTATACTCTAGATGTCAGTCTGGCATGCCGGGCTCCAGATCTGATAATATATCCCAGACTAGATGTGGCCTGCTGAGGCAAGTTGATAGCAAGCAGTTCCAATGGCTGTTTATCTATTCATCCATCATCAGTCGACTGGTGATTTATCACAGATGAGCTGACAAAGATAACAAGCAGGTGGTAGCAGAGGGAGGGGGGTGGTAGGGGTGTGGCAAGGGGAGGGGATAGGAGGAGACGCGGGGGAGACAAAGGTCAGGGGGTCAAATTGCAGTCAGCTGACGGGGGTCTCATCTCAGGAGGGTTAAACTTGCGATGAGAACAATGTCTTACAATGTTGACGGAGGGCCACGGAGAAAGAGCGAAATCTGAGCTGCAGCTCGACACATTCACTTCAACCTCCGCCACACCTTGGTGTTCAGAACGGATGTGTATTTAGGTCATCTTTCTGCTCTGGGGCAGTAAAGATGTCGAGCGTATCAGTAAATCATTGTAAATACAGTCAAACCATCAAAGGAATGGCAAACAAACCATCATGTAATCTCAATGCTTCAGAGTCATAAAATAGAGCGTAAATCAACCTTTGTATTTTTCCACACATCCATGCATGTCTCACTACTGCAGTCCTTTCTGGATATATTTTTGCATAAGTGCACAGTATTTAATTGCGACCCAGTTTAAAAGGGACCCTTTGCAGATTAAATATCCATCTCTTTGAATTTGTGTCAATATCAATCACGTTGTAATCGGATCAAAGTGTGATACCTCACTTCTCCACCAGAAGGCAGCAGCGTGCTGGCAGCAGCCCTCGGTGAAATTTGTACAATATTTTCTTTGCTTGCGTATCGAGCTTATTGAAGAGAAGACTGCTTTAAGCTAAGCAGCTAAAATGACCATTCTAAACAGAGACTTCTTAATTTCAGTTAATTCTTAATTTCCGAACAAAAAAGCTGTTATTGTCAAAAGCATAAGTATAAATACACAGTTGCTTATGTGGCTGATCATTTTAGGGAACATTAGGGAGCTTAATAAAATGTGAACAGGAAAAAAATTTAGCCGGTATAGCCTGCAAGGTTCAGGCACAAAATACCATGAGCAACCAGTGACATGATGCGTGTGCATTATCTGTCAAATCAATTATTTCATGTGAACTTATTTGTGATTTATATCTGTGTTGACAGCTATAAACCACTTGTCTTAAAACCATAACATATATCCAGATTTCACACCTGGATATAAGCAAAATGCTTAAAATAACACAATCTACTAAAAATAGAATATGTACATGCAATCTAACTCCTGTGGTGAAAAAAGAATGAAGCACCATTGAACAATACTGCATATTACAATCATTACAAATCATCACAAACTCAAAAGAAATTTAAATGAATGACTGGGCCAACTGGGCCAACCATGGGAGTAAAACAAAAGATAAATTTATAACTCAAAGTTAAAGCAAAGCACTAAAGCAGTTAGATCGATCTACTTAATTGCTTAATGTAGCGGACATAATGCATTTAATTGCTATAAAAATAAACAATGGCAGCCACCCTTTTAAATTGAAATAGCAGGAACAAAATCACTTATTTACTCAGTTAAACAATGTGGAATTAGTGTGGAATGACATCATCAGGCTTCTGCTGCGATAAATACACACAGAGACTGTCAGCTTATATAAGTGTTTTACCGCACAACTGCCCAATGGTAAAATCCCCCTGACTGGCATTGAGCAAATGACATCCAATGAATCACAGGTGCAGTACGGGGGTCTGGATTCAGAGGAGGCTCATAGCATTATCAGCACGAACCACAAGCCGCGTGTGTGATAGGGCCCCTCTTCCTCATCCTCATCCTCTCACTTAGAAATTCCATCGGAGATCCACATGCCCATTCTGTATGAGAGCCCTTCCCTAATCACATTAGAACAGCAAACGGTTTTTTCTTTTACAAGTCAAAACTTGCAGCTGTTGTTTGCATGCTATTAGTAAGCAATACCACACCAACAAGATAATAAAGTCTTAAGGAAGGTGAGAAGGATAAGGGAAGAGGAATTATGCAAGATCTCTTCTTATCAGCCATTTTTACAAAATCCAAGTTAAGTACATTTTTAGAGGTTTAAAATGTTTTTAATGTTGTTTTTTTGCCATTCAATGATCAACAACAAGTTTCCATGTTATAATGTATTCTATATTATTCCAGAACATAATGTATGGTTATAGAAGTTGAGGAACTGATGGGGTTAAAGCGTGGAGAAGTTCTGACATCTACTTTGTAGGATCATACATTTTGACTAAACCCAGTGCTGGGGTCAGCGTTCTTAAATTGAATCTGTCACCAATCAACTTGTTACAGATAAGTATTATATGAGTTCAAGACCAGCTTTGAAGTTCTGAATTAGGGTTCTCTAGGGTTCTGCTGGCTTCTCATTTTCTGTTGCATTGTTCAAAAAAATCACCAAGATAAAATCAGCATTAGAGAGCTTCATATTCCCAGTCTTTATGTATGCTTCTCTGCCTAATTTGTTGAAAACAGCTTTTTGTACCGTGCAATCAAAGTTAGAAAGCAAGTGAATGTATGGATAAATACAGCTTATGTCTGTGTTCTATGAATCGAGAGCACACTGCAATTATTTCCCTTTGAAGTGAAAACTGACGAGGATGAATTGCATATATCAAAATTCAGGATTGCCAAAATCCACCACTCCCGCGTGCCTTTAAGATCCAGTTATTTTATTTCACTTCCTGCTCAAGGGCTACTGACCCCAGAACATAATTAGAGTGCATATTTTCCCCTGTGTTTTTCTTTTAAATAAGAGTGGCTGACCCAAAAATGATGTGTGTGTTTGCGTTATTGGGTGCGACATTGATATAACTCACGATTGCTTGTGTCTTTTGTTTGTAATTGTATGAAAGTAATCGATCCTGATTATATGTGAATCCAGCACACAGCACGGTAGTATTCAAATATTACAGAAGTTATTTCCAAGAATGAACCATTGATGAGATGAGAACACCTTGCTACTTAGATATTGGTCAACAGTCAGTTTCCCTGTGGTTGTGGGTCATGGAAGTCTTTCTTTTTTTTTGACATTACATTACATTACATTATAGGCATTTAGCAGACGCTCTTATCCAGAGCGACTTACACAACTTTTTAGCATTTTTTTTTAAACATATTATCCATTTATACAGCTGGATATATACTGAAGCGATTCAGGTTAAGTACCTTGCTCAAGGGTACAACGGCAGTGTCCTACCTGGGAATCGAACCTGCAACCTTTCGGTTACAAGGCCAGTTCCTTAACCATTGTACTACACTGCCGCCCAGGAGAGTGGACAGCTTAGCCTCCTTGTTTATTTTTTAACTTTATTCAGTTGGGAGATAGTGGAGAGCAATGCAGAAAGAAAAGGGATCAGACAGAACGTGCTATAGTAGGGCATCCAACCCCCGGCCACACGGGGATTCATGTGCTTCATGTAGGTCGAGAGTCAGCACTCAGCGCTACGAACTGTGCCACACGGTCTTCTGCTTGGAGGTGTTTCTACTCCGCGACACACGGCTCTCCAATTACCCCTATAGCCTTGCACAGTGAAGGCAACCCCATTATGCCGTTAAACCTAAACGTTTCGGTTGTGAATTTATTTCTACTTTTTATCTTTTTTTTTAACTTTCCTCACAGTTGCATTCACCCACGTTTTTCTCAGACGGTCCAATATTTTAGCATCAAACTTCAAGTTGCACAGCTCTCCATCCAATTCGTCTTGAACTGACGCCTCAACCAAAATATTAATAACGGCCCCTAACCTCTGCTTCTCTGAAGTAATTACAAGCTTGCTCGCTACGTTTATTCCGGTTGGTTAAATACGAATACAAATAATAGTCATTGTGACTTCCAAAATGGTGCTGCCGGATTTATAATGAGAGCATTAATGAGGACGGACACGCCTGCTTCCACTTGATCTCGTCTGGGCACCGGACCAGCCAGCTATCGCACATGGGGTTGGTGAAAATGCCAATGGTTCATGTCGGGTTTCTTTGGAAACACCTCTAACTCGCCTGAGGTGCGACCGACCAATTTCCTTGTCTGTACAAAACATGGCGGAGGCCAGTTCCAAAACACCCTGCAATCAAAATAGCCAGTAGCAGCGAGGCTTGAGTTTGATAAAAATGTGTTAAATTGACTTATACAACTAAACTTGTGATGGCAAGAGTCCTTGATGTTACTTTTGCTTGTGATTATACAATGTAGTTAATTCGCGAATTTAGACAAGAAATGGCTCTGGAGGTTGGGATAAATGTTAAACGGTTTAAGGCTGACAGATGTGATATGGAAGTGTTTCTCTTGAGGAGAATAATTGTCCGGGGGTTGTTACGCTCTCCCACCCTGTTCCCAAATGACCCCCGATAAACAATGGAGGCACGTCCGTCTTCATTAGCATCCCCCAGGCCTGAAAAACATCACAGGGGCGTCCACCATTCCCGGTGCATCAAGAAGACGGCGGTTTCTAAGGCAGAACCGCATGAAAATAGCCTCTTTTGCCTTTGTTAAATGAGTAGGGCTGCCACTAAAATGTCCGACCCTGACTACGCAATAAAACAGCGTGCAGCTTAGTTACTCTCTCCCCACGCTGAATGAAATAGCCTCACTATAACGCAGCGACAAATATTGACACTTTTACGATGTTTCTCTGTGACACTGTTTATTTGTTAGAAAATCTGTTAAGTGATTAAGAAGCACACACACACATTTTATGTGCTGAAAGTGCTGTTTACCCGGCTTTTCTTTATTGAAAACGTCTATATGAATGACGGTGTTGACTTTGCCCTGTGTTGAATAGGCCACAGGTGTGTGTTTGGCAGACCTCACCTTGTTCAAACATTTCTGTGGTAACAAGGACAAAAATCTAATCTCTGTATAATTGAACTACTACTGCAAAATACAATAAAAACATCGATACCCACATTGACAAAATGGCCTCGACAAACATCCAGCACATAACTGTTGTAGGACTGCTACTGTACGAATAAGTCTGGCCATGAAATTATTCAACCAATTCCGTTCCGATAACCCCTTTAGGCCTAACTCTTACAGGCCACTAAATAACGTTATGTGGAAAGGTGCAATTGACACCAGTGCCAGGAACAGCTGACTACAAGTAATTTTTAAAAAAAACACAACAAAAGCAAGCATGAGGAAAATTGTCAGTGAATTAAGATGGAGACGGATGTAGTCACCATCACAGCATAACACTAGAAGACACTAAACAAGAGCAGCACTGCATTTCCCGGCGCACGGACAATTTACCGTGGACAATGAGGGGGGGAATAACAGGAACATTAGGCAGAATCGATACCCGCCGGCGGTAAAATGACACCGCGCGTCATTATAAAAACATGGAGGCAAGGCAGGCCGACGGGACGCGGCTCGTAAAACAGCAGAACCATTCACAGCGCTTTGGCAGGCCGTGGAAAGGGCCTTCTCGGCGTGAGGGTGACTGAGCCAACAGGCTGGTTCCGTAGCAAAAGGATGTGGGGATGTGGGGAGGGGTTGGATCATAAAGCCTTAGATTCACATTTTCTGTGGTGTGTGTCTGACACACAGAAGCCCTCCCCGCACGTCCCCCGCAGCATGGAAACAGGAAGCTCTCCGGGACCGCAGAACTCAGCGCGCCGGCCCATTCACTGGGGCTCAATATGGGCTCATCACCATTTGGCACTTCCACAATGGGCTGGGAGGGAGGGAGGGAGGGAGGAAGAGCGAAGCCGCAGTTTGCCTTCCTGGCAGGCGGCGAACCGCGCAGCTGTAGATGCCCCATATCGCCGGTACTAATCCAGCCCTATTCAAATCACAGGCATTTCTTGGCAAAAAAGAAATTTGACTGGAGATTGGTGTTTTACCGAGTTCACATATCCTCAGGTGCTGGCTCCCCACAGAACACGGACAGCTGCATTAGTTTGACTGTCCGTTTATTTTTAGCTGGATTTATGAAGGCAGTCGATTCTGGTCGATCTGAATCAACATCAAACCTGTTCTGGGCGACTGTTCTCGAGCGACAGCTGCAATGCGTCCGTCCCCTCCAGAACCCCCCAACAACAACACCGTCACCCACACCAGCACCATCTCCAGCAGCTCAGGGCCTAGAGGAGAAGGGTCTCCAAGCTCCAGTGAAACAGTCTGTCTGGTGACATTACTGTTCAGAGCGGCCCACGCCCGAGCGATGGAAGGAGAAGCTGGATACAGAGAGCTCCCAGGGAACTGTCTTCTTGCAGTGTGAAATTATAGGCTGTTCCAGGCCCCATACAGTGGCTCTTATTGGATGGGCCAATGGAGAGGCTATGCACTTTCTCTGACAGCCCACAGTGAAAGATGTCCGCAAAAATTTTTGATGTCCGCATCCCCGCCCCAATCGCTCTACAATGAAAACTCACCCAGGGTACTACAGTTGAAGCCGAACACATTAATGTATTGCTAAGAAACATAATTTCCAGTGCTGGAAAAGTTAGCATTTCTGTGCTGTTTTTTTTGCTCATGATTAGAATTTTGTATCACGGGCGGTTTAATTCTGGAGCTGAATTCTGGTGCCATGGATCGAGCTCTAGAACGAAAACAATGATGTGTTCCAAAGCAGGAGGTAACCGTCTGGGATTCAAACTGGGTACCTTCTGGCTGTGAGGCGACAGTGCTAACCACTGCACCTCCGCGCCGCCTTACAGTGGTTTCCAAAAATCATAAAAAGTCCTAATCCTATAAAGCCTGTTCTCCTCATTAAAACATCCTTGTGTATTTGTGTTTGTTTACATCATACACATTTTTGTAGAGGTGAGATACACTTCCCTGGGTAGAGAGCTGCTATGTTTGATTAGAGCAGTATCATGGGGTATTTGTACATTCCATATAGCATACTCTATATCTATCATGGGGGTCAGGTTACCCATGCAGCTGGGCCTGAAGCACTGTGTAGATCTTCACGCCCACCGCCTGTAACTGCAGCTGCGTACTGTATCAGCAGACAGCTGTGAGCCCGGGCCTCATCCTCTCCGCACTGAAAGCAGACTAAAGGTCAGCCAACACCATGCTACGTTTCAATGAGGTCAAGGAGAAATGGGCCTTGCTCTGTATACAGTATACATTATGAATTCAAACATATCTAAAAAATCTCTCTGACTGAGCTGTCATCTCTGCTTCACAATACACAGATAAATAACAAACAAACAAACAGGCAATCACAACCATTCCCATCTGAATATGAAACAATCTGTACAAGCAGGTCCATGAGGGACAACTGCTGCTCTCAGCCCTTTGGGTTCATAGGACAGGTTTTGCTGTCTGATATCTGTAACATTTCACTGTATTTGATATAATGAATGTAAAAAAATAGCTTAATTGTGATGGGAGGTGCAAAATATAGATTTCTCTAGGAACTTAGGCGACAACTAATGTAAATATTGTTCTTATATCCCTATGCCAGCTTGGAACTAAAATCTAATATCTAAAATCTAAAATCTCCCACTTGAGCCATCCTTCAGCATCTGAAAACATACAAGAGTCACACTTTAAAAACGAATTAAAATTCAAGTACTCGGCATTGACTTGAGTATGTCTGGCTGAGGAACAACATTTGTCCGTTCAAGTCCATTCAATTTAGACCTAAATCATACTTATTTTTCCTCTGAAGTTATTAAAACTAGCTGTAGCGTGTAGGTTTTATCTCGAATATCTGGCTCACCACAGCTTTCCAACAGTACTTCAGGCCCAGATAAAACTGCATACATAAGTGACTGTTGAAAGCCACCTATAATACTTGCATGGCCCAGATAAACAACATTGGGAAGATGGCCAAACATTAATATCAAATCTCTTGAGTGTGTGGGTACGAGGAGTAGACCTTTTGCCTCTGTCTTTAAAAACAATAACCTAGCTGTGGCTAAAAAAACAAGCCTCACATTCACTTTCTCCAAATTCACATGCTTTTTTTTTGTTCAAGAAACGAACACAGGAAAAATACAAGCCTTAACAGCACTTGCAAAGAAAAAAAGAGGTCCCTTGAATTAAAAGCCCGTTGGCATGGAAGGGGTTTCCACAAACAAAAGGGGTTTAATAGCACACTTCCATTGAAGATGATACAAACACCATGTCCTCCATACCACAGTAGTATCTCATACTCTCCCAGGGCCCGCCCCTCCCCTGCAGGGAACAATCCCATACATGGACACAGAGCAGGGCTATGGGACTGCCATAGTTCCACAACAGCCATGCACAACGGTCAAACCACCTAACACCAATCAATATTCTTCAACTGAAATGGCAAGTTAAAAAGTAGAATTCTGATTCTCAAATTATCAATGTATTGTTATAACAAAAAGTTTTAAGCGCAGATCAAACCCATTTTTTCTAGGGTACAATACATACTCTAGGAAGGAGAGGAATTACTGAAGGCCTAAATATTATGTTTTTGATTATCATACAATCATGATCTTACATTTGGAAAAGAATAAAAATAATTTTTTTAATAAATAAAAACGTATTAAATATTAAAATTTATGAATTCATTATTTATATTATTTTTTCTTTCTAAACATAGTTTTTTTAGATTGCTCTTTTTTGCAGCTGGACCTCAACTGAAGCAGGTCAAGTATCTGATTAAGGGCAGAACCACATTATCCCACCTGGGAATTGAACCTACAACCTTGAGGTTACAATTCCAACTCCTTAAATAAAAAGCAGATTTAAGATAGGGAGGTTAACGTATTGTATTCAAACGGACAGTTCTACCGCCGCAAATCCAGTGACACGGTGCAGTGGAACCAGAGCCACAATTGCCGCTCCTCTCTACCACAGCGCTGCACATCAAGTGCTACTGTTCTCAATGCACTTGTGAAATTAACATAAATTACTCTCGATGAATCAGGGACACGTAACCAGCCAAAGCGCTGATTGGGCTTTGGAAAGGGCTCCATAATAACTTATTGTACATCTCTTCAGATGGATGCTCTTAATTAAGTAAATTCGCCCCGGAATGAATTCCATCGATGAGGTGAAGGCCTGCACTAACTTAGTCACTAATCAAAGGGCTCTGCGGCTTTCTAAACCAAGCCCTCCAAGTATCAGAAAAATGCATAGGGGAAAAAAAAAAAAAATGCACTGACCAAAAATCGTACATTTTGAATTGATGCTTCTATAAATCTCTCCTAACGGACATCCCAACCTGACATAGTGCCCCTCCCCCTCCCCTCGCCTTCCTTTTCACTCACTCCCGGGTAAAGTAAAGCAGGAGAGGCGATCAGCCATTTGCAGCTTTGTGTTTCAAGTCCAAAGGTGCGCGGAATGCACACAACGGAGACAGCGGTGCGTGGATACCGTACGCCGCTCGCCCTCGTCTGAGGCAACCGATAAGCCGCGCCTCCTCACCCCCTTCGCTGCTAATGTCCTCAAATGTCACGCACGGAGGGGCTAGCGCCGCCGCGCGGAGGCCGTGGCGGTTTCGCGAGTCCATCGCCTGTCGTCTCTGCCCCCGGGCCTGACTACGGAAACCTCCCCTGGCAACACGGCCCTCCTACTGTGGATCTTCCGAGGGGCCGATGGCCTCAACACGCACAGCGTTACCTCGGCACCTTCTCTTCATTTACACATTTTGTCTCGCTGTAAACGTTTTGTCTTATTTGTGTTTGTATAAGACCCATCCATCTTTTCTAGTCCTGGTTGCTTGTGCCCAGCTCTCCAGCTAAGGTATATTGTTGCTTTGTGAGTCATAGTGAGCCTGCGAGATCTGGACTGTTAGGTGTGAAAAGCCAGGAAAATCCATAAATGCAGAATAAGAAGACTCTGGCAGGAAAACAGATATTGGATAACATCCCGCAATAAAAGGTGAACGACGAAAACCTCTTGCTGAATTCAAATTGTACACTGCGATTGCCATCACAGTGCATTTTAGTCTATATTTCAAACATTTCAATCATCTAACCCGAAATTTCGAAATAAAGATTGGCAGCATTCAAACCACTCAGAGAACTTGGTTCACAATTGGCACAAGAAACTGCAGAGATGAGACTTTTTGAAAACAAATCATGAAAAATCGACTTTCATAAATGTTCAAAATTATAATGTTATTAGAATGGCAAATCTCCTACAGAACAATTACTGATACAGCAAACCTGTCATATTGGTCCTGGAGACAGTCGAGTTCTACAAAATCCTTTGCATAAATTATTTAGTGGAATTCAAACAGCCTATAGGGACGGCAATAGACAGATAAGTTATAATACAAGACGCAATCTAGAAGTAAATTAAATACCCGAGTTGTAAATTAAGTGCGTTTTACTTTACGTCAAGGTATTTGTCTTTTTCTAATTGCATTTTAGTTTTAATGCAAGACGCTTCACTCCCATTAGTCTCTGGCATTTATCCCTGTCTGCTGCCCTTTCACATCAGCCAATCATGTTCTGTATCTGCTGTTCTACAACCAACCCAAACGCTCGGTTTAAAAACGCTGACCTGTGACTAAAAATCCTTGAAGCTGCCGGATACAAATCAATATCTCCTCCGCCGGCCAGAGGTGCACTATCCCTCAACACCTGTTCCTGTTTGTCATGGAGCTGGAGAGCCGTGGCATGGCCTCACGGGGGCCACACGTCAGGGACGCTCCAGACCTCTGCCAGCCTTCCAGCGCCTCTGCATCCAAGAGCAAACACACGCCCAACAGCCAAAAATTAAATGGAAAATAAATAAATAAACAAACCGTGGCCGTCGGCAAATGACTTACCATGGTTCACAGCCCTTACATGGCGGTTGCTGGGGTAATTTTAGCGTGAGCCTACATCCCGCCTGTGGGGAGGAAGAGGCGTGGCCGGTGAGAGTGTACGGTGATCGCAGCGGCGCGTTTGGGAGACTTACCTATGGAAAATAGAGGAGAGGAGAACAGGGGTTGAGTGAGACGCAACTATTCTGGTGAGGAGATCAGCAACTTAGCACGGGCTTAAGGAGGGATTAGCCTGGAAACGGCAGAGCCGGCAGGCTACAATGGGAGAGGAAGGGAACGAGGTGGCCATCTGTCAGACCCGCGGCCGGGGGACCTCCACCGCGAGAGCCCCCCGTGGACAGAGGGGCGCTGGGGAACGTGACCCCCGGGGGAAAGGGGAGCGCTCCGCGGAAAAACGCCCGGCTAACGTCAGCCTCTCTCCGCCGCGTCCGCCTCCACAGGCGGGGTCAGCGGCAGTCCCCCTGCTGGGACTCAGCCAAGGATCTCCTAGGCAACTGACATGAGCGCACAAGAGCCACAAATAGAACGAGCACAAGCCCCGCTCCGCGCTGAGCCGAGCTCCCATCCAGACGCACCACGCCGCACGTTTCTGCACTCGTGTCCTTCCGCCCCGTACGGAACTAGACCCCGCCGTCGCGGGAAAGGGTCTGCCCGCCAAACCGAAACAATAAGCGCCTATTGCATGTTCAGACAACGAGACACTAGTGAAATGCATTTTTCCCTGACACTTTGCCCCCAGAATTCACTGTCTTTCTATGCAATGCTTTCTGTTCAAAATCTTCCTTTTTTTAAATGTGATGTGGAATTGGCGTGTTTAATGTGTCCTTGCAGGCTTGTCTGTGCCCTCCTCAGCAATGAGCTCGTCCTCTAGCTGATGGCTACTGAAGCTCAGTGAGAGGAGACACAATGGATGCCATTTTAGAGTTTTTTTTTTTTTTTTGGGGGGGGGG
The DNA here is from genome assembly GCA_029718625.1 of Synaphobranchus kaupii. Taxonomy (NCBI): domain Eukaryota; kingdom Metazoa; phylum Chordata; class Actinopteri; order Anguilliformes; family Synaphobranchidae; genus Synaphobranchus; species Synaphobranchus kaupii. The sequence goes on along the minus strand of CM056379.1, from coordinate 102,266,218 downwards.
GGTGCTCTCAAGTTGTCGACTCTCCGAAAATCCTCACCGAATTAACACTATATTGCTTTGACAGAAAATGACCCAGAATATATAAATATTCGATCTTTGTCAGGGTGAGATTTTAATATTCATGAAGACAGATTTACTGCACTTACAAACAGGTCTGTACATGCAACCCACCGTCTTGACTGATGAAGCCTGCGGAATATTGCTTTGCACATGCCAAATCCTTTAGAAAAACTCATCTGGCATTTCATACAGTAATGTACATCCCGTTGGCTGCATGTTAAACACAACACAACTCAAATACACGGCCCAGCCAAAAAAAAAGTCGCACACTCTAATATTTCGTTGGACCGCCTTTAGCTTTGATTACCGCACGCATTTCTTGTGGCATTGTTTCGACAACCTTATGCAATGTCACAACATTTATTTCCATCCAGAGTTGCATAAGTTTTTGGTTGAGATCTTGTATTGACGACGGGAGAGTCGAACCACTCCGTAAAGTGTTCTCCAGCACATCCCAAATACTTTCAATGGGGTTAAGGTCAGGAATCTGGTGGCTAATTCATGTGTGAAAATGATTCCTCATTTTCCCTGAACCACTCTTTCACAATTTGAGCCCGATGAATCTTGGCATTGTCATCCTGGCATATGCCCATTGATGGGATAACCTGGTCATTCAGTACATTCAGGTACTTCGCTGACTTAATTTTATTGCTGCATAATGTTGCTGAGCCTAGACCTGACCAACTGAAGCAACCCCAGATCATAACACTGCCTCCAGAGGCTTGTACAGTGGGCACTATGCATGACGGGTGCAATGGCGACTTTTTTTTTGGCCGGGCAGTGTATCTTTCAGTGGTCATTACTGCCAAGTGTTCCACTCTTTAGAAGTCAGTTCGCTGTACGTGAGATATTGGACTAATCACGATATGTGGTGCCTTCAAAAATCCATTCAACTACTTTTAACATGCTCAAGCCTCTGCTACGGCATTTCTTCTACTTGAATTCCTTACATGGATGAGTGGTGTGACAATCAGCACGTCCAGTACTGTGGCCTTCATTCTCACCGGGAGTAAAAACCACACGCATATTACTACAAAAGGACTACATAGAGAGCATTCTGTGCCTTTAAGCTGGTCCTTTAACGTCATTCTGATCAGATGCGCCACGCTGAGGACAGTACAGAGATGTCACTGTCACAGAGACGCTTGGCGTCGCAGGCGCGCACTGCAACTGGGCGCGGCTGGGCGATACTGGCGAATGGGGGCACGCCGTCCGACAGAGACCCACGGTGAGCCCTACACCAGAGAGAGGGAGCCCGCACGCGGTCAGCTGCGGCACAACCTCTACCCAGCCCCCTAACACTGTCCTTTTCACTTTAATTAACAACGTTTTTCCTCTGCAAGTATCTCTTCGGCGGGCACATGCTTCTTTAAAAACAGACTCCCAGGAAATGTTCCAGATGCCAGCACGAGTGGCCCTCGCCCCTGTCAGGGAGGAAGTAGCTGTCGAGTCAGACATAAGGCCGAACGTCCCCCCTCCCTCCCGTCTGCCTTTTCTTAATTATCACGGAGCACCGAGCCGCGGCATCAAAAGCTTCCCCACAAAAGAGATCCGCGCTCGAGCTGACAGCCGGCCACAAATTTTCCAGGGGTGGACTTTGTCTTCGCAGACGAGCCGGTGCGGGCTTCCCCGCCCCCTTCCCTGGCCGTTGTGAGGTCAGTCCCGTAAACCTCCTTAGCGTAGCGGGACAGCAGGGTTCAGAGGGCCCGCGTCCCTCGTGGGAGGGCCCTTCCGAAGTGGAATGGGGGGGAGAGTTCACCCGAGGTCAAGCTCACATGATACATCTTCATAGCTACCGGGGCCACTCCTTCCACAGGGGTACGGGCAGCCCTTGGAAATCCACTCGAGGACGGGAATTGAAAGGAAATTGGTTTTTGGGAGTTTTTTTCTAAGATACGAAAAAGGGTTGGGTAAACAAAACGTCTTAGACAAAAAGGGAAAAGCAATTGGAGGAGTTAATTACTCATTATTAGGATGCATGCAAGTTCTTTTTGTCTTTCACTCTTATTGCAGTCCCTTTCTGCTTCTAAAAAGACTTACAACAAGATCTCTGTGACCTTTAAAACTCAAACTGCGCACCACAGATAAATCAATTGAGACAAAAAGAGAGTCACTTTAAAAATAAGTGTTCAGAAACGGTCTATTCTTTCTCTTTTGTCTGAGCGACTGGCATTTACTGTTATATAGGGCTTTTAGCATACAAATAGAATCTAAAATGTACTTTTAAACATTCCTTAAATTGTCTCTGAATACAACCTTGAATCTTTGCTGTTCAAAAGAGGAAAAAAAAACATCTGGTAATGAAATGTGTCATCGGGGGTGTTTCCGTTGGTCAAGCCCAACAGCGCGCACTAAGGCCCTGTGACCCAGAACACCCAAGTCCCCCCGAACTCCCCCACAGCACCTTTTAATGCTCTGTCACCCCTCAGGAGTCTTATTACTACAGCACTTACTTACATTTGTGTTTAAAGGATGTGTTCAGCTTTCATTTGAGTTAATGTTCATCTGGGTAGACTGCAGAAAGCAATTATGGATTTCAATGTCTGCAATGGATGTTTTTGACAAGGTGGATAGATAGATCTACCCTGTAAATGAAGGTAGACTACCAAACACGTCAATTTGTAAATACTGCATAACCAATTACAGTATCAAATAAAATTTATGGATATACTCTGGCACAGTCTCCCGGGGTAATTTTCCACCCTCTGAAAGTGCAGCTGTACCGTCATTGATGTTTCTATGGAAACATTATAGAGGTAAAGCGGACGGCATACTTCATCAGACATGGTAGACAAAAGACGTTTAGACAAAGACAAAAGACGATTAGACAAAGACAAAAGACGTCCAGACACCTCAAGATTTATTTGAAAAGACAAACTGGTTAGAACTGTGATATTTAGACCAATTGCAGACAGGGGGCGGGTCAATGAACAACGAACTTCGCCTGAGAAAGTTCGCCTCGGCAGCCGGTGCAGAAGACGTCGTAGAAAGGCAAAAAAAAAAAAAAACTTTCTGTTCTATTCGATGTCTGCAGACGTCTGAATGACAGTGTCTCGTGAAGTATGCCCTCCGCTTAAGACTGTGACACATTTGTTACTTTTTTCAGCCCGATGTTTGAGGTGACAAGGAGTCTACTCCCTGTGACAGTAAAATAACCGGGTGCAAGGCCGAAAAGGTTCCACCTCTGAGCCTTTGGGTCAAAATGTTTAAAGTGTCGCCTGAGGTATTGGGCCTTAACACCTATAAAATGTGTGCAAACATCTCCTACGGGTGTTACCGGTTCATTCAGCCCTGAAAACCCTTAACACTGCAAAGCTGTACGTATTAATGATGCTATTTCGGGAAAATATGAGATCAGCCTGAGATAGTAATACGATAGTTATTATCTGATAATTGCAATTATTGTCATATTTCTAGAGTCAATGAAGATGAGGGTAGGTTTTAACATGTCAATCAAAATTTCACAAAGCACTAAGTTTATAAATGTGGGTATGTCTGAACACTATGAGTCACTAGGGCTCCTTGTATAAATGCGATTATTTTGTTTATAGATGCATGCAGACAGTGGCGGTGACAGCCATGTTGTAGGAAACCAGGATCCAGGATTTCTATCTTGGGTGAGGCAGCCTAGTCCGGCCACGCCTACTTTGCGGAACCAGAATTCACAATGTAAAATTTTGTCAACATATTTTTGGAAAAAGGTGGAAAGGAGCACAGAAAAAATACTATAATATTATAATAATAGGATGACGTTACCTGATACTGGCTCACAATGTTGATATAGGCACTAATATTAGCCTACAGTAAAAGCAGTTATCTGGTTCAATCTGACCATATTAAAAATGGCATAATTCAGTAAATTCTCTTTAAAAACCTAAAGACTCAGGAGAATTTTCAAAGACGTAAATCCTGCTCAGTTTAGGTTTGGCTCTTCTGATATTACCCGTCTAGTGAGTGATTTTTGAACACCCAGCTTATTACATTATCCAAGTCTAAGAGGAACACTGTCAATGGTAATTGCGTTGCCTGCATTAGCCGGTCATGATATGGATTATATAACCATCAATTGGGTGAACTCTGGATGCTGAGAAATATGAAATGAATTCATTTTAAACATTTCTATATAAATGCAAATCTTATCAAGATTAATAATACATTGCTAATTTATCCCCCTCAATTGTTCTGAATACACAGAAACATGTTTGTGCAGGTTTGCTCACCATGAAGGAATCCTTATTGGTGTTCCTAGCATTAATAAATAGGCATTGCAATATATTGCATTGCTCATTTGGATATTTATTTGCTGACACTGACCAAGACGGTGCTTACGGTGCACAAAGAGGATGAATATTTCATGCTGTGAATGGACGTTAAGCTGCACGAGACAGGCAAACAGCACATAGGCTACTCGTGTCTAACGGCGCATCTGGTTCAACGACGACGCAAGCCATATAGAAATGTTACGAGCGAATTTTGTGTGAGTGCCCAGGGATTTCCGTCCGTTTATTAAACAGGACAAAGCACCACAATGAATGCGCAATCATGATTTCTGCCGGTAGACCAGACCAGTCAAAGCGCACTTCTGCATACAATTCTGAATGCCACAGCCACTGGCTGTTTGTTCGTCCTTCTGTTTATTTTCTCTCCGATTTGGAATTGCCTATCGTTCCTCCCCTGTCACATGACTCGCACAAGGACCACTGTACCTGGAGCTTGCGTACTTCTCCGATGCACTTGTTCTGGGGACTAGTGCTATCTTCTACCTTACAGGCCACACAGTGCTACACTGCAAAAAATGTCTGTCTTAACAAGTGTTTTAGTCTTGTAATGAGACTAAAAAGTGTAAAATATTAGCTTGTTTTAACTTTTTACTTGAATTAAGTGAAATTATCTTATTTCATTGGTAAGATTTTAACAAATCTTAAGAATTTTAATCTCATATTTAGACTTTAGAATCTTATTTCTGTTACTTTTTAACTTAATAAAACAAACTATCTGCCAGTGGGGTGAGATATTTTTACTCATTTCAAGATTTGCCAATGGGATAAGATAATTTCACTTGTCAAGTAAAAAGTAACTTAAAACAAGCTAATACTTTCCATTTTTGAGGGGAAAAAATATGATTTTAAGTCTCATTACAAGACTAAAACACTTGTTAAGACAGACATTTTTTGCAGAGAGCTAGGTGTGACTCTCACTGATGGTATCCCATGGGTACCTGGAGGTGTGGTTAGGAGCTGCTAATTCAGCGTAAAAATTAGGAAGCTGCTGTCACCTTGGCATTGTGTTCCGCCTCGGAACAGTCCTGACGATAATCAGCTGTTGACATCACCCAGCCTCAAAGCCGCGACTAGAGCCCAGGTTACTTATTTTACTACAATTTTTAACAAAAGGTAAAATATCCTTGTGGCATGCACTTAATGTGGTGTCAGTAACCCACTATTAAGTATCTCAAACATGAAGAGAAAAAAAAAACAGCATAATAATAAAATAATTGGCTCAACAGTTTTTGTACCGGGTGCCATTTTAATTTTTGTTTTCACCTGGTGAAACAGAGAGGCACTGGTCTGGATTTTATCGGCTCTGTGAACCTGAGGCAAATAAAAGAGAAGCTATCAAGAGAGTGGAACATCAAAGCACCTAAACATCACAGATATGCACGTACGCCACCACACACAAGCGCACACACACACACACACACACACACACACACACAGACACACACACACACAAACACACATTTAGTCCCACTTTTTTTATTACCAATGTAAAATTAATTGTGAAGCGCCACGTAAAACGACAAAGTGATACCAATGTACGTATGTATGCCCATTTATACAAAATTGAATACAAAGTGTGTTATGCCCGTTTATATCGCAAAGTATGCTACACCAAATAAAAACTGAGTATGTCCATATGCCAGGCTCAGTTCAGGGAACAAATGTTACCCATTTTATATTGAACAGAAATACCCAGTTCTTCATTTACACCTGCAAATGCAGCCATAAGTGGTAGCAGAGCCTGCATTTTCCAGCTACAAACCTTTAAACATTTCAGTGCAAAACTTACAAGATAAAATCAACATATAAAACCACTGAAATAGTTTTATGTAATAAAATATTTTTCCTTGTTGTATAAAAGCACTTATGCGTATTGTTCATTGCGCTAATGCTTCTGTTGCCTCATGATTTGTTTAACGTGCTGAACTAAGAGTTTTTCCCTGAGTGGATTGCTGGCCGCGGCTGAGCTCCACGATGCGCGTTGCCGGGCCAACAGTTGGCCTCCCCGACGCGAGCCGGTGACGGTGACGGAGGTGCACAGCGTGGTCACGGCCCCGGAGCCCTGGCCCCTCCGGCGGGCTCGGGGCCAGCGGGGACGGGGGGATGTCAGTCAGCGGGAAGAGGGCGCCTCCGGAAGGACCCGTCCCGAAGGCCCCGCCGCGCCTCGGAAGCTTGGCCCGCGCCGGGGCCCCAGGAATAGCCCAAAAAAGAGTCACGTCTCACTCCCGTCGGACGCACAGCGAGGCCTGTGGCGAGAATATGGAAACTCAGTGTAATGCTCTAACGGTGTTTTGGAGGGAAAGCGGAGGATGTGTATTCCCAGTGGTATCGCCCCGTGCCGTGTGCTTATTGTGGCTGTGCCGTGCCACGGCTCAGGGCCCGGAGGACCATCTGTGGGCGTGTGCTCCATTCCCATGTGACGCACTCGATACCTGCTTCCTCCCACATTAGAGACTCCTCAGAGCCGCGCTGGAGGCCGACCAAGACCGCCGCTGCCGAGCTGTTATCAGACCCGGGGCATGGAGTAAGCCCTGCACCCTTCTCCCATGCTTTTCTGAGAAAGCCCGAAGGAATAATTGAGCTAATCTATTCAAATACATTTGATGTATACAAAATTGAAATACATTTGTAATACAATTCTTAGAATACGTTGTACTACACTGAACTGGAGAGAAATATTACATTTTGACGTAAAATATAAACAAGGGTGAGGACGTACAGTCTAGAAATGTAAGTAACTGTCTGGAACGATACAGTCACACAAAGCCTAACCGGTCTCCCTGAAACCTCAATGGTCTGGAAGTAACTAGGAGGAATCAGCTTCATCTTGGGACTTGTTCTGGAAGTAGCGGGGAGGATTTCTTACGCGCCGAATTTCTTATCTTGGAGACGAGCTGGAGCGCTTCCCCTGAAGCCATTACATGAGCTCCCAGGCTCTGGTTCTGCACGCGCTTGCATTAGTCCCATCACGTCATTACGTGTCACTGCCCATTTATTCCCCCCCCCCATCTACAAATTAGAACAAGGAGTATCTAACTGACTCTTGCTCTGATTCAGGTTTTGCGGTTAGTTTTTTCAAAAGCTGCCGCTCATAAATAACATTTTATAAAACTGTGAGCAAACAAAAATGTCCTGGGGCTGCAGAGAAATAGTCCTGCCAATGAGTGCAAATCTGTAAACCGGCTACTGACTTTGTTTCTGCAAATCACGCCCATTCGGTAACTGCTTTGCCAGTTACTGTTAATTTGATATGGCTGGCAGGGAACTTGGGCGTTTCTGCGGTTTGAGCGCGATTTGGGCCTGTGGTTCCCCCGATAAAGGATGTGCTCTCCTGTGGCGTGCGCCATTAACAGGTTGACACCATGTCTGGGTGGATGGAGGGGGCTTATGGGGGTTGTCATTCTTAAAACTGGTCCAAACTGTAACAGGTGTCACCGTCACTATAACTCCTTAATACATTACAACCCCTGGCACACTTTCACTCCTTCCCCCAACCCATAATCCATGACTTCCACCTCCTCTTCCTAGACAGTACACTTCCAGGCAACACCAACACACATCTCCTCTTAAATAGCATCTATCAGCTGAGAGATTCCACCTCCAGACAAAAAAACGACTTTCTTCCATTCAAAGCAATACAGTATTGATGAACCAATTTGATGTATATTATGAAGTAGGCAAAGCAAATAAAAGGCAAAGGTTTATTCTGGATATAGAGAGGTGTGATGCATGCTCTAGTCAGGCAGGGCGCTTTAGATCATACTGGGGGCTGAGGTGTGGCTGGGGGAGCGGGGTAGACGCATGCAGGGCGAGGATTGTGCTGACCGCTGCATTTCTGACCCACAACAGACATGAAAATTTCCCCAGTGTTTTAGAGTGCTGTTTGTGATGAAGTCAGCAGTAGAGGTAAACAATATATCTCTCTTACAAATACCATTCATTCTCCATTCCTTCCCAAGCGGAGGGAAAAGTGGATTGCTCTTGCCAATACGATACGCTGCGCATTACACCGAAAACTCCATTTACTCCCATTTTGTAATCGTACTCCAAATGTCACAAGGTGCAAAAGTCTGGGTACTGCTACATCATTGCTAGATGTGTAACATTACTCACCAGTCTCAAATCAAACCAAGAACAGTAAACTTCCTGTTCCTCTTCCTGGGGAATGGGGGGTGGGGTAGATATCAAATTATGGTTTGCTAAGAGTTCCTGGAGTACAGCGTTAGCAGGACTTAACAGTTGGTTATTACATCTGTGAGCTTCAAATAGAAGTCAGTGGTCCAAGAGATGGACCTAACTGAGAAAATACTCTGGTAGCGGAGACAGAGAGGGAGATGGATGCAAGCAGCGATAACATAACTCAAGCCCGCTGAATGGCTCGCAGACTGGCCTGGCAGTGGAGATTGGGAGAGTTGCCGTGGGAGAGTCCCGCCCCTAGTCCCTCAGGCTCACGGATACCTGAAAGGAGGGATGTCCGTCCTCGTTAGGTCTCCAAGGAGCCGCTACAATGTGACGCTTGTTTTCTTTCTCAAACCACAGAGAGAGAAAAGCGACTTTCTGTACAAACATGTTCAGATCACCCCAAAGCCCTTCTGCAAGGTGGCTAGTGGCAAATGGATAAGGAGTGTTTTAGCGCTGAGGAAATGCAAGGTATACATTTAACAAGGATATTCCCACACTGTCAAAACACTGCCTTACCAACAGGAAAATACTACTAATCCCTACATCTACAGCATATGCACTGGCTTAAACGCTTTACAAGCTAATGCAGGTATTGGGAACTGGACTCTCCGAACCAAAACTTCAAATGTGCACAATTGACTTCAGTATGAAACTGGATTAGTTAGTCATGTGGTCAAAAACATTTATTTTAGCTATTCACACAATCAACCAATCATTTCAGAACAAAAATATCCGTAACAAGAGAGAAAATAAACCCACAGAATATCCTTTTGAGGTTCCTGTTTTATTTCATGAGATTCTTAAGAAAGGAAAGCAATGGTCTCACAATGAGACCACTGTAATATAATGGGGGAATTGGATGGCCCACAAGGTCAATCCCATCACTCCGAAATGAAAGGAGAACGAAATCTCACCTCTACGAAAAGGTAGCAGGCCGGCCAATCAGAGGCAGTCTGCTCCTTATCCCCCAGCCCTGATAGGCCCTTAATCCTACAGGGGATATAGTTGATTGGCCGCTGTTACCGTGCAACCAGAAATGGAATAGCACAACTTTTTTCAATGCAATTCCTCAGTCTTAAAAGGTCACAGAGACAGAACCTGAGCAGACATAAAATAAAAAATAAAAAATACTCCAGTCAAGGTCGTACATTGTTTTGTATATCTCTGTAAACAAGACATTTCAAATCACATCCAAATCAATGTATGGCCTACATACTTAAAAGCCACCAAGAGATTCTTCAGTATTTAGATATGGTTTTGACACTCTCACATTCCCGCAACTCCATCAACAAGATACCCTGATGCCTGCGAGGGGATTAGCAACATTAGAACTCATTAGCGGAACTAGCTGATTAAGAGCGTGCTCGCACAATGGCGAACAGATAAGCCGTGGCATTCTGAAACCACATCCCTCTCCTGCAGCACACACATTCCAGACAGACTGTAGTACAGCGGCAGTTCTGAAACATGGTTGCTTATGAAGGCTCACGGTAAAGGCAGATGTGTATTGGCCAGGGCCCACTAGAAAAAGAGCCGGTAATCTAAATGGGGCTCTCTCGTGGATAAATTAATAATAAATGAAATAAAATGGATAGTATTCTGGATTCTGGACCTGCAGTTTGAACCCTGTGCTTTACATTAACCAGGCCAAAGAATTACAGCAGCTTATTCTGTTCCCATGAACGCAGGCCAAATTCAGCATTAAGCACTGCGCTTCTCAGCAAAACCCAATATGGTTGGAAGAAAATGTCCACGTCGGCAACAACAGACGCAATATATTATGACACGGGGCACTTTTTTTATGATTAGTCTCTTGACGATCTAATGAGATGAGTCTCAATATTAAAACAGCAGTCCTCTATTCCTGTTGACGGCACCTGAATCCAGTTTTCTATGTCTCTTGCTAAGTCAAACTATATCCTAAGTCAATATAATAAAAAGTAAGGCATGGTGACTAATTGTGCACCGCACCATCCAAACATGCTAAGCAAAATGTTTTTTGTAAAAATCATTCATTGGAGATTGGTCTGCTCCAAATTTGTTGACAACTTATATATCTCTCTCTCTTCCTCTCTCTCTATCCCTCCCTTCACCCAGGCCCACGCCGGGCACAGCCCAGGTGGTGATCCAGTGGGGTCCAGTTACACTGCTGTCGAATCGCTCCACAGCCCCTGGGAATGCTGGATCCCGCTCAAACATTTAAGCTCTTTTGCAGACCCGCTCCCTCCCCGTCCGCGGGTCCGTAGTGCGGCTATCGGGTTCCCAGGACACCAGAGAGCCTGGGAAAGGCAGGCCTGTGGCGGTGTTCCGGAGCGGCGGCCGAACATGCCCGCTAAGATTACAGGATCAAAATGTGGTCGCCCCGGAATTCGCCAGGGTTTTTTTTTTCTTTTTTCCTTCTACTCCCTGCCTCCTCGCCTCTCCGGTGTGAGGGGGGGGGGGGGGGGAATCAAGCAGTGAACAGGAGCGGGCTGACGCACACTGCCGCTGAACTCTCTCTCTCCGGCTCTGACCCCGATTACACCCGCGGGCTCCGTTTCCGGCGCTACGCCTGTCACGCATTAGCCATAAACGGCTCAACAAACCCTCGCTGACAGGGGAAATTTACATCGCGGTAAAGTTTGGTATAACTTCCCTTCTCTCTGCTCCTATACTTAGCGGCGTCTCTGTCACACGCCACCCTCGCTATCCTCTTTTAACATTTAAATGGCGTGTTTTCACATGCGCACTGAAGATGTGCTAACACATAAACCGCTCGGTTTCAATACAGAGAACGATCACTCTACCACAGGAAATGTGAGGATGTGGCCTCCCCTCTAGTATTCCTGATCTTATTAGATCTTTTATGCTGACATCACAGGGAACCAAATACTGCTGAGACAAAGCACAGCTATGGTGACTTATATAAACACATAGCTCAGCCAGTAAAGGCACTTGTAACAAGGGAAAGCTATATCTTGTAGCCTAGACATTGAAGTTGGGAGTCTGGGCTATGATATTAGCCCACTATAGCTATGGGACAGAGTTTCTCTGGCTGCTGCTACAGCAGTGATCCTCAGGTTCTCAATGTAATGACAGGTCATCAAAGATGCAACTTTCCTCCAATCAGAGCTGGCTGTCCTGTCAATGTGTCGTGTGACTTTTATCGTGGAAAAGTCATGGGTTAGCGGCGCTATGTTTCATGTACACTGTTCAGATGAACAGGTGGCAAAGTAGTTATATTGAAACGAGAGCATAGCGGCAGATTTCCGCTTCCAAATGTGAGAGAGTCAAAATACAAAACGCACACACCCTTTCTCAGTTTTTCCTTTCATTAACCAGTATCAACAAGATTTTTCTCTCACGGATAAAATGAAGCAACTTTTCAATGGAATGACTTTCTGTGAGTGAGAGAGTGTGAGGAGAGTACCTTGACAATACAAACTATGCCCAAGGCCTTCAAACACAATGCTTAGGTCTGTCATATTGAGATAGATTATTAAATAAATAATGAACGTTGAATCACTCCAAGCCAGAAGGGGAACCCCGTTCCACTAGCCTATCAACATGCAACAGTGCCTTATTCCACTTTACTTTGTGTCCAAACAGCACACAAAGTAAAACAGAATAACGGTAAAACTGCTTAGGATTTGCCGTCTCAGTGGATCAGGCTATCGATGATGATCACCAGGCACAAAAAAAAGTTATTATAATGCTGAGCCAACAGCATATTTAACCTCACTTTAAACACAAATTTATAACGGAGGATTCCGCTCAGTCCGACATAAAGTGGCTCTGTCACAATGCTGGAACCTCCATTTGAATATTTCAAAATGTGTTTACAACTTAAAATTTTCACCACGGGTCTCGCTTCCTCGGGAAAACGCTGTACGCCGTCACCTCCTTTTCCAAACCGGGGCTCCATCTCGTTACTGCAACAGTTTCTGAAAAAGAGATCACTTCTGCTACCTGGCACTAATAGCACCAAAAATGCGTATTGCCATTGTCTCTTACAGAATCCATTAACACAGTAACCATGCATGGACTGATTACCTGTAATTTCTCTGTCAGCAGTATAGTACAATTCAGTCTTGGGAAATATAATTTCTGGTCGTGAGTGAGGCAGGATTTAATAATATGATCCTTAATATATTACATCATCCTCTTTAACTGCTTTCCATGCATACGTTAGTACTGTTATAATAGGAGAACATACTGTACAGTGAGCACCTCAAAGAAATTGCTTCTTCAGTTCACCGTTTTGTTTTTTCCAAACCCTTATCTTCTCTGACTCACCTTCAGCCTGTATAGACTACATTGTCAAAACTAGCATGTAGTGCAAGTGTGGAATTATGATAATCACTTGCTCTGCCCCTGTAACATTTATTCTTACATGCACTGTACAGATAAACAAATGCCCACGTCAATATCATTACCATTCAAAACGGGTTTTAAACAAGTTCCAGGTGAATAGTGAATCTATAGGCTACTTGCCATTACCTATGCTTACATCATTCCTGACAGAGAAGATTTTCACGGACTAATATGTGCACTGATGCCACTTAATGGTATCATCATTTATAGGAGTTATAGTTATAGAGTTATAGGAATTCACTGAGATTACATACAGCGGAGGTGACTATGTTCTTTTTATTACATGCTTGGCACCGAGGCTAGGGGAGATCATTCCGCATATGGCGATAATCTAAAACACTTAACCGCCATTTCCCCATGGAAGGATTCAGACAATAGCTTTTCATCCTGTTGATGTGAAATACAATGAGGGGAGGGGGGGTGGGGGGGGGGGGGGGGGGGGGGGGGGGGCAGGGGGAGCAATTAATGATGATTCTTATTAGGAAAGAAGAATTCTGTGACCCCCCTATCCCTGGCAAAGGGAATATACAAGTAAGGGACCCTTTTGATCCAAATGATTACGGCTTGTGATGTTATTGGAGCACATAAAACCATGTGCAGTGCAGTGCAGTGTGCTGAAACCAGTAGAAGACAAAGAAATGAATTTCCTTTGTGCCAAGAACACGCCGGAAAATCCAGGGGCATTCAACACGTGAGGAATTAAACTCTTTGCACTAGTGCCGCGGTCGCTCCGTTAATTAAAGGCCGATCTCAAGCCCTCGTTAAAGGGAAAAGGGGGTTGCCCTTTATCCGGCCGGGGCTCCCGTGCGCCTCAGAGCCTTCATTTTGAGGTTTAAATAGAGGCTTTCCCAAATTAACTGTCTGCCGACGACAGATTTGGTGGCATCGTTGAGCAGCGCTACGAGGCAAGTCTCCAGGTTCAGAATATCTCTGGCATGTTCCTCGGTGAAACGCACTCCCTTCCTGTCGCTCTCCACCCCCCCCCCCCCCCAATTGCGCCTCAGGAGTCGCCAAGCTCACTTCCTGCTTCGCACCCCAATTAGAACTGCATGACCGATGACCGGATTGGTTTTCAATTATGTTGTAAAAGCCATCAAGGCGTTGGGTCAGGTTGAAGTTGGCCAGATGCGTAAGTCATTTAGCCCGTTCCTCCCTCAGCCACACTGCATCAAGGTAACCGCAGGAACATGCCCGGACAGCTGGTACAAACCGGTGGTGATTTACTGTGCCTCCTCCTCGCTTTGAATAGGCTCTCTGCATGGCTGGCCGTTCACGATGCAGCCTCATTTTCACCTGCGTTTCCATGGTTGCTGCAAGACCCGGGCACGCGCCCTGGATTCTGCGCCCATTTTATTGATCGTTTCGCTGGTAAAGCCAGATAAAGGGTGACCCCTCGCTTTGAATACGCCTCCGCATGGCTGTCCATTCACGACGCAGCCTCATTTTCACCTGCGTTTCCATGGTTCCTGCAAGACCCGGGCACGCGCCCTGTATTCCGCTCCCATATTATTGACTGTTTAGCTGGTTAGCCATCTGGCTACAGTATGAAGGGTTATGGGTAAAAAACAACCCTGGAGCTCTTCAGCTCAGTCAACCGCATGTCAAAACCACAGGCAAAACCCCTCTCGACACAACCATTAGGGCCCAAACTACATGTCCCCCATAGTGGTTCATTAAAATTTCACCAACTGTAAAAGAATATGCTCAGAGTTGTTATTCTTTACTGCGTTTACCCCATTGAAGGCTGTGATACAATCATCACAAAAATGCATGATTAAGTGGGCCATAATGAATCAAAATGCAAAGCGATTGCAACTGTACCTACGCCTACTGCTCAAAGACCAGTGTGGAGTACAGTTTTCTTCTCAGCGGACCATGCGGATGTGTCATTCGAAGTATCACGACGTTTCAATGATTCAAAAACAAAAAGTACATTCCGTTGACGCATGCTCACACAGTACCGTTTCAATTTTGCAATGTCGCGGAGACGTCTGAAAACAAACACAGCGAGATTATAGAAACCCTGGAAGCCGTTTCCTAATTCCTCCCCCTGCCTTGTGTTTCGCCGTAAACAAACCTGAAGCGAGATCGGCCCCCACACCCGCTCCAAAGACGGCTCCGATAATTTAATTAAACTGTGAGCGAGTCTTTCCGTTCGCCTCTGCGTTGCTTTCAAAACACAAGGTTGTATGTGTATCTGGTATATTGTGCATGGAGCCCAAAGTGATAAAGTTACAAAGTGATTTTTTTACAATCATATTTTAATACAATGACATAAAATTTGGCACCATTTGACTCAAGCGGACTCGACTGACTTCATTTGACTATCCTCTCTGATGCGGCTGTATGGCCTGGTTGTGTGGCCTGTGTCTGATGTACAGTCAGATAGTGACGGGCGGGGCAGCCCTGCACAGCACAACAACATGAAGGACAGTGGCAGATGAGTCTGCATCTGACACCTCCCTTTGTGACATCACACACAGCCCCTCCTCTTCACACCTACAGGTCGGTCCCCTCTAACCAACGAGTACAGATCTTGAGCCGGAACACATCTTGCTTTTGTTGACTGTAGGTGGCATCATAATAAAATAGATAAAGAGAAAGCTTTCTTCTCTACGAGCCCTTGCTAGACACTTATGGCTCGGCTAATTTTGCACGCCTGGATCTGCACATTATTCCACAAACAATCTCAATTACCAAGGTTATGTGGAATGTTCCAGAAATTGGGAATTATTTCTGCCGAATAGCAGCATAAATGCACAGGCTTTGGTGCAAAAAGAATGAATGGTCCAAATTGTTTAAGTTCTATTTAAGATTTTCATAATATCAGGGAGTATGATTAATTTATTTTGTAATATAACAGATAATTTTTTATAGATTCACAGTCTAGTCAAAACAGACAGGCTCTCTCCCTCTCCTTCTCTCTCTCTCTCTCTCTCTCTCTGGCAACCCCACCGTTGCCATAACGACAGCCACAAATGCACCTGTCATGGTTAAAGGGGTCTCCCGTCACGTGCTTGCCTCTATCTGATTCGATCCCTATTCCTTTCAGAGACTTCCTTTTCTTTATTATTTTTTTTACATTTCCGATTAGCTGCGCGCGCAAAAGAGATGTGTTCTTTTCGGGCAGCCATTACGGCTCACCAAGACACGAACGCCAGCCATTAGGAGGGACGAAATCCACCGTCTCCAGCTGGGGGCGGAGCACGCCGATACGACTGCCCGAGCGCTTTTACCGTCGCCTTCCTCCGTATCACAAGCGACAGCCGCTGTCCTCGTGCGCACATCCTGTTAACCCTGCGCGGGACACAGGTGTTCGGAGAGCCCACCTCGCAGGCGCTCTCTAAACACCAGCTGGAAGCTGACTGGGAGAGCAACCCTCGCTTAACTGGTGTCTCTGACATTAGAGCATGACCCAAACCAGCAGTGCTTTTCCCACTAACGTGTAAGGGGGAAGGAGGGAGGGCCTATGCCACACTGAACAGACACGATTAAATCAGAATTCCCACTGTGTGTTACAGGGGCAGTATAAGAGAGGGGGGAGGGACTGCGTGATTATCTTTGCTGCGACCGACAGGCGGAGATAAGCCAGGCGATGCCTTACCATGGGGGAGGATAAGCAAGGTGTGGAAGGACAATTCACCCCCCAATCTGGGATCAGCGATGAGGGAACAAGTGTTCAGCCGAGGGCGTACATTTCTACCAGGGAGCCACTTAACATAAGCAGGCATGGAAGCAGAGATCCCCTATTATAAACACACACGCATACACAATCTCACACACACACACACACACACACACACACACACACACACACACACACACACACACACTCCAGTGGACAACAAAGCAGGTCTTATTTCTGTTGAACAGAGTACAATGCATGAGGCTTGATTGTGGCATGACTCGGTCATTAATACATTACTTGTTTCAAGAGAGCTTTTGTTTATGCCAATACGACGGTATCCTATGAAAAGACTGAGGGAACTTGACATATGAAATATGAAACTTGAAATATGAAAAATTATCATTATTGGCATCATCATTCTCATCTTCAACAAGAACAACTATAATAATAATTATTATTATTATTATTATTATGATGATGATGAATAAATCTACAGGTAAAACATTATTATTATTATTATTATTATTCAAATAATGTGAACAAGTATTGTTTCAAAAATCTAAATACACCAATCATTTTTAAACAAAAAATCCAATAGCATATTGCTCATGATGATATTAATTGTCTGTAGGCACTTGGCATTGCCCTGGCTTGATTTATTGAATATTCTGTGCTGCGTAGTCTTGATGCGAATGATTCTCCCTTCCCATAAGAATCCAGTTTAACCCCAAATGAATTATTAATGGGTTTGTGCTTTGCAGAAACGTTTCTAAGCTAAGTAATTAAGTAATTAAGGCACACAAAAGATACAAATAAAAGAAATACTGTCATAAGACAGCGACAAAAATCATAGTTTAAACAGCAATAGCATCACTATTTTTGATGAAAACATTACTACTATTAATATTTCAGCAAGATACATTTCAAAAATATAATTAAACAGGACCCCACCCATTGTGTCACCACAGCACGCTGATTTAATGGTGCGCTCTTCAGCAGTGCGGGGATAAGCAGTGCGCTCGCCGTGCAGCGCTCCTGTGGAACACAGGCTGACTTCCTTTCCCCGCTTTGTGAGGAGGTGCAGATGCTGAGCTCTCTTAGCAACAGGTTGGAGGAGCGCTGTGCTCCCAGCCCGAGCGCCCGAGCGCAGGGGGAGAGGGGAGTCTACGCGGGGCGCGTGGGGGGACGCCGCGGAGCCTTCCGGAAAACGGGGACCGCCCTTTGCCGCGCGGCTCACGCGACCGGCTCCCGGGCGGGGAGTGACCCCCCGCCTCGCCGCGGAAACGCCTAGGGGCAGAGCCGCGCGCCGAGGCACTCTTAAATCACGGCGTGCTCGGATGCGCCGAGCCTCGCCCCGTAAACCCGAGCGCTGGTAATTAAGCCGATTACGCTCCCCTAAAGCACGGCGAGAGTCGGGGGGCAGATGCGAGAGACGCCGCCCGCGTGCTCGTTCGGCTCTGCTCCGCCTCGGAGTCACCACCCCCACGCCTCTCCCTTTAACACGCCGTACGTACGAACGCACAAAAAAACGCCTCTTTCGGGCGACAAGCGCCTCTTCTCCGTCGAGCGCAGAGGTGTCAGACACAGACGCCAGGGGCGCGGCGGCCGGTACCGTTCCTGCGCGCGCCGACGGCAACAGGTACCATGTGAAACAAACCAGCTCTGAGACCTAAAGGGTGCGCGGCGGCGGGGTAAGGGCGCTTGTTTACAGCGGCGGGAATGAAACTCGGGGCATTGAAACTCAGGCGAACAAAGAAGCACACAGTTCAGACAGGACATCGCACAGCAGCCACCCATCCCTTCCCATCCCTCGGCCACAGCCACAGCCACAACGTGTCGCTCTCCAAAACAAAATCAGAGTCATAACAGAACACACCCCTTTTCTTTACTCTACACAGGAAACAAAAGAGCCTATATTCTCTCCTATTTTTTAAGCAGGAGGGACGGTACACAAACATATTTCTCCTAAGAAGCGGTGCTAATTTTGTCCGGAGAGAGTAACACAAAGCGCTGACACGAGCCACCTTTCCCCCCCCCCCCGGTCAGAAAAGCCGTCACTTTTGCACAGATGTGTCTTTTACCTTTTTTCCCTTCTTTCTCCGGTGAGCCGGCTTGCTGCCGCCCTTTTCCTTGGCTTCCTCGCTCATTTTTTGGGCTACAGGTCTCCTCCCGGGTGTTTTATTCCAACATGAAGAGCTGTGGCGAGCTCAGTCTCTATTCAAAAAGGGGAGCAGCCCCAAAGTCCAGGAGAGAAGGCCAGGATGAGTGACAGGCGAGGCAGATGCACACACTATCTCCCTCTCCCTCTCTCACTCCCTCTCTCTCGCACTCTCTCTCTCTCTCTCTCTCACCTACTTTTCAAAGCCCTGCCTCTGTTGCCTCGTCTCCTACACGCTCCACAAAGCTGGGGTCGCAGAGAGCACGAAGAGGAAGAATCAAAAGAAACGAATATTCCTGCAAATCAATATCCTGTAGGACTGTCTCTTTTGCCTGCCTACAGTGCCAACCCAAGACTGTTGCCTCTACGGAGCTGGTGATCCTCTCACTCTAACTGGTACTGATGGGGAGTCGTACAGGCAGCCAAAGAGAGAGAGAGAGAGAGAGAGAGAGAGAGAGAGGCAGAGAGGGAGCAAGAGAGCGAGAGACAGACAGGGAGGGAGGGAGAGAAAGGGAGGGAGGGAGAGAGAAAGAAACACACACACACACACACAAAGAGAGGGAGACAGAGAGAGTGGAATTAATGGCAGATTGCTGACAAGTGCGAGCCTTTCTTCCCACCCTCCAGTGAAGGATTGCTCCTAGCCGGGAGTGCCGCGACTGCGAATGCGACCCCTCCCCAAGCGTGCCGCTGGCCGGGGAGAGTCTTGCCCGTTCGCCAGATGCATCAGGTCCTTCCAGAAAAGGAAGTCTCCAAGACCAGAGCCCGTGAGATCGGGTTACTGGATCTTGAAGAAGACCCCTCCCTTTGGCTTAGAGGACAGCAGATTTTTTTAAAAAACAAAAAAAACAAAATAGCACGCACAGGCGGGAGAGCGCTGTCGGCTGACAGGACTCGGGGAGGCATGAGGGAGGGTATCTGCTGCTTTATTTGACTGATTCTTTCTCCCTCAATGCACAATAAACAAGGTGGTCTTTATTGGAGCGCCTGACTGCCACCCAACACCTCGCAGCAGACACAATAGCAGCGTCAGATTGGCGAGCGAGCGCCGGGCGCCCTTGCACAGAGTCCCGGGCTTCCCCCAGTCCGAGCTCCCCGCCACGCGAAAACAAACCCAGCTTTATACTAATTGGGGCTGAAACTAGCTGTGGGCGACGGAGACCCAGAGAGACTCACTTCCCTGGCAATACAGGGATGTGACACGGGCAGACAAACTGGCTTCCATTTCACATTCTCTCCCGCATTAATAATAAACAAAGCCCAGCCCCCTCTGTTTAGACACCCAAAGTGGGGACGGATTATCACGAGGCTACTCCCGCCCTATACGCTGCTTGTTTGAGATCGAGGCCTAATATTTCAATCCCGGTCTCAAATGAATGACATCATGAAGTCTCGCATATGGCTCTGTATATCCCATAAAGAATCTGCAGGCCTTTCACTGAGACGCGAGACTAGCGGCTTTGATTTATCCATGAATAGAGCTTAATGGCCAGAAATCACCACGCGCAGATAAGGTAGCATTAGCAGCGGAGTATAATTCAAGGCAGAATAATCCATCCTTTGCTAGACGGTGCAAGGCGTTTGGCAGCCCTGCGTAATCAAGCTCATCCCACCACATCTGTGAGTGCCAGCTGAGTTAATGCCTGGCAATCTACGGTATCCATACAGAAATCCTCAGTGAAAATGTTCTCCACGTATCCAAACTAATACCCAATTGCATTTCTGGGAATCCAACATATCATCTGAGGGAATACCCTCTATGAGCTCAATAAATGTAAGGTAAGTAAGTAAATATTTTGTTTTATGGCAATAATCTTTTTTTCCCCAGTTTGTTCGTGGATGATATAAATTGCATTTAAAAAATGTACACAAACACTACCATTATTGTTATTACAAATTATAAATTTATGAAATGGAGATTTTCATTTCTGGCCATTTCAGCTTAAATATGTCAGTAACGATGATGAAAAGCACCCTGCTGTTGTTACACCACTTTCCCTCCACTGACTCCCCAGTGTGCCCTCTGGTGGTCAGAAGGAGACATGACATAAACAAGACTGCTGTGCACTAATGGAAGTGTACACACTGACGGCAAGAAGATCTCGGGCTGTGAAGTGTATGCCATCGAACGAATCAGGCAGGAGAAATACAGTAGTATGGTTATGTCTGCAGCTGCATGCTTCTTTTATATTTCCCTCACTATTATTCATTATAATTGTATATCTTTGCCTGCTATAACGTGCTAATTATTACAGGTAGACAGTGCAGGACATTTAGCCACTAAAATTAGCAACATAATTTGTCCTTTGGATTTCAAGGAATTATTTATCAGGATACCCGAGAGTAAAAATGTATATTTTGTCAGCCACGGCAAAATGAGTATGGCATTACATTATTCGTTGGTTTAGAAAATGCTCCCTCACGAGGCAATTTACATAACTCAGACTGTATATGCGATCTGCATATGTAGCTGTGTATTTACTGAGGCAATTCAAGACAGTGCACTGCTTAAGGATACACCTGGGAATCCAACCTGCTCCGTAACCACTAAACCACACTGGCCATCCAGTCGTAACATGTTGGAATTGCTTCACTGCAATCAGCCCCGGGTCTCATTCCCCAGCCTTGTGTCATGGGAACCCCTGCAGGAATAAGCTGAAAGACGGACCATCCAGGTGGAGTAACTGAGGGCTGCTCTCCAGACCCGGAGTATTCTTTCACCTCTTCAGTCAAATAAACTGCTCACATCCCTTACCGTTTGTCGCACGCTCTGTTCTGGACTGAGTATTCATGGAGATATTTTGCTCAGGAATGGTGTTGGTCAAGATGAGACAATCAATATCCATCCTCAACAAATGATCTTTTCTAAATCAGTTGATAAACAGCTATACAGACACAATTTTCACAGTTATATAAACAGAACAGACAAGGAAAAGGTAACGAATGGCAGTGTTTCACACTTCCAAAGGCCTGCGGGTTTTGTTTAATCATCCTTCCCATGATGCATCTGCTCATACATATGATAGTTCACAAACACTGCGAGGCTGAGTGCCTTAAACACAGCTCTGTCAGGCTCTCTCTCTCTCTCTCTCTCTCTCTCTCTCTCTCTAACACAGCTCTGTCAGGCTCTCTCTCTCTCTCTCTATTTCTCTCTCTCTCTATGAAAGTAGCACTGGTCTTATCGCCTCGATCAGCTCTAATTGTTCTCCGGCCGCTCTGGCAGAGGCAGTTCAGGCTTTCTCACACCCAGGCAGAGGCTACAGATTTAAACGGGCTTTTCATTCTTTCACCTTGCTCCACTTCTGTTATTCCCTGACCTCATTCCCAGCAAGAGGGGCTTTTTTTAATTTTTATTAATAAATGGTCCCCCTGGCTGTGACATTTACACCACATGCCGCCGTGTGTGATTACAAGGTTCCAATGCTCTGGTAAAAGCATCAGTTGGGGCAGCAAGTTATCTGGGAAAATCACAACTTAGTTATTTAAATTAACGACATCAAGCCAGTTTCAAGCATGACCTCTATTTCTTTAAAGAACATAATAACCATGAGAAAATCATAATCACAATAATGAACATTGTTGTATCTGCGCCGTTCACTAATCAATCACCGGTTACTCAGAAGGCGGACGATGACTGCCAGGGGATTTCTAAAGCCAGTGGCACAGAGCTGAATCCACACTTAAGATATCCGTTTGCTCCTTGTACACCTTCCACCTCAAAAGGTTTGGCCCAAAACCAGTTGCACTGAAGGACGTGTGTATGGTACAGAAAAGAAAGATTATTCCACACTGAGCGCAGGAGGTGGCATTCAGAAGCAGGGTGATGAGAGCATGTTGTTTGTTATGTTATTTGTGCAGGGCCCTTGTATCAGTGTTTTTCTACCTAAACTCCTCTGCAGAGTGTGTAATTCTCGCCTTGGGTCAATACGCACATGTTCGAAACAAACATTTGAGGACGAGTGGGAGTTTGCTGTTCTGGTCAAGGGATTTTGTTCACCTCCATAAAAGCAATTAATCACCGTTCCTCACGCTGCCTCTCGCCCTGTTAATACCTGTTCCGACAGCCCCCACCGCTCAACTCAATATTCACTTTCACTGCAATTTCACAACATGCAGAGTGAAAAGACGCAGCGACTGGAGACACGATTTGGAGGACGTGCGTGCATGATGGTCTCACAGACGCACTCTCACAGACAGGGAGGCAATGTCGTGCCAAAGATATGGGCATATAAATTATTTCAGGAACTGCAAAAATACATAGGGTAAAAATACATTTAAAAAGGACTGTATTTGTACATATTCTGTTGGTAAGACAGCAATAATAACTTCATAACATGCAAAGGAGCTTTTTCATCAATGCCAGAATGCTACCTTGCGACGTTGTTTCTGCCAAAATATAGTTTAAGCTTTGATCAAAAATAGAGGGTGTTAAAGCAAAGGCTTGTTCTTCTCCTGTATAAAGTAGCCTAGTGGCTAAATAGGATGGAGGGCAGAGAATTTCACAGCCAGAGTCTATGAATGAGGACAGGAATATTACAACCCCCTAAGTGCCAACCCTCTGAGTATAAGAAGGGACTCTTGTTCTTTGTCACTCAGACTGCCTGAGATATACAACTGGAAGCCTTTTAAGTTCTTATTTGTTAATTGGGCAGGAGGCAGGGGTAAGTGCCTTTACAACGAGTGAGTTTAAGAAGAGAAAGCTGAACTTCAAAAACAATTTTAAAAAATGCAAGGAAATATTGATTTTCCTTCAGCAGAGATATGTATTAAATATTAAGTAGTATTTAGACTGCATCTTCAATATTGCATGTTTTCTTCTAGTTGTTTACAATTTTATGTCTGGCTTTCTGTTTTCTAGAGAGCTAGAAAATCCATGCGCTATTTTCACTGTTACAGCGATCTCATTACCACTAGCCCAGTAGACCACTATTTTATCACTGGACTGCTAAAAAAAAAAAAAAAAACTAAACCGTGCATATCATTATTTAGATGTTTTACAGGGAATTGTATCACGGTTCGCTGGACAGCGGGGAATTTCAGGCAAACGTTATCTACAGTATTCACTGTACAGACCGAGCTTAAAGTAGCCTAACCAGCAATAAGTAAAAGCTGAATGCAAATGCGGGCGCCACCTTCAGCTATAAAAAAAAAACAGCAGGTAATGCAAATGCTAAACGGCTATCACTGTAATTTGGTGGCTGCCGATAATAAATAGCATCGCTAGGCTGCGCCGTGAAAGGCAGGACAGTGACACAAGCTCCATTCACCGTGCAGGTCTGCCTGGGAAAGCTACTGGAGCCGCCAGCAGCCTGGCCACCGCTCAGCCGCCTTCCTGGAGCCTCCATTCACGGCCCCTCTGAGGTGGTTTATCGCCGTCTCGGAGCCGCCCGGCTGCACAGTTTTAACAGGAGCTGGTGAATCGTCTGCATTTGGATCGTGGTCACGTTTTCACCAGAGGATATTACCATTCACAGAATGAGAATGTAAGGTTTACTTATGGGCTCCCTGGTGGCACATCCAGCTAAAGTACTGGTTCCAACGCTACAACATGCCCCACATTCTGGAGCCCTACTGCCATGGCAGTGCCAACAGGACTGGCTGGGAGTTCTGTATATTATAAACTATTATGAAGTGAACACTTAAGTTATCTTGGGGAAAATAAAGCTCTAACTGTCCATTGTGAGTGCAGTAGAGGCATATAGGCAATATAGTTTCAACCAATTACAAGCTCTTAATTCTTGCATAATTACCCTTGTTGTGCCTTGTGAACATAGCCTTTAATATACCGTTTTATTTTGTTGTTTGTTTTTAAAGAATGTAAATCCAGTACCCAGTACAGTCTTCACTGTTAACCAACTCAAAAGCTGAAACTTAATGGTTGTGATTCATATGCAAGGCAGGTTAGAGGTCTGAGTAACAATTAATTTCTGCAGTTTACAGTACTTTGATTATACAGGCAGAGCTATAATATGGAATGTAGGACCCTGATCACCAGAAGAACCAATGCTTAAGGCAAAGAGCTGCTCAAAATGATTGATTAATAAAGGCAATTATCTGTAAAAAATCATGTTCTACATAGACTTAGAGAGGCCAGTGAGAAATTCACTCGTCATACTCATAACTGGATGTAACGTAGCATGAGGATGCAAAATGAAAATAAGATTGGGTGATTCGACAATCTATATGATATTGATGCGTCTTTGTCTTCAGAGAGTATCGGCTTACAGTGCGTTCTCCTGCAGAACTGTGGAGTCCTCCATGTCA
Organism: Synaphobranchus kaupii; assembly: GCA_029718625.1. Classification (NCBI taxonomy): domain Eukaryota; kingdom Metazoa; phylum Chordata; class Actinopteri; order Anguilliformes; family Synaphobranchidae; genus Synaphobranchus; species Synaphobranchus kaupii. The sequence continues at coordinate 102,241,293 of CM056379.1, read as the reverse complement.
GAGGTGCTAAGAGAAACTGCAGCACTCCTCACGGGACAGGAAGAAAGACCAGAACCTAAGGACAACATTCACTCCGAGTCCACCCCGAATCAGCGCACTCCCAAAACAATCTTGTCAGCACTGATCACCAGTTTCTCTTGTAAAAAAAAAAAAGAAATCATTATGGATGAACCATACTAAGTACCTGAGAGATTTTGTTTTGTTGTCTAACTTCAACCAACTAGGACAGCATCAGGAGCTATGTCAGCAAATACGTCAGAGTATGGGATGTGCTAATGTCAGAAAACGAGCCACGCCTCACACTGCTCTATTCTCCATGGGTTCACTTTTCTGCCCAACATTTAGGCCTGCGGGACCTTTTACCCGGGTCAGCACAAAATACACGTTATCAGAACCCAAACGTGCTACACACTGGCAAAGGCTGAATCTGAGAGCGGTGACTCTTTCACCACCTGCCCTTGAACAGGGGACCAACATGGACGAATCTGTTACTCTGAGGAGCAAGTACCAACGGGCCACCGTACTGTCCACCCACCTCCCGCTGACAAGCAAATAGTGAGCTAAAGTAAATACAAGATAAAGCGCTAGTTTCCATACAAGCACAACTGAAGCACTGTGTGGGTAGAGGAGGATGTAGATTCGCCACCGCGAGGTGAGCAGTGACAGTAAGTTTCACAAGCTAGGCTAATTTGTCTGGGGGAATAAAGCAATAAAAAGGTGGTAAAGTTGGTAAACTCAATGGCTGTTCTACACTGGCATGCGTTTGTTTGTACATTGAAACTGCCTCTGATTTCAACTGGTACAGCAAGTACCAAGCCGCTGTCATGCAATACAATTGACCACTTGTTTTAGATAAAAATATAAGCTATATAATGCAATACTGTCTTCTAATATACAATGACTAAGGAGAAATGCAAGTCAGAATGTTTTTCCAACCTGTCTGGTTAAAGAATAACGCCTCATGACAGAATGGATTGAGACTGAGCAAAGTTCAAGGTAACACCTTGGTTTTGAATATCATTCTTTGCACCGAAGGACCCCAGTTATTGTGGGAATAATGGCATTGTAAACACAGCCCATGCCTTGAGCAAGGATTGCTGCTACTGCTGACTGCTGCTCGTTGCATTGCGGTGCGCTGCTGAAGCACAAATAACGATGGCATGGCAGCATCGCTTTCCTGACAACCTCATCACACTGAATTTTAAGAGGTATCACTCAGCCCGTTCTCTGAGAAGAGGCACATGCAATTATCAGTCCACACATCACAAAACGTATGGCAGGTTACCCAACACTGACCCAGATTCAATCTAACCACAGCACGTGCCCTTAACTGTGAGCATGGAACTTTGAGCAATTGTCATTTGTTACATTTCAAATCGTTTTTTTTTTTCTCTCCTAAATTACAAACACTCAAGTTTTAAAAATGTATTTAATTTCATTTTTTATTTAATATACAAATGTACACAGAAGACAAACTAATTATTTGGCTACTAGGCCTTTGTAAGTGTACCATGGCTTTTCTGTAGCACGCCTTTCACAAATTACAGGTGCAACAATTAATTTAAGGAACAAGGGCAATCAATAAAATTATATACAGCTGTTAAAATTAATAGGATACAAAGAAAATGATTTAAAAACGGACTCTTAAATGTCCTCACAAATTTTATAATCACTATCTGCATGAAAAATACTTTAGAATTGTAGAATGTCTGAAAAATGTTATACGGCAGGTGTGTTAAGAGGAAACCTCCATTAATGTTCCTGTTTAACCGGACTTGTTGGTATTCTCTGCAAGCTAACAGAGGAAACAGACATGCCATTATCCAAAAAGAGAGAAAATACAGGGAAAGAACAGAGCATGAGAAACTATTTACCTACTCATGTTGCACTCCGCTATACTGCTAAGACAGGTTCATGACAAGCAAGTTCAGCACATTTACAGTTGTTGGCGTAGTTCATAACATGCAGATTGAGAATCGGCTGTCACAATACTAATTCACTTATCAATCGCTTTTGGATTGGCTTTGTTTTTGGTTTCTTTTTAAAACGCGAAGCAGTTTCAAAGAGGTGTTTTTAAAGAAGCGCTACCAACAGATTTTTTTATTTGTAGCAGGGGTGGAAAGAGATAATGTCATTGTTCAATACTGACGCCAAGAAACCGAAAAATGAACTATTCTCTTTGCACAGACTGAAGCCAACTGCAGCCTCATTTCCATTACACTGTCAGATTCCTTAACATAACATAAACCAAGGTTAAAATGCATTCATAATCATTTAGTTTTTATTCTAATTTATCTGAGAGGCTGTTAGTCATCTTCCTTTTCAGAGGAAAGCCCTCCCCCATCAGAGGTGCATGCTGACAGCCCCTGAGGTCAGGGGGCGGGGCACAGGGAGGGCAGGGTGTGGCATAGGAAGTGGCAGAGCATACAGTGGGCTCCTCAGTCACATGGGCCCACATGCTGTAGATCAGCAGTGGCCATCCCCTGCGCATAGGTCAGCTAATGTCTTTTTTAGAGCAGACTGAAAAAGTGAGCTCAGTGACATTAGGGAGTGGGGCAGGGCAGGGCAGGGCACAGGGTTCACTTCAGTAAGACCCAGGGTGAAGAGAGGGGGTGGAATGGGGAAACTGAGACAGCTGGCAGAGAACAGAGTACACTCCCCCCACCCCACACCACCCAGGGTGCATAGCCGAAATGTATGGCATGCCACTATGTTGATAAGGGATGTCGCCGTTTGGTCACACTGCCTATTGCACTGACCCTATGACTAGTGCATCTGGACTACATTTGATACATTCTGAGGTGTGGTTGTAGCTCATTTTCTGACAGTTATTTTTTAGAAACTTACATCCAGTGCTCAACATTATTTTCCTTGACAGTTAGCAACTTGCTGTCCTACTCTAAGACCCATCGCTGTCATTGCAGCAAGTGAGCCAAGCCTCCAAGATTCTATTCAAAGAATGAGGAAATGTATTTCACAACAATGCACAATGCATGTATCCTGCACATCAAACGCGCACATTCTTACAACTTGTATTTTCTTACAACTAAACCTCCATGGGCAAGATGTGTTATTCATTGCTAATTTACCTAAATGCATGCCACAGTGGGTGAAGGAATCCACCTGGAACCAGCATACATTTCCCATAATTATTACTTCTACTACAAGAAGAAGAACACAATAAAACTATTATGATTTTTATGTCTACTTGTTGATATTTTAATATAACAGCCATGTATATAGGCCTATATTTGGAACTGTAGTGAGCGCTTGAGTAAAAGGGAAGAAATTCAGCAAAGACAGCACCGCTTCACGCATTGGCAACCCTAAAACAGCCAAACGGCCAGCGAGGCACACACTGGTGCGAATTCGTACGGACAGATGAGCGTTTCATCGCCGGGTTACCTCACTCCTCACTCGCTGCCCGAAACGGCACCTCCGTCTGCCATGGGCGTCTTCCATCCTGCCTCAGCAACGCTTTTTTTGTTTTTGTTTTGGAAAAACAGTGGATCCCTCAGTGCCCGCTGACTTTAAACTGGCATGAAGCTTGCTGTGTGTCGTTTCTGTCAGCGCACGTAGAGGGATGCAACCAGCGCTTGCTCAATATCCTGCATTAAGAAGGATGTCAGTGAAGTAACTGAAAATAAAAATCACCATCCATTTGAAAGCATACCGTATACCACACAGCTAAGTTGTAGCAGAGTGGTTTTTCAATCAACTGTCACTAAAACAAAGTGGGAATCACTGTAAATTAATTACTTAAAATTTAAATGGTAAGGTTACAATGTTTAAAGATGCTTAACTACTTCTGGTTATGTATAGCAGGACCTTTTATTGCAAGCACTTTAGGTGGACTGCACTTTAAACACAAGGACAGCTTTGTTTTCATATCAGCAAGCAGCTATACTTGTTTATACCTTTTTTCCTTCTAATTTCACAGTAAAAAGTGTGTTGTTTTTTGATTACGTATTGGGATGAATAAGGGGCCTTGCTACCTCCTACTCTCATTACAGTTAAAGAACAGTTGGAAATCAATACAGGAAACTTTAAATGGAACAGCCAAAATAAATGAACTGGGAGCAATAAAAACGTGGCTCCATGTGTGAACCTTTTTTTACAGTTGCACATATGGCTAGGCTACACACAGCTTGTGAAACACTTTTTTTTAACCGTAACTCCTAAGATGACATTAGGTTGTGAAGAACAATAACATATACTCTTAATTTCTTTGCTTAAATTACTATTTGGAACCCTCACACTTGTTTATCTAATTTACTAATTGGAGGTCTCAATTTGTAATTGGAGGTCTTTAATTTGTGATTCTAATGCCATGGTTTGATGGTTTGTGAAATCTAGGATATGAATTATAGGGGGATTAAATTTACATACTGTATATTTATTTAACCATAATCTTAAGAGGTTCCATATTTGCCTCATATAACTCTAACTATGAGGAAATGCCTTCTCGCGTTGGGCGGAAACAGTCCAATAATGTAGATGTTGAAAGCTCTGAAGCAATGCAGTTTCATAAAGCGCAGAATCACTAACTGTAAAACGGGTCCGATCAAACAATGAAGGCAAGGCAGTTGACAGTGATTCGCATGCCAAGCTACTGCTGTGCGTGAGAGCTTAGAAATCCCGGCGGTGAAGGCAACAATGGCTGGTGTTCTAGTCCTTTCCGAGGGCACGTGCCCACATTATACTATCAGCGATTCCCCAAGCCCTGTTATCACAGAGCCTGCTGCGTCACATTCATAAAGCAGCGGCTCCCTTCGCATGTGAAACTGGCACTGCAAAGATAAAAAACTCATCTTTAATCTTCACATTTGGAAAGTATACTTCCCTCCTCCACGGGTGTACTACAATGTAGCATAAAGCAAATAGATATTTTACAAATTAAACACAGAAATTAATATCATGAAAGTGACAGTAATGACATATACAGTACAGTGTATGTTGACATACTGTATATTCAATTCTATATTCGTAATATATTATCATATATTATCATTTTCAATAGCATAATCAGGATTATCATAAAATAATACTTTCATGAGCGATTTAAACAACAGTTTATGTGTGGCAAATCTCAAGGCACATGCATCTTGATATACTGATAAGTACTGATATATGAGTTCTAATTCCAACTAAAAATTGGCCCCTAGTACCCCCCCCCCCCCCCCCCCCCTTTCATTTCCTATCCACTTCAATTTCCCATGAGGTCATCACTGCAAATCATAATCGATTTCTCAGCTGACTATATACAGTACACATTATACTAGAATGAAGAGTTCTTGAACACATTTTGAACATTAATGCCTATTTGTTTCCTCTGCTGTACATCAATATTGCCTACATAAAAAACAGCAGTAATATTCCCACAACTGCATCTTTTTTTTTTGGTTCAACATTTTTGATTTTACAAACTCTATACACATTAACCATGACGAGCACCCTGAATTAGGATGACGGTTTTTATGTTCACTTAACAGCTCACTGCTGTGATTTGTACCATAACTTGATGGTTCCCTGGCTGTAACATGACCCTTCCCAGCACACAAGTGTTTTTTGGAAAATGATTTCCCAGGAGTGCCTATTGACAAAAACATGCATTCACTAACTTAGCAGACACTGCTGTGTGTATTTCTTATAGCAGGGGACCTGGGGATTGTGTCATTTAATTCCATGAAACACACTCTTATTGCACTCCTATACAAGGCACTGCACCAAAATGGCTTGCACATATTCATGTTATTCGTACATACAGTACTTGTTTATATGCTACTCTGAAGATGTCTTGGCAGCATAATTAAACCAGCACGCACCATTATAGCCTGGGTTTATTTAAATATAAAATTGCATGCTGGGTAATATTCTAATTTCAAAGCTTCCAAAACGAATACTTGAATTAAAATTAATCATCAATTAATTGAGATTTTTCAGACCACAATTCTGATATCCTGCTCTGAGGGGGCAACATTTCATTAGTGTTAAACCAAATTACCTTGAACTTGGCCCTTCAAATCTCCTATACTGCCATCAGTTTAAGGGTTGCAAAACTCTTTCCTTAACTAGTCTATAGTAGACGCTTAAAGCACCGTAAAATGTAAAAAAATCCCATTACATGAAAGTGGCATTTGAAACACGTCTCTTTGTATTGGAGGACTTAAACCGCGCTTAATACCGTCACTGCATGTGGTTATCATTAGCATTTCAACCCCGCCCCAGGGGAACATTCCGGATAATACCCGAATGTGACATTTGTCAAGATGCATGCGATATCCTGGTATATGGCATGGCTTCCCAAGCCTGACACTGTAAAAACATATAGCTCCATAAAAAAAGGCGGACCCATAAAATGCGGTGGGTGTTAAATAATAAAATTTAATCTTTTCTACTATAGCAGCGCTAATTCTCTTGCTGTGTTTGAGACATGTTGAAACGGCACCCCTGACACCTAGTGATGCAATTTTATATGAATGCTATTGCTACTACCGCTGGAGGCAAATAATCGTGTCGCTCACCGCAGAGGCTAGCTACATTATCAGCTGAGGTTTCACATCTGCCCAGTTTTCCCATGTCCGTGCCTGGGCAGGGTGGGTTTTGTGGGTGATAAAAGCAATAAGAGAGCCTAGATCAATCTTGGATGTGAGACGCTAAGCCCGTTAAACCGCCCGGCATTCTAGCAGCAGGAAGAGGCTTGGGGCAGAGCCGCGCACTCTAACCCTCCTACCTGCCATAAGAGGAAGCATTCACACTTATTTACTTTCATCTGCCTGTGCAGGAACACCTCCACCTAGCAGCTGCCCGCCCAACGCTCCCAGTCCCCCATTATCACTTCGCCGAATCCAGTCACCATCACCATGACGCCCAGCATGCTCACGCCAAAATCCGTTTGGGTGGGGGAGTGTGGAGCGGCCTTTGTTTTCAGAAAAACCTAATCAAAAACGAATCAAGTGGGGTCTTGTCTGTCATTTCCTGATGTAACTCATAGCTCCTTATCTGAGATCCTACCACATGCATGAATATGAGGAATCAGACACAAAGGAATTAATACATTTAATGAAATAAAACATTATACACATACAGACAGACAGACAGGCCGAGTTCTGACAGAGAATATTCTCATTTTTCAGCGTTAGCATGATATCTGAATTGACTGAATTTTTTTTTTGATAAAAGAGACTGGAAATCTGCTGTCTTGCAAGAATGTATACTCACAACTCAAAGGGACTCATCTCATTTTCTTATAATGATAATTTCTTAAGTGATTTGCATGGTCTGTTGCCGTCAGACAGAAGGCAGCTTCAGCTGAACAGCTCGTAGGAACTGACCTTTGGAACGGACTTTGATATCAGGAGGTTTAAGGTGCTTTCTGGCTGACATGGCATAATTATTCAAATGTTTTCTACATGTGGCACATATTTGTTTTTTGATGACTTGTGGATTTCTGTACCGTTCCCTGCTGACTCTATTTTTGACCAGGTGTGTTACTTTTAGAGAAGCGTGCTGCTCTGGTTGGTTCAACATTATTGATTAAATCCTGACTGTATCCCAAACTAGATGATGTAATTTTAAAAATTACAATTAAAATTAATAATAATAATAATTCCATTGACGCAAGTACAAGGTTCAGGGGAATTAGAAGGTTGTAAGGAAATAAATAAATATGCTAGCAAACACGGCAACTATACGAGTACATTTCTCAAAGCTGCCTAATTGCAAGATTTATACTAAGCCTTTGTAAGCACTCGAGGAGGCTGTATCATGAAGCAGGATTACTGAGTTAGCCGGATAAATGCACCGAGAAGCCTAGAACAGTACTTTTTTCGGATTTGGGAGGGTTCCGGGTTTTACTCAGTGCAGTTATCCAGCTAACTCAGTAATCCAGCTTCTGAGTTATACCTCCCTGGGTATGGTACAAAAGCAGGATCTGTAGAAACCTGCAAGTCCTCTGGGCCATGTTTGCAGTGATAGTGACAGCTAGGATTTCCATAGAGAAGTCCTGCTAAAAATGCACAGGCAGTTAAATGGTTCTACTGTCAAGACGCTGGTTAAGGGAGGAGCTAAGGGAGTTAATAGAAAGGTCAAAGGAGCTGCCAGAGTGGGAGGAGCCAGAAGATACTGAGACAAATGACAATGATGTCATAACAAGGCCATGACCACAGCAGGGGTGAGACAGTCCGTGTCCCCCATTGAACTTCATTCAAAACAGGCCATTTTTGCCATTGATTTACAATGCAATTCCCTCTTGTCACTTCTCAATTTAATTTTCTTAGGAGTCATTATATTGTAATTTAGAACATATTCATCTAATTTGTTTCCTTTTGTTTTTAAAATCACTTGTAGATGCATAGGCTTTCCCATTCCTCAAGTGGTGTTTAAGACTGTGGTAAAACTACTAAAACTAAAACTGTACTGTACTACTTGGTGCCTATGACAAGAGTGATGATTAAATCCAATGAGATACATATATCTGTGGGTATGCGAGGCGAGAACAGACACGTATCATAGTCAGCTGGTTGAATCTCACTGCGCAGCCAATAGCCAGAAAATTCACTATGAGTCAGCTTAAGCCATTTGATAAATGCTGCCAGATGGTCACATGTAAAGTTAATCTAAGAAGTACAGAGGTTTTTACATGCTGATTCAAAGCAAAACGAGCAGGATCACTGAACCAGAAATGGAATCTCCACCTGCTTATCACTCTTCCTGCACCTGAAACAAACCCTTCTTGACAGAATATACGTCAGTGGTACAAATAAAATTTTTAAAAAAAAAAAGATGCTAAAATTTTAATGGCATTCAAGGTTCCAGAATGTGAGAGAAAAAAAAAAATCTGGAGATCATTCTGAAAGGGTGTTACCCCTAAACCAGTGTCACCTCCTCCACCACATCCTCTTTTAGAGTCTAAATTTAAAAACACAGCCCGTATGTACACTAAAGCTAGCACGTCCTCTTCATTAGAAGTGCATTGCAGTTACACTGAATAGAAGAAACCGTCTGTCGCAAACAGCCTTGCTAATATAATGTACAGTTAAAATTATAACATGAAGCCATCTGTGTAAATTGGTAGAATATTTAACACCTCTGCTGCAACATATGGAAATGACACATCTCTCTTTTTTTTTTGTTGCATACTTTACATTAATTTTAACACATGCTATTGCATTTATGTATTCCATGTGTGTAATTAACACTGATATTGGAAAGTCATATTACTGACTGGGTGCACTGGGACTCGGAATCATAACCAATCGTTTCAATTGCAAAATGTTCTTATCAGTATTCACTTCACAGACTCAAACGCCTCCTCACACCGATCAGACCAAACGAACGGAACTTCGCCACTGAACAAATCAGTCAATCAACGGTGGAGAAGTCTCCATGGCAATACCTAATCATCCCAAGAAAGAACATGTTCTTTCTTATTGGTTGGTACTGGAAAGTGATCAATCACCTCAACTTTCACAGGCTTAACCTGGCCCTGGCCAACCACTCTTCCTAAGTACGTGACCGTGGCCTTAAACTCAAACCTTTGTGAACTTGACAGTCAAAGCACTGGCAAGGCGGTCGAACAGTGCTTCCAGGTGACGAATGTGTAGAGGGCAGGTGTCACTAAAGACCTCATCGTCGTTCATATAGCCTATACAGCGCAACCGTCCGAGCCGGCCGACGTGTTTTCGAACGCGCGTAGTTTCTTGATTTGGATCGCGTTTCCCTTTATGTTTGTGCTTTCTCTTTCGAAGCGCGATCGCCCTTGTTTATTCTGTAAAGACTACAAAAAAGAATATATTTTTTCTCTCCTCAAATGCCCAAACGCCATCTGAGGAAACAAGCATATGCAATCGCTGCACACTTCGCCTGGCATGTTTATTCTGGCAGTGGTTTTGGTTGCGCGGTCTAATAGAACGGGTTATGTGTGTTCAGTGTCTGGGTTTGTTGTTGCCTCCAGGTGTGGCTTGTCCTCGCTCCACTATCTCGAGTGGGAGACACTGACAGATAACGATGGCAGGGTGGAATTTACTGGAAATAAGCCTTATACTAGTAAAACAACAACAGGCCTGTGATCCGTGCCAATAGGGAACTTCCCAGTTTAGAGGTGTTAGCTTTGTGACACAGGCCCAATCCCAGAGGCCTCTGGACACGCGGACTATGGACTCGCAGACTTTAATGGCGTATCTCTGGGCACAGGTGAGTCCACGAGTGGACAAGGGCTTGAGGAGTACATAGAGGGTGAAATGGGACAAGACTTCTGATATCGCCCAACATGTGACACGTTGCCGAGAGACGGAGAATCGAAGATGCAACCTTACTCACATTTATATGACGAGAGGAATAGGCGAGTCATCCACCACCTGAACCAGGCACGTAAGAACTGTAAATAGCCAGGGGGTGTACTGACAAGGAGTATTTCCGAGACATTTTTACATAACATCTTTGAAATAAGTGAATTCTAACAACTTTTCTAAGGAAAATGACATGAGCGGAGGGCGAGTGAGAAGAAAGGAAATATGTTTTTTTATTGTGGGTTAATGCAGTGTGCCATAAAATTACAGTAGTTATGAATAAGAGTATTTGTCACAGGGCAGTCACAGCAAAGTTGTTCAAAATCGCGGAAAACTGAAAAAGGGGCAGAAATCACAAATCAAGTGTTTTAAAAAAACATGAATTTATTAAATTAACCAATAGATCTCATGCGCAGCAGAGGGAAATGATTGAAATAACACGTGCAACTGTATTAACAGTAGCCTGCAACAAGTGCTTGAAGTTTCAAAAGAAAATCAGCAGGCAATTGCCACTAGTAGCCTAACAAATATGAGTAAAATGCATCATAGGCTGGTGAATTTAATCACTTCGGTCAATCACGGAAAGAAAGAACATTCATAGTTTTCCAGAGTGTACTATGCAAATTATATCTCTTGCGTACCTATGAAAAAAAACATTGCCACTCATACTTCCTATGTCATTGACCTGAACTGAATTCTGGGTAATTCCCTCAGGCAAAGCCAGCAGAATTGCAAACTTGCAGATAGTGTGTGAGAGCCCTCACAAACCTCACGATTTTACAGCGGGACGGCCTTGAGCCCTCATGGTCTTGACTGGGAACGCGCCTTTCAGTCCACGAGTCCAGAATTCCAGAGAATGGTATTTAGCCATGCCTGTCAATCTGTAGCCCCTCCCCTTTTTCCCAAGATGGCCACCATCTGTCTTAAAGTACGAGCATAGAAAACTCCTCTCTTCCAACTTTATTTCCGGCCGTCACTCATCATCCGGCCGTCACGCGTGGCATGGCATGAATGCTGCTTGGCGTAGCTATCATCAGCTGCCCTGCAATGAATCATTCACAGCACATGCTAATCCCATAATCTGTGACCCAAAAAAATTTTACGTATCTGCAAAATTCAACGTCACAGAATATTTGAAGCAACTATATACCACTTTTTCTTTTTTTTTTACATTCTTCGCAGTAAAAAAAAAAAAACAAGGAATTATATGAAAGATATTTCATCCTAACAAGTCAGAAAACTAGTCACCTATTATTTTAATATCCTCATATTGCTGGATCAGTAGGGTTGCAGCCTCATGTCTGGTCATCTCTGGACCAAGCAAAAAAAACAACGCCCCAGTGCAGTGGCAAGGACACTACCATTGTCTTTTGACCGAGATGTTAAAACGAGGTAGACTCACTGCGGTCAATAATGATCCCAGGGCACTTACCACAAATAGTACGGGGCTCCACAGTGCCCTGGTCAAATTCCTAAAACAATTCTTTCAATCTAATCACCTGAGCATGGCCCCTGCATAAATGGTGTAATAATTCCCTCCCTCTCCAACTCAGCAAATGTGTAGCTCTGGTGTAAAATGGTAGACCTAAATCACATGGGTGCACGTGTCACACTGATGGTGCTTGAGATGAGCTTCTCCCTTTCAGTATAAAAGGCTTTGATGTAATGAAAGATGCTATATAAATACTGACTATTATCCATCCATTCTTTAAACCACTTACTCCTGGTCCGGGTCACTGGGGGGCTGGAGCCTATCCCAGCATGCATTGGGTGAAAAGCGGGAATACACCCTGGACAGGTCACCAATCCATCAGAGGGCCCACACACCATTAACTCACACATTCATACCCCTAGGACAATTTTGACTCTCCAATTAACCTAACCTGCATGTCTTTGGACTGTGGTAGAAAACCGGAGTACCCGGAGGAAACCCACACAGACACGGGGAGAAACAATTTATTATTATTATTATTAACCATGTTTCCTTAAATGGAACAAAGGAATAAATTTCATGTTAAAGAAAAATCTTGAAATTGAGGTGGAAATGGTGAGAGTTCGGGAAAACAAAGGAGAGGGGGATAATCTCCACAGAAAAGAAAACCCTGCATTCCCACTGCCGCTGCACAAAGCCAGCTGTAAACACAGGTTGATATAGTGTCGCTCTCCTCTGGGAGCTACACAAGTCATAAATACACCCACACAAAAGGTGCAACAACAGACCATCCACCACAATGTCACCGTGGGTAACATTCAGTTGAAGATGGGTCATTTTTTAACATATTCACTTGTTATGCTCTGCCAGCGGAACAGCACCCGTTATGAATGGAGAGTAGGTCTGTACTGCCGTTTCCAGGATACCTTCCAAATGTTATTCGCATCCAGGGGATTTCCCAGAGAACTGTACAATAACAGCCCACTGACAGCCTGTATAAAGTCATACGGCACAGGGAAGTGGCATTGGAGCAATGTCCTCTGGGCACAGTAAATGGTTAACAGTCAAAGCGTACTGCAGCTCACACAACATTAGCCCACATAACAAAAGGAGACAATAGCATTTTGAGCTGTGTGAAAGAGTATACCCGCTAGCATGACATTACATGTCTAATAAAGATACCATATGCGCCTCTCACGCTCTCTCTCTTTCTCTCTATGTGTGTGTGCGTGTGTTTGTGTGCATTATGTGTGTAGCAAACTTGCCATATTGCATGTTTGCCCTATGTTTGTGTCTGTACATGTTAGCAGGTGGGAGATCAGATAGAATTCAAAAGCAATAGGACGCCTGCTCTAATAAAAGATTTAGGCAGCAATGATCAGATACTAAATACTGAATAAGCCACAAAAACAACATGCATATACTGCACTAAACAACAGAATACTAAAATAAATTACTGCACTGCAAATCATCAGCATTAAATTTTTTTATTTACCAGGAAAATCCCATTGAGATTAAATCTCTTTTACAAGGGTGTCCTGGCCAAGCGGCAGCCAGCAATACAATACGTAAAACAATACAAGACGACATTCAAACAATACAGTAATTAACAAAAATACATAAATAAATAAATAACTACATGAAGATAATGGCACTCAGAGTTAGAATTCTATTTAACCTTATTCGATATTTCAATAAATGAAATAATTTTTGCAGAGATTGACATGGATCCATATATGTGTCGTGGCGTGCATGCGTTTGTTTTATCTGCACATATTCTCAAAGGACTTTCCTTCCTACCTGACGGGCATAGCTACAGGAAGCATTGTGCGAAGCATAAAATGCACGCATTTGATTGCTCGAGGTGCATTATGGCAGGAAATCCCCATGGTAACCTGGGACAACTGCATGGCTTCACCATGACAACCAGGACTCCGTGGGAATACTAATGCGTGCTGACTATGGAACACTCAGGAACAAAGAAGGTCTGTAATAAAGGGTTAAAACTGAAACTTAAAAAAGAAAAACATTACACACATATTTTTCCATGATCAATCTTGTGATATGAAAAATGATGTATACCTTTATAAAAAAACATTTCCGACTTCCTTCTCTCGCTGGCATAGGTTTTGTTTTATTTGGCATATTCTCTATCCAGCCATTTAATCAGTTATTTGTCACACTTTTCACTTCCATTATATGTCAGAGTAAGGAGTGATACTAAAGCAGTGTATGCAACTACATATCCTCGGTGTAAAAATTGGGTGAATTTATACAACATTCTAAACCAACACTGGCTTTAAAATATGCCAGTAAATGGTATAAATAGTGTAACATGCCCAAAATGTATTTATGAACATGTAGGTAATTGAGTAAATAATTGTGAATGAATTACTTTCCGATTGAACATGGCCACCTTTGTGTTCATAAAACATATATTTTACTCCAATAACAACCCACCTCACAACAATCTTTTAAATAACCTGTCTTCCATGGAGACACAAGCTATCATTTTATGGGTTTTACTAGTGCCCACACAAAAGGTGTGGAAAAAATGACACAAAGGTCCTTCAAGGCCTCCATAAATTAAGTACACATCCAGCTCTCACTCACTCACTCTCTCTCTCTTTGTTTCTGTGTGATTTACGCACAGTACATAGTACCCAGCTCATTTATACAGATTAATAATTACTGGGACACTTCAGGTAAGGTTCAATTCAATGACGATACAGTAATAACACACCTGTGGTTTTAACTTGTGGCTTGCTGGTTATGAATCTTCCTAGTACTATTCCATATTCTCAAACTTATATAATTATATTTGCACAAAGTTATCCTGTCTTGATTGCATAAATCACACACACACACACACACACACACACACACACACACACACACACACACACACACACACACACACACACACAAACACATATAAGACAGACACCATTCTTTCCGTCCAGCCATCACCTGTTACCGAAATTCACAAAAGCCAAAAGGTACCGCACAAACAACCTATAAATAGATTCTAATTTCACTGTGCAGTGTGCATAATCAATTCTGAAGTGACTCACCACCTGTCACTCATCCTCAATTCAGCTGAACCCCCTTCCCCCCTCTCCCAACACCTCCCCCCCACCTCCTTATTCAGACTAGGCTGCAAGGCCTTTATTTATACAGTTGGCAATAAAGTAGATTAAAGTCCAATCTTAACGAGCAAACCATTCAATTAAGAAAACTCATTACTGAAAAGAAAGCATTTTTTGTTATCGCCAGTCTAATTACACAGAATTCCTCTGTGCCATTTGAACTGGGACTGAGTCTTTTCAATCTTGGCTGTACAGCTACGCCAGCTATTGAGCATGTGGATGAGCCAAAACAGGAGGAAAAAATTGTATATCTTTTTCTCATGACATTAGTTTGCTAAAGGCTATACGTTTACTTTTTTCCCCCATATACTCCCTGGAAAAAAAGTCGCCCTAATAACGCTTTTACTTACTCCTGTCTTCAGGTACTCGCTTAAGGTGAATTCTTAGCAATAAAACTGGGTTTATTACAAATAAAGTCATAAAAACACTACAACCCTAAATAAAATTGGCTTCACCTCATTCTAAGTCTTAAAAAAACGTGGCTCTGGACTGCTCTGTGTGCTACAGTATGGTAGCTCCATCTACACTACCTGCCTCAGGTGACAGGTAGTCTATCATTATGTATGCAGCACACAGAGTTTAAGTATTTGCATAATAAGGCAGTTATAGGACTCTTTCTGTTTGTTTGAATATTCTGCTTTAACACAGACCACTGTACCAGCTGAGACTCAACACCTCGCTCAACTGCACGACTGGCTTTTCCACTGCCTCAAAACACAGAGTGCACGATTCATCCCAGCAAGGTCAGAGGGTGCGCAAATACCCTTTAACTATCTGGAACATTAGTTGGGATTACATTTGAGCTGCCCTGGATCCCTGAGAGAGGAATAAAGACTTGAGCTTTCTTAGTCATCTTGCCGGTGAAAAGAATATGTCGCAAGGCTGAGCAAACATCATAAGATAGTGAATAAAAGGGGCTAAAGAGCGAGAAAGCTTTTAGGAATGGAATCTGCTGGTGTAGAAAAAGTCTAAACTATAAAGTCTTTGCCACTCAAACAAACCTGAGGAAGAGTACTGCATTGTTCTTCGATTTGCACCATGGTCTGAACCAAAGAGCACAAAAGACATATCAGGACCTCTATTCTGTGTAAATATTTGTCAGTCTGGAATAAAGAGAGGCAGCTCATCAATTAAAATAACAGGTCAAACAGGTTGACCATAAGTATCCACACGTTGATCACTTACTGAACTTTATAACAATGTATTTTTTTCTCTTTTTTTTTTCTCTGAGGCAGCAAACATCATGTCGTGACCCGTGCCAAATAATTTTCACCTGAGTGTGAATTAACATGACGGAGCCACAGTGTTTGACAGCACTTGTGAAGGTTCACGTGGTCCAACAAGCCAACCGTTCAGCTCTCGGGCGTCACAAACGCTGTAGCGCGGTTGCACAAGTCGAGAGCCGAGCAGGACATTGCAGGACATTGCTACACATTCCACGGAGGAAGCATCGAAGATAGCATCGCTAGGCCGTGTCTTTCATTCAGCTGATGTACATTTATTTTAACAGTGATGATTTACTGCTTGTGACTAAAAGTGAAACAGATGCTGCAGAGGCCTTCTGACACATGCTTATAAACAGGATAGAGATGGTGTTGTTTAGCTTTGCTTACTGAGGGAATGGGCAACTCCAATCCTGGAGGGCCAGTGTGCATGCTGGTTTTTGTTCTGACCAATTATAACAGCTGCATACAACAATGGTTCACTCCTGTGTCAGTGCAGTAATCAAACATCAAACAAGTGAGCGGGCTAAATAATTAGTTAAAAGAGCAGAAGTTCACCTAAGCATTCAGTGAAATAGACCGGCTCTTGTTGTGCGCCCTCGGTTTAGTGAGACCCAATGCCTTCCCGGATAAAAACCAACAGCACTTTTGGGTTTGTCCATCATTTTTAATGGGGATATTTAAGACAGCATTATTTTGATCAATACTTACAAAATATTATGAAATTAGTGACTACTGAGATGTGCTGAGAATGTACAGTTCAATGCTAAAGTATTGGGACAGTGACACAACTTGTGTTGTTTTGGCTCTGTACTCCAGCACATTGGAAATAAAACAATATGATGTTTTTGAGTTAAAAATGAGGGACTACGTACAGCGTTTCCCCTACCGTGCAATACGGCAGCTTGCCGCCTCGCCTAAAAAATACGAAATGCTGAAAATGTGTGTTTTGATTCGCGGCCACGCGCAGTAGAAAGGATTTGTTTCGGTTATGTCAACTCAAGAAAGCGAAAGTAAAACCCCACCGAAAGTAAAACCCCCCGTCAAGGATCACCCATCTTGTCATGCCATCTCACTACCCCGCCTACACTGACGTATTTTTTTTAAAAGTCCTGATCCACAATACTTTTGCATTTAACTGTATAAAAATAGCATAAAAAGTAACAAATTCTTATTTTTTCCACATATTTATTTATTCAGTGTCAAGGGCAAACTCTTGGCCATTGACTCTTGGCCAGATCTGCATTGTTATGATATACTTGTATACTCTCACAATGCACATGTATATTAGAATAGAAGCAGGAGTGGCCTATTGACCTTGTCTTAATTGGGATTCTGTTAGGCAGAATGGTCTTCCCCCGATGAATTACTCCACCCAAACACCTTAAAACAGCTGATTTCTTGATCCAAATAATCTGTCCACACCAAACGTTTACTTTAAAGTATGGCAGGACTAATCCACAGCAAAGTCTTTCTGAGCTAAAAGGATTTGTTCATAAATTGCCTATGTCCGTTGTTGCAGACACTGTTGGCAGGATTTCTGTAATAATAAATAAATAAAGAGAGCAATCACTGCCAGGTTGCTCCCCATCCAAAAATAAAATTAAATGCCAGCCCAGCCCCCTTGAGCTGTTTTTTTAAATTATTTTTTTTTAAAGGCCAGATGTAAATTTGTCACGACAAAATCATAGAAAGTGAAAGTAAACATACAAAGAATCTTTAATAAATTAAGAGATTTAAGGATATTTCAACGGCTGCTCTCTTGTCCGTTTTGTTTTCCTGCCAACAATGGCGTTGGGAAAGGGGTCAGCGCTTTCCCATAACGCACTTAGTCTCAGAAAATTCCACAAGGGTTTTCGTCATTTCCAATGAACACGTTACAAGGAAAATAAGGATCCTGAGAACACGAGCCTGTTTGTCAATCACCTGGAAACCAATGTTGTATGTTGACTGCGAGGGTGAACAGGACACAACGAAGCACTTCATTTGCAACTGCATTCTGGGTACATTTCAGAGGACATTTGAGGCCATGCCACGCATTCACTGGTGTTCCTTGAAGCGGTTTTGAAGTTAACCATGTGTCGGCCTCTTTTAGGCTCCACCAAAACAAAGCGCTGCCTAATTATTAAGGCATTGTCGAGATCAATATCAGGCCATGCAGACTGCTAAAGCAGTTGCTGGGCCCCAAGACAGTAAAGCCTAATGGCTGACAAAAAAAGTTATAGCAGACCCCCATTATAGGGGGTCACACTGTAATGAGGTAACGCCAAGCTGCGCCCTGGCAAGAAAGCCCTGGTGTTGTTCAAGGGTACTATGTTGCTGACTTTGAAAGCATTCTTTTGGCAGGCCCGGCATTGGTCTTTCAACACACAACAGGGCGTTTGGTAGTAAAACTCACACCGTCGACAAACCGCATACCATCATCCCGAGTTCTCACCCTTCCTAAAAGGAGACCCCGACAGCCCGAACAGTAAGCCAGGGGAATGCAGAGTTTATTTTGCAGTGTCTGTGACAACGCAAGAGGCATTTACAAAAAAAGGATTCCCATGTAGAACACCGGGGTCTTTACAAAAGACAGGCTTCCACGACAGGATGGTCCATCTGAGAAACTGCAGATCCAAACACAAATCAGACACAAGGTCTCCCCCTCCACTCCCCAAACACACACACACACATACACACATTACTGTCAGATTTATGTTCTGGCTTGGACTCAAAAGCCAGTAAAAGGCATGTTTCAACTCCTAAAATGGTTGTACAGTGAACGCAAATGAGGTGCACAAATTTGTTTTTGGAAACGCTGTCAACAGTGACTGTTTCCCAGTCCCCCCCCCCCCCCCCCCCCCCCCCCACTGTAAAAAAGTAGCCGCTCCAAAATGTTTCACCATATAATATGTCTAGGTTCCTGAACGAATCACTGTTAGAACATCTTCAGAGACTTCTAACACCCACATCCCTACCTAAGCATTCAAAACCGCCTCATCTCTTCATAGGAAATACACTACATACGACTTTACAAGCATCAAACGTCTTTACGTGTTAAGCAGTTTAAATGCGTATTCTTAAATTGTGTTAAAATGTTTTATGCTGTATCGAAAGCATTAATTCTAAGTTTAATTCTAAATTATAAAATATATGAATCACAATACTGACGCTTCACTCGTAAATGCAAATTTCCCAGTTGAATAATCAATATGAACCGCTGCATTCAAAATGTGTCACTATGGAGACCGTCTCTATCAGGAGTCGTTTACTGGTCCCT
Source organism: Synaphobranchus kaupii (assembly GCA_029718625.1). Lineage (NCBI taxonomy): Eukaryota > Metazoa > Chordata > Actinopteri > Anguilliformes > Synaphobranchidae > Synaphobranchus > Synaphobranchus kaupii. Next base: position 102,221,938 of record CM056379.1, on the reverse strand, counting down.
GAACAACCCTGTGATGGTACGTTTACATGCACAGCAATATCCGATTACTGGAAACGATCAGCTTACGCCAGTATTTAACTTATTGCGTTCACATGGACATAAGAAATGTGATTACTCCAAAAGCCGCGTTTACATGATTCTCTACATAATCGGCTCTGTGGAAAACGTAGCTCCTAACTGCTTCCTGTTGTAAGGACAAAAATGATCCGCCCGTCAAAAATTTACGTTAGTAGGCTATTATTATTATAGCTAGCTAGTAATTATTATAGCTACTTATTTGTAGCTAATTGCTAGTAGTGGTTGATTTATATTATTGTACTAGCTAGCTTTACCGATCTCTAAATCTGGCGACTTTCCCGAAAATTTCAGTTATTTAATGTGCTCGCCACAAACTAGCTAGTAGCTACAAACACAAGCACAACACTGAACAATATATTTTCACCGGTGAAATGCAAATTTAATAATAAAATTCTGGAAGTGAGATGCTGAAGGAACCCCAGGCATAGCAAATGTTGACGGGTGGAATCATTTTGACGTTACACCGCCTCTTCTGGCTGACATGCGTAGTTTTGAAAAGCCGAAAGAAACCGGAGAAAGGTGTTTACATGCTCCAAAAAATCGAAAGTTTGGCCAAAAAACCAGGGGTGTTAATCGGGTTTCGAAAACACGGATTATGACCTTACATTATCGGATAAAGGTGTTTACATGACCTTTTCAGTAACCAGAGTATTGCCATAACCGGGTTCAGATCGGAGTATTAGTGTGCATGTAAACGTACGATACTGAAATAAGAGGCAGGCCTCAGTGCTGGACCGATGCATTATGTGATTAAAGGGGATCTCCCGTTTCACAGCATAGGTCAGGTAGGCTACCTTCGATTGTGTCCTTTTTTGACGTTATGACTAAAGTTGCAATTGCTTTCAAGATGAGGTTGAAGGGCGACATATGCACTTTTTCAGGACTGAAAACTCACCAAGTTTAACACACGATTTTACTTTTTCTGATTCATTAAAAACAGACGGCACCTCTTTAAAATGCGAACCCTCTGATGGGTGTTCTTTGTGCTTTTCTTTCTTACTGCAACAGCGTTATATCAGAGGACGCTTCCGCACTTCCACAGTGAGCTTATGGATATCCATAGTAACTTCTCCGTTGATCCGCGCGCGCAGCGCTGTTACTGCAGGAAGACGGCAAGAAAAAGAAAAGCGGCCTACGTGACCAGTGAGTTTAATGGCGGAATGGGCTATAAACAAGTAAGGCACTTTGCGTCTAAAAATAAAATGCGCCGGCATGTTCGGACAAAACAATGCTCAGGCGCAGGTGGAACACATTATTAATTTGGAGTATAGGCCTACACTTGCAATGCAATAATATTTTGGTGTGTCTTTCCATCTGATCATATTGCTGTTGTTCGCAAGGGGAAAATAAAAATGGAGGGTAACCTATTCAGTTAAATGCCACATCCCCATAATCAATTTTGTATCCCTCTCCATGTTGTTACATCATAGCAAGTTCTGTACATTTCACATCTCTAGAGCACCATTCAACTTATGCATACCAGTGTTTATAGAGAATGCATACATACATGAAGACACATGGAATATTTTCACACCAGGTAATGGGTAGTGAGCACAGTTGCTAAACTTGTTTTGACCATAATAACAAAGCAAGACATTAAAATACCCAAATTACACTAGACCTGTAGTCACCTAGGGGAATGCACCTATATTGTCCATCTTTTGAACTTTTCACAAAAAGCCTGAAGGAAAATGACTGCCCACACTAATGTGTTCACTCACATAATAACGCTACGTACATCAGTTAGAGGCACAGAAACTCTACCGCCTCGCCTCGCCATGTGTTGACAAAACAGCAACATGTAATTATATCAAACACTGAAAAAACCATGCCAGGTCTCCCTATACATTTGGCAAAAACTCCTTGTAATTCCAGAGAAATATGAAGCTGTTCGAACAGGAGAACATTACAGCACTGAAAGGCCACTCCTCACTTCCTTCTCAAAGCGACAAATACAAGGTTTGAGTTTGAAAGAGGAGACTCTGGCCACAACAGCCATTGACAGACCTTTCAGTGCCATGCACGACAGTATCCAGAAATGTGACACCAATAAAGTCCAAACAAGATGTGCCCTGACAAGGAGCAGACAATGAGCACGGCATACCATCCAAGTTGACATATTTAAAGCATTTTCTTGAGAAAAATATTCCCCTAGAAAACACTTATTTTATTCCAGGCAAAAAACACCGTGGCCAAATATTTGTACAACATCCATCTAATTGGTCAGACACACGCACACACACACACACACCTTTGGCAGGGTTGCCAACTCTCACGCTCTCAGGCCAACGAAACACATCTCACGCCAGATAAAAAGCAATTAAAAGCAAAGCCACTCCCTGACTAAAGAAATGGTGTAACAGCTAGCAGGACAAATCTTTGACAGCACCCACCCCCATGCGATCTCAATCGCACTCCCACCTACCCACAACTGTAATAAATAAGCTCACAAAAGTGGGAAACTATGCCACTGGTGACACCATAAGGAACATGTGACCTACACGGCAACAGCAACAGCAACAGAGCTTCCTCCCTGAACCCCAGGTTTAAAACGTCACTGTGGACACACAAAAAAATGAACGTGCCCTCAGCGGTTCAGGTTGACAAATGTCATCTTCCAAATTAGAGAGGTGCCGAGCTAAGTGGCACCAGACAGCAACATTCCATACTGGGGTTGGGGATTTCCTGAGTTTGTTTACTTCACACACACGTTGGGCGATGACATCTGATGGAGCATAAGGGTATAAAATAATATGTCTGTGTTCAATAACCCACAGCGTGGCAGGCCTTGCTTTTAACTTGTGTAAAAAACCACTGTTTGAATCCACCCCTGATCATGAGATCAAACAGGGTCACGCTTTCAGTTATCTTAATGGTAGGTTAGACTTTTCGTTGCTCCCAGTGCAAATGAACCAAGTATCTCTGAACAAGTTTCGTTGGCCAACTGTTAAGTTAGAGAACACACGTTGGGGTTGGTCGTTGGAATCTGGAACTTCCTCCCACGTTAGACAGTGCGTGAGTGACTGACAGTCCACTTAACATCACATCAGCTGCATACGGGTGGGCCTGCAGTACGGCCCTCACATCCCCTGATATTTTGGTTGTTGTGCAAAAATTCAGCCAGTCGGTCATTCTGCACAGATGAGGTTAAGTGAACAGCCCCTTTTCTGACCCTGAAATCACAGGTGTGTCATTTAACTTCCAAAAGCACAATGATGTCACTGCTGGGTGGCTCATTTGGTTAACCCTCCTATTATATTTGGAGTCAATTTGACCCAATTCAACATTTGACATCTCTTAAGAACCAGTTAACCTTGTTTTGTAATCTTGATACTATATGACTTTTCCTAATTTGGTGGGATTAAATAGTAAACATGCAAGAAGCATAATGCTATGTTTTGAAAGGTCCTGTACCAACTTTGCATACAAATGTGTTGTTTGGGGTCATTTGTGGGGTAAATGCATAAACTTTAAGGAATATACAACCTTTTTTACGTTTTATCTCAGATTTTGTTTGATTCTGGTGGCACTTTCCCATACAGTTTTAAACTTAGTTTTAAACTTCACAAACTTTCATTCACCTCAGGCTCTAAACTAAGAAGTTTCTCACAGATTTTAATATTTAGGGATAAAAGGCTAGTCAATTGGGAGACATTAAAAGTGCACACAAAGTGTTTTTTCTATTACAATATTATTGTGCCTGTTTAAACTGTTGGGGTCAATTTGACCCCAAACATAAAGGACGTCATAAAATTAAAAAATTTCATGCTGTGGTGGTGCATGGATGAGCACCACGGTCGCGGATTGAATCCAGAGCGTGCTAGTGCCGACTGTGGCCGGTAGCTCCATAGCCGATGCACAACTGGCAATGCCCAGGGTATGTGAGGGTTCAGCCAGTTAGGGGTCCGCGTGGTCGATTGGGCGCCCGTAGACTGCATGTCAAAGCCACATATGAAAGGTCCTCCTCCAACTCTACCCTATGCGAGTTTAGCTGTAGTCTGTGGTGTGAAAAGAAGCAGCTGGCGACACCACATGTCTACATGCTCCCAAATCGGCAGTGGGGATCATGTATGAACGCGGCCCGGTTGCAGATAATTGGACATTCCAAATGAGAGTGGAAATTGGACATGTTCAGCCCAGCGTTGGCCACCAAATTTATTTAAAAACATTTTTAAAAATAAAATAAATTATGTTCTTCTACAGATTAACCTCTAAATAACCTCTGAATCATTTTTGTTTTCTGTTAGTTACAGCTTCTTTTCTCAAAATATTTTACACACCTACCACAAAGCGTTTAGCATAATACAAGTGTCTCCCTCAGCTGAACTGGTTTTACACCAAAATGAGGGGAAACGCTGGAAGTATTTTGAATTGGCATAGCAGGGATAAAGTCCAAAACGATCAACAGTTCCAGGTAAAAATGATGATTGAATATCACTCTAAACTTGCAACAAGAGAATGAAGCTGTCCCTTTCCAGCTCATTAGGCAAGTGACGCAATCACACATCGACAAACGATAGCTATAATAATGCCTTCCAGGAAAAGGCACATTAGTCAGGAAAATAAAATCGCTTCCCGTTGCAGCAGTTTCACGACATCTACAAAGCCGATCTACCACACAGAACACACAATAATATAAATCCTTTAAACAAATTAAATTAAGAATCCTCTAAAAATTACATTTTAGACTGTACTCTGGTCACTTGTGCATGGAAATGGATGCAATAACACTGTCCCTTGAATGATTAACGTGACTCCTAATGTACTGCCGAAATCTACACGACTAATTAAGTCTTAATTGCAGACACAGTCCTGGTAAAAAGAGAAATCTATAACAAGCACGTGTTTACTCATACTTGTTTAATGAGATGTCATTTTTTCATGTTTGTGTTCACGAGGGGGCCAATATTGTGACACAAATGGCAAAATTAATTATACAGTACAGTCTCCAAGCCTGTTTGATTGTCTCAGAGCAAATAGAGAGCATTTGCGGCTGCATCACTTGAAAACTTGCAAATGGAGTTTATGTCATCCTGAAATTTGGCTTTGATGCAACTAAATCGAAGGCACAGTATTTATAGCAGCAAGGTTCAAACATTGAGGGTAAACCTGTTGATGGACGGCTTACATGCAGTACTGATAGTACATTCTGAAATTCTGATGCAGTCTCAAAAATGATAATCTTTTATACTGCGTTCCTGAATTGGTACACCAATAAACCACCCAGTCCAAAATTATGTGGTGCATCAAATGGCCATTGCCACTGACCACTAGCATCAGATATACTTCAATTAAATGTAAGAGACTGCAAGACTCTCATTTTGTGCTTCAAATGTGTAACTGAGAAGAAGAAAACAAACTGACAAAAAAAACACTTTTTTTAATTTATTTTTTTAAAAGTGATATTTGGATAATTCCTCTAAACACCGGAAACTTCAGCAGAGAAACGAACACTGCGAAGAACAGTGTGAAATAACCCGGTGCGCCTCAGTATTTATGGCAAAGCTCCCAAACCCAGGCTCTGCCCTACGGCCCCAGTACTGCGGGAAAGGCAGAACAGGTGGCGGATGGCAGGACATAAAGACGGAACGGTCATAAAACGAAAGAAAACACAACCAATATTGACACAGCCAATTTGTCGGACTTCAAACTTTGCAATAAAATATATGTATCATGTATATGCATCTCACTCAATTTTGACACTCCCATTTAACAGTTACCTTTTTACCCTGAAGTAAGAGGAAAGCGCACAGGCAAGTTTGTTTTCACAGTTCTCACTTGGGCATTTTCCACATTGATTATTCCTTGCGTTGTACCAAATCACACATGTGACCAAGGATATGAACAGATAAGGGACAACCGCTGATGTGAAGAGACCTCAAATGAATGCCTATAAAGGCTAGTACCCTCAAATAACCTTCGCATTTTTTGTTTTGTTTTCTGAAAGTGGAAACCGAAGCGTCAGTGGGGTACGTGACATTGTGTCATCTGGGATGCCTGCAGTCAGTGGGATGGGATTTCAGCCGCTGTCCAATCACCGAATCGTGACATCATCGTCAGCTGTGTCCGAAACATAAAGAGCGCTGCTGTTATGACCCGAGAGCTGTCGCAGGGTCGACGTGGCACAAAAGCTCATGATAAACGGCGTCATGCGAGCGCCAGGTCGCTGCCGTTAACAAATCTGTTAAGTGCAAGATCATTCCCAGGGAGCGCGCAAATCCTGGCATTTTCCACAGTGCCATTCTGGGTCACAACTGACAGGGCCCATTCATTCATTATCCAATCATCTACAGCTGTGGGTGTGAGACAACCACAGTCTTAGGCAGACACGGGGCAGTACATGCCCCATCTCGTGAAAAATACATCACCAGTTCATCTGTTCATCTGCTCTACTGAGGCGCTTGCTATACAAAACAGCTACTTTGGTGGCTTACATCATTACAATGCTACATTTAAGCCTTCCTCTGTTCAACAATAGAGACAGAAGAGTAGTGCCAGACACAAAATGCTGTGTTCCCCGTGTATACAGGCTGAGAAGGCCCATAAACCTGAGCATGTATCAGGTTAGTTACTACTGCATCATAACAGGAAGCAAATAAAACGCATGAATTGCACCGAAAATATTTTGGTGTTCAAGTGAAAGAAAACCCCACTTGAGCGCAGGTGCTGGAGTCTTAGCCTCTCACAGCCAGTTTGTCAAATCACGTATTCAAACGAGATTTCTGTCTTCCAGATTTTTTCATTCAAATTCTTGCTATCAATAAAATAATGGGAGATTATGATTCTGATAGCACAGTCACGTTAAAAGCACTACATGTAAAGTATCAGTAACACAAGGATGCCCCTACACTTCACCTTACACAGGCTCAGCTGTTTCAGTAACACAAGGATGCTCCTACACTTCAACATACACAGGCTGAGCTGTTTCAGTAACACAAGGAGGCCCTACACTTCACCGTACACAGGCTCAGCTGTTTCAGTAACACAAGGAGGCCCCTACACTTCACCATACACAGGCTGAGCTGTTTCAATAACACAAGGAGGCTCCTAAACTTCACCTTAGACAGGCTCAGCTGTTTCAGTAACACAAGGAGGCCCTACACTTCACCATACACAGGCTAAGCTGTTTCAGTAACACAAGGAGGCCCTAAACTTCACCTTAAACAGGCTCAGTTGTTTCAGTAACACAAGGAGGCCCTACACTTCACCATACACAGGCTGAGCCGCTTACCTCACACATGATGTGTGTTGGCATGGGTCTCTCAGGAGTTCATGAACAGAGTGCACTCAGAAAAACACTTTTTAATAATTAATAATTAAACTCATTCTTGGCATCTTCACTGGGATTACAGCATCTTTTTCTGCCAGCCTGTCAACTTCCACTAAATCACAGGCTAGCCATTACTTATGAATCTCTAAAAGCTGGTCTTATACATTTGGCTTTACACAGTTTCTACTGTATGTACACAAAAGTGAAAGGACTAAAAAGAAAATATATTTTAATAAATCATTCATTCAAAAGCATGCATTGTGAAAGGTGCTTACAAAATGTGTCAAAAGAGGAAAATTTCAGTCTGACTATGCCAGAAGCCTATAAGGAAATAACTCATCCAGAATTAAATATGAGACAGATCTGTTCAAAAAACTAAAACATTCATTAAATGTGTTAAAAAAAATTATCATTTAGATTTTTTCTTGTGTTCTTTTTGACTAGTTTGTTTTTGTTTTGTGTGATAACTTTAAAGTACATTCGCTTAAAATTCTCATTGTATTTGTGCATCTGATTAGACCTTAAAATGTATCTTCGGTTACTATGGAAACATCAGTCAGTAAGTATTTGGAAAATCAGCCCCAGAGAAAGTATTTTATTAGATTAAAGGAACGTACTAAGTGAGTGGCCTCCATAAGAGTGACTTACACCTGCTTGTTAAGTACAACCTGTCCTCCGCATATGAGGTTCTGATACAGGCACCTGAGGTGCATTTCGACTGTCAAAATCAAATCATTCAGCGGGGGTGGGCTTTTCTCTCATGATTCATTTGGCTGATGTTGTCATATGAAATGCCTACGGCACCACTATAGTAGTTAAATCACCAGAACCCTACAGCTCTGGCATATATATCGAGAGTATAGGCTATTCAGCGTGCATAACACGAAAGTCAAAGAAACATATCAGCTTTGCTGCAGACAAAATTTATGGGTTCATGCCCTCCACCAAAATTAAATTCCGATGCAAAGTAAAACTGTGTAAGATAATGGCAATACTCAAACGTTAAGCTGGAAGAAACCATGTTTTTGTCCTTTTTAAAATATGCATAATTTGGGTAGCCTATTGAATTTGCCATGTAATACCCCCGTCCCTTTCCTAAAATAAATGGGTTTGCTTTAATCTGTATGTAGGCTATCACCCAAACAATATTCAGTGAAGCAATGTAATGGGCATAGCAGCCCAGTCTTTTTTAATTATGCTGTTTTAACCTTGGGTATCAGTGTCACAGTCTGCACTATGAAAGACAAAATGATTGTACACTTTCAACTCAAGTAATCATTGACGAGGACATAGGCTACTATACTCAAATACCCAGCTAACAAAATTAGGTCCCCGGGAAGTCCCCTGAACGTCGCGAAATGTCATCAGGACGTCGCTTTGACGTCTTTTTGCAGGGTTTTCTAAATGTTACGTGGACGTCACAGAGAACGTTCTAGTAACGTCCCCCAGACATTCATTACAGGACGTTATATTGTAACCAGTAAGAGACGTTGCAGGAACGTCCCGAATGTCCCATGAATGTTATGAGCACAACTCATTATCATAGCCGGATAAGGACGTTGCTTGAACGTTTAATACCGTCCGACTTTAATAGCGTCCTAGTAATGTTTTTAGGACATGCCTAGGGAACGTCACATCATAACTTCGAGAGGACTAAAATGGTACGTCCCTAGGACGTCCACTGTTTTCTGGATAGCTGACCCGCGATTAAGGCAGCTGCTGGGCTAGTCGAAAAGAAGCCAAGATTAACCATAGCCTTTCAACGTTGTGTGCCAGCCTAGCGATTTTATTAGCCTACGCTTTGGCATCTCCTGACAACTCATGAATTTAGCGCTGTTTGTAGCCTAGTTAAACTTAAACCTTTTTGGGGGTAATTTAATAGTGTAGCTAAAGTACATCTTCGGAAAGATCAGGGCCCTGTGCTGTCAAATCGGGGGGGAAAAGACGGACTCAACAACCATTAGTCTACTTCAAGAACAACGTTTGTTAAATTGTTAAAACAACAATGATAGTAGCAATGGTAGCCTAATAAATATTACAAATAAAATAAAGGTCAAAATGGGTGCATTTCAAATCATGTTGAGACATATCATAATGTACGATAGCCTGACTACATGCTCTTACCAAATACAGCAGTGTACTGTACATTCGACTGTAGTCTAATTTCCGTGAGAAAGGTAAACGTATAGGTCATGGATCATGCACTGAGATCAGTCTCAAATATTTTTATTGCAATAGCCTATAAGTATAATTGACCTAGTAAAAAATATTTATACTTGGAAAAAGTTGCGTATCCAATCGGACGTCTATACAACTTTCTGTTTAACAAAACTATTAGCAACAGTAATACCTAGGCTACCTAACAAGACGTATCAGCTGCAATACCATCACAGAAGTAGGGTAAGACACTGATGTCAGACATTCAATTTCGTAATGAAAATAAAGCTGGACATCTGCATCTCCAATCTCACCAAATATGCTCTCACCTGTACAAAGTCGCTTTCACCTGCGATAGGGGAGGAGGCCATGTTGCACCAGAAGCCAACACTACCGGACAGGTTCGCAATATCTTACTTTCGTTCCTTTTAGTGGAAAACCTTCCGACCACATCCATAAACCTTCAATGTCATTTATTTTAGAATGACTCGGTAAAAAGTTTCATTACACCGCGACAATTGTTGCGAACTGTGCACGTCCCCCCGAGGGACCCGCAAGCTGTAGCCTAGTGTATGGCACGAGTTTCCTGTGGGACAGGACTAAACAGGTAAAGTCTACTACTGCTGTTCAGGGGCCGGGCTGAGCGGAGCAAGCAGCAATTCAATGTTCTGTAACCATAGTACACACAGGGTAGCACTATGGGGGCAGGGTGCGGCACATAGGCAATGCAAATTAATAACCACTTTCGTTTTTTGTTATATGTGGTAGACTTTGCATTTCTTAACTACATGCTGCTTACAGTGAAAGTATTATTGGGTAATGAATTATTGCAGTCCCTTTCACTCATATGTTTTTTGAAGATGCAGAAACTTATGTATTTGGATAGGTACCTTTGCAGGCTAGTTTCAGCTGCCTACCTAGCTGCTAAATAAATATTTACACAAAATACTATATACATTACTTTACTATCTTAGTTGTCTTTTTATGCATTTCCCACCTGAAAGGTGTTTAACTGTAACCCGAGCTACCATATCCATGCATTCATAATCTTGATCCATTTATTGCTTTTTTATTTTTTATTTTTTTACAAAGTCCACAAAGTATTAACACTAGAGGGCGCCATTGTCGTTTTATTTACTCTTCTGCGCTGGAATAATTGACATAAACAGGGGCTCCAAAGTTGCTGGCATATGAGTCTTAAACTGCAAGCAGCTCTAACTCCAGTCATGAATATGGATATTAATGACAATAACTGTAGCCAGATGCAGTTTTATTTCTCTAATATTAAGTGCATTGACATTTATTGTGATGTTGGCAGGGATGACATAATCATTGTCATGTTGTGAATTCCTTATTTGTGGTGACTTATTTATTGTGACAATGAATAGAATAACTAGAATAAACATAGTATCAAACAAAATATATGCCACTGCATGTGCCTTTAGCATAAGTGTTAATCCAATGTACAAAAGAAGAGGACTACTGGGCTAACAGAATTGATCAAGGACACTGGAAGTGTGGTGGAGTGTTTATTGTTTTTGCTATTTTTTGATTACGTGTTTTGAGTAAAATAGCACTATTGCATTCTGGATATGCCCTCTTTTTCAGGGCGGTTTCTACTGAAGTTTTAATGATATCGATCAAATATTTAGTTTATATTCACTGTCATCTTAAGGCATTCAAATGCATTCTGACTAGCGAGGGGTTCTTGAGGAGCGAGGAACCAAACTCTAATCTCCCAGTCCATACCAGACCACAGCAACCAAAAGGCCATGTTCTGCTTAAATTTTTCTTGATAATTTTTACCCTGTCTGAACAGCATGATTGCCACTGTATTTCATATAGTTTGCGTGCATATTCGCTTAAACCTGATTTGGAGAAATTCAAATTCAGGATCAGCACTTAAGTGCTTAATTGGCTAAAGAATCCATAAACCTTAGTTCCAAGGCTCAAATTGGCTGCTGGTTGAAAAGAAACCACAAAAACCTGAGGACACTGCAGCTCTCTGGGACTGTGGTTAGAGAACCCTGTAGTCGAGGATGTTGAGAGAGGGGATGACGTATTTGTATGAGGGGTGCGTCCCAATAGTCGAAAAAATGCAACCTTTCCTCCTCCACTACCACTCCTCTACTCCGTGCCCCGGAAACAGATCTTTGTGTTTTAATCTAATGTCGCTGATTACATCTTAATTACATATTAATGGTTACATATTAATGTCTCGACACAAACCGCAATGTCAGGTACATTGTATACTGTACACGCAAATACTTGTACTCAAAACGTTCAGGCAGTTTTGCATATTTCCGGGTAGGACAGGAGTGGTAGTGGGGGAGTGGAGGAAGGGAGGTGGAGTGAAGAATATTGGGAAGCACCCCTGGAGTTCATGCCAACTGCTCCTCTTAATTATTTAATTAGCCCAATCATTTAGTAATTGATATGTTTTGTGAAATGTATTGATAAGGTAATGAATGGCAGCTGAGTCCAAGTGTCCATGAAACATTGTATTGTGGTCTAATCTACGGTTATACGTATTCAGCTAATTTGCTAAATTTTTTTAATTGCCAGTGTAATTGGTGACAAGGAAAACCTGCGTACACTCCGGCCCTGCAGGAATGGAATTGCCATCCCTGGTGAAGCACAAAATATACACAAACTTCAGACAAGGGGGGTCAATTGCAGTGTGCTTAGCACAGGGGTGGGCAATTCCAGTCCTGGAGGGCCGGTGTGTATGCAGGTTTTTGTTCCCACCAATCACCCCAGCTAAATGAGCTAATTGGCTGTTTACACCAACACTGGTAGATTAGATCAGGGGTTCTCAATCCTGGTCCTGGGGGACCCCTGTGTATGCTGGTTTTCGTTGCAACCGCAGTTGCAATCCCAGAATTTTAACAAGATGTTAATTTTTCTTAATTAGGTGCTTTTCATGTTTGGAGGAATTATTTGCCCACTTAAGACACATTATGTCAGAAATAGCTATGCATGCCATGTAGAACAAACTCCCCATGTTCACATTGTGCTTATTGTGCTATATTGCAACAATTACATAAGAAAAGGTTACAAAATAATGTATTTTCACTCAAATGAAAGAGTGAAGTGAATCAATAGGCTCCTAATTAGGTTGTTGAACACATGTGTTTAACTCAATTTTTTCTTTAAGCTTAAGACAATGCAGGTTTGGCTCGTTATCATTTGCTTTGTGTTTGAATTCTTCATTATCTACGAAATGGTTAATTTTAGTGGCCATGTGTCCACACTTTCACCAATTAGGAGCCTATTGATTCAAATCAGTCTTTAAATGGATCTGTTAAATAATTTTCTTATCTTTTTTAAATAATATAGCACAATGTGAACATGGGGTGTTTATTCTACATGGCATCCATAGCTATTTCTGATATAATGTGGCTTAAGAGGGTGAATAATTCCTCCAAACATGACAAGCACCTAATTAAGAAAAATTAACAGCTTGTTAAAATTCTGGGATTGCAACTGCGGTTGCAACGAAAGCCAGCATACACAGGGGTCCCCCAGGACCAGGATTGAGAACCCCTGGATTAGATCACGTTAAAATGTTTCATATAGGGACACAAGAAGTCTTCGGCTGTCATTCATGCGCTTATTAAGAATTGTAGCTAAAATGTCAGATGGTGTAAATATTAGGGCTAATTAGGTAATTAAGGCCAGAAGTTGGCATGAAAACCAGAAATAGATACGGCTCTCGTAGCACAAATTGTTTAGTTAATTGCCTGGGAGAAAGAAAAACAGGGCCGGATTTGGATTCGAGGTCATATGGCAGTAGTTGTGCCAATTCGTTTATTCATTTCCAACCAGGAATCCCGATATCCTACAAGGGAAGATATAATAAAACGCCCTTCCAACAATTTAGTTCCATGTCGGAAAATAGAGATCAGGAAATGAACCCGCACCTCACGACTTGGAAGTTACATCATCATGGCAGCTCACATCGCGACCCACATTGTGAACGATAAACAAACATTAATTTTAGACGATTTTTAGCTTTTAAAACACTTCAACTTCCGTTTTTCAGCATGAAATGCTTTTGTATCGGCCAACATACCGACACAGAATGATAAACATGTAACGTTACAATTAAAAGTTCAAACGTTATTGTTGAAGCAGGCCTAGTTGTTAATTAGGCGATTAACGGCTATGTTTGCTAGCAAAGCCAAAACTTTTCTGCGGCGGGCGGGCGTCCATGACGCCAAGTGCCCATTTCTGTGCAGCGCCTCGAACCAACGCACTGATTTCGGTAATGACGCGGCGACGACGCTTTTACCGCCTCCGACCTTATACCATAACGAATGCAGCAGCATTATACAAGGCAGTAGGGTTATCATCAGCCCATATTTAGAGGGAAATCATTAAGGTTTTTTTTTTTTTTTTTGCTGATGCTAGTTAGTATTTGTTCACGTTAAGTAGCCTATTCTTTGACAGTAACGTTAGCAGTGACCAAAAGACAAGCCAAAAATGGCCTACAATTTTTTTCAGTTTTGATGGGCGACGAATAAACAAAGTATTCCCTACCTCTTAAACATTTCTGCGTAAAAAACAGTCTTACAAACATGTAGGTTATTTTCGTGGTTTTCAACACCGCCCCCTTTAATTTTTTTCACCACCGCGTTTTAAAACCCTTCTCCCGCTTCAAGGCTTCTGCTTTCCGATTGGCTCCTTTGAATGTAATCGAGAAACATGATTGCTTGAATTTGAAAGGCATCGGCGCCACCAGTTTGAAAGCATATTGTGCATCCAGCATTCATAGAACCTGTGTGTGTAACTACTGCAGCAACAAGTCATACTGGTTGAAGGTAACTTTTGCAAGTTATGATTTTTATTTTTGTCAGATAACTAACGTTATGATACAAGCTATACGTAGTTCCAAAGCAAGTTATTTTAACGGGATGTATTTATTATGCGTAACGTTATCTAACCCATCACTTCAGCAGTTTAACATGTGGAATTTTAATTGGACAGGGGGGGAAAAGTGATTCATTGAAACATTAACATTACTCCCTTTCTAACGTTGGTAAGCTTGGTGTAAGATACTGTAACATTAGTAAAAGTCGTATGGAATTAGTACTGGGATCTAGCAGTTAGCTTGCAAGCTAACATTAAAATGAATTTTGTTGTCGGCAAGCTAAAGTTAACCTAGCAACTAACGTTAAGACAGTAAGTTTTAGCGCCATTGTTTTTCCAAAAACGCGAACTCCATCTAACGAGTAGAGTTAACTAACGTTAGCTAAATGTGTAAAGTTGTCGTTAGCTAGTTGCTTTACTGCGAGTTTTGCTTGCTGTAACGTTAACTCAAGGTAATTCAGTTAACGTTAGCTAAGTTGGCTAACGTTAAGTTAGTTCCTAACATTAGCTAGCTATATTCTGAACTGTTATGCCTGCCACCGGTCAAATGTTTTGCTTAACGTTGCTAACGTTAATGTTTATTTTGTTAGGAAACTGCGGCAATGGAGGATTACTTGAAGATAGAGAAAATTGGAGAGGGTGAGTGTCCATGAGGCTACATTTGCTAACGCAATGAACGTTAACTTAACGTTAGCTAACGTTACCCGTCCGGTTGCATCCCAGACGGTGCTTTTTCTTCATCACATGTAAGTTAACGTTACCTTCCTTGCCGATGAATAGACACCATTGCATACTCGGTACTCTTCCTGTTTTAGTTAACGGTTAGTTATGTCGGAATGTTTTCGAAATCCCGTAAACTACCATCTCCAAAATTGTACTCCTTTAATAATATGCCAACCATTCTCCTTGTCCAGGAACCTATGGTGTCGTATACAAGGGTAAGCACAAGACTACAGGCCAGGTGGTGGCCATGAAAAAGATTAGGTTGGAAAGTGAAGAGGAAGGAGTTCCCAGTACAGCTGTTAGAGAAATCTCATTGCTCAAGGAACTTCAGCATCCCAATGTTGTGTGGTAAGATTTTGTTTATTTATTGCAAAGTAATATGGCACTTCTTCCAGTGTGCAATATATTGCATTAGGTATCATTTGAAAGCTTATTCTAATTTATTAAACACTTTCAAGCAGTAAATAACGTTTGAACCCTGGGATTCCTTCACAGACCTTGTTTGAGAACCTCTGCGTTACACTACGTCTTGCATTATTTGTACAATTATTGTGATTGCGGCTCTTAAGAAAAAGGTAAATCGCTATACTATTTTGAATCCTCCTGCAGCCTCTTGGATGTCCTGATGCAAGACTCAAGGCTCTACCTCATCTTTGAATTCCTGTCCATGGATTTAAAGAAGTACCTGGATTCTATACCATCTGGCCAGTACATGGACCCTATGCTTGTGAAGGTATGTAAATACTGCAATATGACTCGCTGTATCCATGTAGATATACACAGTGCCCTCCATAATGTTTGAGGGGAAAAACGTATTGTTTCAGTACTACACAATCTTAGATTTGTAATCAAACAATTCACAGGTGGTTAAAATGCAGATTCTCAGCTTTTATTAAAGGGGTATTTTATACCATCTAGAATTGCAGCACTTTTTGTTTTTTTTAAAGGCATTGTATTTTTTGGCACAAATTGCTTCACAGGTGTTTGATTAGTGGGGTGTGTTCAATAGCTTCCTTGGTGCAGGTGGTCTAAGAGCTTACAGTATCTAGTCTTCATTCTAGGCTTTTGGCATAGGCCAAATCTGAGGCTTGCCAAAATGATCTGTTTTGTGTTTCATTAAGAAGAAATTACACTGGTTAGCTCAGTACTCATAAAGGGCCTGGTGGACCAAGAAAGGACTCACTGTTGAAGACCAAAGAATTCTCGCCATAATGAAGGAAAAAAACGGCAAACACCTGTCGGACCGATCAGAAACACTCCTCCGGAGGCAGGCGTAGATTTGTCCATGTCTACTGTGTGCAGAAGACTTCACAAACAGCACTGCAGATACTTTACGATGCAAACCACTAGTTGGCTGCAAAAACAGGATGGCCAGGTTTGCTAAGAACTACCTAATAAGAGCCTGCGTATTTCTGGAAAAAGGTCTTGTGGACAGATGAGACCACAATCACTTGTGTCAGAGTGATGGCAAGAGTGAATTGTGGAGGCCAAAAGGAAATGACCAATATCCAAAGAAAACCACCTCAGCTTATGGTTTAGGCAAAAATGGGCATGTATGGCTGCCACAGGTACTGGCTCACTCGTCTTCATTGATAATGTAACTGCTGATAGAAGCAGCGGAGTCAATTCTGCGGTGTGCAGAGTTCGAGCGAATGCCTCAGTGTTTGTGAGGTTGTTTCTATACATTGTTCAGATTGTGTAGTCGAGGTAGGGCCCGCACTGGGGGCCTCATGTATACGAACAAAACAACGGTGCATACGAACAAAACAATACGTACATATGCGTATGCCAGTTTCCTCTCCATCGGAGTCGCAAATTCCCAGTCTCAAAAATGTACGTATGCATGACTACACCTACACATTTTATTTTACGTACGCGCGTATGTTTATACATGAGGCCCAAGGTGTGCACTGATGAGGCAGCAGTGGAGGCGTGCCATTAGTCTGAGTATTGCGCTTCTGGGTGCAACGGCTGTTTCGGTGGAGCGGAGGGTATGGGTCTGCGATCGTAGCCAGCACTGGTGGAACCATATCGTGCATGATTTCACTGATTCTGACTGAGCCAAATCAAGACAAAATGTCCGTCCCAAACATTATGGAGGGCACTGTATCACTCTTGCATTACTTTCAATGTCATTTTTAATCCTTTTCTTGGGAAGCTGTCAATGTCGTGTATATCGTTTATCCTTCAAATTTTCTATGTGGAGGTTGGTGAGAGGGTCGTTTTATGCTAATCCCATGCTCTTCATCCAGGACTAAATATAAATTGTCCAAATAGTTTGTTATTCCTGAGTTAATTTCTCTGGTATTTTGGTTTTTGCATATTGTTAACCAGCAGCTGCCTGTTTGTTTATTGCTAATTTCATTTATCAATTTATTTTTCCCCAGAGCTACTTGTACCAGATTTTGGAAGGAATACTGTTTTGCCACTGCAAAAGGGTCCTTCACAGAGACTTGAAGCCACAGAATCTGCTGATAGACAACAAAGGAGTGATCAAGCTGGCCGACTTTGGGCTGGCCCGGGCCTTTGGTGTTCCTGTGCGGGTTTACACTCACGAGGTGAGCGGCCATGTTGTTTTGGTGTTGGGACTGTGTACCGTGTGGTGTATTGTACCCAGTGATTTTGTTCCTCGGGCTCTATGTCCCTGTGGCGGTTGCTCCGGCTGCTCCTCCGCAGGTTGGTTTGTGATGTGAGATGTGGTTATCTGGGCAGGTGGTGACACTCTGGTACAGAGCACCCGAGGTGTTGCTGGGGGCCTCCCGCTACTCTACCCCAGTTGACGTATGGAGCATTGGGACGATCTTCGCAGAGCTGGCCGTAAAGAAGCCGCTGTTTCACGGCGATTCCGAAATTGACCAGCTGTTTAGGATTTTCAGGTATGGCGACTGCACGCAGACATAATGGTTGCCTATTCCAAGTCTTGCAACTTTAAGAAGGAAATGGAAACCAGTTGATTTTAAATATTAAACGGTAATGTATTACAGAGGGGATAGCTGCCATAGTTATGAGCTAGTGTTGCCTCATTTGCTACAGGAAAGGTTACCAGTTAAAATTGAAGTATATGCATGGTACTAATGATGTACTCCAGGGCTTCCCAAGGAGATCTTACTTCCTGTAGGTTTTCATTTGAACCCTAATTTGGAACACCCGATTCTTCTAATTAGCAGCTTAACGAGATCTCTAACTGTTGAATGAGTTGTGCTTTGTTAGTTTTGGAGTGAAAACCTGCAGGATGGTAGATCTCTAGGAACATGGTTAGGCAGCCCTGATGTATACTGAGAACATTGCACTCCACTACAAACGGAAGTTAATATTTTTGCAAAGGGTGGGGTTTCTGCGAGGAGAAGCGCCAACTTAGTGAATGTGGGAGCCGGACGGCGGTCTCCAAAATGCAGTGATTCTGCCACTCTGGCAAAAGGCCAGACATTCAGCATTTCCCTTAACATGTTTCTCTTTTTAACGTAGTTACCGTGCCGAGGATGACCTCTACAATGCTTGGAAGCAGAGCATGCAGATGTGTTGTAGTATATGTTCCCCATTTTTCTGTGGTAAAAGATGCCCATTAGAACGGGTAGGGGAGAGGTGTAGAGAGGCTGTCCGTGAGAAAAATTTACTATTATAATAATAATCAAAGTCCAATGCTTAGCTCAAGAAAATTACTTCTGTCTTTGTTTACTATTCAGAAATGGTAAACATAACCTTTAAATCAGTTTGGGGTAGGGCGTTAATTTATTTTCAGAGGCCTCATTTTGATTTTCTTGAGCAGGCTGTGAGGTTTTTTGAGAATTTATAGGTAGATGTAGTATACTGCCATTGTAACCTTGAGCAAGGTTCTAAACCTAAATTGCTTCAGAAAAGATTCAGCTGTATAAGTGGAGGGTATTTCAAAAAAGAATGCAAGCTTAAATTGCCCTCGATGTTGGAATCTGCTAAATCCCTTAAACATTTGATGTCCAATCATAACAAATGTAAAATATACTTACAGCTTTACCAAATTGATTTAATCGCAAATACAATGTAGTTTTTACTTTCCCAAATGTCTGCGTACAAAAAATGTAAAGCCTTAGGGTTTCACACACATTGTCCCACCCCACAATGTGAAATTGAGTCCTCACTAGCCAGAGCTAACTATTGGCAGCAACCTTGCAGGGTGGTGCATAATTGTCGGCTGTAGTGTTGGCCATGGAGTGAGGGTTTCTGTTGCCATTTTTTCCATGATGTCCAATTTGAGTGGTCATTTTGATGTTTGCTGCAATTGACTGCAGTTATGAGCATATATAAACCAGTCTTGTACTTGTAATTGATTTGTTAAATGCATATCATCTGATTACATTAGACATTTGGCAGACGCTCTTATCCAGAGCGACGTACATTAGTGCATTTTCCAACCTGAAACAAGTGCGTTAAAAACAACCCTAAAAGGTAAATACGAATTCAAACACCGGGCGCAGTCAGTATGATTATATATATATATTTTATTTTTTTTATTTTTTATTTTTTTGGGGGGGGGGGGGTGGGGGGACCACACGATATCAATCATAATCTGATGAGCGAGAGATGCTGAATGTTTTTAATGCTATCACAAAATAGAAAGGACATATGCTTGCAAGTGGTGAATATATTGGTTGGCTAGTTTTACATCGATAGTCTAAAATTTAATGGAGGTTTATGAGGAAAATATGGCCGGCTGCTTTTGAGAACTTGTCCTGCCCTGGTGCAGTGATATGGGCAGAATCTATGTTGGTGTTAAGGTTACATTGGGTATGTTTACATGCACACTAATACTCAGATCTGAACCCGGTTATGGCAATACCTTACTGAAAAGGTCATGTAAACGCCTTTATCCGATAGTGTAAGGTCATAATCTGTGTTTTCGAAACCCCTGGTTTTTTGGCCAAACTTTAGATTTTTTGGGGCATGTAAACACCTTTCTCCGGTTTCTTTCGGCTTTTCAAAACTACGCATGTCAGGCAAAAGAGGCGGTGTAACGTCAAAATTATTCTACCCGTCAACATTTGCTATGCCTGGGGTTCCTTCAGCATCTCCCTTCCAGAATTTTATTAAATTAGCATTTCACCGGTGAAAATATATTGTTCAGTGTTACGTGCTTGTGTTTGTACTAGCTAGTTTGTGGCTAGCACATTAAATAATTAAAATTATCGGGAAATTGGCCAGATTTAGAGATCGGTAAAGCTAGCTAGTACAATAATATAAATCAACCACTACTAGCAATTAGCTGTAAATAAGTAGCTATAATAATTACTAGCTAGCTATAATAATAATAGCCTACTTACGTAAATTTGACGGGCGGATAATTTTTGTACTTACAACGGGAAGCAGGTAGTAGCTACGTTTTCCACAGAGCCGATTATGGAGCGAATCATGTAAACGCGGCTTTTGGAGTAATCACATTTCTTATGTCCATGTGAACACGATAAGTTAAATACTGGCGTAAGCTGATCGTTTCCAGTAATCGGATATTGCCGTGCTTGTGAACGTACCCATTGTGTGGAATGTTTGCAGGACGCTGGGAACTCCTAACAATGATGTCTGGCCAGAAGTGGAGTCCCTGCCGGATTATAAGAACACATTTCCTAAGTGGAAGGCGGGCAACCTTTCTTCAATGGTGAAGAATCTGGACGACGATGGCATCAATTTGTTGTCGGTAAGGTCCCCCACAAACCCCCGTTTTGCAATTAAACACACAGTTCCTAAATAAAATATTAATAAAAATATTTTTTTAAATCTTGATTTGAAATGCGGAATGTTTAGTTGTCAATAGGCTTGATTTAGAGTTTCTGCTGTTCTGCACACCCAGCTCCAGCTGCTTATATGCCTACTATGAACATCTTTTGCTTTTGTGAATTCAGTCCCCTCTTTCAGAGCACACATTCTTCTCTGATGAACGGTTTCCTGTTTAGTGAAAGTGGGACTTTAAATAAATGTTTTGTTTTATTGCCTGTAGTATGTTTTGGGTCATTTTAATATAAAGTCATTGAATACTCAATTAGAATTGCAGTAGGAACCCTGTCAGCATAACTGTATCCATGTACGCCGTTAAAGGTTTGTTCTCAGTTTGAATGCCTTTGACGTTTTGTTTTTAATTCCATCGTAGAAAATGCTCATCTATGACCCTCCCAAGAGAATCTCAGCGAGGCAGGCAATGAGCCACCCCTACTTTGATGATCTTGACAAGAGTACCCTCCCAGCCAGCACAATCAACAAGTTCTGAAAAAAATCCTGCGACTAAATCCTAAGACTGATATTAGCATATAATTATGTATCTGTGTTAATTTCTGTGTGCTTTGTGTGTGTCTCTTTGTTCCATATTCATGTGTCTCACCGAGTTCCTCTGTTATTGATCTTAATGTGTTCTGTAAATAGTGTCTTGACTCAAAATTGTGTATAATACCAGACAAATGCAGAAAAGACAGGTGGTGTTTGTATATTTATATAATTTCAATAGTAAAGGGCATTTCTTTGAGCTCCCATTTGTTCATCTGTTCTTGAATACTCACAGTAAAAAATGCTAATAAAGTGCACTTTTTGAGATCCCAACTTGGCGTCCTCTAGTTTGCCTGTTGGATTATTTCATGTATATGTACATTTATACCCTGATGGCTATTATAGTGGCTTGTGGATTCTAAAAATCACCAGCCATTTTCAACATTTTACCAGCCACATTACCTTTTTACATTATAACACAACCTGGTTCTCATAAAAAATGTTGGCAATTGTTTCACCAGTAATTGGGCAGATTGGGTTAAATGGTTGGTTCGGTATTGGACCCGCAGGCCCCATTTTCGGATAGAAAATCTTTGATGAACGTGAATAGTATAGACCAAAATTTCACTGGTCGCTTATTAATTGTTTGATGCCCCTTTCCTCAGAGATGGATCCAATTGGAATACATTGGGGGTGAAATTTGCTGCCTTCAAAAACCGCGATAAAGGTTTTTTGTTTTTTTTACGGGAAGCTATGTATTATTGGATCCGTGTCAAGAGGCTGCTGCAAAGTGGCGGGAAACTGAAATTTGGCAACAAAATTGGTCTCTACTATTCACGGTTATCCAAGACTATCCAAAAATAGAGCCTGAGTTCGAAGATACCAAACCTATCTTTAAGCGCGTGACTGATATTTCCCACCAATGGTATCTAAGTGCATGTCTATACAGGCACCTTCTATATTAATAAAAAATTTTGTATTTTTGCACCCACCTGCCAAGTCCAAAATCTGCTAATTTTGGTAATTGTGGCAAGAAATGCAACTTTGTAAATAATTAACTTTTCATTGAGGTCCTGGAAAATCTAGATCTGTTCTGTTGGAAAGCTTGTGAATTTGAGCCCGTTCAGTTATGAAGCTGCGACTTACCATAGAATGAGGCTTTCTTCACAGTTTTGCTGTTGCACTGCACAAGTATTTAGAAACCTGGGTAAAATATGCTATGAGATTATGCAGCTACTGCATTAGTTCACCTGTAAAATACACTACTCACAAAAAGTTAGGGATATTTGGCTTTCGGGTGAAGTTTATGGAAAATGTAAGTTCACGCTACAGTGATATTATACGTATCATGAAAGTAGGGCATTTAAGTAGAAGCATGCAATGGTGATTTCCTCATCTCAAACAATTTATTGAAACAAAAGCCAACAACAGTGGTGGGTATACCACAACAAAAATGTCAATGTCTCAATAACTTGTCATGTGCCCTTGAGCATCAATTACAGCTTGACAACGACGTCTCATGCTGTTCACAAGTCGACTTATTGTCTGCTGAGGCATGGCATCCCACTCTTCTTGAAGGGCGGCCCTCAGGTCATTGAGGTTCTGGGGTACAGAGTTACGAGCCTCTACACGGTGAGTCAGCTGATCCCATAGGTTTTTCTATGGGATTCAGGTCTGGAGAAAGTGCAGGCCACTCCATTTGAGGTACCCCAGTCTCCAGCAGCCTTTCCCTAATGATGCGACCTCGATGAGCTGGAGCATTGTCGTCCATGAAGATGAAATTAGGCCTGTGTTGTTCATGCAGGGGCACAATAACTGGATTAATGATGTTATTCAGGTAGTATGGGCTTGTCACTGTACCATTCACAAAGTGTAGGGCAGTTCTGTATTGACTAGACACACCTGCCCACACTGTAACACCGCCACCACCAAAGGGTCGTCTGGTGACAACAGTGGCTGATGCATAGCGCTCTCCTTGACGTCTCCAACATCGTTGGCGGCCATCATTTCTGCTCAACGTGAATCGACTCATCAGAGAACAGCACTGAGGCCCACTGGTCCCTCGTCCAGCGTAAATGCTCCCTGGCCCATGCAAGACGATGATGCCTGTGCCTGGTGGTGTGGTCAGGTACCCTTGCAGGTCATCTAGCACGCAGACCACGCTGATGTAAACGGTTTCGAATGGTCTGACGTGACACTTGGGTGCCTCTCACCTCCCTTAAATGTGCCTGGAGTTGAGTGGCATTCATCATCCGGTTCCACAGGGCACTGTTCACAATGAAGCGGTCATCAGTGTGGGATGTGGCCAAAGGACGTCCACTTCTATGCCTTTCTGTGACTCTTCCAGTCTCTCTGTATCTCTGTTGCAACCTGCTGATGACACTCTGTGACACTCTAAGCTCAGTGGCCACTTCCCTCTGAGAACATCCTGTTTGAAGCCTCGCAATGGCGAGGTACTGTTGATCAATTGTTAGGTGTCGTCTTGGTCTCATGATGTCAAAATGTGAACAGCATGATGAAGAGGACTGTTTAAATACCAATTCTAATTGAACCAGGAAATTTATTGGTCGATTCATGGATCAAACACCTGTTGTGAATTTTGCCGCTCAGCTCCTTGTTAGAGAACAGCAAGTTGTGCAAAAAGTACTGAAACATTGAATAGTTGGACATGTGCATTCAAAAGTTTAGAGAAGGTCAAATTAATTTCACCTGTAAAGGTTATAGTGCATTTTAGGTTCATCCTGAAATTTCACCCGAAAGCCGAATATCCCTAACTTTTTGTGAGTAGTGTATATTGCCTGAGTGAACAAAGACAGACAAGCACTTTTGGCACGGTCCCTAACTTCCATATTCAAGAGGTAAAACAGGCTTCAAAATCCAAACTTGATTTAAGACCTTCCCTGTCTGATCTTATATATGTCTGTACAGTGAGCTTTTCATTTCATTGTGTTGGAATGAACTTGAGTTTTATAGCTCACGTCTCGAGATAAAGGAATAAAAATAGCCGAAACGATCTCGCATTCTGAACATACAGCCATGGGGAGGGAGTTGCCATACACCCACCATTCCTCATGAACACGCTCAGTGGGTGGGGTGTATGTCCAGCATACTGATCAGGCAAAGACGTGGTTTGGAATGATATGTCCTTCATCAAAACATCACAGTTTTGAGGTTTTTTCGAGTAGGTATATATATTTGGTAAGGATTTACATTCACTCTTATAAAACATTCATGAGCATTGCAAAAGCATTACATTACAATTACATAGTGTTATGAATGCATTGTGTGTGCAGTATTCCTGTGAACCTCAGGTCAGATCTATCCCAGGTGGTGACATAATGCATACACATTGTTTTGAATGGTTGTAATGAATGTATTTTGATGAGCTCAATGTGCATTTATGAATATGATCTGTAGTCCACAACCTAACAGTTTCATGAGCCAAGTAAAAAATAAAAAAAACATTTATAATACCCTATGTAATTGTAATGTAATGCTCATAAATGCATAATGAAGTTAATGAAAGTCATTACCATATATTTATATTAATTGTATTTTTATATAGGCTTTTTTCTGGTCTGCAATTAAAATGTTATGTTATTTTAACTACACAGGTATTTAACTACATGCTGCAATTTTGCATTTAATGTAAATCAGATTCAACAGTGAACACTGAACAGCCTTCATTGCAGGGATTACATTGTATTTTATGTAAAAAGCTGTTGAATATTGAATCCCAAAACTGCATTTGTGTTGGGCCACTAGGTGTCCCTATGTAAACACATTTTGCACTTCAAGTAGCACCATACTCACCATGCATAGCATATCTGTGGGGCAGAATAGTAATAGGTGGTTTAGTTTGGCTACATCATAATCAGAATCTAATACTTTTAATAACTAACCCCCCCAGACAAAAACCCTAAAAATCTCAAAGGCCACTAAAAGTGTTTGATTGTCTTCCAGGGCCCTGTTTCCTAAAAGGATATTAGAGTAAAGATCATCTTTGGCTATTTTGTTTTTATATTACTTTCATTGTTTGTTTTTCGTCATTTGTTTTTTGTCTTTCTCCCTCTATTTTTATTATCTTTTTTTATGTACTGTACTAACGTCAGTACATTTTAATCATAAAATTAATAAACACTAAACGCTCTTAAGATGATCTTAAATCCAGATGCTTTTGGGAAACGGGGCCCAGATCAGTTTTTTTACATAGTTTCATAGTTTTGCGTCATTGATGAGATTTAGCTGCAGGCCTTGTTTAGGTTGTTGATCTTTCTTGTCCCCGTCATCAGGGATAGATTTTTACCTGTAGTGATTCTTGACCCGGCGTGACAGAGGAAGGCAGTTGAACAAGAGCAAGGAGTTTAATCCCAGGTTATTGGGTCAGAGGGAGCAAATTAATCCTGGAAGCTTCACAGAAATCCCCTGCACGATTGGCCAGCGTGTTCTAGAAAAAGGACTATTTAACTAGCGGTCCCAAGCTCAAATGTGGCCAGCCTGGCATGTGCTTTAGGCCCTTTGATCATTCTGAGGAAAGGAAAAATCTAATCAAAAGTATATATTCAGAATCTTCAAAAATTCTTTCTATGTCCAGGTCTCCTTCTGCAGTGTTATAGCATACCCCTAATAGTGACAGAATACAGCACAAAACAGCCAAACATATTTCATATCGGTGTCTATGTTATTTGCCAACATTCCTAAACTATTATAAATATTGGGAAATGGTTGGCATGTCTGCATTTCGAAAGACTCTGGGCTATCTGATTATTTCCAAGAGGAACCCTGTTGCCAGCATGCCATGTGTGTGAAGAGTGAATGTATTCCTGAATTTATTTATCTTACATGTATATTGTTTGTGGTGTGATAACTTAATTTACTGGATATTGAACATAATCTAGTGTTATAGCACTATTTGATGCTTTGAAATATGCACTAAATACTGTAACTGGACTGAAAAAAAGGAAAATCAATTTTATTTAAATTGCTATTATACATATTCATTCTTTTTTGCATTTTTATTATTGCTGTTCTTATTATTATTAATAATAATAATAATAATAATAATAATAATAGTAGTATCACCACAGAATTACATCTTAATGATTGTGAAAATATATTACATAATTATACTTTTCTTTTTGAGACTTTATTCATTATCTCAGTTTGATGTATAATATGAGATATCCTTTGAAAGGCCCCATTTTGGAAGTGCAATGGGGAAAATGTGGTGAGCTATTTAACTCAAGCACTGACGTAGCCGTAAGTCTTTTATTTGTTACTGATATGCAAGATGGATGCAGGTCTGGTATCTTTTAGAGAAACATTGAAAAATGTTAAAGCTGTAAAATATGTGTCCATAAATTCTTTGTTTATTTTTCTGTCTCGTTCAGACCTTGGAGTGATTCCGTGGTGCTGAATCGCATTTTTCAAAGTGCTTTATCTTTCCCGTGGTCATAGTTGATGGATGAGTGTACACTATTTAACAAAGGCAAACCACAGTCTCATCATTTGACTAGAGTCTGAGTTTTGACAGTTTCTGACTGTTCAATGGATACCCACTGTGGCAAAAACAATATGTGGGTCCCACTCCCTGTTCCAAGGGACATTTTGCTCTTGAAACGTGACCCCACGAAGAGCTTCACCTGTGCAATTACAGGAAGTCAACGACCTGTTCCAGACAACAATGCGATTACCTCTCTTCCACCCCTGAGTCCTTTGCCCGCCGTAACTCTTCTCAACCTGCCAGGCCAGGGTATTAGCGCAATCCTCAACTAACACACGAAATACATCCCATATACAGCGCACTCCGTGCCCTTCCAAGTCAACTTACATAATCGGCTTTTTTCAAATTACAATGGCCGATGTGATGTGCACAAATTGTCTCAGGATTAGAAATCTCTAAAAAGGTAACTATAAAGAAGGCGTGCCTGCACAAATGCTCTCCAACGAGCAACTGCTGCTGATGCAGACTGTATGCCTCGAAACAATGCTCTATTTCTGTGACAAAAATGAAAAACAGCCCGAGAATCGATGATGTGAATGGGGAAGATGTTCGCAATTCATCCATTGTTGGTGGCGGTTTCATTGACGTCACGTTTAGAAAGGAAAAACACTCAAGAAATGCTGCAATTCAATTGCTGTCTGTTGGCACCAGACATCTGTGCAGAAATGAGTCTTTCAGTGTAAGCCTGATTATTTTGCACCACAGAGCAAACATCAATATCCACTGCAACCCGTGACCACTTGTCGTCAATGACCTTTACAAAAACCTAGATGGATTTTGTCGGCTATAAATTGATCCATCTTCTAACATTTCATATTGGGCCTTAAATCCTACCCAACACATAATGTTCTCATGTTTTGTAATGTCATTATATCACATTTCTTAAAGGTTCCTGTAACTCTATCCTATCATGGCAATGTTGAAAGAACATTGTGTCTGGGATCAGAGCTCAGTGTGGTGGCTTAAAATTACAAATTGTTCTTTCTGACATTGGGGGTATATTTACCTGGGACTTCCATATTGTATTTCCTGTTATCTTTAGCATAAAACATTGACTGACCTGATCTTATACCTCTTCTAACCCAAAGCAGTACTGCTGTGTTCAATGGGAGGACATAATGTTCTACCATTGAATCTACCTGACGTTCTGAAGAGGTAAAAGGCCATAATATAATTTTTTAAATATACATTTAGATAGATAATAGCTTGCATGATTTAACAAATGATTTTGGATATGTTTTGGATAACTTGGGTTCCATGTGGAAGCAGACTTAAATGCATGCAAATATATCAAATCTGAATTGGTCTCGTCCTTCCTTGGACCAGACCACATAATTCTAAACTGAAGGCAATGCATATATGTTGAATATAGATTTACCATCCTCAGACATCTACTGAAGATAAATGTTAGCATTTTGTAATTCAATGTACTTTTTTGCTTTTGCAGTAGATGGCAGTTGGCACTAAAATATGGTTGTTGCTCAAAAAATCTAAATAAAAAGGGAACTATTTGTAACTATGAGGTTGTGGGCTTGATTCCCAGGCCTGAGACAACCGCTGTTCCCTTAAGCAAGGTGTTTAATCAGAACTGCTTACGTGAATTTTCAACAGTTGACACCTCTGAAAGCATGAAACAAGGTCTTGTCAACACCTCACAAAGCATAAAACACATAGGCTACTCGTCGACACCTCTCCAAGCAATAAACCTGAATTTTCTGCTCAAAGTTTTTAACACATTCAGTCACTCTTTCAAAAGCCGAAAATGTTACCCAATATATTTTCTTTACTTTTGAAATAGATGCATCAGTAGATCAAATGGTTGTTTCACTTCTTGTTTCAATAGGTTCAATAGGAAAATGAGTCAGGAGAAACAACCCTTAAAGTTATCCATCCATATCTACTGCATATCTGGCAGCAGAGTGATGGTTTCAGGCTCGTTTAATACCTCAGACCCTTGATGACTTACAGCCATTTAACCAACCATGGGTTCCATACTATTCCCGTGAAATTTACAGCGAAATATATTCCCACCCCCCAATTCCCATAGAGATCCATTCGAATGCAGAAAGGTTATAGTATCGCTAGTTAGAGTACCTGAAAATAAGATATCAAAAGTATTTTGATGTTGTTGGATCAGAAAGTCATGGCTTGGAAAGGATATGCAACCAAATATGAAATATGATAACTTTATTTAAATTTATGTTAATTACTTTTGGCGCCCTAAAATGGGGGGACTACATGTAAAAATGGCTCTAGTTGCTAAAGTAGACATAGAATGAAATAGAAATAGTAGTTTGTAACATTATCAATTATCATTATAAATGTTTTTTGATCAATTTAATGCTACCTTGGTGAATAAAAGTATCAATTTCTTTCAAAAACATAAAAATGTAATTTGAAACTTTTGAACGGGAGTATATATGTAGTATATATACCGTATATACCAGTGAGCACCATAATTGATTGGACAGTGACACATGTTTTGTTATTTTGGTTCTGTACTCTAGCACTTTGAGTTTGAAAGGATACAATGACAATGAGGTTGAAGTGTAGACTGTCAGCTTTAATTTGAGGGTATTTTCATCCATATCGGATGAGTCGTTCAAAAATTATAGAACCTTTTATACATAGTCCCCCCCATTTTCTGCCATCAAAAAATCATGGACAGTTTAACATAATGTAGAATAAAGTAATCATTTTTTATATTTGGTCACATATCCTTTGCATGCCATGACTTCCTGATATCATGACTCTTGATATCTTATTTTCTGGTACTCCTACAAACGATACTATAACCTCTCTACATTGAATGGATCTCTATGGGAATTGGGGGGTGGGACTAAATTTAGCTGTAAATTACACTGGAACAGTATTGAACACATGGTTGGCTAAACGGCTCTAAGTCATCAAGGGTCTGACGTATCAAACAAGCCTTAAACGATCACTCTGCTGCCAGATATGCAGTAGATATGGATGGATAACTTTCTTCTCCTGACTTATTTTTCCATAGAGTTCAATAGGAAAGTTTGTCAGGAGAAACAACCCTTAAAGTGATCCATCCATATCTATCTACTTTTGCAGATAATTGGAAATTCCAAATTAGGGTGGGAAATGGATATGTTCAGCCCCATTTTGGGCGCCAAATTAAGAATAAATAAAAAAATCTGCACTACAGTTGGTGTAAAGCATAAGACATAAGTACAATAAAATAGAAAATACACACGGCACTTAGGTAAAATCAATAATTTATTTAACAGTATTCCCTTTAAAAAATAAATAGATAAACAAACAGCTTTAAGTATAATGACCAGCAAGATCAAAGGCCTTTAACAGCAAGAACCAAATGAACCAGCCACTTGGATTGTTTGTTTTCTTAGCAGCTGATGATGAAGAAATTTTGCCAATCACTAATAAATAACAATCACATGGTATCTAGTAAGTGTGACGGTCTACTTACCGCTTTGGTTAACTAAAGTAAACCTACTCTACGAATAAAAAATTAAACACTTTTTCAAGTATTTCCCCTTTCTCATGGGCAGGTACAGACCTGTTACATTTTCCCAACTGGGTCACATGACCATTTCTCCAGGGGGCACATACATTGGAGGTACAAACACAAACACCTACAGTACAGTACAGCACAGTACTGTATAGCTTCTTTTATATGCCGGTCTACAGTGACACAGCCAGAAATTATCATCCTCTAATTTGTCATCATATACTGAAAGCTTGCAGCTCGAATTCCCATCCGTAATATCTATGAACCTTCGTAGAACCTTCCGGATGGATTTGATATTTCCTGACATGTTATTTATTCCCAGTCAAATCAAATCATCCAACAAAAAGTAACAGCCATTAGGGCAATAGTAGCAAGAATATAGTATGCCAGTCGCAGATATAGGTTGTGTTGTGAAGTTTAGGTCCATGAGTAAACCCTGAACTAATTCATAGCACTAAGCCCTTCTAATGACAATAGGACATGGCTCTGTAAACCACGTAGGTCGATACTGTGCAACAACAAAGGATATTGAGAAGTTGTACAAAAATAATTTTTGTATCTGGAGCAGGACTAGTACATTTCCATTTCCAGGTGAAATCTGTCGACACTTGGTAGGCTGATGGCCTACTTGTCTGACAGGCATTCATTCCCGCCAGGCAAAAGAGTTATTGCATTAATGCTGATTTAAACCATCTAAGGGTTGGTGACCGCTGTTAAACTTCAGCGATCTAATATTGAATAAGTTACACCAGTGTGGTTACACACCTACGGCAAACACAGACTTCACCACAGTGAGCTTTCTTCCCAGATATCCAGTGTCAGACGTGACAAAATCACATTCAAATCTAAGCAGACTGTTGGAAATTGCTTGTAAGTCTTGTGGTGGTTCATGAGCCAGTGTAGCATATATTTGTTACTAGTACTGCTATTACAATGAGTATTTAGCACATATCACTTCATAGATGAAAAAGACAATGGCATCTACATGAACTGAAACGGAAAACTTAAGCAACTTATAACGATATTTGGTATGTCTTCACAAAGAATCGTTGAAAAATCCTACTTTTACATACATTTGCTGACGAATGGCTTTACGCGTGGACTGCGGCTTGAGCCAAGTGCTGTTTGGCAAGCCTCGAAACCTACAGTCCAACAACAAATAAGCACAGATACAATTAAACAAATACAGTTTCCATCCACTGACGTGTCAAGCAGTGGGAGTTAAGTCGCCCAAACGACAATGTCCAATGACAGCCCCCTCCCTCCCCAATGGTGACGGTGTTGCACACAGTTTGTGCTTCAGACCTGACGAGTGCAGTAACGACCCACATTTTTTACTTTTAAAAACAAAAAGACAAAACAAAAAGAAAGAAAGTCAGTGCATTGACAGATACTGTATGTCCTCTGGATATTAAGACGGAATAACAGGAGCGGAGTGAGCGACACTTCACCGCCACGCGGTTGTCATGGTTGCCTCTCACAGGGGGGGGAGGGGATTGGGGGGGGGGGGGGGGGGGGGGCGGTCAGACCACCGCGGTAGAAGTGCTCCAGAAACACCACCTGCGTCTGGAATGGTGCTTGCTGTGGACGACGTCCTCCTTCTCCCGCTCCTTCTTCACACGCTGATAGTGGTCTTCCTCCTTCAGGTACCACACTGGGGGCCAGCGGTGCTTCTCGAAATACTCCTGATTCTCTGATCGTAAAAAAACAAAACAATGAGCTTCAGGGGGTAGAAAGCCCCTGCTCACATAGTCCGCCATAAAAATGTCATTTCATGGGATCTAGTTCTGTGCTCTATACTGCAAGTGGAAATACTTGTAACAACAGCATGTTATTTTTAGGATTATTCTTTTAGCGAAGTCTGTTTTATTTAGGAGAATGCCGCTCTTAAGCAGCCCTGCAAACCTCTAACCCATGCAGCTGGTACAAAGCCCTGCTGGCTATTACACACCCAATAAAGCACCACATTTATTTGGGTCACTCTGACGGATTCTAGCAAACGCACTGCCCAGCCTTGAGAAGGAGTGACCTTGACCAGGATCGTTTACACTATATTCACGAACTACTCATTAATTTGTCTTCTGCTGAAAATCATTTTAGGGGCTTGATTATTTAAATTCATAAATTGAGCTGAAACTCGTTTTGCTTGGAATTTTTAATTTTAACAGCCCCCATAAAATACTGATAACAAAACCGAATGTTCTTACCTGCAGATTTGGATTTGATTTCCTTGCGGTAATTGGCACAGACACTGTTGTAATGGGTGCAGATATGATGTAAGCACCAAGCAGCTAACTGGTTTGCATTATGGAACTGTAAATTAAACAAACGGTTTAAACAATATGTTTAAATATGTTTATCTGCAAGAACATGAAGCTAAAATCAGGGAGAAGGAGGAGAACTTCAGGCTGTTTTTAAATGAGGTCATATAATTTTTTATTTTAAATATGATAATTGTGCGGGTACAATAAAAAAGATTTACAAAATGCAAGGTTGAATGCTTCACTCTGATTCACCTGAGCCATTTCAAGGTATGTGAGGACTTCTCCATCTATGTCCTGTCCTTCTTTTGAAGCTTTCACCAGCTCACTCACAGCATATTGTTCTGCGGAACAAATATGACATATTGTATTCCTTGCATCTGCTTCAAAAATATAGCGTAACATTTACAATTAAGTTCCAGTAATTGCATTAACTGAAAGGACATTAACAGTTGTGTCACCCCTTATGGAAAAAGAACATACTGCAGTATATTGTACATATATCAAAATTATCATCACAATATATTTAAAATATACTGCAGTATATTACATTTCCATAAGGTACAAGCCAATAGTTTATGCAAGTATGATTACATGCAGAAACATGAGCACCTAATAAAATGTTTTAGTAAAGAGTCAAGACACACTTCACTAAAACCTTTTATTCTGTAAACACTACTCTTTGAGGCAGAAACAGGCGAATGACAGTGCTGACATAGTACAGACCTGTTAGAGCCACCAGTCGGGGAAGGCACAGTCTATTGGCCAGAGCAATTAACTCCAGTGGGTCAAGGTCGGGCATAGGAGAGAGCTGATTGGTGTACAGGTACTCCAGTACTGTTTGCATGCAGACAGTACTTGTGTTCGGGAAGGACACCTGTCAAATATAATCAGAGAGTATAGAACCACCAATCAGGTTAATGTTCCTCCCACTGTCTTTCTAATTATGCAAATTTGCTTTATTGGCAAGAAACACATGCATGCATACTGCCAAAACATACACATATGCAGAAAAACAATTCCCAGGCAGTATATGTGTGATCTTCCTGTTTGAGTCTCTCCCATTGTCTGTCTCCTTCCTACGGTCTGGAATCCAAAATCCAGGATTCCCTCCTCTCTCTATGCCTCTGCTTCTACCTTTGACCATCCCACTATGCAAGACACCGCCCAGTATGTATGACCCTATCCACTGTCTGTCTAATGCCTGAGTCCCTCCCATTATCCACTGTCTTGTCTAATGTCTGAGTCCCTCCCACAGTTTGAGTCCAAGGAGCTTGTGTCTGTTCGAAGTGAGGGGATTGGGGGGGGTGTTGAATGCTACACTCTCTGGGTGTTAATGAGAAGGAAAAACACAGCTTGTGGCTATTTCTGTTCTGAAAACACTGACAGCTTAAGGATGAATATAAATGTGCTATCTCGCTTTCTGATCAGGGGAAGCAGTCCAACATTTCACATTTCTGAAAGCATTTATGATCTTGCACATGATAGCGCAGCCAAAAGAAGTAAAATAACAGTCTCAATAGCAAAAATGTACATAATAATAAGCATAATGCATGCTTATACAAGCACATATGCTCATACTACTACATTCTTAATACATACATTAGCAATATACATGCAAAGTATAAATGGGAGCCAGTCAATCCCTTATGGAAATGTAATATACTGCCGTATATTTTAAATATATTGTGACGTTAATTTTGATATATTTACAATATACTGCAGTATATTCTTTTTTCATTACATTACAGGCATTTAGCAGACGCTCTTATCCAGAGCGACTTACACAACTTTTTATTACATTCACTGCTGCCCATTTTCCATAAGGGATACCTCTGGTGGAAGACTATAACACTATTCACATTGTCTCATAACTCCCAGCCCGAATCTCCTCCCCTGAAGCTCTCAAACTATGACCAAATTACAATTCTATCACATTCATAACATTATTTCTAATATCAATCTTATGATAACTCCTCCCTGGTGGAAGAAGTGCATCCCCTGGCCTCTAATGGGTTTCATCACGGCACTTAAACCTCTTTGTGATCGATATCAAGTTCATCTCAGTGTAGCATTACTAAGCACATTTCAGCAGGAACAAAGAAAATTCCTGCAAAGCTAATTACATGATGTACTTCAAGGGTAAACCTTGTACAGTGCACAGCGCACTGAGGTGAACACAAAGGCCAAATGTCTGTCAATACTGCATTTCTATCGATGCGCTCAATGTTCAAGTGAAAAGTAGGACACCTCCATCCTAAAATAAAGCTGTCCAAATTCATATCATATATTGGTATGAAATGGTAATCAAAAGCAAGGTCTCTTGAAAGATTTCTATCTGACTTTTATTGTATTTTGGATCTGTGTGTACACAGCCTGACGGGCATTTTAAGGTCTTGGTATAACTTTAAATCTTTCCTAAATACGTTGAAGATTCTGTTGTATTTGTTGGCCTTAATGCTAAGTGGAGCTTGTTTCGTTGAAATCAAGGCAGGTACAAGTAATCATTCACAATGTGTTCTTTTGGCAGGGTTTCGGAAAAACTGGTGTCTCAAGGGCCTGAAGAGCAAGCAATGTCGCTGCTTGTCACAGTCTTCATGAATTAAAAATAGACTTCCACAATGACGACAGCAAAAAAAAAACACCGCGTGCGATCTGACATAGACAAAAATATATCCGCTTTTTAACATCATCCAGCAGACCAGACTATTAAGTATACTTTTAATGAACACCATATTTAGATTACACTGAATTACTGAACCCTGGCACATGCTTGGGCAGCGCCAAAAGCCTTTGCGATTGCGCAAGCTGTCTGACACGGTGCCATCTGTTTGTAGGCTGGCGACATTTCAAGAGCCGGGGAAGAGAATGTAAGAGAAAGCAGCAGCAAACAAATCAATTAATGAGCAAAACTTCATTAGGCTATGTCTCACACACCTCGTTGTTTGCGCTCTCCAAGAAAGACCCGCCAAACAAAGCAGCCATCCAGTCGCAGCTGGATATCAGCAAAGGCTTATGGGCATTGATGGTTCCATTATCCAATCTGAATATGACATCTGCCAGGAAAAAATTGAAAAAAGGCATTATCTTTTTTTCTTTCTTTTTTCAGCAATGGAATATGCACACAGTAGCTGTAGAGGGCTCTTATACCGTTGGCACAGTTTGCAATCTACCTTCAATTGCTTTTTAAAAAAATATATTTTTCATAATGCCTGCTGGGCTATTTCCTTATACCTTGAATTTCCAAAATAGTATGATGCTGCTTCATTACTGTCTTACTTAGTTGGCACAGTGTGGAATCTACCTTAAATGTTTTTAAGAAATGTTGTTTTTTCACTAAAGCCTACTTGGTTGTTTTCTTTACCTTGATTTTCCAAGTCTATGGTGGTACTTCAGTGCAATTAAGATCTTTAGCTTTGTCACACAATCAGTATAAACAAATGAATCTCAACACAATCATATTTCAAGCCTAAGAATTTGAATTCTGTGTTCATCAGGCCTGTGTAAGGCCTTCAGAGTTTTGTGTCTGCAAACAGAAACGTCATCATGATTGCTACAAAACTGTACAGTGCTTTACAAATAAACTGGCAAGTGGGTCTTCTACCTGTAAAGGTGTCCTTGGCCAGACATTCTTTAATTCTGTTTGCTTTTCTAACGTAGAATGCCTTTGTGATTTCCGGATTCATGAAAGCTTCTTTGTTCATTATGTTCTCGACCATCATCCTCAAGTCAAAGACCTCGAGGATTTCCGCAATCTGAGCGATCTTCATCAAGTCCTTCTCCCCCTCGTCCAGCTCCCCCGTGTAGAGAAAGCGGAGGACTGCGCTGAAGGGACCCAGCTGGATGGAGTAGTCCATCTTCACTACCATCATGGACGCCAGCGTGTCAGTCACAGGGTTGGTGACCGTCTCCTTGTGGATGCTGTAGAAGGCCTTGCTCCAGGAGGCCAGCGACAGCTTGGTCCTCCTGTGCTTCCCACTGAAGCTCATCATCTTCAGCGTGCCATCGCTCTTGGACGCCCTGAGGGAGCAGGGCGAGTGGCTGTGCAGGACGTCAATGTCCTCCTCCGTGTCCAGGCTGAGGGTCCGCATCAGGTGGTCCCTCCCCTGCCGCTCAGTCACCACCAAGCACTGGGACTCGTCTGAGAAGTCCATCTGGAAGAGGTCGTAGAATTTGGAGGAAGATGTAGAGAGGTAGATCTTGTGGGCGAAGATGTGGACGTGGTCCTGCAGGACGAACATCACATCGGCGCACAGCGGGCTTTCCAGCAGTTGTCGCGGACCATCTCGGTTGTTAGGAGGGCATTCTGGGATTTTGATGAGGGGCGGGGGAGCCTTAGGGGGCAGGAACGGGGCCTGCAGCAGTGGCTTCTGCACCTTCCTCAGGTGCGACTTCCAGAACTGCAGGTGCCTTC
The DNA here is from genome assembly GCA_029718625.1 of Synaphobranchus kaupii. Lineage (NCBI taxonomy): Eukaryota > Metazoa > Chordata > Actinopteri > Anguilliformes > Synaphobranchidae > Synaphobranchus > Synaphobranchus kaupii. Next base: position 102,184,936 of record CM056379.1, on the reverse strand, counting down.
TGGAGATCAGGGCGGCTCGAATTGCATTGTCGAAAATGTCCTTGATGCCAAACTGGTCAAAGACACTTGTCTCATAGTAGGGAATGCCGAGCTCTTTGGCAACTTCCCTGCCACTTTCGGGTGGTAAGATGTCACCTGGTTTTATGGGCCTGTTTGAGATTTAAAAGAAAAAGAGGTCTTGTTTTTGCCTTATTATACAGACCTACACAGGTTAACCAAAACCTGGTGAGCAGGGAGCTGACCCGGACCCGAGCAGGACTGGATATAAAATTCAGAATTGTTTCTCGAGTATGAGTTGGGTCCCTAATGATTGTCAGAGGTCTTGGGTATGTGCAACTACAGCTGATAGACCTGTGAGAACCAGACTGCTTCCAGTATTATTTTGCAATTAATTTTAATTTTAGCAGGACTGAGCTGCACCACGTTCATGGGAAAGGTGCATGGAGTACTTGTCCTTGTTAGCCAATCATAACTCGGCAGACTGCCCAGCCATTCAGTTCATACATCCCCTTATTAGTGAGATTAAGAGAGTGTTAAATGCAATCCTTTTCACAAAATAAAATGCAAATTAGGTGAGGGGGAGTGCAGCGAGCAAAAGTCAACAGGTATGTGATCTGTGAGGAGTAGTTTGGTGGCCAATGTTGACAAGGACCGGGAAAAAATTGGGGCAGCAAAATGTAGCAGCCTATAACATTTCCATACTTGAATTTATATATTGCACGCCTTGGTTTATTTGGCTGCTGCATCACTTCTTCACTTTATAGAACAAAGTATCCTAATTCCTTCATGATTTGTGTGTTCCTTTTTCATTAATTGTATTATTAAATAACACCAATTTTAATGTTAATCTAGTATCTGTTAATGTATTAATGGTACTTGAAGACTAGGTAGGCTACTCAAGTTAAGCCTTAAATTATTTGTTGGCACATGGCATGCTGTGTCTCTCACTCGGGCCGGGCTGGACGGGGTCTAGACTCAGTCAAATCCATATGGAAACAGGTCTGGTTATCCACAGTTCTGTTCAAGTTTGCGTCTGGTTATCAACAGGTCTGTTGTAGTTCTGAGGGGTATTTCACAAATCAGGTTTACTTAGCTAGCTGGATAACTGCACTAAAACCCGGAACAGCTCTTTTTACTTCAGTCCATGTTCCAGATTTGTGGGGGTTCTGGGTTTTACTCAGTGCAGTCATCCAGCTAACTCAGTAACCCTGCTTTTTGAAATACCCCCCTAGTCTCTATCACTAGAAAATAGATTTATTGAACCCATGCAGACTTCTACCTTATTACTAAGAACTTCAGCACGTGTACTCATTTACTCATTAGTGCAACAGAACTGAACACAGGACTCAGAAATGCTGTAACTGCGGCGTTTTCCTCATTCTATTACCGCAGCAGAAGAGTATAGAAAAAATAACATGCCACACACCACTGAGATTCAGCACAGAAAAAAATAAACATACAATATACTGGTAAAAAAAGAACTTGCACATAAGAAGAGCTAAATATCAAACAAAACATCCGGAAGTCATTGGACATTCATCCAAAAGCCATGCTTTATCCTGTCTGGCCTTCACTTCAATTGTGAGGTGTGATTATATGATTCAAAGGCATGGACTTTCATGATCAAACAGCAAAAAGGACATTGAGCATCAAAAGCACCTCGCTAATGGCCGCCTGGCTCGATTGACAGCCTCCAGGTCGGCATACCGCAGATCGAGCTGGCACCCCACTAGGATGACCGGCGTCCGTGGACAGAAGTGCTTGATCTCCATGTACCACATGGTCTTGACGTGATGGAGGGAGTTGGGGTTGGCGATGGAGAAGCACAACACCACCACGTCAGACCTGGAGAAGACATTAAGAGAATAAGGACAGCTCAGCGGTGCGTCGCGCCCATTCTACCAAACAAGAACAACGAAGAGCAAACAACACTACACCGCATGCTACAATACCCAGCAAAAAAGTGTCATACATCACAGACGCCAAGCTGTACCAGCTGCAGCACTGCAGTCCTGTGGTATCAGCTGTTCATGCAGAATTTCATCCCCATTTTCAACGTCAGCCATTGACCTCTGATGAGTTAAGGTGAAAAGATTGCCTTGTTTTACAGCCTACCTCCCTACCAAACAGCTTTCAACAAGTCTTTTTAGTGAATAGCTCTGTTGGCAATGCTTTTTCAGACTGCCATGGTGAAGATAAGTAGAAAAAAAATCAACAACAAAGAACAGAAACCATGCACACATACTGTCACATTGCTGCCATACCAAAGTGAGGTTAGTGCATCATCTGTCCTGAGAATGACACCGCTCACCACATGGGTAAAATAAATAATGTATGCTCACTCTCTGGTCATTGGAACATAAGGAATCGTGCACCACTGGCTGACACGGCAAGCAACGGATTCTGCTACCAGGCCACACAAGACTGGATTTCATTCACAGTCAGACTGAAAATGCATAAAGCATGAGTCATGAGTAGCTACATGACTAACAAACTTACAGTTTCTTTCACTGCCAAGTCCTGTATATAGATCATATGGACCCTACAAACAAAACACAGGCACAATACAATGCTACATTTGGCCTTTAAAAAGGAAGCAACATAATTCAGGTTAAAGTTTTCAAGGTTAATATAAAACAGGCTAAAAAGAAGACAAATCTGCATGTGTAAACACAATCATACCACCAGGCTTGATAAATAGGGCACTGGCCTACTTTAAAAAAAAATTAAAGCTCAATTTTTTTAGCACCAATATATATTAGTTTATCTGGTCAATTACTGCTAAATCCTCTGTCAATTTTTAAGAGCACAGACAAGCAAGCATGAGGCACATTCGGCCAGCCACCTCGTCTTTTCAACCTCAAATCAACCGCACTGCACGGTCGCCGTGTCGGACAAGTACACTTCGCACGCATCCTAGGGGGTAGACTGCAGGCACACGATCTCCCTAATGCAATGATGGAGGGAAAATACTGCGGGCTAACACCTTCCTTCTCCGGGTGACAGACACTGCAGCCAAGTATGCTGCTCCTGGCTCTAGATTCATCAAGATTCAAAACCAGATTGTAATGCATGTCACTGTGCTGAGAATCGGTACTTTTCAATTGGCCCACTTTCATTGTGAAGCGCCTGCTTAAAAAACTCCTCGGGAGGAACTGAGAAACAAGGTAGAAGGGAAACTAATGTTTGAACTTTTTTCAGGCTAAATTCCCAGTGAAGGGTTAGGAAATCTGTGAGACTTTTAAGTATTTCACTCTGATACAACAAAGCTAAGAAAGTGCACTAAAACCTCTCAATGTCTGCATTTAAGGGGACTTTAAAGGAGGTTATTGAGTCCTGGTTTTTTCAACACCCATCCAGTCTGTAGTGGGGCTAATGTCAACGAACCATTGTCAGGGAGACGAGACAAAAATCATTGCCTCGCTGATCGAAGGTTAACCAAACCATCGATCGCACGTTGCGTCCAAGAAAAACCTGCGATGTGAACAAATTGCCCTTGAGCGTCACGCACACTCCCAACGGCGTGCTTCTTTATATCATCTGAATTTTCTCTCGTGGTTTATGCTAAAACGCACAGAACTTGATGACGTCTGCATCGCAGGAGGAGGCATTTCTGAGCTCCCGGAGGGGTTTGTGCTTTTAGCAGTTACTGCAAGGATCACTGTAAACTGGATTTACTGAACTGTATTTACATGGATGATGATCATTACTCATCATCATTTTGAAGTGCCTCACTTTTAGAGCGTTTGTAAAACGGGAAGGTCTCCACTAAAACTCTCCCACATACATGTTACTGACAGGCTCCTTATTCCCTTCACATTGGCTGATGCTCATCTCACTCTCTGCAGTCTGGGCATAGGTTCAGGTGATATTAATATCTGAGATTTTCAGGCAGCGCTCCAGAAAACGCTCTAGACTTCTCTAGAGCGTTTGCCAAGGGCCTCCTACACACAGAATCCTCTCACCGCCAAATCAGTGGCTGGTTTGGGGGACGTGTCGGGGGGACAAAACGTTGGCCTTTTTTATTTTATCAATGAATTTATATTAAAGAAGCAATAAAACACAAGGACAATCATTTTGTGGAATGAAGATTGTAATTCTGCAGAAATGGTTAGAAGGCCAAGGGCGGGAGGACGGGCTGAGAATTCAGGTCCAGTCATCTTTAAAAATGGTTGGCGCTGTGTAAGCTGACCACTGCACTAAATCAAGGGGGAAATGTTCCCGATCACTCTGACGGTAAAACACAGACGTAGAGCTCTTAGAGGTGAACGGCGTCCAGAATCTCAGGCGGATCCGTCATCTATCTCGTTATCACACAGCCTGCTCAGCTTCCCTGCAACAATCTGTCCCTTTCATTAAGGTGTATGCCTCCCTCTGGAGCTGTCTTTGAACTTCAATTTCGCTGTCATCACCTGACACTGGAGCGACTGCAGCCCCCCATTACGGGTCAGCTGATTAATTCCCAGCATCACCTGCCTCACCCAGCAGCTTGTATCACATGACTCGGTGGCCTGAGACACATTACAGAAGTGGGAATATTGGATTTGTATTGTTATAAACACAGCATGAGCCAAATTGAAGATACCACTGTAATATGAAGGGTCCAAATGCTTATTTTTTACAACTTTTAATTTTTCTCGCTGCTTTTGTATCCCAAATGCTCTTGCGTGATTAAATTATGCCCATTGTTTAATAAAACATTTATGGCTTCATGTTAGATGCACGTTTGTGAATTATGACATAACACATTTAATAGTATATGATCACTGAGTCAGAGAATGAACATGGCATTAAACAAAAATTTCATCAGGCATATTTTTCAGACTATATTTCTTTAACAAGGAAAGTGCCATAAAAAACTGATAGGAATTTTGAGGAGGCTTTTATATTGCTTCCCTGAAAAATATTTCAGTACAAACCATATGTCCATTAACATACTTAAAACGTCCTTCACTGGCTCATGTCTAATTCTGAATTAACTGCTACGACACTCATACAATGTGTAGTCCTGTTTATTGTTGTAGAAATTACCCTCTATAAGGCGTAGCATTCTCCATTTAGCACTTAGCAGGACTATTGTTGTGATTTGTTATAAGGATTATTAATGCTATTATAATTCTGCCATTTGAATTACTGTACACTAGACTCAGTCATTTTGTGTTGAAAATTGAGCACAGGGGCACACTGCAGGCTTACCTTCCATATGCAAAGCGTCTGTCTTTATGGTGGTCCCCAAAAGTGTCCCACAGCCTGAGGGAAACGCTAACTTCGTCCACGACATCACGAGAGCGCTCTAAGACCTGGAACCAGTCACCCCATTAAAAACGAACAAAAAAGAAAATACAATGATCAGTTACTGGAATAGAAAGACACTGAAGTAAATAAAGAAATTAACAGGTGTATTGGGAATTGTGGCCCTCTGCATTACAATGCTAAACTTGGCCATTAGGCCGCCGACTCATTGTCATACCTCTTGACAGACCCGGTACTGATCAATAGCCCAGACGGTAGGTACATGGGTCGCCAGGAGCTGGTACTGGGTCAGGGTTGTGTTGCACGCTCGGGCACAAATGAGTCGAGTTTTCCCCACGGCGTTGTCTCCCACTACTACACACTTGATGGTTTCTACGTTTGGCCTTTCGTAGTCCATAATAAAGTTCACGGCTCACTGGCTTGCTCCCTTCATGACACAAAAAAAACAGCACAGTGAAAATGAATGAGTGTTTTTTAACCTACCAGAAACAAAATTCACACAATGTTTCATTCAATGACAAACTGTAACTAGCGCAATAAAGGCAAAACTGAAGACCTACCAATAAACTAATTAGCATAAAATTTCCCAACAGAACAGTCACCTCTTCGATTCAGTAAATCTCAGTTACCCATAAGTAGGCTAGCTCTTTTCAGTTCATTACTAGACTGTAATGTTTCCAAAACTCACCCTACCAACAACCTCATAGTTTCCATGGCATTCTTTTAACTGTTGGAGAATCATTATATGACCAACAAAAGCTTTTATGCCAGTATTAGACTTTATTTGGTTAATCTACATGTGTAAATCAGCGCACATTGAACATATTTTAGATGCAATAGCGCATGCAGAATTCATGTTTCAAATCTCAGCACATACAACTGCATGAAGATTGCATAGCTTAGCCTATCAAGTTGTGCTAAATGTTCAAATCGCTTGCAAAAGAAGTCTTAGGCACCTTAGTGTGTGGATATATTCCAATAAAACAGACAGTTGGTCCTGTGGAGGGATGACGGTTAGACACTAGGTGGGCCACGTGTAGCTCTAAGTCAAAGCTGGCTCCTGGCTCCATTGATGGACAATTTGGCAACGACTCCGAATTGTCTCCAACACTCGTAGACATTATTCATCTGCCCTCGCAGGAAATGGATGATTTAAGGAATTACGAAGATAAGTATAGCCAAAACCAACTCATGCGTAATTTTTCGTCAAGTTCATTCAAATAGCCTTTTTTCTAAACCTTGTTAATTAGCAACCATTGGTATCGTTGTGAACCAGCTATTATTTTACCTTTGAGAATAATATGGCCCTAGACGTGTTAGTCATATGAAGATGATTTTGTCAAAAAATAGCGACTGGTAGGCCTATAAATAAACCGTGAATAAATCGCTTGCAAACCAAAGAGCACAATGTAAACAATTAATTATACAGGTGCTGCATTGATACCGCCAGTCTAACGCCATTCATACATTTATAGTACTCTATTCTAGGCTATGGGCTGTGTCTGAAGAGCTGAAAAAACCCGCACAATGTTTCACTAAATACAACCGGTTTCTAATACAAATATAAAGCAGGCTACTTCTACTTAAATGTTAATGCGTATTCTTCAAAAGTAGGTACAATGACAATAAAAGTGTAATGTTCATTTAAGATGCATGGAAATGTTATTGAAAGATTTGGGTTTTGTTTAGACCTCAATACATATTCATCATTCATTTGTAACACTGTAGGCTATTGACTGTCCACTCCCCCACAACGATCAAGGAATGACACCGTTAACCGGTTGTTTCAACATTAGTAAAGTGAATACAACCCGACCGAAATATATTGTATCAACATGAATAGTTTCCCCAAACTGCACTATAGCCAAGTTACGTGGAACGGGCAAATGAAAGCAGCATCCATACATTAATTCATTAGCCCGGTGAAACAATTATTAGTAGGCTAATTACCCGGAAATTAATTAAGAAATATTATAACTTAAACGTAGCTACACAGCGAACTGCAGAGAGAAGACAGCTCAGAAAATTAAATTAGACGAGGACACCACCCCTGTCTTTGTTCTAGGCAGCTAAGGTGCGGAATAGATTTTTTGATGACAAAAGCACCTACCGTTCCTTTGGGATTGTGTTTTGTTCTTGTACACCCAAGACTAAACTCAAAGAAATACTTTGAAGTGTGCCATACAATTATTGTAGTTAGTGTAGCCTACAATATAACTGCCCGGCGCTAGCTTGGGAAATGCAGAAATATCATTTCGTAGACCTAATCAATGTTATCTCCCAGCTTGCGAAAAGTTAATCCTTTTCCCAATGTAAAAACACTGTCTATACAGGTCTCGCTGCTTCCAAACAATGTCCTTTCTCATCCAAATGCTCTTTGAGAGAATCATCTGTGAGCACACAGCACGGACGTGGTTGCAGGTTTCATCGTGACGTCAACGACCCTGTTCTATTTATAGCAGAGCATAAGATTTCATTCAGGAAAACAAGGTGGTAGCGAGCGCAGTCTAGTGTGGTGATGCGCGCACCAGCACCAAGTATCTAAAACGTGAATTTCAAGAACAACAACAAAAATGTTTATTATTTCGCTTGTTTATTATGTTTAACTTGTTTATATGTGCTCCCTAGCTCACTCTCTTCTACCTAAAATAGGGATGTGCATTGTTTCGTTCCAAAATCGCCAGGACAGGGCAACTGTTATCATTTGGGGATGAAAGTACGTAATAATGTCAGATTAGAGCATTATTGTTAGTTAATACTTATAGCTACAACAACATGAAAACGTAAGTTTCGAATCGCAGAATATGCTGTACATCCTGTCATTATTAAAAGTCATTGAGTAGGCTATGTCTGCAGACAGTGACATGTACATGCGTGATTTCTGAGTCTGATTTAGTGATAAATTACTCTGGATTCGAGCGTCTGCTAAATTAACGTAATGCAATGATTGTGGCCCAAAATAAAATTTGAAATTTAATTAGTAGGCTAATCGAACTGCAAAATACGTTGCTGAAAATGCCATTGGCAACGCTTGCAGCAGGATCTGATATATCAATAATAATGCAACGACCACACCCTAACGAAAATGAACGATAGTAAAACTATAGTATGTCGACAGCATATACGATACAAATACTATAGTATTACTGTAGTTTTTTTCGTACACACTATAGTCATACTATTGTCCTATAGGGATAAATACTAAATAATTATTATAGGGGGTGAAAATACTATAGTGATACTATTGTACTATAGTGACAAATACTATAACATTATTATAGTGGGCGAAAAAACTATAATATTCTTATAGTTTTATAGAAGATAACTATAGCAATACTATAGTTCATTTTTGTTAGGGCAATTACCTGTGATAGGTGGCGTTCAAATGGCGGCAAAGCAGACATAATATCTAATACTTTGTCAGAAAAAACACTATTCAGAGATTAGGTCTATTTTTTCACAGATTACAGAAATCTCTCTAAATCTGGGTTTGAACGCTAGCCTAATATTCTTAAACCACCCCTGGACAGAGATCTATGTGGAAACGTTGTTCTATCGGTGATCTAGTGGACTCTATGGCCTTGCTCCAGATTAAGAGTGGCAGAGGAAACGCTGGAGTTTGTACAGGCCTTTCATTTAGATTTTTCGTGTTAAACCCTCTTTTATTTTTGCTGTCCTTGTTGTAAAGTTTTTGAGACATTTGTGCAACTCAGCAGCTCACCTGCTTCTGCTCCCGTGGTGGCACACTGCTTCGCAACGTTTCTTTAACAGAATTTAATTTGACCTGTTTCTGACATGAATTGCCATTCTGTTTAAGTTTCCTAACAAACTGTCCAAAATTTATAAAAGTGGGTGCACATGTCAATAGATCATTTAGCAACATAACCCACAGAAATCCCACAGAAAAATACAGCAGAACCATAGAAAAAAGGTAGAATCAATCTCAATACATACTACAAAAAGCAGTATCTCTAGCAATACCATGCACTGATGCAATAGTGTCACAGTCTGTCAAGCAGATGTCTTTAGGGAGAGCTATGCAGCAGGACATTCTGCCTTGCCTAGACGTTTATCCTTTTGGGGATGTAGTAATGTTGTTTACTTGTGCATCAGGGTTCAGTTCCCATCTATATTTGGTAAACCCTTTGTCTCCTCAAAAAAGACCTGCTCAATCACAGTATGTTTGCATTAGTATGAATGACAATGCAGATCACATGGTACGTGAGGTGGGCTGTATTTTCACAAAGCTGCATCGAGCAGCATATTTAAAACGTTATACTAAAAAGCTGCACCATTTATAGTATCAGTGATGAAGCATATCTTTGACCTCAGATGATAAAAGACATATGTTTGAGAAAACTAAACAGACAAATAAAAACTCAAAGTGCAAGCTCCAGGTAGTGAACTCTCTATATGTCTTCCAATGTAAGCTGTAGCTGTAAAAATATGCCAACACCTCCAACACAACACAACAATATGTTCTGTTGACTCCCTGAAGTAGCTTTCCTAACCTGGAAACCTAGACACCAACTCCTGTCCAGACCAAAGAATGATTAGTGATCTGGGCTGCTGTAGGCCACTGGACAGCCCAAATACCTACCAGTCCATTTATATGCTTCACAAGATTAAAATCTTTCCTCACATTTGAGTCCTCATTATCTTGAGTGACTTCTGGGTTAAGCTGTAAAAAGCTTAACCTGTCACTTCTCATTGCCGTGCATGCAATATTTAGAGAGACTGAGTCCAATTTTAGAGCATTTCAGTCACACACCACCTCTAGCAATGAATACACATGCTTCTAATACATCATAAAGGAGCATGCAATTATACATTAATTCATGCAATTATTTTCTTGTAAGAATGAACCAATACAACATAACTGTTCTACAGTATGTACACAGATGGTCTGCCTGTCTTGTGTTTCACAGAGGCCTGGCTCTGAGAGGATACAGCGGCTAACAGCCAACCCCTTATTTCCAATAGACTGACTCTGTGGCATAGACAGAGTGTCACAACATTAGCTTTTATGCCGCTGTCAAATTATAATACGTATTCTTCATTAGCAAATGTAAATAAGGCGTTACAATGATGACCAGGACTCTTGCTCTGTAAGGAAGGGTGTACCACGGCTTTTACTTCTGTCTGTATGTTCATCCAGACCCATATGTATATTAGTACAGTGAAGACTTTATTTAATCTTAGCTTGCTATTTGTCAAAGAAATGTATAAGAAGCAGCATATTTATTGTTAACATTTTAGAATTTTCCTCTGAGAGACTCTAATTCAAACCTTACTTGAAACTGACAGAATCTTATTTCACAGCACAGAAACGCATGAAATATCCATCGAACGGAGGATGAGGGGACGAGAAACGATTATCCACCTGCACTTTCTCCACTCCCTCAAAGTAATTTACGGTGCATTATTGGTTTTGTTTTTTTGCTCCACACAGAAATAAAAGAGTATTTCTGTGGGATATCTGAGAGATTTAGAGGCTACCTCCTTCTGCCTTCTGTCTAACCCCACGGAGAGGCCACGGATATTATCCTCTCATACAGTCATAGCAATCTCCGAAACCTCTCTCAGATCTGCGCCATACATATTAATGCATGCGATTCCCTTTAAGTGATTTGAGCAAGAAACACGACACATTTTCAGCTTAGCAACTCGAATAACTTAATTCATAGAGGCTTTTGTTCCGCTTGGCACGCGAAGCCGATCGGCACGCAGATAGATGTGTCTTCCTCTCTCTACACTAAATTCATAATTCAGTCAGGGCGCGGATGCTTGGAGCAGCACCGGGGCCTTGAAGTAGATCAGAGGAGCCGTCTGGCTGTTCATTCATAATTTCAGCTGCCCCACTCTCAGCAAGTGTGGGGGGTGGGGGTGAGGCGGAAGAGCGGGCGGTTCCCGCTGTCCTTGAGAGATGGGCCGTCTCGCTGATCTCAGTACCGCGTCTTCCTGGAGTTAAATTATTCCGCGCTTGCCTGGCGCGCTGCGGACCGCTTCGTTCGGACTGTTACGGTTGCGGGAACGTTACGTGAGAGCAGGCGGTGGTCGTCGATGCAGAAAACGGGACTGTGACATTAGCTTCGTGGGTTCTGACTTGCGGCGCCTGATATGGCCGCATTATTTTATGAGGTGATAACATACTTTGTGAAGATGCATTATGTGTGTGTGTGTGTGTGTGTGTGTGTGTGTGTGTGTGTGTGTGTGTGTGTGTGTGTGTGTGTGTGTGTGTGTGTGTGTATGTGTGGAAAGTGACTGAGGTGTGAAATCACCCACAACGCACACACTACAGGACATAATTGACCATGGAATCACCTTTACATTCAATTGTATTTACTCGTGTAATGACACAGGAAAGCAGAGTGTGAATGTCACCTCTTACAATCCGAAACTGGAACATTCATTCCTCACTAGTTTAGGGCTAAAGCCACTGGATTCATGCATTTATCCAACCATTATCAAACACACTTATTCCTGGTCAGGGTTGCGGGGCGAGAACCTGTCCCTAGCCTAGCGTGCAGTGGGCGAGAGGCAGGAATACACCCTGGACAGCTCGCCAATCCATCGCAGGGCGCACACACCATTCACTCACGTACTCACACCTATGGGTTATTTAGAGTCTCCAAATGTCTTTGGACCCTGGGAGGAAACCGGAGCACCCGGAGGAACCCCACGTGGGCACGGCTAGAACATGCAAACTCCACGCAGAAAGGCCCTCGGCCGGGATTCAAACTCGGTACCTTCTTGTTGTGAGGCGACAGCGCTATATATTTATCATTTCTCATGTAACAGAAATCTCAAAACATTTCTCAACCAACTGAAATCCCACACCTTTATGTTCTCCATTTTTCAAGGCACAAGGTGCAAATGAGCATTGGCCATATTTACTTAGCAGACACTTATACTTATCTACAATGTTCCCCTCACGCATCTGGATATTTACCAAAGCGATATGGGTCCTCTGCTCAAGTGTCCAAATAGGTGTCCCCTGCCTGGGATTTGAAGTCTCTGAGCTGCAAGCCCAGTCTCTGACTACACTGCCACTGTTGTTTAGAGTTAATTTTAGTGTTTGCATGTGCAATGTTGAAGTTTCCTGACCTTCATATGACCCTCAACTTCCTTTGGCTAAAGAAATACTGTGCAGACGTGCGCATGTACATTAAAAGGAACTAGTAACAGCTGAACTGCTTTAATGCCACCATGATATATCCTTAAACTTTCCTCTCAACCTCCAACTTCCCGGAACCCTTTGCAGTCATTTGTACCCAGCAGTATAGAATACCATATTCTACACACTTCCTTGGAGAATACCCCCCAGTCTTGTCTTCCCATGGCTACAGTTTATTTTGGATTTAATGTTAACGGAAACAAGGAGCCTAATGGCATGGATATGACCCTTGATCTGGGGCCCCTATAGTTAGGAGTCTGGACTAGTACATGTTGTTGTGGATGTACCTTTGTCATTTGTGTTCTGAAAGTGGTGTTGCAATTATTGGTTCTAAAGGGTTTTCCATATAAAAGGAAAACTGGGAAAATCGCTTTGCTCTTATGCAGGTGTCTGATTAGGGAAGAAAAAATATTCCTTTAATGGCTATAGCTACGAATATGTAACATAATAACATTTGAGACACATAGAGAGTACACAGCTAGTGCATAATGGCATCAGGCACCGAAAAGTCTGGTAGAGCAGCCATTTTATGGCTCCACTATAGAAGCCTCAGCCACTGTAAGTCAATCATTCTAAGCTTACCAGAGTAGGCGGGGATAAACGTTTTGGCCATTGATTTTCGTCTAATGCACTTCACAGAGTGACATGTTCCATGTGTGATTTATAGTGAATGTTACATGAGATCTGCTTACATTCTGTGTTTGTTATATACATAAATAACCTTTGAGCTGCCTTTCTGGTGGGTTTAAAATAACAGGAGAGGTCACAGGTTATAGATGCACAATATGTAATCGGTAACGAGCCGCTCTATGACGTTTTGATCGTGATTTTTGTGGTTGCGGTATCTTCTGCTCGAAGGGGTGTTAGAACTCATCTGCTTGTGTGTTTGGACACAGAGCCTCACGCCGTTCCTCCCTCTCCTGATTACCACACAGGGGTCAGCCCTACATAAGTTGAAGGGACAGCATATAAACACGCGAACCCTCTTTCTCCCGCAGCTGTTAGCTTAGCGCTAGATCCACGTGACTCCAATAGGCACTCAATCAAGAGGGCGGAGTCATCCAACTCCCTTCTTGTTTTTTTTATTGTTGAACAACACAATGAAATGGGAAATTTTTTTTTTTTTTTTTTTGCTTTGCTGTTCTTTTATCATCATGCTTCCCGGGTAGCTGCATCTATGTGTGCTTGCTGCTAAGCGGGGGGGGGGGGGGGGGGCCCGCGTGAGCAGATCGGACCGTGGGTGGATGTGATCCTCTTACACGGGCCAAAGTGTTTTCATGTGACTCTGCACAACTGCCGACACTGAGCTGCTGCGCATCAAACTCCAAGATACAAACAGATGGCCAAAGCCAAGCGATGCTTAATCTGCCTTTGCAGAGTCTGCCCAGACACCCGTGTTATGTAACGTTGATGTGCGGGTAAGCACGATCGCAAACCCAGGACCCACGGGACACTTATCCCTTTTGGGTTGCCAGTCGCCGATCCATCTGGACGATAGACATTTTTTTTGATGTGCAGGATTGCAGTTTGGTTTGCCATAACCCGCAGTGGATCGTTTTGTATGCGCGTGTTACCAAGCAACAGCACTACAATGGCATGTCAGCAAAACCTAGGAGTTAGTGAGCAAAGCCGCGCAGCGGGATGCAACTGCGGCTATGTATGGGGTACTACAGTCTTACTCAAGTTTTTGGAATTGCTGGCTTGAGATCTCTTTTCTTGTTCAGAAAATACATTTGGAGATGGATGATTGATATTATCAATATTTGATATTATCTGGATGATGTACTGTAGTAACTCCACCAAACTGTAGATGGCAGCGCAGGAATGACAAATTGGGGGCATTGCTTCAAATGAACTCTGCTTACGATCCATTAAATATAGTTCTACAAGGCAAGAGCCAGGACAGATCTGTTCTTTTTTGGGGTTTTTCAGTGTTATTCGACAGCATGGTGTAGAGAGACGTGAAGAATGGGGAGCGAGAGAGGGAGAGACGTGCGACAAAGGTCGCGCGGTCGGATTGAAATCGCCAACGTCGCGGCTCGCAATGAGTATGTGGATAGCGCTCTACAGGCCACGCCACCGAGACACGCCACCGAGACACCCCACAGATCTATACTATCTGATTGTGTCTTTAAGGATTTACAGTACTAGGGTGGAACACCACAAACAGCACCAATATATTATGTCAGTAGTGATACATTTCAGTGTAATGGACATGGAAGAAAGTTCATTTTTACATTAAAAACTAGTTGCGTATGAGGCAATATGTTAATAATGTATGGTACAAGCAATCACATCACCATTGTTTTTATCTTGTTATGGTCACAGGACCCCTTCACATGAAAAGAATCAACCATTTGGATCACGTTCATGCATTATAGTAACTTTTGTATACAAGGAATCCTTACTCAAATTCTTCTTTTTTTTGTGACAATCACATCTTTTTTTATCGGAAGTACAGTGGAACTGTGCTGGTGGAGCAGAATTATTGTAAATTCAGCAGGAAAAAGTAAATTTTATCAAATTATGCACATTTTTGTTATTCCAAAGATAAGGACGCCGTATTTTGTGGAAGGAGTCCATATTTCTAAAGTAGACATAATAAAATTGATTGACTGTCGTAGAAAGAAATGATAGCGCTGTTGTGTCCATTTTTCACCAAGTCTCATACAATAAGGAGCAAAATCAACACTTGATAAGGAACAACCAGCTAAAGAAGCTTAAGATCACACCAGACAGCTCCATCAAAGCAGTCTACTGGCAATAAAACCACCTCCAAGCAACCATCAGCAGGGCACTTAGAGTACTGACAAGACAATACACATTGACACGATGTGTAAAATAGCTAGTGAATGTTTTTTGATAGTGTTTTCCCCCATGACTAATACTGTACCTGCAAGCAAACACATAGTAATTTCCCACAGAGAAACTTCCAGTTGAGTCATTCTTCTTTCAGGGATAACAGCGCACTAACAGCTGTTCACAATATGACAGTAGGCCTATTTAATTGTAAAAAAAAAAAAAAAAGCCACATAACTTTATTTCCACTTTTCAATAGTGTGTCTCTTCATCATATGAAGCATTGGAAAAGTAGCTTGTATATTTAGACTGCTACACGATACTATTATCAATGGGGTGACACGGGGCCAGTGCAACATGGATTATTTCATGCACATCATGAAGGTGCTGTGGAATAAAACCTGTTGCATCTGCTCATGTAATTGTTAATTATTTTTGTTATATTTAATTATATCATATTTTGTTATGTTTAATTATATTAAACAAATTGTATTTCTTGGCCATGCATTTCCTTTTCAGTACTATTTGAAACAGTATGTTGGCTCTCTGCAACATTCTCAGGGAAACATAAGGCATTCTGCATTGATACAGGTGGTTTTATAGTTCTTCGCCAATAATATTACATAAGTGTATTATGAAAATACAGCAGCTGTATTTTTTATTTGACGGAAAATGTCATATTTCTCCTACATCCTCCCACTGAACACACTTCATGCTTCCTCCCTGACACTGATTATAATTTCACATTGCCAGCTACTTTTATTCGACTTCACTTAAACAGTGCCATCTAGTGGTGTTTATACATATTACAATCAATCGCATTTCTTGCCATTTGGACTTCAGGTACGGTGTTGTGTTAAGCGTGTTAATAATAAAGTTATTAATGTGGAGACGAAGGTCAGATCCGAACGACTTGCAAAAAATGTATGTTCTAAAACATCACTATATTTACCTGATTAGGACTTCAAAATGATATCGTTTACTAAACATTTACATGTTGGCTAACAACAAAATCAACAGTAGCCTAATTATCATCGTCATAATGTTAATGAATGAATTTCATCTTAATATGCTTACGCAAACCATCAAGAATCTTATACAAAAACATAAAAATTGACATGCTAAATCCTGGAAAAGAGTTGTAACACTCACCTTATTTCGTCCTATTTTTTCTTTTGGAAGAATTTGTTTGATTTCTAAAGTTGCAATGCAATGTAAAAGTATTTGTGAAAACCTTTGTTCACTCCTCGACCTTAAAGGACAGCGATAGTCAGCATCAGTTTGCCTGGAGAGTTTGAGTTTAAGCCCTCTGACGTGCCACAGGACTTTTTTTTCTCTTCTGGACTGCTGGCGAGGTGTGGCTAAACCCTACTGATATCTGACTGATGGTGGGGTGAGGAGAGGCAGGATTCCGGTGCTTTGTGAAAGTCGAACATTATATCTGATCATGTTATACGATCACGGTGTTACGTGGTGTTAACTTAGAAGGAATACAGCAAGCAGTCGTAGGCTACAATAAAAAACAAGCAGACAGTTATCCATCACTTAAGCAGCACTTAGACATCTGCCATCAAAAGGTCACGGTTTACTTTTTGGTAACCAAAATCTTCTAACAATATGTAAGTGTTAGGCTATATTGTTCTGGGATATTTTTATGGGATACATGAAAACATAACCACTATTAACTTGTAACTGTTAATAACCTTTAGTTTGTAGGCCTTTATTAGGTCACCTATATCTGTATCTGTAATCTATGGAACAGCAGGTAAATCACTGCAATGTTAGCCTCTTCAAAGCCCATAATCTGATTAGCTTTCAGTCTTCTTCTACTATAAATGCAGTACTGAGACAGGCAAGCTTCAACCACATGACAGCTGAATCATAAGAAATCTGATTTACATTCAAATTGAGCTTAGAAGTTGCGGACCATTGTTTCACAGATATTTCATTTAGTTTACATGGACATTCATGGACCTTAGGTTTACTGGTTAAACACATTTATGTTCTCAATTCACAATATCCAAATAATAATGCACGCACAATAACCTGTGATGCCACTGACCCGATTTACTTACTGTTGATGTCCCCACAATATGCATGCATGTGTATTAACGTACACAAAGCACTGTGCCAACATGATCTTGGATCCCTCAGTTTAAAACTTGCCGTAAAAATAAATTGGCCCTGAAATCTCTGACGTTTTAGAAGAATCAAATCAACCACTGCTTTATGAGGGGGAAAAACTGAGACTCCAAAAGTAAGGCCAGAGTCAAGCGAAATAATCCTCCCTCCCAATTCAACGTAGCCTGCCCCTTATCATTCCTCCAAAACCTGACTTCACAGGATAGATGGGTGTAGAAAGATATAGGGTTCCAAACATGCTCCTTCAGAGTAACCCAGTAAGCCGGATCCTGTTTAACTTCCTGCAATTTGAGAGGCTCGTCGCCCACTTCCACCTCAGCCAGACAGCGATTGTAGGAGACTCATTCTTAAATCTTTGTAGAGGTGCCCGCTGTTTGACCAGATGAGATTATAACATCGTTACTCTAAGGGTATCTCCCTGAAGGAGAAATTTAGCCATTGTGTAGCAAGTTTGAAATGATAACATGCTAAACATAATTCTTCCATCTGTTATCATTTGTTATCCTGAAACTCAATTTTTTTATTTATTCTTTTTCAAAAAAAGCACACAGCTATTTTATGTTTTACATGAACTGCAATATTATTCAGTTCCAATGAGTTCATATGAAATGACACAAAAAACATTTAATATAGATTTTGTTTGTATATTTCCAGCACTGAATAATTCTGTTTTAAAAGCCTGGTATTGGTACCGGAGGTAAAGACAATTCATTGGCATCATCAAATCTTTCATGAAACGTTTCACGTGAAGTGCTTGATGGGTTCTCTGAAATGTCTGTTGCATCAAGTGAACGGAATGGCTAATCTTTGTCTTAAAATGGAAATAAATTGACAAACAAATATTCCAGTTAGTGGAGTGCCGGTTTAATAAGGTAGAACTCCAGGGTATACAGTACATCTCTGTGTATGCACGCCAGCTTTTTCTTTTTGTCTTTTTTGTTTCTATCCAAGAATATGGGTTTTTATTTTCATAGTATGAGCTTGACATTGAACTTTCTTCCTCAAAACCCAATGCTGGTCACAAAGTGATGTCTGAGGACAGTCACTTTTTCATTTTAAAGACGTTTTTTAGCACAACAAAAGACAGCGTTCACATTTCTTTAAAACGCTTCCGTGACCTGAGCTAAATGTCACATTAAATGTCACAAGATGGCCGCATATTAAAAATCATCTGTCAGTTGGCATTGATTGCTGTGTCACGGTTTTTGTTCTCTTTGTCCTGGCATACTCTAGCAGAACAAGGCTTCCTGTGCATCCAAACTTCACAAGCATTTTACCACTTATTTGATCCCTCTGTTTCAAAAAGAAGCAGAAATATCATCAATTTCATCATTTCATTTTATCATCATCTCGATGGCCTTTTACTGTATGCTAGCCGTAGGTTATTTTTTTCTGTTTTTATTTTTGCATATGTGGCATGGTTGGGGATGTAGTGGCCATGCTGAAAGTAAGTACAAAGACGTGGATGGAATAGCCAACGGTCGTTTTATTACTCTCTAGCGGCAGTCAAAAAATCTGGAAAACTATCAAAAACCAAACAAAGTTCAAACTGCGGGTGGTCGTGAGGGAAAAACCCAAGCATACCTCGCCTCTCCAGGAAAAGTGTCCCCCCAAGCACTGTAGATTGTGCCCTTATAAAGGGCCTTAAAAAAGCAATGGGTGATTTAGCTTCAAGTGAGCATGTGTGTGAGGACTGCTGTCCGAGGTCCTGTAGGCTGTGAGAGGGAGTTTGGAGTGTATCTATCTATCTATCTATCTATCTATCTATCTATCTATCTATCTATCTATCTATCTATCTATCTATCTATCTATCTATCTATCTATCTATCTATCTATCTATCTATCTATCTATCTATCTATCTATCTATCTATCTATCTATCTATACACACATGCACACACTCCTACATACACACACTTCACACTTACTATTAATGTACGATTTGTATGCAGATCACCCATTACCAACTGGTTCACATTCACTTCACGTTAAATAATTCTAATTCTAACAAGGAAATCGGGTTGCATTAAATCATTTTATTTTAGCATTTTTGTAAACATTATCAAAATTATAGGAAATCTCTGGGAAATTCAATGTTTACGCTTGTGACATTGAATCTGTGAACTTACTGAAAATGAACAATACTCAGTCTGTGCCTTGTATCACGTGACGTCCGAATGCATGTATACTATGTGTCGCATAACCAGAATCTGACACAAACCAACGTAATGATAAGGATGCCAGCCTTTTTATATAAAATTACGACTGGCAGCAAACAAGAGCAATGAACTCCCAAGCTCCCCTTTTGTTTCTCACCCAGTCACCAATGTCAGGCACCGTGCTACACTTTAAGCCTGTCGTCACTTTATGAACAGACTTATCTTTTTATCTGAACGAGAAGCTCCAATTCACTGCTGGGGAAACAAAAAATCTTGTCACTAACAGAACGGAGGGTGAATTGCAGGGCTTATGTAGAAGCAGAGTCCTTGGTATATTCAGTTACTGTCAACCAGGGACAAAGCTGCCAGTCGACACTGGCTATTCATAGAGCGCTCACAATGTGGCGATTTTAGATTTCCATGAGTCAGATAGGATTGTTTTTCCTTTTTTTTTTCCTGAGTGGATTGCACAAAGGGTGGAGGGTGAGCGCTTTGCAAAAGATGTACAGTGGGGAGAGATGACAATTCCAGGGCCTTTTAGTGCAAGCTCTGACTCTGTTTTCCATTCCAAGCTTGGTCCATGATGTTTCAGTGTGGGGAAAATACAAAGGAGGCATTTGCTGGTGCTTGTTCTCATTGTCATTCTCTATTACTTCAGCTTGTTTGCTATACTTGTTCCTAAGGTGGACCACTTCTGTACTGTTGCCCCTGTTTTTACAGACTTAAATGCACGGTTTATCTTTATTCAAGAGGTAGACAAAAGCAGTCACTCCAGCACACTCTGATAGCTGGCGCAGAGGTGTAGCAGTCATTGGGTATGGTTTGAAAGCTCACATAGCTGATATGTACTTCACAAACGTGTTGTGTTGCACTTAATACCGTACTGCCATTAGTCTTCTAAACTGCTGTTTATTATACAGCATAGTGAAGCAGGTCAGATAATGCGAAGCAGAAAAAAAGTCAATGTTGTGGACATACAACTTTTTTTAAATTCTGATTAGATATAATGTCGAAAATGGAAAAAAATCCTACCGCAAAGAATGTGGCATTGCAATGGTTAAATGGCTCGTGCATGAGGTTGATTGCAGTTGTTTAAAAACATCAGTGAATCTCTATCATTTCCTACACACAAAAGTAGTTTTTCTGAAATAAAATGACATTGGTGCATTGCATTGTGGCTTAAAATACATAATCAATATCTGGAATCCACAGGGAGGGATATTTAATGTATAATATATAGCACACTATTTGATATTGCACAACTAACCGTGATATTGTGCTATATATTGCATATTGTATATATATGAAGTGCAGAAACAACTGATGGTAGACATTGCAGTGGCCTGGGACATAAAGTGCTTTACAAAGGGTCTGATTCGAGGCGGAGTTAAGAGTTCAAAACCTCTCAGCTTCCTCTTCCTCCAGCTGCCCTGTCGATGATTTTTCTCAATACATACTGAGGTGTACTGAAGAGAGAACATACTACAGATTATGAATTATGCAGATTATTATATGAGTACAATATTGCTCTATTTAATATCTTAGGACATTGTTGCTGTTAATGCACTTTTTGGGTGTGCGTTTTTTTAAAAGTCTCAGACTTGTTTTCACCAAAATCTCGCTGTCTGAGTCGTGGAGACCCCTTTCACTGTCCAATATCATCCTGTAAAAATGCTGTGTTATCTCTATGTTGGTTTTTATTTTAGAGCTGGAAGTAGTGTTGTGTGAAATCTCATTTTATTGATTTGGCGAAGCAACTGATACATATCTCAGTTTCTTTGTGGGTAATTTTTAATACTTTTCCATTAACTTGCCGTTGTTCACTTCATCCTCTCGGACAAATGCACCTTGGGACTGCTGCTGGCAGATCCCCTCCCAGTCTCCATGACAACATTGCATAAGTATGGATTATCCCCTAGTTATGTAATTCACCTTTGTAGATTTACATTGGAAACACTTGTGTATTGACATGACTACTTAACCCTTGTGTGGTGTTCGTGTTTTTGTTACTCACCCAGTGTTCGTGGGTCTGGTGGACCCACAACATTATTTGGTTTTTAAAACAATAAAGCCATAACAATTTACGTAAAAATACTTCACATATATTGACTTCATCTCAATTACAAGCAATATAGACAGCATATATGGTTAATATTGACCATTTACCTCTGCTAGATCACATTTATCAATAAAAGTGATATTTGTTTTTTGTGATGAAATGTGATTTTTGTGTTCTTTTACATGTTTATCACAGAAGATGAGCCAAGGCCAATGAGTCTCAGGTTGAAAAAACTATGAATTGTATCATTTTTCTTTTTGTAAATATTGAATACGGGTCCCACAGACCCACACAAGGTTTAAATCCAAATCTGTGGTCATCTACAATTAGTGATGGGAGCGCAGTCTTTGCGGAGCTGTTGTTTTTTTTATTTTGTAGGTATTAAAAAAAGGCATCTACATGTAATGGTTTTATTAAAAGTCTCTGCACTGGCATTTATTTATTGACCTTGAAAAAATGTGACCATGCATCTTTGCAAGTGAAGTGAAAATGAAATCCATACATTTTAAACAGATCGCGCAACTTGTTGCCTCTCTACCAAAGTCTTGTGTCCCTCTAATAAACTAAACTGAACTCATTTCCTAAAGGAATTTACTTCTCCTCATAGGTTAGTTTTTTAAATGCCAGTGATGATCGGTGATCACCCTGGGATTTTGTGAGTGATTCTTGAATTATATTTTTTTACCTGAGGTTTTGTCCTATCGTCTTATAAAATAATACATATGACAAGAAAATGTTTTGGATGTTCCAAAATATATTGTACTGAGTTACTATACTGTATTTGTGTAAGCCTGTGTCTGTGTCTGTGTGTGTGTGTGTGTGTGTGTGTCAATGTTAAGGTCAATTCCACTTCAGTTAATTGAACCTTAACTCATTAATTTAAAAATCCTCATCATGGGCAATGTCAGTTCACTTCCTGAATTGACTAGGTCAATGTGGAATTGATCCCGAAACCTTTAAATCTTTAAATTAAAAACACTTTATTGTAGTTATGTTTGTTTTTATTATGTAGTTATTTAGTGTGCTAATACTTTGTCCATCTGCACTTACTAAACAAAAGGAGAAGTTTTGGTTTTATTTTGTTGTTTCCCGGTGTAGCGAGGCCTCCTAGTGGAAAGATTTTGCTATTACTATTTGCACTTTAGAGCTCACTGCTGACTGCTGATAGCTATTGCCATGTCTCAGCAAGTTTGTGCTTTGAAACTAAGAAGTACAGATTTATAAACATTTACAAACCATGAGCCTTTATTATATTTTTACAAATTACTTTTGGCCAACACACATAGGCCTGGATTCACATTTTTCCTTAATGTGGATTTTGTGTCTGTGACAGAAATCTTTTTTTTAAATTTATTTGTAGTCAATATTAAAGGAAATGTTGATTGAATCAAGATTCTATGGGCCAGTTTAGCCCCAGATTCTAGGTGCCGGTTTCCCAGACATGGATTAAGCCTAGTCCTAGACTAAAAGAAAGATTCTATGAAAATCTCCATTTAAAAAAAAGAAAGAGTCTAGGACTAGGCTTAATCCATGCCTGGGAAACCCAGCCACAGCTCTGCATGTGTAAATAGATTGCATAAAAATGCTTTTAAACATAAAAATGCACATACAAACAAACACACATTGTTTGTCATAGTCTATGACCAGCATAAGTAATTATGATACATATGGATGGGTTAGCTTGGTCCCGGGTAAGCTTGCATTGATCAGACTTGGTTTATGGTATGGGAACCGCTGGGTAGACTGGAGGAAGGATTCACTCACACAGTACATTTTTATTAATTTTCTGTGATAAAACTGAAATGTTATTTATTCAGTATTCAGTATTTATTCACCTTGAATTCGTATCCATGTATCCTCTCCTGATATGGGCAAAATAATGTAACGTGGTTGATTTAGATTGAAAGATTTTAGACAAATTTGTTTTATTGAAGGCTTTTTAAAGATGCTCTCTTCAAACTTGTGATGCAATTCTACTCTTGATTTAAGTATTTGATATCTTAGAGGTACAGAAAATCTGTTAAAATAATCTAGTTACATTTGTCCATGTAATTTCACTCTCTTCAAGAAAAGAACATGAATAGCAAGCTAATTGTTGTTTGCATTAAATAATTCTATCAAATTTACCAACTATTCCAGAATGTGAACCAAATATGAACAATTCATGTTCCTGTTTGAATCCCCTTACAAGGAATGTGGCTCCTTCTTGCCTTCAGTCCATCCATATCACACACCTGTACAAGATCACTGACCCCAGATAATCTGGCAGTTGTTTGCCATTTAACCACAAATCCCAAACTCAGCATTTCCCTTCCATGCCACCTAGTGGCAAAATAAGATACCTGCAACCTAAAGAACCACATACGTTCATAACCGAAGAGAACTGAACAAAACCACTTTGACCTTCCTATTATGTTAGGGTCTATGTCACCCAAAATTACTTTTTGTATAACTTGAAATTGGTGCTTTTCTTCAGTAAACACCTTTGAGACATCCTAGAGAATTAGGAAATACATGAAAAAAAGGTATTTGGAACTTTTATGTTATTTTTTAAATATATTGACCCATAACATTCCTTAATACAAATGACAGTAAAATGGTAACAGAATAGGAGGGTTAACCGGGAATATAATACATTGAGGGTGCATGACCTTTCTACAGAACTAGGCAGGGAAACAGAAAAAGAAGGTGCAAGTGTATATCAATGGTAAACAAGGGTAGGCAACCCTGCTGCCAGAGATGTTAAAAACCAATCAAACTTTGCATATTAATTGGTTATTAAAAATCTGAACATCAATATTTGAAATAATGAAATGCTGGTCACGTGTTCACTAAGCCTGATAAGTAATGCAATGACCAGGCTCTACCCATGCTCTAAATATAACCACTAGATACTGTGCATATGCTAAAACATGGTACATTCAAGCGCCGCGGTTGGCACAGCGGTCTAAGGTGCAGACTTTGTCTGTGCGGTTGCGCCCCGAGGATCGGGGGTCTTCTCTGAAGACTTAGCCATTGTTTCTGACTTAGCCTTAAGACTTAGCCATAGTTTCTGACTTAGCCTTAAGACTTAGCCATAGTTTCTGACTTAGCCTTAAGACTTAGCCATAGTTTCTGACTTAGCCTTAAGACTTAGCCATAGTTTCTGACTTAGCCTTAAGACTTAGCCATAGTTTCTGACTTAGCCTTAAGACGTAGCCATAGTTTCTGACTTAGCCTTAAGACTTAGCCATAGTTTCTGACTTAGCCTTAAGACCTAGCCATAGGTTCTGACTTAGCCTTAACACTTAGCCATAGCTTACTGTGCCAACTACACTAGATGTTCATGGCTAAATGGATTGCTGCTACTTTATGGTAGAACTGTACTTTGTCTGACCTGTTTGTAACTGTTCCAGTTACCTTCGGTATGCACTTATTGTACGTTGCTTTGGAGAATAGCATCTGCCAAATGAATGTAATCTAATGTAAGGATCACCTCATTTTTCTCAGCAAACACTCTTAGGATTGGATTTTGGCTGACTTTTTACAGGAAGTTTTCCCCAACTTCAGTTGTTTACGTGTCAGCATGCAGTGCCAGGGGAAAGGCTAAACAGCTGGAGCGTACATCATCTTTTATGATGAAAATAAGAATAGTTACATTACCCATTGGAGATTTCGGTCCGAACATTCTGTAATGTGACACAGTAGTTTCAGCCAAATGTGAAAGAAAGTTTCTTAGCAAACGTCTTATGGAACATGTTGATGTGTTCAGTATTTGAAGTGTTGATTTGAAAGTGGAAACAGGTTATTTATAAAAATAATGACACCCCTGCCCCCTCCCTAAAAAATATATATATTAAAAGTTGGTGAAATCATTTTTGGTTCATTTTCACACTTCAACTACAACTCCCTCACCCCCACCAAAACCGACCTTTCGATGACCGATCGTGGCAGTGTAATGCATTGCTGTCATAAGTTCCACCTGGAAAAAATAAAGTTATTCTATTCTATATTCTGATCTTTCATTTTCTGACTCCAAGGGAATCAGAAAATGTATCTTACTTAGGATATTGTATATTGACACTGAATGGCCATGAGAGGGTGGGCTCCCCTCCAAATCAGCCACACCAAGTGACCAATTGAAAAAGCTATCAGAATCCACCAGCCATAACAGTAACTCAGAGTCGCTGGTTTCCGTGCATTGAATTAACAGGGATGCTGCTATCTCATAATTCAGGTAAGTTCTTATTCTCACTTTTGAAAATAATCTCAGGGGGAAAAAATCAGTTTGGTGCTCCTATGAGCGTATGCAAGTTTAAATTCGACAACACATTCTTAAACAGGCAAGTGCACATTAGAAAACCATTTTGAGACAATTCTGCTTAAATGACTATTTCTGCTTTTATGCCGTTCAGGCTACTTATGAAGTCTGATCCAGAAGAGCTCATTCATATGCAGCCACATATTTGTTCATGGGGAAAAAACAGGATCGATCATATCTCAGCATTTTGCAGATTGGGTTTGGATTAAGTACGTTTCTGACCCTTGACCTTGTGAACGACTCCACAACTCCCTCTCACGGGTCCGGCAAGGCAGATGATCTGTAATCCTGGCATATGATAACCAGATAGTACAGGTTCAGTATTATCATCAGAAAGTTCTTGATGCTAAAGAAGATCAGCATTGGATGCAAGACCTCGAAGCAGATCATGATCATCAGTCGGACCACAAGGAAGGGGCCATCTTGAATAAAGAGGCTCTGCATGATGTTCCAGATTTCAGCTCCGTGCTGCTTCAGGAGAGAGCTGCTCTGACCCTCGTCACATCCTTCTGGTGTTGAGTTCATCACTGAAGAACACAAACATGGACTTGAAGAGAATGGTTAACAAACCCCATCACGGGAGAAGATTGGCAGCCTTTCCATGATTAAGTTCATGTAAAGAGTTTCAAAAGCCTATAAAAGAGCTTGTAGTTTAATACCAACATTTCCCTGAGGAGTGAATGCTGTTACTTGTAATTGTTATTCAAACAGAGGTAACAAGATAATTTTCACAGAACAGAAAATGTCTGAAAACGAGATAACTCTACTTTTAAACTCTACTTTTAGGCGGCAGTGTAGTATAATGGTGAAGGAACAGGCAGTTTCAGACATTTTCTGTTCTGTGAAGGAACAGGACTTGTAACCGAAAGGTTGCAGGTTCGATTCCCAGCCGGACACTGCCGTTGTACCCTTGAGCAAGGTACATAACCTGAATTTGCTTCAGTATACTGTATATCCAGCTGTATGAATGGATAAATGTAATAAGAAGTTGTGTAAGTCGCTCTGGATAAGAGCGTCTGCTAAATGCCTGTAAAGTAATGTAATGTAAACTCCCTGCCAGAGATATAATTCAGGAATTATAATATAATATAATTAATTAATTAAATGAATCTGGTAGTAGCAGATCTAAGGTTTCTTACACGTCTTTTGAAGTCTAATGCAGCTTCTTAAGTTTTACCTCAATAGGTCATAATGTTTGGGTCAGTGACTTGAGTGCAGTAATGGTCTACACGAGACTAATTCTGGCAGGTTTCCTGCATTCCATAATTATAAACATTTGCAAACATACAGTATGTGCGTGTGTAGGTAAGCATATATTTTCAAAATGATATCACTAACGGACAGCCAGATGCATGTTCTAAAAGACGGACCTGACAGCTGGAGAGGAAACTGCAGCATGCTCCATGTCCATACTGCCAGGATGAGATAGACCAGCTCTAAACTTCTGTCCCTGTTGAAAACATACATTTAGGAAGTATTAATGTGGGATGGAAATTTTAGTTTGGTGGATGGATCAGGGTGATAAGGGACTTTGGTTGGCCTGGAAGTCGAAGCTTGGGTTTTGCCGTGTAAGGAGGGAAATGTATGGGGGAAATGTGTTTCACAAGCAAATAATCAAAATCGGCGAATTGTCTACGAGCTGTGTGGTGGTAACTCGATTGCCAGGATAGAACATACACAGGCTAGTATTTGGCGGAATACCCATCTAAAGCATAATACACAACTTCAGACCAATGTTGCTCTTTTAATTGACCTCTAGAGTTTGTCTTGACTCAATCTAAAACTCAGCAAGTACACGTGGAAATCGTTCCATGGCTTAAAATCTTAATACACATAGGGTGTTGCAGCCTATGATTGCAAATAATTGCTCTGCCTAGCACTTTCCTGAGTAACTTGCAGACTGCAAACAAATTTCAAACGCTCTCATTCTTTGCCAAGTATCACCTTTAAGGGCCCAGAGTGGACAACCAACATCAAATAAAAAACAGAATGTTTTTATATTCATTTTGCTGATTCTCATTTGCTGCAAGCAGGGAGCGACTTCCAAAAAATGCAAAAAGTATTAAGTAGCCACTAAATATTTATTTTAATAAAACAGCTGGAGACATTATTCCAGTCTTTGTTGGCCTTTACTTTACAAATGTTTACATTTTAATATGTTCCTGGAATCTTGACTACATGCTTTCACAGTACTAACTCTTAATGCATAGTAATGGGTTTTCTTCCCTAAGAGGCGACCATTTAAAGGCAACAGTGGATTCATGAGAGACTCAGCCAATAAAGAACCCCATTAGAAGGATTAAAATCATAAGCACAAGCGAACCTTGGCTTTTGTCATTAGCTGAGTAGGATGTGTGTTGTGAACTTCACAAGTAGGATGTGGCGTTGGCTTCGGTTCCTGGGGTTCCCGCTACAATCGTTTTTTCCCAGCAATGTGCCTGGTGCACACAAGGCTACCGGTAGAGAGAAATGCAGTTCTCCTCTGATCGGCACTAAGTTACTGCTGTAGTACCGTGTGGTCTGTAGGGTGTCAAATTGTCCCACTGGTTGGCACATGCAGAGATTCAGGTGGCCCAGTGGCTACTTGAGAAGCATACTGGCCGATTGGGGGATAAACAAAGGGAAAGGATATGGGCCGGGACAAAGGAAAGATCTGCACACTCACTGTATGTCTGAGAGAGTCTCATTAGTGAACTCCAGTATATCGGCGGCGGTGCCCACGAAAATGAGGAGGAGCTGCGCGAGCTTGTCCCGGGTCACACCGCCGCCAAGGGGGAGCAGCCACTTCCCCACGATAAGCAGAATCAGCAGGATTTCGTGCAGCACTAGAATCCAGTCATCATCGCACACAGAGAACAGCAACTTCAGAAGCATAGAAGAGCATAAACAGTCAACAACTCAATATACAATCCACAAAGCACTATTTTTTTTTACTGAAAGGAACATTAGATACACCTAGGAAACAAATAAAAGCAACACTTCCCATATTACTTGTACTTGGCAGTCTAGGTCTAGGTACAGGCAATTTTCTAGATAATGTAACCAATGATGGATGTGCACTTTAAAAAAAAATTGTTATTATTATAAAGTGGGTGAATTTCACATTTCATTTCAGCAATGGTCTGCGAATAGTTTTATCGGTATATAACAATGTTTTCTTCTGTTCACAAATGTTTCTTTGGTGGTGTAGCAAAATATTACCAAACAAATCACTACAGAAATGGTTAGTCTAGACAAACTTGATAGCAGAACATCTCAGGTTTAGGAACACACCTGTAAAAGTGAGAAAAGTAAACATACCTTAAAGGCTTCATTTTCCTTGGTGTTGTTCCTAAATGTATTTATAATGCTTTTCCAGTTGTCCATTGAGTCCAGTTTCTTGCACTGAAAATAAGAAATACTGTAAATTAGTCACAAAAATAAGATGTGGATGTGTGTGTTTGAGTGTAGAAAAGTTGTCATGGAAGCTACTGTAGGTCTAAATCCAAATCAGAACAGCATGCTATTTACAGACGTGGAGATTTTATGCTTCACTGGACGGAAAATCCCAAACATTTATTTATTACTGGGGATATTAAAATAGCATAAATACTCATGCAGACATAACAATGATCCGTAGTCATAGTAGTATGAAAGGGGGAAATAAATGTGCAACCGTAATTATATCTAAAATCCTACCGGATTTGATTTATTCAACTGATGCTGATGGTCTAATTCCAAAATCCACATAGATGGTACAATGCTCATGAGAAATAGCAAGATAGGTGCCGAAAACCTGTTAGATGAGATATCAACAGAGACATATAAGGTTCCAACGGTACTTGAAATATATATTCATAGGCCCTACTTTTGTTCACCAGGAAACATCTATAGAACCGGACAGTTAGCTACT
This sequence comes from Synaphobranchus kaupii, assembly GCA_029718625.1. Lineage (NCBI taxonomy): Eukaryota > Metazoa > Chordata > Actinopteri > Anguilliformes > Synaphobranchidae > Synaphobranchus > Synaphobranchus kaupii. The sequence goes on along the minus strand of CM056379.1, from coordinate 102,155,156 downwards.
TTCGAGAGGAAAAGACTAATCTGTATATTTCCGCCCTGCCAGCCCCTTCCCCTGCAATTTTGTCGAAACAATGGAATTTGTAGGACATCCGAGTAAAGAACACTGCTGTTTAATAATATAGTTATTAAACATATATCTAGCAGAAGCCAATAAAACAGTGCGTTTCTTACAGACCAACAGTTAATGTGTGTGTGGTCATCAATGGTTATGCTATATAAAGCCAATATGTTCTCTCTGTGCAATTACCACAATACAAATAAGGCATAGACGAGAAAAAGTAGATGTATTTAAAGGAAGCGACGTAGACCACGTTTAAAATCGTAAATGTGTTTCAGCTTACCACTTGTAGTCCTTTCCTTTTCTTAGTTTCAAAGTGAAAAACATTTCGACAACGAGAGGCAAGAACACAAAGGTCAGAAACCAATACAAGTTATTCTTTTTAATCCATGTCACTCTTAAAACTGCAATGAGCGAAATGAGAATGAACAATGATCTGGTAACAACCGCGCAAACAAACTTAACCAGTATCATAGTGTGGGCTACGCAAACACAGTAGGCTATCCACAATCTCACATGCAGGTATACTGTGTCCCGTTATTTCAGATCAGTAGTACTCAAACCCGATGACAAATCCTAAACCTGCAGAAAAACTCAAAGCACAAGCGACGCCCCCTTGACAGAAGTCCCCCTTTTCCAAGGGAAAAGTTTGATCTAGCCCATAGCCTATCCTCCACGGGATACGCCAATACAGGATATGGAAGAACATTTTTTTACCTATAGCCTTAGCTGTGATATGGTACGAGGAAGCTAATAAAAAACTATTAGACTACCAACCATTCTACACGTTGACGCGCTGTCAGAACGGTTACTTTCAAATTAACATGGTATGGGTATATGGTATGGTCTCGATTTGGGTTTTCTCTAGGTATCGGCTATATGCAAATTGCAAATACCATTATAATACCAAGGCGTAACTTTGACGATGACAGCTACCTGCCATCCAAATTTTCGAATCCAAAGTCATCATGGTAACGTTATATGAGATCGTGCAGTAACCTAAGAGAGACTTAGCCTACATTTCAATAAAAAGAGAGATCATTAGCAACATTGTAGCATAGTTCAGAATTGTCCCTTTAGTTAAAACGTATGATCAATGTTGCGATCATTTTGAAAGTTACCATTTTTCGCTCCTTCCAAAATGTAGCGTCCAAGAATATTTTCAGTGATAGAACATTCTGATTGGTTGAAATCCCCACGATCAGAATCTAGCGCTGTGTAGGTTACGCGCAAAGAAATCAAAACTAGTCTACACTTGAGTTCCCTTCCTTGATGCCGAAGCAATAGGCCGCCATCTTTTGAGGCTCTACAACACACTGTTCATGGTAGTGACAGAATTGTCTCATAGCACGCTGTTTAAGGATTAACATTATTGTGGCGTAGCCTACTATGGCCATTATATAGATTGTATATTTCAATTCATATTAGAATTCAGAAAATCACGAACTCTGAAGTCATTCAGATAGCGGGGGCTATTATTCTATTCTATTCTATTCTATTCTATTAGACAACTTCGTAAGGTTATCAATAGAACACTGCTTCTATGCCAAGGCTTACTGTAGGCTATGCACCAGTACGAAGCAGCAATGCTAGTTCAACACTAGCTATACGGATTCGTTTGCAATGAATGCTAATTCAACTTCAAACAATGGCAATCAACAAATAAGGCACATACATTAGGGCCGATTAGGGCACATCTCGAATGCCTTTAAATATTCGTCTCCTGCTTTCTCCCGCCCACTCCAGGGCGGACTTTACCCAGAGAACTCTCTCTAAGCCAACCCAACTGGCTCCTGGTTGCCATGACAACGTTGTTGGGAAGTCGGACGTGCACGACATGGCTACAAGAGACAAAGTTAAACCGAATAACAAATCCGAGGTGTCAGATTCAAACAATACTGGAATTAATACAAAAGAGCGTGTACGTATTGGTTTGAATATTAATTTATAGAAACCGTCCATAGATGAGAAAATACTTCAATACTTAACAGTTTTAACTTTCGCTAGCTAGCTAACCACCTTAACGTAGCTAACGCAACTTTTGTGTATAACGTTACGCTAATTGTTATTTTGTTATAAGGAGTTATACTTACTTTTTTATTCAGTGCAGTTAACGTATTTATTTGTTGTTTTAATAATCTAACATTAGGAAAATGATGGCAGTGAAAAAGAACATCCCATCATCACTGAATGGAAACTTTTATCCCTTGAGCAAACTAACCTGCTATTAGACCTAACAGTGGAAGAAGTGCAATTGTGAGTAACTTAGCTCTTTCTCTGTTATCATTAGCTATGTAAGATTGGATATTCGCTTATACGATACGTTATAGCAAATCATACAATCAATGCTGGAATGTATATTTGTCCAAAACCCTTTACCCTTGACATTTTTGAAGTATTGTCAGGGGAACATGCTTTTTGTAAACACCAAAGAAAGATATAATATGTTTAAATATAGCCTAGCTATTCTGATAGGATCTGTCTGTAGCCTGTCTGCCTGTATATGTTTTGAAATATTATCTGTTTTAGAGTAGGCCTAAATATTTTTCTTAATCTTTTTCTATATCACTACACACAGGTCTATGTGATGATGTACCTACCGTATATGTTTGATTTCTGCCTTTTATCTTTTTACCAGACAACTGGAAGATATACTTAGCTTCCAACACCGCCAGACATGTGTAAAGGAGGCTGCCCTGTTAGATTACTTTGTTTCTGGGTTCTGGTGGGCCAAGGAAATGAATTTTACATGTCAACAAATTTCATGCTTCATGGCTTTGTTGCAACTGTTGCTGGATAATATCAGAGGTACGCTGAGAATATTCTGTCGGTTCGTTGTAGCTATAAGACATGGCCTGTGCCATTTTCCTCGATCAAGGTAAACTTTGTGATGTGTGCTGTAGTATGGTCTTTGCTCCATTGATGTAGAATAGTCCTCCAACTCAAAACAAAAATTATTAATTTTCCAACGAGGGCATTGAAACAAAAGACTGTGCATTTATAGAATCTGTATGTTTTCTTTGCTCATATCATTCCACCACAGAGCACTCAAACAATACGTCATCCAACCAATGATTTCTTGTTCTTGCTGCAGAAAAACAGATGCCACTAGTTGATAATTTCACTGAATTTGCCAAGGCAATCGCTGGAACCAGACAGCCTCTGTCGCCACAGGACTCCAGTCCTTTGTTTGCTGTGGATCAAGCCATTTCCATTACTGACTACTTCAAGTCCAGGTTGTGTACCTAAGCTACTCTTAGTATATGATGTTAAATCCTTGTCTTTTTACTGGCTGTAAATATGGAGGAAGACTGTTTTTTTTCTTCTTTCTGTTATGTCAAGCCACGTACGCACTCACAGAGTAGTTTTCTTTTCATAACCTTCTAAAGCTAAGTGATTTTTCTCCCAATTCTGGAATGTCCAATGTTTTTAGGCCTGACCCATCTTTGCAACATCCCCTGTCAGTTTGCGTGGAATAGCTTTGCGTCCTCCAAGCTAGCATGTAGACGGCTTCTGCTTCATGACACTCTGCAGTCCATCGGCTGAGCTGTGCAGTCATTGTATCAAAAGGAGTGCAGCTTCATGCACAAGGAGATTGCAGGCGCCCGAACGACCAGAGGATTCGCTCTTGATCAATGAGGTGGGGAGTACCCTGCCCAATTTTCTCCCTGGAAAAAACTATCTAATGTAGTAGCAGTGCTTTTGGTTACAGTAAGCTAAGCACGGGCATGGTTAGGATTCATAGCTGGCCAGGTTTCCCAACGGCGTATATTTCAGAACGGTCATCTACACATTTACAGGAGTATAGTGGAAATGAGAAAACCTTGTTTCTGATACTGTTACGGAAGTCAAAAAGTGATTGACATTTTCAGTATTCTAGATAATTGTGATTTTTTTTTTAGGGTAAACAAGCAATGATGTTGACAGCAACACTGGGGTTCAATCTGTATGAAGTACATTCTGTAAGCTTTTGACCTTGGGTTTTAGTTTTTTTTAGAAAATGTTCATTCATAAAATAGACCTTAGTAGGGTTTGGAAGGTGGACATGGTTTAGATATCTGGTCTGTTTGGGACAGAAATGGTGATCCAAATAGTTGTGAAATACACAAGAACATGTTCAGTATTAAATCAGTGTTGACTGGGCAATTTTACACTCTTAGAGTGCATTCTATCCATTCATATAAACTCTGCTAACACTGAGGATTTTACTGTATATAATAGAATGACCTGTGCTATTTACAGACTAATTGTTTTTTTGTTTTTTTCTGGAAGTGTAGAGACTGTTATTTAGTTGTATATTATAATCTAAACTATTCTCAATCCTAATTTCAACAATTAAAATATCTAATTTACAGAAGAAATTTGTAATTTTTTCCCAGCAATGATGAAGTCAGTCATGAGTTCCTATTACACAGAACTCTTTGACATCAGTGGTTCATAATGCATGCTTTCAAAATAACCACAGATATTTTGTAGCCAGAATTCGGCGGTGCAATTTACTGTATAAGTGAAAAGGTTAGGAAAGCATATTGTAGTCATTAGCCGACAGGATGTTTCTCAATCTCAAGAGTGATGAAAAGAAACTTTTCTAACCACATAGAAATAATCTGCACTAACTAATGAGTTTCATTCCAAGATGCTTACAGATGAGCATATAACATGTAGTCGTGTGACACGAGCTAAATGAATCCCTGCATTCATCTAGTTTGAAAGCTTGAACAATATATCGCTTTATGCTCTCAGCAACTCTTTTGTTCCCATACAGTTCCTGAGTCGGTCCTCTAGGAATGACATCATTGTGTTCTTAAAATGGTTTCTTTATTGTGGTCAAATATTATTTGAGTGGGGAAAAAAGGAGAATCGTTGTGAGACTGCATTGAGTCTACAATTCAACGTGGCATAGATTTGGACAGTTTTCCTGTTTTTCACTCAGTTTTACTGGCAAGGCTTTAATTAATTCATTCTGGATGAAAATGTTCACTTTGTCCCACATTTTAGGTTTTTTTTCTTTTTTGGAGACTGTTGCTGTCAATATGAAATAAAGCCATGTTAGGTGTTTTGAATTGATCTAAATTAATGCAAGAACATGGAGAAATCGTCTGACTAGCTGGAATTACATCTTTTGATGGATATTCTCATATATCGGATATTCTTTCAAAGTAAAGCAATCTCTTGGGCACTAAAATACTTTCTACAGCGTACAGGACTGTGTACTATGTGTAGTATGTGGTCATTGGTTAGGCCTTGATATTTGAGAAAAGAAATTGAGCTAGTTATGTCTATATTTATGATCAGCAACAGATATTTCCTAAAAAGGCTAAAGAACATCCTGACCTGGAGCAAGTTGTAAACTGATAAACAGACAGAAGGCCATAACTCACATGCATATCTGTGGTGCAGACAACATGCATTCATCAAAATAGAATTTTAGAATCCTATGCAAAATAGACTAATATCAAGGGGGCATTTGTCGTTGACCACCGTTGACACACCATCGGTTGATTGATTGTTTGGGGCTTTGTTGAATATCTTTCACACCAGCCCTACAGTGCTCCCATTTTAGGAGCATTTGATGCGTGCTAACTGGAAAAATAAATTATTTACTAATTGGGGTGCATTAGTGTGCTCTTAAATTTCCAATGTGCACCTTGGAAAAAATGCTAGCGTAGAGCCCTGACTTGTTGTCAGAGCTCTGGTTTTGGCGTCTCACAGAATTTGAATGTGGCATCGCGACTGAAGGGAGCGTTGTTTTGAAAGGTCTTATCTCTCTTCAGATCCGCGTCTCTAGTGTGGTTCGCAAAGGTGGCGTAACGCTGAGACTGCCTCACACCCGTTGTGGGGACCGTGAAACTAACACTGGATTTCCTGTTCAGTCTCTTTCAGCACTATACACTATATGAGTTTCTCTTCGCCGAGCCCAGGGAGGAGCAACTGTTTTCCATTGAAGTAAGGGCTTTTTTTTTGTCTTATGTCATTTTGAATTGTAAATAAAGTGATGTGTATGACATAAGTGCTTCTTTGCCAGGATAAAAAGAGGCGCATAAGACCCGGGTTAATATCTCCTCAGTGGTTGCCTCACGCTTTTTCTTATGACAAGACTTTTTAATACTGCTCACCTTGCGACATTCGTTTCCATGATAAATTTATTTATTTATCGTTACTTGAGAGCCCACTCCCTCTGCACTTTTGACTGCCTAGCAAAGGTGACTGATTCCATTTTAAAATTTGACAGTCAATTTTAAATGCAGTAATCAACAACAACAATTGCATCTACTCGAGTAATGTCTAGTAGTACTGTATGTGACATAAATTAATTCATAAAATCTGAAAAATGGCCTTCTCACCATTATAGAGTGACAGCACAGAGGCAATTATGATTAATTACGTTTTCCCTGAAATTAAGTCATGGGCTGAATAGTTAGCAAGCTGGTTTTACTTTGCTTCTTTCATTTTACACAGAAAAAATAGACGTCCAATACATCCGTGGAAACTCTCTGTATAAATATAGAAACAGGATACAATCCTAATATTTATGCATTACATTTTACGAAACAAATTTCTCTTGGTCTCTGAAAGCGGTTGGTTGAGAGTGTTTTACCTCACAGTATAGTCCGGTGTTTAATTCAAACTGATTTAGGGAAAATGTTCCTCTGGGGGGGAAACTAGATCAAGTTACTAGGACAGGCAGTGACCTTTCAAGAGGCACAGACCTTTCCTGTCTTTGTTCCAAGTTGTCTGTCATACCAAAGCCCCACAAAACTGGACAAAGCCCCTGAGCTGTCCATGCTCTGAGCTTCTGAATTAAAATGAAATCAGAAAACAGAGAAAATATAAGCATATGAATACGAGGGAAAAAAACAAGTTAATTATGTTGTGTGGGAAAAATAAGTAACGCTCATGAAGCGTGTTCTCTCTGGCCAGTTAGGCCCGGAATACGCCGGAAGTGGCACACCCATGGACGTTATATAAATAATGTAAACAAATTACTCCCAGACTCGCCCAGCAGAAAAAAATCAATAAGATAAAATGGACTATTAAAAGGAAATTATAGGCAACCCTTAGCCTAAAAGATTTGGAGTGAGGTGATGTAGTGACTGTGGACCTATCGTGTCTGAAGCAGCCTCTGGCAGCTAGACTCTAGACGGCACCGTCTGACGTGGAAACAAGATCTCTGTCTGGAATCGGGGTCCGCCGCGTGTAAACAGCGATAGATCTTTTGACTGGTGCGCCGAAGCCGGCGACAGCACAGACGTGTCTTTTTCTCCGCTTTAGACGTGTTAAATGCCGCTAATGAGGAGTTTCATCTTCCGTGTCAGAGAAACGAAAACACAGGTAGAATAAATCAGCTGTTCGAGCAGGCTCTGGCTACTTAGTACTTCATTCACCGCCGGCATCTGAATGCTGCTTATGCTATAGCTATCCCCTAATGAGTCGCTTTTGAGGCAGGAAGAAGTGTGCTTGTTTTTTTTAATGTCGGCGGTTTTGATTTTACGTACACGTATGGAGATGTTCTCTAATTTTAGAATACTGATTGCATCCGAATGTTTTGTGACAGTCGACATTGAATGATTCTTTGCCTTGCAGCGGGGTGGAAGCGGTTGTGAACTGATAATGATTTTTGTTTTGGAGCGTGATGCAATGTATCATGGATCAGAAACGGTATCTAGGTCAAGCACTGCCCCACACAGTTATAATGGGTCCCAAATGTCAGATTACGTAAAAATAACCATTTTCCATTTGGGCTTTGAGCATCTGTTACATCTATACATGTATTTTATAAATTTAAAAGATTTCATAATGAAAGCCTGGATATTATGGACGCCATGCATAAGAAAATGTTACAATCATGTGGCAGCTCAGTATTGTTATTATTTTTTTTAGAAAAAGAAGTGCACATAATGTAGACTATGAATTATGTTGTGCACATAACGATAGGTCAGCCAGAGGAAACGTGGGGACAAAGTAGGCTAGTTGTTCTTTCTGAAGGGATGAAATTGTACTACCTTCATTTTGCTGCGAGTTTGGCATCTTAATTATTTTCTATGCATAAACCCTAGCATCTTTGCAGCTTTTCAGCTGGCTATAGATCTGGGTTTGTGGGCTTGAGGTTTTCTGCCAAGAAAACAAAACTTTCCAGAATAATTAATTGGAAATTGAACTCAGCTTTTTAAGTTAGCGATATTCTTTCCAAACATAAGAGGGCAATGTTTCCCTAGCTGATTCCTAAATTATTTATAAAGCTCTCTTTCTCTCTCTCTCTCTCTCCCTCCCACTTTCTCTCTTTCTCTTTCTCACGCACACAGACACACACACACACACACACACACACACACACGTGCGCCAATAGCAAATAGCATTACTGTATGTGTTTCTCTTAACATCTTGTCCAAAACAAAATAGGAAGATGCCTCAAAACAATGGCGGCGTAGTTCTTCAGCACAAGAACATTGAAATCCGCTCATTCTGAGCAAGTGTACGTTCATGTTCATTATAACAAGCAAGATGTCCTTGGCAAAGTCAGATGTGCGTGTGCATTGAACAGCAAAATAAAAGATGTTAAATAAAGTCTCACACTACTGTTATTTCAGCTCTTACGCTGCATATTTTAACAGAGGCCTCGGACAGGTGCACAAAGGACAGTAGGTTAAGTAACAGGTTAAAAGGCACGCTGACAAAGATCTTGTTCTGTTTCAGGAGCACATTGAGGTGGTCAACTCAGGAGACTTTATTGCACCCCTAGAGGAGGGAATGCCGGTTGACGTCTTCTCCCGGTATATGACCCGGGCCTCTGTGGAACAGGCTAAACAGGTACCATTAAAAAAAAAAACCCAGTTCAGCTTTTCATTTATTGTGTTATAGAGAAGAGTAGTCATGTTTTATATCTGAAACCAACCACTGCATTAATGGGAGGAAAATATGGTCTGTTTGTCAGCCAGTCTCAAGAATAATGCCAGACACCATGAGAAATGGAAAGCTTATAAGGAAATGTTAGCACAAAGCTTTCCCACAATACGGTTTGTTTCATATTAACGTTAACTTCGCTGTAAGAAGAAACACATTCATTCATCTGGCACTGAACTGAGAATAAATATTTTATACTTCAAAGGAACCATGACAGCAAAATAATAATTCATATCATCTGCTGTGATGTGAGGAGAAGATCTAGTCCATTCTTGTTATGCTAATCATGTTTTAAGCAGCTTGCGTTTTTCCAAGATAGGTCGTATTTACATAAATTCTATCCAGAACGTATGTGGTTTGAATTTAAGAGCTTTGTTTCCATGAAAAGAACTAAATCTGGAATCGCTAAGAAGGGCATAATACAATATAATAGCAAGAATACAAAGTTTCATTCAGTTTTTTTCTGTGATTCAAAGGAAAAACATTCTTTCACCAATTTGGAAAGCGTAGAAATGCTCGTCTTTGAAGGCAGACATGCTTAAAATATTTAGGTGACAAATATTATTTTGTTGTTGTTTCTATGTTTTGGCTTCCAAGGAAGGTTACTGGGATGGAAGCCTGTGCATCTGCACCAGCATAATGGCTGGCCGATTTGTCTTTGAGTTCAGGACGTGTTCGGCAGTGCATTATTGAATATGTTACATTCTGCCCGCACTACCTCTACCGTCGGCGTACAGCAGACTCCACGCTCTGCTTGTGCTGCTGTTCCTCAGACAGCCACATGTTGGCGCCATTCCACTTCTGAGCACCTGCACTCTGTAGATTTGTTCAGGTTTTCCAATGACGAAGATTGACTCATTTCCGATGGCAACTCTAGCAGTGTTTTGTCGTAGGTTCACACCACAGAACTATATCACCAAGCTCTACCCCAGCTTCTTTCTCACGTGCACCTGAAAGCCCTAACCAGCCTGTCAGCTCCTAGTCCCTAAAATATTTCACAGTAGAATAATTCAAATCGTCAGTCCACCATCTGTAGCACGCTACCTGCAGCAAACCAAGGCCTGTCCCTGAGCCACTTCCTTTTGAACAGTTAAATAAATGTTCTCCCTGTCACTGTGAAGGTTTATAACATTCTCAATAAAGCCTCGCCCAAAATCCCAGTGAAGAATCTTGCTCGGGCATAAATGGCCCGGCTCTCTAGCTCCCTCGTAGGCCTAATTGAGCAGCTTGAGTTTCAGTTTCTTTAGTAACCGGACTGAAGGCAGCTGGCCTATAAAACTTCTGGGCTGGAACTCACCTTGAGCTCCAGTCCCTGTCCTGCCTTGTATTGTTTCTGTGCTCTGCCACCAGCGCCGTGGCACAAATCTTCTGTTCGCTGCAATGTAAACAGGTACAGTTGCACACACACACAACACACACACACACACACACACACACACACACACAATGACTAAGTTTATGTGAATGGGGCAGGTGCTTAAAGAAACTGGAGAGATCCCTGAAGAGGAAGAGCAGGATGCTGAGCCGCCAGAACTGGACCCGGCTGATGAGCGCGTTGTAGATGCCACTCAGGAGGTTCCGGGTCAGCTGACCGAAGACCCGCTTGAAAATCCGCAGGTACGTGTTCGGGCCACACTTGACTCCTGAATCTGTGTCGGGCTCACACGTCCAATTTTGGCTACGGCTTGAAGCGCACCCCGGGGCTTGTTCTCTGAATATTACCCGCCTCACAAGTATCATTAACAAGTCTATCTGGTTGGAGCTCGAAAGTCGTTTTACGTTTAAAAAAAAAAAAAATGTCATTAAATATTTGAACATGAACCTCAGGGAGTGGGGTTAATATGGCTGTTAAACAGACACATTGAGAGAGTGGTCTGTAAAAGGCTGGTTTATAAATGCATGATATGTCTCACCAAACAAGTTTCTGGGTTCTATTTTCTCATACAAAACACAGCTACCCTTTGAAGACACTAAGATACAATGCGCAGAGAATCTGCCCGCATTTACAAAACTGCATGCCTGTTTTGTACGGTTTTATTTTTAATTTTGCATTTGTTTTAAATGTGTTAGCACATCGGTGACTATTCCACAGGAAGGTCAATGTTAAAATTACGCTAAAAGGATTCATTGAATTAGGAACCGCAGTCTTTTCTGGACATTTTGACATTTCTTTGCAAATTGTTATCGATGTCAAGTGTGTGTGATCAGAGAGAGCTCAGATTAGAACAATGAACGTCCAAGAGAAACCCAAATTTGAAGCGCAAGACCGTTTACTTAAATCAATTTGCTCCACCACACGCTTCCTTGTTTTGCGAAACCGCTGGTATTCACAGCAGGCTTTCTCCTGTGGTTTAATGATGAAGTTGCGTCTGTATGACTCGATTATCGTTTCTGAAAAATATTAACATCTGCAGAAATGTCCTGCACTCTTAATAACATTAATATTTCCAGAATATCATTAAGTACGCAAGGCGGTTCTCGACAGATATTTTAAATTAAATTTTCTTTGAGGGTTGTAAGCTGAATGCAATTACTTGTGTTATTGCCGTGGTTGCAGAAAACAGCCCTCTGTTTCTCCTTAGAAAGTGCTGTTGTGTCCTGTATCTTGTACATGATGTTTAAATTTATTTCAGGAAAGTTGCTTCACACTGTACTGACATGCATCCCCTTAAAAAAAGACAAAAGCATACACTTTTATATAACACTCTACAGGTTTGCACCATATAACAGCATTGTCACACTCCTTGTTAATCATTAGAAGCCCTCAAATTTAGAAAAAGCTTAATGTCCACTTTTTATATAAATGATGCGCTTAGAAACTGATTCTAGATCAGAATTCACATTCTACTTCTACTTGTGTTGAAAAAGCTGAGCCTGAGGCAGCACTCATACTTGTATTAAGATCATATTTAATAAGGGATAAGGGATATTAAGATCACATCTATTTTTCTTTATTGATGGTCTGAAGCACTTGATATAGTATACTGTGCATGTCTAATGGGGCCTTGAGTTTAGGGCAGTGGGACCATGAAACCCGGTTGTAGACATAATTAGATGAAGCCGTTATGCATAACGGGGCTTTCGGGTTACACGCACAGATAGAGCGCCCGCGTAGCGATGTTTGGGAATCCTGACTGAAATTGCTGATCCGAGGGCAGCAGGCCGAATATGTTGGCCGGAGATTTTACTCTGGGCGGGAGAGTTAAATTCGGCAGGGTACTCCGATCGGTGTCGTCGGTCAAACGGAGGTCCTCCGGTCGCAGTCTGCAGTCCGCCTGTCCCACGGCACGAGCAGCGTGTTCTTCCAGCGTAGAGGCTGGGCAGCTCAGACGGGCCGCTTAGTGAAAAAATTGGCGCCCTTTGGAGAACAGACAAGTCAGACTGTGCCGTAGCGACATGACAGAGGATGCTGTCGCGGCGGGACGGGCCTAACGATTCCGAAAGCGAAAAAGGGAGATAAAAAATGTTTTTTAATAAATAAATACTGTTCAGACATTTTTGCTTTTGCCCTCTGCTTGATGAATAGCCGAACAGCTGCAGAGTCAGCCCTTGAATTTATTAGGTGTGCTTCAGGTAATCTCTGAGACCAAGTGTGCTATGCTGTATGTACATCCTGCGTTTGGATTGCCTGCCATACAGTATGACCAAATCTGTTTCAATCCATACCAAAGGTTTACCTCACATTTCAACGTAGAGGCATTGCTTTCTTTTAAACGTGCTACAATTCCTCTGCAATTATGTTCCTAAAATTTAAAAGAAGTACATAAAGTCAAACATTTTGGTTATTGATATTTTTTGGTATTTCAGTTTACACACCCGTTTTGAGAAGAAACCCATTCGGAATTTGCATACTTTTAACTTTATAGTCATATAGTCAATCTTGTCATTTAGTATGAGGATTTTTCTGTATTTATGTAAATTTTATGTGGGCTGGTTGTGCCAGTCCAAGCTGTTTTTCTCCCAGAAGAACAGTATTCAATAACGGCATCCATTTTTCTGAAGGATATTTTGGTTCTAAATGTTCCCCAAGGGTGTAATAACTCATGTGGATCTCATCAGCCTGCTCCTTATATGGTAAACTCTTAAATTTACAAATCAAGTGGAGCCTGTAGTTAAATTCCATATATTTCATACCATGTTGTTAACTTTCCATAAGTGGATTGGGTAATGAAAGGTTTTTTTTATAAATGTGGAATAAAAAAATACCTTTATATTCAGGTATGCATAAGTGCCAAACTGAGTTTTATCAAAAAGTCTTGTTTGATATTTGCTTAAACTAAACTTGCTTGAACTTGTTTGAAACTAAATTAGCTCATGCAACGCAAGCCAGTTTCATTGTCACAGGTCAAAAACCGAGCTGTTCGCCGTTCTAAAAATGAAGTGCCCACAATCTGACGAACCTGATGGTGGCATTTGAATTATAAGACAGATGTTAAATTTATACAGTCAGATTGTTTTATTGTTTTGCTACGTCTAGATATTCATTATAAACAACTTAAGCAATCAGATAATAAGACTGGCACTAGGTTGAAAAAAAAGAGCCAACACTACAGTATCATTCTTTATCCCTGAAGTATATATTGAGCGCTACTTCTTTTGAATAATTTTTGAGCTAAACTGGTGAAGAACATCAATTGGACAGACAATGAACAAGAAGCTGAGGGAAGAGGCTGTGGGCACCCTCTGTGGCGTGCCCTCGTTTTGACTGAAGGCTGTCCAAGTGTCCATTTCTGTGGTGAGCGACACACGAGCCAGTGAATCCTCTCACACTAGTTCTGGCCAGTCTGTATGCCGATCTGAACTATAGAATGGAGCCTATAGGCCACAGAATAATCAGGGGCCCACCAGAGTCGGGAGGGCAGCAGTTGGGTGCTGTGAGCTGATTGAAAAAGAGGGGTATTCCACAAAGCGGGATCACCGAGTTAGCTGGATAACTGCACCAAGTAAAATCCGGAGCGGCTCTTTTGACTTCAGTCCATGTTCCGGATTTGGGAGGGTTCCGTGTTTTACTCAGTGCTGTTATACAGCTAACTCTGTAATCCTGCTTTGTGAAATACCCCCCAGGACTTACACTTGCTGACTGTGCTGTGTTTGTTAAATGCTTGTGCCCCTGCAGGCAGATGTCAGCGAGGAGCCACGGGTCCAGTAGGAGTCCTTCTCAGCAGACGTGAGAGAACTTCACCCAAAGTAACACTTCTGAAATGGGGCTAATGCGTGTCCGCGACCTTCCTTTTTACGCCCGCATTCAATTTCCGTTTTAGTGGTCAGTTTGTTTGTCACTTTAAAAACCACATTTTGGGGTGTCTTGGTGGCGTTGCCGGTAGGAGCCACCATCCACGTGCTCATTGCGAGCCGCGACGTCGGCGGTTCGAATCTGACCGCGAGACCTTTGTCGCGTGTCTCTCCCTCTCTCTCTCACCCATCCTTCCCGTCTATACATAAAAAAAACAAATTTCCTATTACAAAAATTCAGAGTATAATTTATATTGTTAACAATTATATTGTTCATTATTTGATTAAGTTATGCTACTAATGGATCACAAATGTTCCACGTCTTTATTCATTTGTAAACATTAATTTTGTTAAATGCCACAGCAAACTGAGCTTCTCATCGTCATTTAGTAAGCAAAGCACATATCCAATTAAGCTGCTCGTATAATGTTTACAGTAAATGATTCTCATAAGTCATTAACTATCTTTAAATACTCCGGCACTATGGCAACCCGGTGCAATTCACCAGCTAGGGAGCTGAGTGGACGTGCAAAGTGCTTGTATTATCAAAGCCGAACGGTTGTTTTAGCTGGGCTATTTGAACATTCCCACTTAAAAGGACGGCAAACACGACGGACGCGCTCAGGGGTAGATAAGAAAGGAAGCTGATAAAAATGTTGCTGTCTTCTGTTTTGTCTTTTTGTCTTTTAGTTCAATTGTGGGAATGGTATGGAAGAAAAATGGTTAGACAAATCTGTGCTCCCAAGGGGAAAACACGGAATTATTTCAACCCGGGTTTTGTTCATTTGGTTTGACAAGACCATTTGTCACAACTCTTATCCCATCGCGGAGCTTTTAATTACATTCAAGCGAGCATAGCCACAAATAATGATGAGTTCCTCCTCAGTGCTCGAGTGTCGTACGTTGCATTTTATTGCTGTTTATGCCGTGTTCATTTCAGAATTTTGTAATAAGAGCGCGACCCGAGGAGGTAAGCCGAGAACCTTTGCCCAAATTCCTTGTGAACATGTAGACACAGCTTGTTATGTGGAAGTCCTTTACACCCCACCTAATTTGATTGATAGTTTCATGTCTGAGCCAACTGCAAGCTGATCTGGTCTGATGATTAGCTGAGTAGGAGGAGCTCAGGTGGAGAAGTCCCTCTCATGTGTCGCACAGTGCCCTCTGCTGGTGAAACCGGTGCAGGTGAACAGCATCATTGCTTTCCAAATGGGTGAACACAACCAGCAAAATAATTGATTCGAATGAGGCATTTGAGGAATCTATTCAGCGAAGCGGTATGTGCGCGTTATAACTTCCAATTACACATTTAAGGCATTACAATTACAGGATAATCCCAAAGTAGTTTTCCTATTTCATCCACTAGCCTCCCAAGCACGCGGGCCCATCTTAATTGATATTTCAACGTAACTTTGAGGAATGCGTCTACATAGATGTTACTAGATATCGCGATTCTTCAATTTGATGCTTAAATTATAAAGTATGGGGAGTTTAGATTAAACACGGCCCTCGGTTAATCACCTTTCATTTAGTGCTGAATCAGAACGAAGCTTGTTAAATTGAAATATATTTTGAATGTTTGGACTATACAAAGAATTATTTTTTGACACTGACATATTATTGTGACAACCCTATTTGTTACCCCCCCCCCCCCCCCCCCGTAGAAGCAAATGTTTGTTCCGTGAAAATAAAATACCTTGGTCTTGAAACCAACTTCATTCAAATGAGATAAAAGAAAGAACAATAAATGATCTCATTTCCTTGTCCTTGTTTTGTTTTTGTTGCATTTTTCAGCACCTTAATCTTGCACACCGTCCCATTTGAGATATGAGATGTGTCTAATATAGATCAGGCCTAATCAAGCTATAAAATGAAAGTATATTATGTCTTGCTGCCATTTTCTTTCCCAACACACCTATTGATATTAAACAAAATTTCTGAACAACTGGGGAATACTTTTAAAATTACAGTCATTGTTTTGAAGTCTTCTACTTTCTGTTTGCACTGCAAGTAAGAGCCTGTTAGCTCCAGGTACAAAGAAAGGTCATTATGAGGTCAAACTGTATTTTGCAAAGTAACTATCATTATAAATAGAAGCGTACTTTGCTCTTATTCCAGTCGTGTAAATTTAAAGGCGGAGGTTCATGTATCCAAAGAGTTCCGTAAATGCCTTCATGACAGATGCAGAGATGTTGCTTTTCAGGTGGGGCCAGAGTGAAACCTTTTGGCATACTGCCTTTATCACTGAAATATATCAGGGAGCTTATAAGACCATTTCACAGAAGAAACATTTGAATCTATAGCCTCTTATTAACTGAATAACCAATCTTTTTTAATTTGAATGTGAACACAAAGGTACCGTCTCAGTTTATTCAGAGACTAGAGGGCATGTAGTGTTTTAGAACATGTAAAGTGTAACACCTGAAGCCAACAGTCAAAGCATACGCAATATAACACAGTATATTATAATACACACACGTGTATATAATGTAAGGATTCTACCACTCCATATGGCCATTATTTATTTATTAATTTTATTTAATTTAAAAAAAACTGTTCTATTTAAATCACATTCAGCCCCTGACATTTTCTCTGTTGAAATGTAGATTTACAAAGATATGTATCTTTTTCTTTCTGTGAAACAGTATAGCGTCGTCAGAACCAAAGAACCAGCCGGGGACTTTGTAATCAGTTCTACAGATGGGTTTAATGTTTCAGCCAGCAACCAGAAACCTGCTCTGGAGCCATAATCCGTTCCCATTGACAGTACATAATTGTTAGTCAAACAAAATATCACTGAGCTTATTATTGCGTGCTCTGCATATACAGACCTGTTTATTTTACTGCGTTCTCTTCTGTCACAGGGTACTGGTAACACACTCTTTGATGTCCCACGCAGCTTCCAATATAATAAGATAGCACAATGGATATCAGTGGAAAATAACCATAACTACAATAACTACAGACATGTGGCAATTTCAGACAAACAAATTCCTGAATGGTGCAGTTGGCGTTTGTCTCTTTACTTATTGTGTTATTGACTCAAGAAATTTGTGTGAGGGTTAAAGGGCTGAACAAAACCTGCAGTATTTAATACACGCAAAATGAGTCAAATACTCCAGCCACCTGGCTTTGATTAGTCATGTCTGTACCATTGTGAATTAATATACTCGTCGAATGTAACTTAACTTTAAATATTAAACAGTGTTATCTCGGTCTGATGGGAGATAAGCTCAGCTTTCACTTTAAAAAACAAAGGGGAAAAATCCTATGTCATCTGAAAAGAATAATTTACGTTTAGAATTATTTAAGGATATAAACACTTGGTCTGGCTTAGTCATGAAGCCAGATGTTTGACTTTTCTTTTAGCAGGAAAGTTATGAGGGTTATCCAAAACTCCTGACTGTTATAACAGCCTCTTGGCTTTCCACACATTCCTAAATTACCATGTAATTTAAAACCTTGTTTTCATTGCAAAATACTGGAATGCCCCGTTCAAGCTCAGTGTGGTTACAGTCATAATGTAGGACACAAAAATAATGTTTGTATTGTTTAATAAAAACTTAGTCGGTGCAAAAAATAAATGATGAGGTAAAAAAAAAAGAGCTTTTGATGAGGTTGTAGCCCTTTGTTGTATTAAACGTATAGTAACTTATATAGACAGGACATAGTTTGTTAGGGTGAGGTTCCCCCCCCCCCCCCCCGGATTCAAGCGAATGACAAAGATCACTTTGCCGTGTTTACGTCATGCTCAGGCAATTTTAGATGCCTTCTAAGTCACGTCGACTCCGACATTTGTCATGTCGAGAAATGACACAACAAAAAATGCTGTGTCTTAACTGAGCTCAGTAAAATAAAGCCCACGGTGGAAGCCTTTCATACAGTGGTGTTTATATTCATGGTAGACGCCATTAACGTCACTTATATAATGAAATTCATTGAGTCTTAAGGGGTTGTTACATAAATCATTAATTCCTCCTTGTACAAGCGTCAGTAAATCAACTTCACGGTACACCTTCCTTGTCTCTCCTGACTGATTGTCCTCGGCTTGAATGTTTTAAAACATATCTTATCAGGGGCAATATGTTCTTGAATTTAGTTCTCCAGTGGTGTCAAGCTAAAAACAGTGACAAAGTTCAATTTTATTGACAAGCTAGCACTTTGCCGTAGATACAGTTAAGGACATGTGTACAATATGCATAGGATGTACAGTACTGCCTTCACGAGGGAAAGTGTATCTTTAATTAATACTTGCCTTTCTAGGTCACGGTTGTTCACTATCTTTGGATGGGCAAGAACTGGTTGAGAAGAGTTTGTCCCGACAGGACAAGCTTAAATAAACTACATATTTCCAGTGGAATAAATAAGTGCGGTAGATAAAATGAGTTATTGATCAACTGGTGGAGTTCAAATTTTTATTCTGGCCACACGCAAGTCTCCAAATGACTATAAACAGTGCTCTAAGTAAAATAGATAGGCAATTGTGGCCTTGTATTAGGGTATGTTTCAAGTAGTATTCCAGTTATTATCTCATATTATCTTGGAAATGTTTTAAGATGTAGTCACACTGGGTGATATTGATCATTTAAAAATAAGTCTTGTTCAAACTTTTAATGTGTATAGTGTGCTGAAATCTCTCTCCCATTTTAACCTCCCCCATTGGCTTTTTGTTTAGACGCTCGTTCTGCGACCATGTGACGAGAGCTTAAGAGCAGATATCACGCTGCTTGTCAGCACAGGACGGAGAAGTGCATTCGCTCACGGTGAAATATGCTTTGTCAAGTTTTTGATAAACTGCGGCGTAAGCCTGTACATGTGTGTTTGTTCATGTTACAAACTGAGGCCCTGCTGTGACGAGACATACTTTTTTTTTTTGTTCAATCCAATGTGGCAGAAACAGAACGCCGGGGCTTCAAAGGGAATGGCTGGACACATGATAGCTGTGTAATATAATTGAATCCGAAATTTTAAACCACCTTAAGTAACAAGCTCTGACGTTACAGTGCTCTGCCTTTGGTGTTTTTTTTTTTTGCATGTTCCATGTACTCCTTAACCCCTTATTGTGTATGATAATGTTAGGGCTTGCATAATTTAAAAGCGGTTATGTGTTGGTGTGACAGCCGAAACGTATGTTGTATGACAACCTGAATGATGCATTTTTAATAACAATCCTTAAAGCAGGCTTCTACTGTAATGAATTGCATTTATTTTTTTGCAAGGCAGGAGCTTAAATAATGTAATAGCTGTGGTGTCAGAGATATTGTAATGGGTTTTACCTAATAGGTGCACTCTTGGCATGCAGCCAATATTTTAAAGACTGTAGCTTAGTAGGGGACTCAATCACAGGTCTGTTATGTCCAGCAGTGTCTCCAGTTAGTTGTTCACCTCTAAATAAGAATAAAACGTCATCTTCTGGGATGTATAATAAAACAGGATCAATAAGCATTGCTTTCCCGTGGGCCTCTCTGGCCTTCAATTGTGTGAGCTTGCTTAAAGAATCGTCTGACAAAAAATCAAAACGCCCACCGATGCAATGTTGTCAGATTGCTTTTTGGTCCTTTTCGTTGAGCTTGTGGGAAATGTGCTTTTGAAGAGGAAGGTACAGGAATAATGTTCCAATCGGTCAATCTCCCAGTGCTTTTTGTGCAGACACTTATTAATAATTATAAATCAATCACTGTTTGAATTGTCATTTTTGAGTGCCGGCCCCCCAGGTTTTTATGAGTATACTGTGGGATACACTGCAATGTAGACTGAAACAACACGCACAGGACGGAGTGCTGCCGGGAAGCACAATGTCAATGTCTGTTTTTAAAAAAGCGAGAAGAGTGGGTGAGAAATTACTGTGCAAGCTAATACTTCATACAAGTGAGGAGCACACAGCTGTCTTGATTACAGAGTGAACACTGAATGTAATATAATTAAAGAGGCATAGAGGGGGGGGGGGGGGGGGTGGAAACTATTGTGTACAAATTGAAAGGCCAGAACTGTTTGTTGAATTTTAGCATGATTAGGGTCTTTTGAAACTGTACTTCATATTATTATCATGTTTGCAGACAAGGAAACCTATACCCACAGAGGTAGACTGTTTTTCTTTTCTTTTTTTTAACTTTAACCTTGCGTATTAAGCCCCAATAGGTGTTGTTCCAGTCCATATTTGTTACTTCTGTTGCTAGCAACAGAGGGGCATTACCATTTGTCATTAGCATTTGAACAAGCCAGTACCATTTGAAGCCACCAGCACTTACATTGTAATCCTATGTCCTATGTACCAACCAGTGTTTGGGCCATTTTGAAAGTTGTTGATCAAAAGAGAAATTATTCATTACATTACATTGCGTTCATTTGGCAGACGCGTTTATGCGATGAACAGTGAGTACATGCAGAGGTCAATGAAGCAACTACTAACCGGTCAGATAAAGTTTCTAACGTAGCAGCTATCCATAGACATGAACGTTGAGTCTAGTACCCACAGTAAACTATGGCTAAATCAGTAAGACATGATAAACTACAACATCACCGATGTGTATATATGAAAATAGTATACACTATTTGAAGAGTGCTATATATGAAAATAGTACTAGATTGGTGGGTCAGTCAAGGTAGAGTCCGAAGAGGTGTGTCTTCAGACCATGACGGAAAGCAGGCAGTGATTGAGCAGTTTGTAGAGGAAACAGAATTCCACAGTGTCAACCAAAAGTCATTAACAAACTTTCTATTCTTTTCTATTATTTGTGATCTAGGTGGCATTCCCAGATGCGCTTTGAGGAAACTTGGAAAGAAGCCGTTTTCTGCCCGCTGTCTGCTTGTGCTGTGTAATATTTGTGTGAAACTAAATTATTTTTTTCAATGAGGAAACCATTCCAGGGAGCTTCATTGTGTTTCCTGCTGGAAGCACTTTGAAGCAGCACCAAAAAACTGAAGTCACATTATGCCCTTGTGGAAGATGCATGGAAAGCACTCTAAAGCATCTAGGTCACTCAGGTTTCTGTGGTCCTGCGATCATATCGTATATCTCATATATCAACTGCTTTCAGTAAATTTTGTTAATGATGGGGTTGGTAGTTCACAATATCAAATGAAGCTTAATGAAGCATTCCCTTTGTTTGATAACAAATATTTTTTTTCGAGGGTTTAAACTATATCCAGGATGTTTCTGTTATCACAGGGCATTGGGTGCATGTAATTCATCATCATACGCATGTTCACCCAAACAAGCACATGCCGCCTACATGTACGTGGCTGATTAATGAACACTGTGTACTCACAAGTGTTTTCATCCTTGTTTATGAATTGATGTGCAGAAAGATTATAAACACCCATTTGACATTTCTTTGTGCCAAAAAATAAACGGCGAGATAAGATTACTCCCACAGTCATGTTTTATCATACTTGATCCTTCTCCGGTGCAATACATCTCTACTGCTACACAACGTGTTTCCTTTATTGCTTCCGTCTCATGACATTTTACTACGACATTTTACTACATGTAATGTGCCTGAAATTAACATGCGGTTTTCTACTTGATAGAATGACTGCTAGCTCATTAATTATCAATTGCCCTGTGCTCCCACACTTAAAAAAAATCATTTGTGGTTATATTGAAACTGCAGTCCCCTTTTATTGTATACAAATGATAATTATGGAGATTGTACTTCTGTGAAAATGGCCCCCAACCCCGTGCAAATACGATTTGTCAGACCAAATTGCACAAATTTTTACCTTTTCTTTGCAGAGCACTATGAGACAAAATGCTATCCGTTTCTCCCTGTTTTGTTTACACTTATTAGTAGATTGTTTTACAGATACTGCAGGCATTCCCAGCCCCATTTAAACCATCTGCTCAGCCCCTTGGCAGAAGCATTTTATCATAAATTATTGATGGCTTCAGTCTGGCAGTAGGGCGAGTAAACTTTACATCTAATTTTACACATAAAGCAAGAAAACAATAAGTATCAGCAGAGTGTAGGGTGATCAGAAATGTAAACAAGTACATGAAAACAGGGAGTTGATCATCTTTTGCACTTCACGTCGTGAATTAGCACAATTATTTTTGTAGAGGAAGCCATGGGACCTCTACAGGAAACAGCTCGAGTTTCTTGAATAAAATTTTTATGTTTATGCAGAAAATAAATAAAACAGAATCTATATTCAACCTCACATACCAGGCTAAAAAAGCCATTGGATTACCAATTTGTGGATCAATAATTAGGTTATAAGAATGAGTGATATTGTTTTGTAGCTGAAACAAAAAGAAAGAACCAACAATAGGATATTGGGGATAAGGAACACTCAGTGATACAGAATCATATTAAGCATCATTTTATTCCACACAAAATAACATTTTATAAAGGAGGCGCAACCCTGTTTGCATGCTCTTTGATTTTCTAAATCTAAAAAAAGAGCCTAGAAATATTGAATTATTACTTTTTCCCCTCTGGCGGCGCAATTATGATTCAATACAAACCTGGTGTAGGTTTTTTTTCCATCAGCAGTTGCCTGCTGAAACAAAAACTGAAAACTATGCACCGCGACTGAATGTCTTAATCTGGCACACTTGCTGCTTGATGGTTACATCACATCTGATCATTACATTCTATCTCGAATATTTTGAGAAGATGGGAATGCATTGTTGGTGTTCGTTTCAGGCAGTCGCCGACAACATATTTTCATTTAACGATTGTATGGTATCAAAGGTGATTCGTCTGGCCCTGGTCTGTGCCATATTTCATCCAAGCCTTCATGAAATGTGGCGGAACATCTATGCCCTGTATCATGCCCAATTCTGATAACTAACGTGAATATTCTGCATTAGGAAAAGGGGCTCCAGCGTGACATCCCCTATGGAAAAAGAATATACTGCAGTATATTGTAAATATATCTAAATTATCTTCACAATATATTTAAAATATACTGCAGTATATTACATTTCCGTAAGGGATATTCATTTTATTTCCCCCCAGAAATGACTTTGCTATAATTCAGCCAGTGTTTGCCATCCACATATATATATGTACGGACAGTAATTGACCCTGGTCATTTATTGACATTTTAATTGTTTACTAGATATGACGTTATGATAGACCATACAATATACTGTATGTGAATAAGGCATATACACTCAGCTCTTGTTTATAAGAAACTGTATAAAGTGTTCTACCTATCATCAATTTAGAGGCATACATACATGGACCACTCTTCTTTCTGTGGCAGACTGCACAAAAATATACAGCACTGTGTAGACAGTACAGTGGAAAAACGTTCGTAGCAGTTTCCTTACTAATGGATGACATAAAGGCACCTTGTGTGAACAATTACATTTTCCGGGACAAGGTAGCATTTTATAAGAATACATTTGGTGTTATCTCTGTTTACTTTACTATGTTTTACTGGCAAGTGAAGGTGTGCCCAAAACTGTAAGAAAATAATTTGAATGTATAAGCACGCAATATACAGTTCTCTCCACCGGCAGCACTGTAGAGTTAATAATGGCTTGTCATTAATTTATATATCATCTCCAAAGGGAGAAAAATGCTGACACTGTTTTTGTGCTCCTGTTCTATGAATTACTTACAGTATGATGAATAGCACTTGAATCCCTTGGAGCAATCATTTAAAACAGCGCCATTTGAATTCAAAACAGGTTTTTAAACCTCACAAGACTGTATGCATTTTCTACATATGTTGAATACTAATAGAATTGCAGGCAAAGATGCAAATTACTGAATCTATCATTCATGTTCCTGACTTATATGATCTAAATAAAATAAAAAACAACACAATTTATGATCCACATTATTTAAATGGAGAGAATTAAAATGTGAATTGAATCAGCTGGTATTTTTGATTACCCGTTAAACAATCATTGTGATGTTATTCACTGCAATGTGCATAATTTCTTTACGACTGAACTAACATCTATGTAATTGTATGCATATGCAGTGATTACTGATGCACAAATGCGAGCACACACATAGATTTCAACACCCCCTCCCCCCCCCCCACACCCCCACACAGAATTACATTTTTTTCAGAAGCCTTTCCCACTGCAAATGTTCCCAGGAGCTCAGAAAGAGAGAAAGATTAGGCTATCAATCTGTTATACTCATATTGTCACCAACAACGAGAAATCCATGCTGCACAGCAGATACTGAAACATACAATCTGTAAACCAAATTATTCTCAGCAATGTTATCATCATTTATTATTACATGGACGGTTTCACCAGTCAGGAAGAATTGCAATATCTGATAATGTTTGGAGAGCTATCCTTTTGTTGTTTTGTCTAGACAATCTGTTCATACACTGTGTGTGTGTGTGTGTGTGTGTGTGTGTGTGTGTGTGTGTGTGTGTGTGTGTGTGTGTGTGTGTGTGTGTGTGTGTGTGTGTGTGTGCTTGGTATATTACTCGGGTAAGAAAAACTATTATTAAAATGTATTGCAGAAGTACAGCATTTATTTACTGAAATTATTAAAATATCTGATGGTTTCATGCTCATACACATTTGGACCTGGAAGACTTTACTTGATAACACTATTGCACTACAGGAGCAGTCTTCTCTAGTGTCAGTGTGTCACTGTTTGATGTCTTACATCAGCTGGGTGATTGATAGCGCCTTGAATACACTTGCCATTTCTCGCGCACTGTCAGAAATAAAGCAGCTTAATCACTGCATTACTTTACGACTTATATTTACTGCCACAAACGGCGAGTGAAATAATTGATATCCCCGTAGCCCACCCCCTTCACCAACAGTCTGTCACCAGTGTTAAAATTTGTTAGCCTATAGCCAAATAATTTTATGAAATTCTGAGTGGTTGCCAGTTTTGTGTCCGTACGATCTATTGAGATTTAACATAATATTTGATGAAACACTCGTGTGTGTGCGCACATTTAAGCTATTTTAAACTTGATTGTTTATACGGCAGTGTCCGGAGGCCATTTCACTGAGCTACTCAATGTTTTGCACGTGCATAGACACACAGACAGAGAAACTGACAAACAGGACAAAACGAAAACACGTGACTACGCGCTCTGGTTTTGACATAACGATATAGTAGCCTACGTCATATCATACAGATCGATTGCTTGTTACTAATGTAGGCTACTTGATTCAGGTATTGCTTCCACTATTAGCCTACGCGTTCATTATCATATAGTTTTGGTGTTGGTAAAAAATAGGCTATGCAAATAACTTGAATTGCATCGTCTTCTTCAATAAGTCTACTTAAAAGCTGTTACCTTCATAAATATTTTAATGGTGTAACCAAACCACATTGCAACCACACCATGATGCATTGAAAGGGTACGAAATATAATGGTCAGTTGTTCCAATTCATTAAGACTTCACCAATTCATAGTAGCCTACAAGACCTTATTTATTTCTTTTTCAAAGCTCTTTTCATTTCCTCGTTACGCCTAGGCAACTTAATTATAACATTTTATTCACATTCTCAGCCGAGCGTGCTTCGTCTTGTTGGGCCCCTACCCCCACCTAAAATCCCCTTAATCTACATATAATTAATGGCATTCTCCTTTGAGCGCATGACATTTTTGGTTTATTTCGTGCTTGAAGAGAATAACATCGCTGTGCAATAATATTACTCCGTTAATCATTTTCAACGAAATGCAGTTGTTTAATTGAGCTCATTATACACCCAATGTCCCTCGTGCCTTTAGATGAAAAATGGCAAAAGTTATAAAAAATAGTTAAGCATAAATGCTGCATCTTGTCATTTATTAAAGCATGTTATAACTTCCACACTGTAAAAAACAACATAGCAGCCGTAGCTTAGGCTATTCAATGGGGGGGGGGGGGGGGTTAGTGTCGTTACAACGTCGAGTAAAGTTACAATGATAAAACACACCATCTCGTACAGACTTTTGTCACAAATTTATTCGTTACCCGTCTGCATATTGTTTACGTCTTTAATCTAGATCTGTTTCATGGCGGTTAGCTGCTGCTTCCTTGTTCTCCTGTGGTTCAGTTTCTAGATTTTTGCATAATTTTTGCCTGCCAAAACCGTAAAATGCTTAAGGCATGGGAACAATAAACCTGCCGCAAAATCGCGTTATTATCTCAGCATTTTAATAAACTTCACTTTGCTTTCGGAAGCTATAGCCTGCGTGTACAAGGCTATAGCTAGCTACCAACAAGAAAGAGCAAACACCTTCTTTCAAAAACAGTAACGTTAACGTTGATCAAACAGAGAACATTGAAAAACAGTCGCCGTTTCGCGTAGCTATGAGACTAACGAGCTGAATAGAATCGTTTTTTTTAAACTAAATCGACTTAGAAACATTAGCCTACGTTGCAGCTCGATGTAGCTTAATATCACACAGACTGTTTGACCTATGTAAAGAAGCGGTAATCGGTTGCGTTTGTTACACGTCCGTTTTCATAAAAAAAACAATGGCAGCAATTCAATGTTGTCAGTTGTTTCCATATCTCGTGATTCCTGCCAGTAGCTTATATTTATTACTGTCTCCCCGCCCGATCTGTACTAGGCTATAAATCCGGCTACCAATATTTATATTACGGAACTAGAAAGTTGTCATGTATAAAACAATGTAGCAGTCCGTGAATTGTACGTCATTACAAGCACACTCTTTACAAGAAAGGTTTTAGATTTAAAAAAAATGTACAAAAGTATGTCTCCAATCAAATAGGCTACAGTAGGCTCCAGAAATAAAAGAGCGCCCCGAATCTCTGCAGGTCTGCAGGAAATGTTCTTTCTATTACACGCCCCAGGTCCTGTTAGACACATATCCCGTTAAGCATACAAGTTTCCACAATAAGAGGTGAAATGCACGCAATTTAATATAAACCTATGCATAGAAACGTTAAAATTGCTGAAATATTTCTATATGAAGTATAACATCCGAAAATAATAGCCTCTGATATTTTTAAAAAGTGTATAGCTAAGAGAAAAATCTCTATACACGTAATGTCCCTTCGCCATTTTGAATTAAATGTGAGTATTCTGTGGTAAAAAGTACGCAAGAATAATCACGTTTAAAATTCTGTGTCCTAAATAAATATTGGATAGCAATTTCAGACATTTTTTAGTAGGTATTTTTGTTCTGTGTGGATTTCATATTGACGGTTGGGAAGATGTTGTACGTGAAAATATTGTGCCCTTCCAGGACCGTGAGCAATCCATTCAAGCCAACAAGTTTGGAGAGAATGTTGAGTTAAATCAATTCAGAACGTCGAGATGGAGCCCAACTCACTCAAGGTATTATCTACTCTGCGAATGTTTTATATTATCTACTCTGCGAATGTTTTATTTTCACTATTATTTTGCTGGCGTTATTGTAAAGTGCGTGTTAACGAATACATGTATGAGATTCACGAACGTTATAAACTTTTAAAACAACTTTACACGTTAACAAACATTAAAATATATTGCTAGGTAATTTGTTTATAAACATTTGCTGTTAATAGCTGTGCACTTTGTCAACAGTTCTGCTGTGATGTTATACATACGTACGTTTATTAAGTCAAATGATTTGTATTTATCTTTGTGTTTTTCATTTATTGAATTTGAAGAGTGTGTACTAAATACATTATCCTTACTATTTCCGCAGTGGGTAGGCTCACCTTGTGGCTTGCACGGACCTTACATTTTCTACAAGGCATTTAGATTTCATCTTGAAGACAAATCAAGAATTTTGTCCCTTGGTGACTTTTTCTTTGTAAGATGTAAGCCAGAGGATCCGATTTGCATAGCAGAACTCCAGCTGTTGTGGGAAGAAAGGACGACCAAGCAACTTTTATCCAGCTCTAAACTTTATTTTCTACCAGAAGATACTCCCCAGGGAAGAACTGTCAGTCACGGAGAGGTGATTACAAATATATTTACATTTTTGCTCCTATGCGTGGTTTTCAGTGTGTTACGGATTCCTTAGAACAGCATTGGACGAAATTGAATCGATGCATTGCTGAAATTTGACCTCGCTAGCTACTGTAGCTATATGTATCCATTCTGTTTTCTATTTGCAATGACGCAAAGCCTGATAGCACGTAGCTAGCATGTTTTCCTCTCATGTAAGAGCTCCGATCGGTTAATTCATACGATAGTGTTAAAACGCATGAAGGATTAGGTCATCTGAATTCCAACGTACTTTCATTTCATTATTTATTTCCTTGTTGGAATTGGCGAGCAGGCTACATTTAGTCTGTCATATAGTTTTAAGGAAGCGTAGGAAATAACATCTTGATTGATTTACTGACGTGACTGTTGTGCTGTAAAGTTACTGTATTAGTGTTTTAATGTTTCATATCAGCGCTGTGTAAAACAGAGCGGAAATTACCATTTTGAGATAAAGAGATATCAAAAGCCTCGTGTTGGCAGAATTGCGTTGAATAGTAGCCTAGGCTATGATGAATGACAGGTAGCCTACTGCGTTTAAACGTTCCATCTTAATGGGCTATTTTAATTAGACTTATAGTCTATACAAGCTATTACAGACACACTGTGACAAAACAATCGTGTTTAGGCTAATCCATAAAATAGAATCTGTCAGATTTTAATTTACAGCCCCGACTATTTTATCGCGCAATAATACAGAAATTAGCTAGCTAGCCTACATAGCCTCAATCAAGAGGTATTATAAGCGGATATTTCACCATAATCGTTCAAATGCTTTCGGTCAGTAGCTATTGATTAATAATGGCAAGCTGATAAGGCAGGCAGATGCAATGCGAGCGAGTGACATTTATGAAGGTTATTATGTCGAAGTGCTACAGTTGAATTTTTATTAGCTACACTAGGCTACACACTTGTCTATTTTCCCAAAATAATAATAAAAAAGATTCGTGTGTTCTTTGAGGGTTTAACTCGCAAACTGCCAGCCTTGATTAGTTGTTT
The DNA here is from genome assembly GCA_029718625.1 of Synaphobranchus kaupii. Classification (NCBI taxonomy): domain Eukaryota; kingdom Metazoa; phylum Chordata; class Actinopteri; order Anguilliformes; family Synaphobranchidae; genus Synaphobranchus; species Synaphobranchus kaupii. The sequence continues at coordinate 102,126,093 of CM056379.1, read as the reverse complement.
GTCTTAGCTAGCTATATTGCTCAAATCCTGTGTTGCAGTATTGAATATGGCGATTACATATAGCTAAACACATCTGCTGGTTACACATGGGTAATGTAATGAGGGGGTAAACCTGTTTTATCTTGTACTAGGCAGCATAATCACTCTGGTAGATTACAAAGAAAACAGTTCTTCTCTTCTGAACTTTTATTGTACTTTTCCCCTGAGGAGTTTGGGTATCAAATTTCTTCTTCATAATAAGCAACAGGTTTTTTGTTTGGCCTGTCTTAGTGAAATCTCAAGGTTGCAACTGCCACATAAGTTTAAATATTGAGTGCATATTATCTGTCTGCTGAATCGACCTTGTGCGCATCGGTGTTTACACAATGTAACGATGTGGAATTGGGGGAAAACATTGGACTTACTCCCATGCTTACACAGTTGATCCGACACCGTTCGTTCAAACTCGTCATCATCTACGCTCCCCTCCCACCGCCCCCGCACACCAGCATTGCGATTTATTTGCTTTTCAAATTTATTACGTTACAGCCAGAATTGGTGATTTGGAAACTGGAAGAGAGATAGAATTACAAGTCCAAGGACAATGCCTGCCTGCATATGCAAAACATAACCGAGAGATCGAAATTGCTATTGGAGATAATATATATATATATATATATATATATATATATATATATATATATATTATTGATCAGCTGTAAATGGCTACAGTAAATTATTACGCTACTTGGAATTATTGTACGTTTTTTCACAATAAATTATTTATAGACTTCCATGGAAACATCCAAATATAGACTATAGCCTATATTTGAGTGTTGTGGCTACTTTGAAGATGTTTCATATTTGCCCTTTGGCACACATTGACCTCAGATGTGTAAAATGTAGGTATTCGTTAGATCTTAAATGTTTTCTAACTGATGTTGGAAAATGAATGACATATGTGCAATTTAAATAACAATGCGATTGGGTCCCATACTGCAGCATGCGGTAATCTGAAGCCCAGAACGCGACTGCCACGTCAAATGCACTCAGCAAATTGGACAATTAAATTCAATAAATTCAATGAATTGAAATACAATTAGGTTTTGAAAAAGCTGGCATGAGGTTTGTTTAAAATATAGGCCTATATTCCCAGATGGCTTGCTTTTTCCATTCTGTTCTGCAATTGATATTTGTTTGGGTCATGGTGTGACACTTTCATCAAAAATTAGGAGACTATCAGGATAAAAAAAACAAAAAACATTTTCAAACACTTCTTGAAGGGTAGAAATCTTTCCTTATTGCCACCGAGTCCCATAAGCCTTTGCTCAGGGTGATTATTAGTTAATTTCCTGGAAACCTGTCTTCATGCATACTTTCCGAGCCAAGGAATCTTAACATGCGATCAATAGGCTGCTATGACCATGAACTTATGTTTAGAGCTTTGCAATACAGTTAGAATCACAGAGATAAAAAACTGGTAGTATGTTTCCAGATGCCTTGTGTATGTACAGCCAGGTGATGTAATTTCCCTTCTGGCTTGACTTAGTCATTCATTAGCAGAATAGCTGTGGCAGAAACAGCAACAAGCTCGCAGTGATCTTGCCCTGGCAGCCAGCCTATAGAATTTAACACTTAGAACTTGAACCTAGAGAGGGCAACATTACGCTCCCGTTGAGCCATGGTGCTGTTTTTACTTTGTTGAACTGACTGTGTCTTCTTCTAAAGAGGTCTGTTCCTGCCAAGAAAGTTCAGGCACTGAACTACTTGCTCTGTGACTAAGAAAGTAGCCTATTTAGCACACATGCGTGCATTTGGTGTTAGTTCTCTTTATATGTTGACCTTTGATTGTAATTCATTTTTTTACCCCTTCCTCTTTATTATGGTTTACAGCAATAACACAGTTCGTGCAAACATTTAATTGACATTTAATAAAGAATTCTGACCCTTGAATGTCACATGGGAATGCATTATCTCTTAGAATGAAGGGGTCAATATTTAAATTATTATATCACCTTGGAGAAGATATATGGTTGAAAGGGTAATCAGCTAAAAAGCTAAGTGTAGCTCAGTAAAGTAAAGTAATTTTAGCTAACATGGCATGGTTGGTAAGCACATATGTTGACAATAACTTCAGTACAGTGGTTATGGTAATGCAATACAATATAAGGTTAAAGGCAGTCTTTCTGAATAATACTGAAGTGATCTAAAGGATGTTGGTGTGTTATAATTAAATTCCATTTCAGACTCTGTCAACCACAGTATAATTAGTGATTAAATTCTAGTTTGCACAGCTACAAATAAGGTCAGTATTTTATACACACACAGCAGGTCTTAGTGAAACCAAATGTGGCTGCAGGTTTTATATTCAGTTTTGTCTAATCCCCAAACAAGGTAGGCTGAGAACTAAAATGACAGTAGTTAGGCCCACATTTAATTAGTTCTCTCTCTCCCTGGTATTGATTGGAATTACAAAGCAGTATGGCTTGAGATCTGTGACTATTGCAATGGAAATGTGTGGCTTGCATCCAGAGACATCTTTGTTGCCTGGCAAAATTCCATGTTTGTGTTTGAACGCCCAGAATATATTTATAGTTTAAATTAGATCATCTGCTTTTTTTTTTCCAAAGGTGACATTCTTTAATGTGATATTTGTGGGTTCGGGTTGGAACGTGCTCCACGATAAGCACTGTTCCTAAAGTTAGCACACAAGTGACAAGTGACACACGTGCCCTTATCTATTTCATATATGTCGTATGTGTCACACATGTGCAACATGACTTAGACACTGCAAGAATGTATGTGGGGGAGGGGCTGAACTAGGTTTTTCAAATAAAGTAATTAGTGTGAATATTCACTGTTTGTGTTTTCAGAATGAATACAAGCTATGCTCATATTACTGTGTGCCGCTACATTTACTGTTCACACCCCGTTTATGTAATGACATTTACAGCACATTTTTGAATTTATCTACGTAGTGTCTTTATTTTAGGCCTTGTAAATACATACAGTACCAGTCAAAAGTTTGGACACACCTACTCATAGGTTTTTTTAAAAAGTTTTTTTTCCTGTTTTCCAGATTTTAGAATAGTAATGAGATAACACAAATTAAATTATGCAAATAAAAAAAAAAGTGTTATATTTTAGATTCTTCAAAGTAGCCACCCTTTGCCTTGATAACGGGTTTGCACATTCTTGCCATTCTCTCAACCAACTTCTGTGGTAAACAAGTATTCCACAGGTAAACAGGTGATGCTATCATGACTCTGTATAAAAGGATATCAAAAGACTCTTGACACCTTATTTCCAGGTAGAATGTGCAAAGCTGTTATCAAGGCAAAGGGTGGCTACTTTGAAGAATCTAAAATATAAGACCTTTTTTATTTGTTTAACACTTTTTTTGGGGTCTTTGCATAATTCCGTTTGTGTTATCTGATAGTGTTGATGTCTTTACTATTCTAAAATGTGGAAAACAGTAAAATATAACGGAAAAAAATACTTTCTACGAGTAGGTGTGTCCAAACTTTTGACTGGTACTGTACGCATATGGTTATAATATATAGATATTATAATATCATTATAGTGCATGTACTATCTGTGTGAGCATTGTGCACTCTAGATTGTGACTATGTTTACTGAAAATAATGCAAACAGCGCTTGACAACTTGTACTATAAAGTGTCAACATTATGCCCTTTCACTGTACATACAGGGCTGCTGTTGCAGTCAGGGCCCACATACAAGCAAAGATGGATAAAGCAAATTAGTTTCAGATTCGTTAGTGTTCACTTCCCCTTACGCTTTGTATTTGGTTCTTACCGTGGTTGGCGGAGTGCAGTTAAAGTTTTATATAATTTCAGTGTTTAAACACTGGCTATGGGAGACGTCCGCTGCTGGAAGAGAAAAAATTTAATTATTTTACGTTTTGAAAAACTTTACCCGGAGAGACGTCCCTGGGATCTGTTTGGCACATTGTTCATGTTACCAGGTCAATAATTCAATAGGCATGCAAGCAGGTGTACAAATCTGCTGTGACCTGGGGAATTCTTGCCCTGACCCCCAGAATCAGTGGGGTGAAACGGGCTCAGCATGACACTGTTAGCGGGCTCGCTGCTTTACTTTACTGCACAGCTTTGGCTGGCTAATGGCGCAGTTCCCCCTAATGTGTTATAACAAGGAGCTGATTGTTTCTGGCTACTCAAACTCATAACGTGCAAACCTTCACAGAACAGAATTGATTCTTTCGAGGACATCAGTCACATCTGAGGAAAAATAATAAAAATCAGCGGTTGGTTAATGTATTTATCTATGTACCCCCTTCCCCCCACCATCTGATAAACAAATAAGTTTGAGTGATATTTCTATCAAACATGTGCTGAGTGTCAGATCTTCAAAGCAGTGGACTAGAGCACGTGACCTTGTGGTAAAGTTTGCTGTGTCGCCATTAGGATTAACAACGTTTGGCCCACTTAGTTTTATTGGAACATGAGAACAGATGCCTCTGTGCTGCACTGGTTATTATGTGGAGGCCTAGACTGATAGCTATGTGGCTATACTTTAGGACCAAAACTCCCTGGGGGACTCGAGTAGAACTGATGAGAATGTGTTTGTACTTGTATTTTCCGCACAAAGGAAAAATACATTGTTTAGACTGGGAAAGTAAACCTTGTTTTCATTGAGCAGCATTCTTTAGCAGTTTTATCCCACATGGAATGTGTGTATGTTGACCAGCTTTGATTGATATCCAGAATGAAAATGGCATACTGCTTTTAACTTCACTGTAATTTACTTATAGTGCAGAGGTAATGTCCTGTTCCCTTAGCAAATGGAATTATGAAACACTTGCCATTGTTTGATAGTAGATTAGTGGATGGTGACCTGTGAAGGTAGATTTATAACTGTCTTGGATGTCTTTTGATGATGTTCTTCTCATTTAAGACTATGAAGTAAAATTATATTATCCTGGAGAATCTCTTTTATCTTTATTTTACCTACATGAAATTGTAATTTTTTTGTGTTTTTCAAGTGCATCATATCAGTAAATACACTTGGCTGCAGCAATTTCATAGAATATATGATATACCTTTGATACCTATATATTTGTTATTTGTTTCAAACAAAAAGCTATGTGGTTTCTATGGTACTGAAAAACAAGTGCAAAGATTACAAATTATCACAGGGATGATGTTTATTTGCCAAAACAGGAAGCATGTATATATCTTTTGGTTCTCAGTATGTAAATTATGCATAGTTAACACAACAGCTGTTTCAACCTGAGAGCTCCATGGAGTTGTCCCTGACACGTTAGAAAAACCTATCAAAAGTGATCTAAAACAAGTACAGTCAGCACAAGTTTCTGCCTGCAGTGCACAGAAATGTAGCCTAAAGCAGTTGAAATGACGACTGTAAGCAAACCTTGTGGAGCAGGTATTGCCTGCAATCAGTGTTTTCTGTTAGGTCATCTCAGGGTGTCAGGCCTAAAGGTGATGTTAACATCCATTTGGTGCGCAGTGTTATTTTAGCACTAGAGGAGCAGGTGAGAAAATTGAAAACTGTATGTTAAATGCCTTTCTCCCAAAGCAACATATCTCTTCTCTAGATTACTCAGTCAACCAGAACCCTCCTGCCATTCTTTGCCAGATAACAAGAACATTATGATTGTTCTATAATATGAGAGTACATTTAGAATTTACCCTGGATTTTTGCACAGCCACAATTTTACAGAGAAGTAGAAAGATGAGAAAAAAACATTTTATTCTGGTTAGTAAGCCTTAGTTTGACCAAACTATCGAAGAGCGTTTTCTCAACAATGTTTTGAAGGTTAAACAACAGCAGTGATGCCTACCTTGTTTTAATGCACTTGTGGCATTGTGCTTATACACCATTGGCCAAGGAAAGTGATGTCATAGAGCTTAGTGTGAACGGAAGCTTCATGTAGTGCAGTCCCACCTACTACCCCCTCTAACGCCATGTCCTTTCTTTGCAGGACGAGATCGTAGCCGTCTCGGAGAAAGTCATAGTGAAATTGGACGACCTTGTGAAATGGACGGTCTCCGATTTCTCCCGGTGGAAGTGCGGACTGAGGGCCGTTCCACTCAAGCCCGCCGTACTCAGGGATCTGGGGAGGAACGGCCAAGGCGAAGCCCTGCAGAAGTACAGGGAGTCCACTCTCAACAGCGGCCTCAACTTCAAGGATGTCTTAAAGGAAAAGGCGGAACTAGGTAACCATCATGTTTTTGTCCGTCTCTCCTCCTGTGATGTACGTTGAGCTGTGTGAGTGGCTTCTGGAAAATACCGTTTGTGATCTGCGCGGAAATGTCAGACATTGCTTTGGCAGACATTTGGGGGATAGTGGACATTTATTTGTCCAAGATCCATAACCGATCGCTATTGAGATTTCATCTTGTGCTAATACTGTGCGTCTACCTCACATTGTATGTGAATCCAAATGGGATCGGCCAAGAGTGAAGAGTATATTTTACACAGATAATGAAGACTTACAATAGATAAAACGCAGAAAGCTGAACAGAGACTAGATATGGTGAATAATACCCCCCCCCCCCGTTTCCCAGAATTATTACTTCCAAATGATATCTCTACCACATTGTGTGTGAATTATAGGGGTGAGAAGATATTGAGATATCCAGAAAAACAAAGACCCCAGTTTTGACGTAGATTAGTGATAAAGGAAGCAAAAAAAAACATGTCACAGTTAAAGGTTATGGTTATATTTATTTCACTGAAGTTGATGGTACAGTTTGATGCTATATAACATGTATTTATACATCTCTAACATGCCTCAGTTTTCACAGTCCTTTGCAGCTAAGTATAAAAGCTGTAGGGTACGGTTTATGGGCTTATGAATGTCATTTCTGGTTGCACTTCTGCACAGTAGATACCTGGTTGAAGCTAACAAAAACTTGTCTTAAAGACTTGTGTATATTAAGTCTTTAAACTGCCACTGGTCCAGTTCCACAAAACAAATTGGTCTTTGTGTCCGCGTCAATAATATGCGCCTCTGCAGTATCTGCATTATTTTTCCCGGCTCTCTAGTGGTTCGTCTGGCCTATTTGTAAGACGTGTACGTTTTCAGGGTTAAAAAAGAATGCCGAACGAGCTCGTTAGATGCGCGCGTCGCACGATATCTAGCGGATGCTTTCATTACTGCGCGGTAATAGATGGATCTTTCATTTGACTCCGCCAGTTACTGGGATTTGCATACTGCTTTGTTTCAGTCCAGTGGAACCAAATGTTAAATTGCCCTTGAATCGGCTGTTGTATTAGATTCTTATAGAGATTAGACGGAAGAATCAATAATGGATGCTTTGTCACTCAGGCGCGCACGCGGCTACAGCTGCATATGCGAATCAATAGCGGCCAGAAAAATGTGTTAATGGATTTATTTGCCGTCCGTCTTGTAACCTTATTATTTGTGTGTATAGGTTTTTGTAATGCTAATAAGTTGTGCTTTAATGACTATGTTCCCCCTGTTTGTGTTGTCAGGGCACTAAATGCAGTTACTCAAAATGCCTCTGAATTTGCTTGCTAAGCTAAATATTCTGGCAGTGGACCAGAGGCCGTCTCTAGCTTAAATTTGCTCTTCTTTGTTACCCAGAGAAAGAAAAGGATCATTCAGCAGAAAGCGGAGTTTAAAAAGCAGCCCTGCTGATGGAAATAAATCATTAATTGAACAGCCACATGAAATAGCCACGCTCACTTTTTTTCCCTGAGATTGGCCTGCTAGTATTTCTCTGAAATTCAATTCATTATTAAGTGACGTATTAAATTATAATATGTTCCAGCAATACAGAGTAAACTCATTTGCCATTTAATTTGATGTATAAAACCATAAAATTAATTTTATGAATTTATGAGAAAGAGTGTATCTTTTCCAGATAGAACTAAGAATTAAAGTGTTCTTTGTTTCTGCCTGAATTGACGAACGAGTGTTCTCATTTTATGTAAGAGGTACGGATTTGAGACATATGCAGCGTTTGGTCATCATGCCAAACTGTTTATGTGAAGAAACAACATTTTCTCCATTGTAAGGACAAAATTTGATGGAATCCAGGCCATAGTTCTTGATTAAAATAAAAGGTTTGGTAGTCATCAAGTACTCTATGGACCAGTAATCTCCAGAAGCGTTCATAGCCACCCTCAATTTAAAAATAATGGGAAGTACCCACAACTTAACCAGACTGCATGCTTATGTGCACTTGTCAGTATTTTTTTAAAATTTATTTTAATCCGAACATCTCCCTGGATGTTCTTATTCTAATAGAGGGCCTAGGTACCGTAATCTGTTTCAGATTGGCCTACCTAGCTAGCACTGTATCACTGTGGGTTTTACTGCAAAGCAAAGAAATGGTGTTATAATTTGAGCCCCATCTCAGGGGAGATGGCAGTGCTATAAAGATTCTCTCACAGTAGACTTGGGTCACCATGGAGAGGGAGGGCTAATAGTAATATTATACTTATCTGGGCTGTCATTTGAAGTAATGCCAATTCAGCAAGTGCTGTCGGAAGGTTTATAATCTCTCCCAATTGAGAATTTCAGCAAGCTGTTCTGAGTCTTCCTGTAGAGGTTTGGTGGTGTTTTGGACCTGTGAAGACAAGTGATATAGCTAGCGTGTTGCTAAATTCTGGTAAATTTAACTGATTGCGGTCTGTTGTGTTCAAACTTGTATCTCAGTTAATGTTAAATGTTGAAAGTGTTCATCAGACCTTAATTTCAGAACTATAATTTCAACGTGCATGTAATTGGGGAGTACAGATAAGCACTCATTTTTATGTCAAATGAAAAAATGACACAAATTAAAATAATAATTATACAGAGTGATATTTATGGATTACGTGCTGGAAAAAGCATTCCTGTGTAATCCCTAAAATATTCTTTCCCTTGAGAGACTTATATATACGACTTATGACAGACCCTTGAAGTTAAAGTGCGTCTCATCTCCGCTGCTAAACGTCTCCAGAGGCGTGAGAAGTGGAGTTTTGTCTTCTTTTTTTTTCTCTGGGAAAGTTTTTTGCAATTTTCATGATTAGGGAAAAAAGATTAAACGCATAGAATTGAATTTGCAGCTATTATGATTATCCTGTCCCAAAAGCACAAACGGTTGTTTCCCCCAGAAGCATGCCAAGGTGATTAGCTAAGTAAAATTAAGGACCTTAATTTTATGTTTGTTTAATGCATGCAAAAGACCCGTGTGCACTTTGCATCAGCTTGTGCAAAGCAGGAGAACTGAGGCCAAGGGCATACACAGTTCAGCCTCAATAGCGCTTTGCTTTTAATAAGTATTTAAGCAAGTGTGACTTTTTTAAATTTTTAAAAAAGGCAAATGCTTTGGTGACTGCAGTTAACGCTCCCCTGTTCTACAGCAGAACAGTAACGCTATCAGAGAAAATGGCGATGGCCCCATGCTCAGAGAGCATGCACAGGAACATCCACCAGAATCTACACAGTGGGTTTGTAACGTCGTGTCCGACAGCTTTAATGCTCAAGTGTGCCGTGGATGGAAAAAAAGCAATATCTCCTCTAGGATGCAAAGGCAAGAGCCAGGAAGCGGTCGGGGCTTATTGTCGCTCTCCTGCAGTACAGCCTCTGTTGTTTGTTCGCGATAGCATTCATTTATTTTGTTAGCAGTGAGATTGAAAGGTTCAGGGGATGTGCCATCACCGATGTACCTATCAATATAACATGCTCTCTTTGCAATCCTATCAGTAAATCCAATGGGGGCTAAAATGAAGAGGCAGAAATTGTAATTCTTCGGTGTATTGTGTATAGTGCAGGAAGGATGGCGTTTCTGGATGAAAATGAAAATATAAAAGGCAAAGCTTGTTTTTTTTCCTGTAGTAGCCATTGTGTAAATTATACCTATGCAAAAGACAACAGCTGTAAAACAGTGCTTTTAAACTTTGCTCACAGGCTTCAGTGTTCAGCGCAGGGGAACACCGGTGACGGTTTACTAAAGTGGTAGCACGTTGTTGCTAAACAGTGGAAACGAGTCATGACCAAAGGGCAAGGTTGTTGGTAGCCTGCTCGGGCCCAGGCGCTTGCATTCCTAACCATATTGAACCCATGTCTTTGGCCTGAAAGAGGGCGTTTTGTGAAGGTGCTACCTCATCTCGCAATACTGGAATTCATGCTTTTTCCTGTTTCATTTTGTGTCATGTAACTGATATGATATGTCACTTGCTGTGTCATTTGCTGGCAGCAAGCAAACATATATACTTATCAGCTATAACTGTCTTTTGGCTTGGAGCCTCTTCCGAATTTTGCCGTTAAAAAGGAACGCCTCTCTCTCTCTCTCTCTCTCTCTCCTCTCTCTCCTCTCTCTCTCTCTCTCTCTCTCTCTCTCTCTCTCTCTCTCTCTCTCTCTCTCTCTCTCTCTCTCTCTCTCTCTCTCTCTCTCTCTCTCTCTCTCTCTCTCTCCTCCCTCTCTCTCTCGCTCTCTCTCTGATTCAGTGACGTCATGCTGCAGAAAGGCAGCTGATATTACTGATTTGGAACAGAGATCAATGGGATGTCACTGGTCTGTTTGCTTTTTTCCTGTGGCCTGGAAGTGGCTTCCACCAAATATTTGTGCTGACGCAGGCGAGTAGAGTAATAGGAAAGTAAAAACAGACAGGGTAGTACTCGCAGCCCAGGTAATGCATTCTGCTCCAAGTGCGAATGATTCCGCGTTGCAGCACTGTGACTCTTGTCTGGGAAATTGTTATATTACTAGGCATACGCTGTTAAAATAAGTAAATGCATGCACATACACATACACACACACACACACACACACACACATTCACAATGGGTATACTCCCAGTGATGGAAATGGTTCCGCATTTGAATTTGCATGAGATTATGGGGTGTCCACACGGATTGGGTTCAGGTTTTTTTTTTTTTTTAGCCCAGCACTAAGACGACTTATCAAGGTTTGAAGGAAGCCCGTGACCTGCACCCACACTGGCCGGTTTCGGATAACATTGGACACCCCTGGCCTAGGTACATGAGCGAAAGAGAAACTATGCATTTCTGGAATGCACTTTCTTTAACTCATCTAGAAGCCTAAACATTCTGGAATAATTAAGCCAACGCTTTATCTACGTTACATTCTCCTCTGTTAGGCTTTCAGCGTCAAGTGGTGTAGTGTTCACTGTGAGCAATTTTAGACTGCCTTTTTATAGTCGTCATGTCATGATTATTTGCAGACCTTTGGGATATTCACGTGGAGTTTTTGTCCATTATAACATGGCGATCTGTTCATATCATTAGTTCCCTTATGACTGAAGTCTGAACAGCTGCCAAGAATTCTAAATCTGTGTGTATTATGAGCTGGAGTAGAAAGTCTCTGTTAGCTCTTAAGAATGTTGGAGCAGTTTTTAGCGTGGAGCAAAAAAAAAAAAAAAAAAAAAAAAAAGTTATTGTTGTAATTATATGATTCCAAGTAGAAACTTTTTTTGCTTTTGCTGTTGTGTTTTGTTTCTGTAATTTCCAACTTCTTGTGTCCCATTCTCTGCAATTTGTTGCGAAATAATAGCTGGCTGGTAGACAGTTAAA